>CM016728.1:27338785-27938785 GCA_005771605.1 Scutellaria baicalensis
GAGCTTCTCAAGATTATATCTCGATTTCTGTAGATAATGGTTAACCCCAAAAGAAATGTTTTGAAATGTGAAATAAGTTACCACAACAAGATCAGAAGTCATACATAACCCCCGAATATCAAACAACATATAGTTTTTTAAAAACAACCCTAAATTGTTGTACATGAAGGAATTTTCATCATAGATGGGTTGGACAAATATATGTACTGATAGGATAATGAAACTATCATATTCTTCAAACTCAAAAAAGGAGTAAAGATTTGAAAGAAAACCACGATCATATATAATGAGTAATTCATTTATCTTCTATAAAAATAATGAGAAAAATTGTACATTTAATCCCAAGCATAAAATATAAAGAGTAAGGTGCGCATCAAGAATGAAAAGACATAATTAGGAGTCAGTACACAGAACACGATCACTAAACTTTATCTTTTATTTCGAAATTTCGAAATTTCGAAACTTATTATTATTATTATTATATTATTATTATTATTATTATTATTATTATTATTATTATATTATTATTATTATTATTATTATTATTATTATATATTATTTGATTTTCTTTTTTAAATTTTGATTTGTTTGGAATAGAAGAACCTAATATTTTTGATCTGATGTAATAATATAGTTTTCCACATTTTTAATAAGGAAAATAAAGAATACATTCACATTGCTAGGAAAGAGGAGTATCATGTGCTAAAAGTTGTATCATACAATCCTTGAAGAAACAAGAGTAAGAATATTACATAAAAGAAGATCAACAAAGAAAGATATAACTAGAAGTACTTATGTTTTATCATCAATCGTTTCAGAATTTCAGAACTTATTAATCTTTTGATTACTTGATTTTTTTCCTAAATTTTGATTTGTACATGACATGCATTGCATACTAATTATTTTGATTTTTTTTAATTTATTAAGAATCGAAGAACCTAAATTCCTTAATCTAATTGCATCAATACTTTTTTCCATTTCCTTAAACAATAACCAAAAGAAAAATCTATCATCCACGTGCTCAATACTCGTATACAAAACAATTGAAAGTAGGGCTATGCTTTTCATTCTGAGACAATATTTCACTAATTAGATAGATTAGTGATGTTTCTTTGTAGGAATGGATTTTGTTTATATGAAACAAAAATAAAGAATTGGATAAAAAAAAGAAAGTAGAATTGGAATATGGTAGCTAGGTTTAGGCATGGAGACGTGGAATGGAGATTCTAGAGAGAAGGAAAGTAGAAGCAGAGGAGAGGAAAATGGCAGCTGCGAAGCAAGCAAGATCAGCACCATTACTCACAGTTATACTCTTGAATTTATCCAACACTTGTATTTGAAGTATCATTATGAGTGCATGTCCCATCTTCGACTTTGCTTCCATCGCTGATTCCATTCCTATCCATGATCCCACTTTCTGAAATGATCACATTAATTCATTAATAACTTGCATCAAAATCAACCATAATTATAGTGAAACACAATAGAGAATTATGATTTTCTAATCATTCAATCTAAATAGATAGATAATGTTTTTAGGATTACAACCGTATTCTTGACAAAAGTAGCCATTTTTTAAATAGAGGAGTGGGGACCCACCATCACTTCTTATAAACATTTTTGTCAAAGACATTAAGTTATTGTTCTTTTTTTAACAAATAGAAATGATTTTTGTCCAACTATACTCTTCTAACATTTGGATTGTTATATTATGGTACGAGCTACATATTAATGGTACGGAAGGTGTAAGATATGGTGGTACAACTGGATTCATAATGATGCGAATGTGTAGTATGATACTACAAACCACATTCGTTGTGGTAAGAGAGTGTACTATGTCGATACTGAAATAAATTGGTATAAGCTGATACATAGTGAAATATATATGTTGACGTGGGTTGATACAAGACCTATTTCATTAAGGATATAATAATCGAAGAAAATATTCTCTGACTAAAAAAAATTCAAACTATTGGTTAAAAACTAACATATCTTTTTATTGTTGGCTAATTATACTTTCTTCACCTTTTCATAATTATACAACATATTTCTAAATTATCACCATATGATAATAGATTATGAAAATTTTGGATACTAAGAAAGCTTCTAGACTAAAATTGTACATTAATTGAACCAAATACTTTGGAAAAATTTGTAGATATTACTGGTATGAATAGTACCTTGAGATAGTTGGTTTTCCTAGAGTGATGTGATCCTTTGCCCTTGGGATTGTTTTGTCCCACAAACATAACATGTAAAGCCAGTGCAAAAACAAGCATTGATGTCCCCATGAGGAACATATCTGCAAAATAATATATATACATATATAAATCAATTGTAAATAGTAAGTAAGACACTTAATTGAAATAACCATACATATCAAAAAGAAAAGGCAATTATTGAAATATACATATATTCATACCAATAGCTTCAATTAATTGAAACACCACTTGTCCTTGCTCTGGCATTTGTGAAAGTGAATGAAAATATTGCAAATATGATGCCACTATCATACAACAACCCTACAATAAGAGTTTGCAGATTAAATTATTAATCAAACCAAGAGATATCAATAAATCTCTCTCTTTTAAAAAAAAAAAAAACAATTTTGAGGTATCATTAATTTCATTACCTCAAAAAAGCAGAGTAGAGAACCAAGCAAAGACCCTCCAACTGCTAGCAGTGTAAAGAATTTGCAATCAACTATAGCCTGCAAAAAAACAAAAAAAAAAAAAACACATTCAATCTTATCTTTAATTGTAACCACGGAGACATAGAATGATCAAGATTAAACCAAGTTGTATAATTAACTACCTTTTCAATAAACATCTGAATATGAAATCCCCATGGCCTTGGTTTCTTGATGAACTTGTTCCAATTAGACATGGCATCACCAACATATGGTAATAGCAATCCCAAATCCACCACTTTGTCCGTTTTGGCCTCCGAAACGAGCACACATGACGACACCACCGCCTTCACCCTCACCGGATTCCTCTCCCCGCTGCCACTGGAGCTCAGCCCTGCTTTGTTCAAACACATTACTATCATAGGCCTAGACCCCATTGATGAAACTGCAAAATTTGAGTGATCAGTTGTAGGTTTGAACATTCTTAGCAGCCTCGTTGCAGCCATTTTTGTTGTGCTTTAGAAAATGGAAGAATTTGATGAAAAGTGAATGTTTGATTTGTTTGGCATTTTGAGGTTGAATAAATAGATGGTGCATGGAATTGAAGGAAGATTCGTGGCATATGAAATTGAATTTGTCGTTTTTTTGCCATTTGCTTTTTTCCAAATTTCTTGGAGAGATGGGTTTTGATGATTATTGACTATACAATTCTCACGTTGCATAATTGGTCTGCTTGGGCAACGTGTGGGCCCACGAATATTATGGACCGGAGTTATGTCTTTTTGAGGAATTTTATTAACTATTCCAATTATTTGAGCCGTTGGCTTGGTCACAACTCACAAGTGAAATCGAATTTGGAATGTGGAAAATGCTTATTCCCTAGCTACCGTTTATATTTTTATCTCACTATTTTCTATCCTTTTTTTCAGATATTTATTCAAACTATAGTTTCACAATTAATTAGTTATAGTTATTAATTAAGAATTGTTGCTAAAATTACATCATTTTATTTTATGAGATACGAGAATATATATAAGATAAAAATTGTGTTGGGTATTCCCTACCATTAAAGTTATGTAATTATTTTAGTCAATTTATTGTTTTTCTAGGACCTGCATTAGTTATACACACTATATTGAAGACAACAAGACGAGGGGAATAGAGCAAGAAAAAGAGAGGAATCAATTAAAATTTACCTTTAACCATGTCTTGCAAAACTTTTTTGGGTTCTAAGATTTGGACAGCACATTGCATGTAACTTTTCATGAAGTTCTAATTAATTTAGGTTTGATTCTTATGATTGTGATTTTTTTAGGTTCTAAGATTTGGACAACACATTGTCTAGACATATATGTATCTATATTAGATTTGTGGTGATGATAATCTTACATTCATAACAAGACATAGCGAAAAATTCAATTTTAGTTCATTTAAAAAGTCACTGTCCAAATTTTATCCACCATAAAAACAATTTTCAATTTTAGTCCAATTAAGCCAAAAATCGTCACAATTTGGTCCATTTTTGGCTTAATTGGACTAAAATTGAAAACTGAAAGTTGACAACCGCTTCCATGGTGGACGAAATAAGGGAAAAACTCAATTGGTCCCGTTAAAGGGCCACTGTCCAATTTCAGTCCAGTTAAATTCAATTAATCAAATGTAGTCCCACTGAGTCGCAATGTGTCCAATTTGAGGCCATTTTCCACCAGAATCACGGCTGTCCGGCATTCTCCGGCGCGTCGTACGCACTCGCCACCATTCTGACAATTTCGACATTTGTGCGCATACGTGTATTTTCGGTGGCCATGTGGCATCTATTTGTCTTTTAAAAATAAATGCAATAAAATCCAAATCAGCAAATGCATAAATTAAAAAATGAAAAACCATAAAATATAATCTAAAAAAGGAGAAAATCAACAAATTTGAAATCAAATCCCAAAACCCTAAATGCCCAAAATTCCCCCAAATCGAAATCGATGAACACAGCCCTAAATCGTTAAGCATTCTCCAAGAAGAACCCTAAAATAAAAACTCTAAAATCTCAAAATCATTAAACACAAATCCAAAAACCCTAATAACAAAATTAAGCCCCAAATCAAATGAGGATCCAATTACTCATAAAATCCGACCGTAGCACCGCTGCGGGAAGCGGCGGCTGAGCCCGACACTGCCGACGCGACTACGCCAGGGAGGGAGAGAGAGAGAGAGAGAGTTATGTTAGAGTAACTGTGAAGCCAAAAAAATATATATATATGAGAGAAGAAGAAGGAATGAAGATGGTCTGAATTACAAGGCGTTGAACTCGTTGTCTCATCTCACTCATCAGAAGGAAACAATCATATCAACAGCAACACTACTCCAACCAAACAAAATGAAAAAGAAGAAGAAGTTGAAAAGTCCTCCTAAGATTTTGTAGAGAGTAGAAAAAAAACATCAGCGGCAGCAATGGAGGGTGAACCGGAGAAGCCCGGCCCGACGTCGCCTTCCGTCGCGTTCCGTAGCATTTTTAGGAATAATTTTATATCAGAAAATCAGCTCAGCACAATGTGGTCGGAATGTTCAGAAATGGTGGAGAGTGTGTCGAACTCGCCGAATATTCACAGGAATATGCCGATTCCGGTGGAAAATGGCCTCAAATTGGACACATGGCGACTCAGTGGGACTACATTTGATTAATTGAATTTAACTGTACTGAAATTGGACAGTGGCCCTTTTACAAGACCAAAATTGAGGTGTTCCTGACGAAATAATGACAAAAAAGGACCAAGTAGTGACGATTTTGGATCTAATTTGACTAAAATTGAAAACCACTTCCATGATGGACGAAAATTTGACAGTAACTTTTTAAATGAACTAAAATTGAATTTAACCCACAAGGAATATGAAATCCAACCATTTTTTTAAATTTTGTGTATCCATTTACGACACGAAATGTATATAATTCAAGAAAGATAAATTATTAATTGCCTAATATCAATTTTATGTTAACTTTATTATTTCTCATATGACACAACCACACTTACTCAAACAACCTAATACATCATTTAAATATAACATATTTTGAAAACTTTCTATATAATTTTTTTTATTAAACATATCATCATCTCACATCCCACAACACCCTATTCACATCCATATAAAAGAGATTTCAACAGATCAATGACTCATGAACACACTGTATGTTGACCTACTAGTAGCATCATGTTATATAATACAAAATATTTTGGAAGAGACTTAATATTCATAAGCAAAACAAAATACACCACAATCATGTCCAACAGGTCGTCATTTGTGTACATGAGTGCTCAAACCCCTGCCGGACCACAACTTGCCCAGTACATCCATAACATTATATTTTATAAAAATTACTTGCAAAACATAAATTACTTGAGATAAAATCTCAGTAGAAGAAATTACGCATGATAATATGTGTCTTAAAAAATATTCTTCCCATGTATTCTTACTTGAAATCACCTATTTCATTCTAATCACTCACCTAGTTCATTTATAATACTCAAACATTCGCCTATTTCATTTCTAACACTCAAGCACTCATTAATTCATTTATAACACTCAAGCACTCATCTAGTTCATTTCTAACAATCAAAAACTCACCTAATTTGTTTTGAACACTCAAACACTCACCTGGTTCATTTCTAAAATATTCATTGGGGCCAGTACACACTGTTATCCCCATCATGAGCTCAGTACACAAACCACTATGTGGCCAACAGAAATACGACCCATAAGGGTAATTTCACTCAAACACTCACCTAATTTATTTCTCACACTCAAACACTCAGTTAGTTCATTTCTAACAATCAAGCTTTCACTTACTTCATTTCTAACAATCTCTAAACTTACAAGTTCATTTTGCAATAATCGCTGAGTGACAATTCAAATCGCATAATAGACATAATATCATCAAATAACACAATTTGTTATCTTTTTTTATAAGGAAAGGAATGAAATGATATGACAACAACTCACCACCTCTCCAATTATTTCTCCTCATCTTCTCCCGTTTTCTTTCTTTTTTGTTAATTGAGCTGTCCCTTCGAAAACTTTGGCTCCTCTCGCCCTCCAACATATATATCTCCTGTGCATCGGTTGCATGGATAAGATCCATGCAACCGAGTTGGATCCGGGCTACCTGACTCACTTTTTTTTTTTTTCTTAATTTCTTTTCCTTGCTACTTTTAAATTTTTTTGTCATACCATTAGTGTATGTTAAGAATACATTTACGTTATGTGAGACATACCTTTAGGTTATGTTCGGGATACCTTTATGCACAAATTTCATACATTTACGTTACGTTAGACATACCTTTAAGTTATGTTAGAGATACTTTTATGTTATGCTAGAGATATCATATCCATAACATAGTTGTGTTACACATTTTATACACAAAATTATCTCTAACATAACATAAAGGTATCCCTAACATAACCAAAATTTATCCTTAACATAATGTAAAGGTATGTGACCTGGAGCGAATTCTAAGTGTATGAAATCAGGATTTCAAAGGTATTGTTAACATCACATAAAGGTACCTCTAACATCACCTAAAGCCATCCTTAACATAGCGTAAATGTATGTGACCTGGAATCATGATTTCAAAGGTATTGTTAACATTACCTAAATATAACGTAAATGTATGTGACCTAGAGCAAATGAATTTGAGCACATCTATCCAGGTGAGTGGAAGAGCATGAGGGCGCGTGAGACGCGAGTGAGAGCACGTATTTGGGGCGCATGGAAGGGTCGACCTATATATATCTATATCTATATCTATATATATATATATATCTATATCTATACTAAAGGAATAACCAAGAGAGACATATGTCACTCTCTGGTTAATCCTATTTAATTATAATTTAAATCATTTGATTTTTATAATTTATTATAATTATAGAGCATTTAATAAGATAATAATAATTGAATAACAAAATGCTAATAATTATGATTGATAATAAAATTTTAAATAAAATTATGAAATTTTAGGCAAACATTTTAGTTAAAGTTGATGTTTGCAATTACATTAAATGATAATTAAAAATATTCATATAATTATATTTAAATTACACACTAATTAAATTAAGAATTAATGATAAATAATAATAATAATTAATTTTATTTATAAATAATAATTTCAAATTTCTTAATTAGTATTAAAATATCGTGTGATACACAGAACTCACGTTAGTATATATATAGACACATGTTGCGCACCGTCTCTTCCCATGATTCCAACATAAGCCTCTCTTTATTTTATTTTATTTTAGTAGCTACTATGATTATTTTATTATATAAAATTTGTTTGACACCTTTCAATATTTTACATATGAGTAACTCTCCTGTGCATCAGTTGCATGGATCTTAGATCCATTCAACCGGATCGGATCCAGACTACTTGACCCGCTTTTTCTTTTTTAATTTTTTTTCGCACTACTTTTAAAATTTTGGTCATGACCTTTAGTGTATGTTAAGGATACCTTTACGTTACGTTAGACATACCTTTAGGTTATGTTAAGGATACCTGTATGCCCAGATTTCATACCTTTACATTATGTTATACATACCTTTAGGTTATGTTAGGGATACATTTATGTTATGCTAGAGATACCTCAAAGGTATCTCTAATATAACATAAAGGTATCCCTAACATAACCAAAATGTATCCTTAACATAACATAAAAGTATTTGACCTGGAGCGAATTCTAAGGGTATCAAATTAGGATTTCAAAGGTTTTGTTAACATGACATAAAAGTATTTCTAACATCACCTAAAGATATCCTTAACATAACGTAAAAGTATGTAACTTGGAATCAGGATTTTAAAAGTATTGTTAACATCACCTAAAGATATCCTTAACATCACCTAAAGGTATCCTTAACATAACGTAAAGCTATGTAACCTAAAATCAGGATTTCAAAGGTATTGTTAACATCACCTAAAGGTATCCTTAACGAGCAAATTTGAGTGGATTTGAGCGCATCCACCTAGGTGCGTGGGACGTGCGTGGGAGAGTGTATTTGGGGCACGTGGGTGGGTTGACCCAGTTGCACGTATCCCTCACACACTCCCACGAACGCGCTCCCACATGTCTAGGTTGATGTGCTCAAATTCATCCAAATTCACTCCAGGTCACATACCTTTACGTTATGTGTAAGGAGCATTGTATATATTTTGATGAAGACAAAACATGTAATAGATTAGAGCCTAGAATCCTATGTATTTATTTCTATTATAAATCTCTTAGTATAGGATCAGGAGGCTTGAAGATCAAGACTTAAAGTTTGAAGAAGGAATGAAGACCCTGCTGCACAAAAAAGAGAATTAAAAAATGACTAAGTATAGGTCACTGCAGCAGGTTACTAAAATGACACTGGAAGGCTACTGGGAGAGGATACTACTCAGACAAGTAAGCTAGGCTAAATGAAAGACAAGTCAGCTAGGCTAAATGAAAGACAGGTGAGCTAGCCTACTGGAAGACAAATGGACACCAACTACTTATCCAGGGTAGTTACCGCTAAATGAGTGTACTGAGTTTACGTTAGGCACAACCACAAAGTCATCCAATCAAAATGTGCCACATAATGAAGCAAAAAGGAGGACAGAACGACTGTTAGACTGGGTATGACAATTGCAGCAACAGAAGTGTACGATCTTAACAACTTCGTACGAACTAACCAGAGAAGGTCACGTCGCCCCATGCATGCTGTGAAGAAGGATGCTCACTCCAATGATTAGATTTCTCATCACCTATAAATAGAAGAAGACTGAGACTTGAAGTAGAACCAACTTGAAACTTGAAACCTGAAGCTCTCACGAACAAAACACTCAAAGCAATCCTTTAGAAAGTTTAAAGTCCAGTGTAGCAGCAAGCAACCTCTAGCCTAGAGAGCTATTCATTCTAAAGCTTGCTGCCTGTGTTGTTGAAAAGAAACCTTTATTTTTCATAGACTGTTAGGAGTTGCTTGATCGGAGGCTGTTCCTGGTCAAGTATTTTCGTTCTTAGTAGAAGAACAAGAGCTCTGTGTGAGCTAGTTGAGTTTGGTCATTGTGCAGTAACCCTGTGTGGGATTAACTGGCAGTTCTTGTTAGGTTTAGGTTGTATAAGTGAGGCTTGTGTAAATCAACCATTTTACTTAACAAAGTTCCTCCTTGTGAAGGAGTAGAGAGGACGTAGAGAGATTACTTCACCCTTGAACCTCTATATATCTTGTGTTAAGCTTTCTGTGTTTAAGCTTATTGTTGTTCCTACATATATCTTGCTAACTTGCTGTTGTGTTTAAATTCATATCATAAGCATTTAAAAGGTTTTCAGAAAAGAAGCATTGTTTTAAAGAAATTCCGTTGTGCATAAAGCTCTATTTTCATTAAGTTCACTAATGTAACTGCTCAAGCAGTAATCTCTGGGATAGTAAGATCGATAGCTACCTGACGTTTGCTTTAAAAGAAAAAGTTTGAAAATTTTATTAGGCTTATTCAACCCCCCCTCTAAGCCTACACCACTTGGGACCAACAAGTGGTATCAGAGCAGGTTGGACTAAACGTCTGATCAAACTGATCAATCCTTGATCTCTGTTTTCTGAAACCAGCATTTGCATTATTTTTCATAACATACTGAGAATGGATTCTCACAAAGTGTCTATATTCTCTATTGAAGAGTATGACAATTGAAAGATCCACATGCAGGCACATCTATTGGCCATGCACGATGAAATGTGGTACGTCATCACTGATGGACCACCAAAGATCACAAAGGTGAACCCGCTGTTCACCAGTGCCATTGACGAAGCCGCAGATGGACAGAGAGATGTAAGGGCCATCCCACACCCTATAGTGGTGGAGAAACCACGAGAGGAATGGATAGTAGATGAAAGAAGACAAGCAAACCTTGACAATGTAGCCAAGAATGCTCTATTTCTTACTCTTGATAAAGGTACCTTTAGTAAGGTAAAAATCTGCAAAACTGCGAGGGATATCTGGGAAAAGCTCAAGTAGATATGCGAATGCACCGAGCTCACTAAGAAAAACAAGGTCTCTACAGCTACTCAGAAGTTTGAACTATTTGAGATGTTGCCTGGGGAGACACTTGAACAGATGGACCTATGATTCACGACCATCATCAACGAGCTGGAATCCCTGGATAAAATCTATACTCAGAAGGAGAAAAGCATGAAGGTGCTGAGAGCCCTTCCAGCTGAATAGGACAGCGAGACAACAACCATGAGAATGTCCATGAATTTGAAATCCATAAGCATGTTCGATCTCTTCTCAGACCTAAAAGCCTTCGAGTTTGACATCACCAGAAGAAAGGCTGAGAATGGAGAAGGAAGCTCGAAGGTTACTGAACTGACTACTCGGTCACCACAGGAAGCTAAGAAGTCAAAGGACCAGACAGCTACCTTGGAGGCTACTGCAGAAGAAGACATGGCCTTATTCCTAAAGAAGTTCCAGAAGTTCGTCAGGAAGAACGATAGAACAGACAGCTTCAGAAAGAAGTGGAATGAAGCTGAATCTAATGCTAAAGCTACTAGTGGGTAGGCACCTCAATCTAATGCTAAAGCTACTGACCTGTGCTACAACTGTAGGAAGCCATGTCACTATGCTAGAGAGTGCCCACACCCTGAAGTCCATCGCTATCCTAAGGATGAGCGAAAAATAAGACATGAGAGAAAGAGTCAGGAGCGCCAAAAGTTGAGGGTGTCGATTAGTGAAACAGAAACCTCTCAGGTAACTACACCTAAGAAGGCACAAAAGTAGGAAGAGTAAACCACTGATAGTGAGTCATAGGACATAGGGTACATTGATAGTGGCTGCTCCAGACACATGACTGAGAACCAGAAAAGCATGAACAACTTCAAAGCTTCAAAAGGACCCAAAGTCATATTTGGAGATAATTCCAAGGGAAGCACAAATGGCTCTGGTGACTTGATTAAGGGAAAGACCTGCATCAAGGAAGTATCACATATAGAAGGCTTGAAGTACAACCTTCTAAGTATAAGTCAATTCTGTGATAAAGGCTACTATGTGGAGTTTAACTTTAACAAGTGCCTGATCAAGGATAATAAGTCTCAGGAGGTTAAGCTCATTGGAATAAGGAAAGGGAATGTCTATGTTGCTGATTGGGAATCAGTAACTACAACAACTTGTTTCATAGCCAAGGGAACACCAGAAGCTAGCTGGCTGTGGCACAAGAGGATGAGCCACCTGAACTTCAAAACCATAAACAAGCTAACCAGGAAAGGTCTGGTCAGAGGACTACCTGACATGGTGTACAAAAAGAAAGCTATCTGTGGAGCATGCCAGAAAGGGAAGCAAGTAAAAAACTCCTTCAAAAACAAAACCCACCGATCTACAGATAGGATACTGGATATGCTACACATGGATCTCTTTAGACCTATCGAACCAATTAGCATATCTAGAAAGAAATACACCTTAGTAGTAGTAGATGACTACTCAAGGTTCACTTTGACGATCTTTTTTGCAAAGAAATCAGACACTCAGTAACGTCTACCAGAGTTCCTGAGGAGACTGTAAACAGAGAAGAGCTTGAGCATAGTGAAGATTAGAACAAATAGAGGAACAGAATTTACAAATAAATTCATTGAAACCTATTGTTCAAATAATGGAATCAAGCACGAATACTCAGTAGCCCGGACACCTCAGCAGAATGGAGTTGTTGAATAAAGAAACAGGACCCTGAAGGAAGCTACCAGGACAATGTTAGCCGAAGCTGAGCTACCAAAGAGATTTTGGGCAGAAGCAACCAACACAGCATGCCACACACAGAACAGATGCCTGATCAACAAGGATCTAAATAAGACCCCTTACAAGCTGTGGTATGGTTACTCTCCTAATATTGCTTACTTTCACATCTTTGGTTGCAGGTGCTTCATGCTCAAGAATGGAAAGGAGTACCTCAAGACCTTCGATGCCAAATTAGATGAAGGGGTATTTCTAGGATACTCATCGATAAACAAAGCCTTCAGAATCTTCAACAAGAGAATACTTGTTGTAGAGGAATCTGTACATGTGGTCTTTGATGAACCACATTGCAGTAAGACTGATATAAAAGAACTATACGAAGAGTTGGGCAAAACTCGCATCAACAACAATCATGTTGAATATATTGATTTGCAGTTACCAAAGCTTCAACATATGGATAGAATCCCACCATTCCAAACCCAACAGGATCCTAACTTGCAGGCCAGTACCTACTCAGACTCAGGAACCTGAAGACAATCAGGAACCTCAAGAAGATCAGCCTACAACTATCAATCAAAACCCAACTGAAGTACAAACGGAGGTTTATAATCCTGAAGGAATTCAGCTAGAAGTACAGTTGGACATACCTGAAGAGCAACCTCAGCAAGCTGATGAAGCAAGAAGGAGATGGCTTAGAGACCACCCTAGAGACCTGATCATAGGAAACTCTACTTTTGGAGTGAGAACAAGAAGATCAAATCCATATGAAGCCATGTTTGCCTGCTTCATTTCACAATTTGAACCCAAGCATCCTGAGAAAGCTCTAGAGGATACTAACTGGGTTCAAGCTATGCAAGTGGAGTTGAATGGATTTGAAAGGAACCAAGTTTGGTACCTGGTCCCTAGACCTACTCATTAAGGAGTCATTGGAACTAAGTGGGTGTTCAAGAACAAGCTAGATGAAGAAGGACAGGTTGTAAGAAACAAGGCCAGGCTGGTGGCAAAAGGTTATTGCAAGGAAGAAGACATTAATTTTGATGAAATCTTTGCTCCAGTGGCTAGACTTGAAGCAATTAGGATATTTCTAGCTTATGCAGCGCACAAGAATCTCACTGTCTATCAAAATGGATGTCAAGAGCGCCATCCTGAATGGGATATTGGTAGAAGAGGTTGTAGATAGTCAAATTTTGTCAGTCTATCAAATGATTACATGTAAATAGTATATTAAAAATCAATTTTCTATTTGTATTTAGGGATTAATTCCTAAAAAAATAGATAAATAATTGATATTTTAATATATATTCTTGACCAATCAAATGGTAACATGTGTCCAAATCAAATTGCTTGTCAATCAAGTTTAAATCTTGCAAATATGAAAGTGATTTTCGAGTAAATTTGGTAATAAGATCACATTTTTTGATTAAGGAAAATATATTTTTAAATCATGGATGACCAATCAGATTGCATCCTCCATCAACTATACATGGAAATGATTCATATCCACACCTATAAATAGGGGTCTCTTTTCATAAGTTCAGGACACAAGACAATTCAAGAATTCAAGAGCTTAAGATTCAAGGAAGACAAGAGTTCAATATTTCAGTACTCGTAGAAAGTCACCAAAAATGGCGTTTGATCAGAGATCAAGGTGCTAAACCCCTCTCATCAACGTTGTCAAGTTAAAATTCAAGATATTCTTTACACATTCAAGACGTTCTTCATGGAGGATTCCAAAATTATTGTTGAAGATCCAGTCATATATTCAACTTCAAGATCCGTATCAATTTGAAGTGAAGAATCATAGGAATCCATAGAGATTTGCGCCCACTTTGTTTTAATTCAAAATATATTTAATTTGCATCACTTTATTTTGTGTTTAGATATTGCAGACACGAAATTTTGTTGCTACAAATTTTTGGCACGCCCAGTGGGACGATCTCTTCCTTTCATCTCTTCTCTTCACCAACTTCAAAAGTATCAATGTCTTCAGTACAAGCCACGATGACCCTTGAAGAGCAAATTACAAATCTGGCCAAAGCTTTCGAAGAACTCACGAAACGTGTCCAAGCACGAGATGCGCTACTTACAAAGTTGATGGACTATGTTGATTCAAATTGTGTGATGAGCAAACAAATCAAGATTCACGATGAAGTTGAGGAGGCAAACAACTCAACGAGAATATTTTCAACTCAAGCGAAGAAGTCACAACATGAAGAGTTGCAAGTCTCGTCGAATGAAGTGATTTCTGCCGATCAACTGAAGGACTTCATCATGGGAACTATCAACAACGTCGATGGAAGCACCAAGTTGTCTTAAATATATACCAAGCCATACACCTCAAGAATTGACAATTTGATGATGCCTGAAGGATATCAACCTCCAATGTTTCAACAATTTGATGGCAAAGGCAATTCAAGACAACATGTTGCTCATTTCATTGAAACATGCAATGATGCTGGGACCTATGACGATCACCTGGTGAGACAGTTCGTTCGTTCTTTGAATGGAAGTGCATTTGAATGGTACACCGACTTGGAACCAAACTCAATTGACAGTTGGGAGTAGTTGGAGCATGAATTCCTCAACCGTTTCTATAGCACTCGATGAATAGTCAGTATGCTCGAGCTCACAAACTCACGTCTACATGATGAAGAGTCGGTCATTGACTACATCAATTGTTGGAGAAACTTGAGCCTCAATGGTAAAGATCGATTATCTGAAACTTCAGCTATTGAGATATGTACTAAAGGCATGCATTGGAGCATTTGTTACATCCTTCAAGCAATTCAGCCGAAGACCTTCGAAGAATTAGCCATTAAAGCTCATGACTTGGAGCTTAGCTTAGCTACAAATGAAGTTAAAGGACCACAAATGCAAGAAGAATAAGAAAAAAAAAAGATGGGGGCAAAAAATGATGACCCTACAAAAAAGAGTTCATTGATAAGAGCGTAAACTGACTGCAATGCTCCTAGATATGAGCAAAAACTATCTAAAGTTTCTCAAATCAAATGTCAAAACTCATTGACACAAGTATAAAAGGTCTACAAATCAAGTCATGTGAAGCTCCATGATACACGAGCTTAAAATTCTTGAAACTCCTTGATATGAGTATAAACTATCTAGCAAATTCAAATTCAAAATAACTCCTTGATGTGAGTATAAACTATCCATCAAATCCAAATTCAAATTGAAGAACTACTTGATATGAGTATAAACTATCTATCAAATCCAAATCCAAATCCAAATAAAAAAACTCCTTGATATGAGTATAAACTATATATCAAATCCAAATCCAAATGAAAGAACTCTTTGATATGAGTATAAACTATCCATCAAATCCAAATCCAAATGAAAGAACTCCTTGATATGAGTATAAACTATTGTCAAATTCAAATAAAAGAACTCCTTGATATGAGTATAAACTATTGTCAAATTCAAACAAAAGTACTCCTTGATATGAGTATAAACTATCTATCAAATTCAAATTGTCAAAATTGAAGAACTCCTTGACAAGAGTATAAACTATCTGTCAAATTCAAGTTCAATATCAAGTTGAATAAGCTGCATGATATGGTCATTCACATGCTTCAAAAAAATAAAAAATTCGAGACTCGTCCACTCCAAGACATGTCGTCCTAAACAAGACTCGAGGGGGCATTTGTAGATAGTCAAATTTTGTCAGTCTATCAAATGATCCCACATGTAAATATTATATTAAAAATCAATTTTCTATTTGTATTTAGGAATTTAAATTAAATTAATTCCTAAAGAAATAGATAAATAATTGATATTTTAATATATATTCTTGACCAATCAAATGCTAACATGTGTCCAAATCAAATTACTTGGCAATCAAGTTTAAATCTTGCAAATATGAAAGTGATATACGAGTAAATTTGATAATAAGATCTCATCTTTTGATTAAGGAAAATATATTTTCAAATCATGGATGACCAATCAGATTTCATCCTCCATCAACTATATATGGAAATGATTCATATCCACACCTATAAATAGGGGTCTCTTTTCATAAATTCAAGACACAAGACAATTCAAGAATTCAAGAGCTCAAGATTCAAGGAAGACAAGAGTTCAAGATTTCAATATTCATAGAAAGTCACCAAAAACGGCGTTCGATCAGAGATCAAGGTGCTAAACCCCTCTCATCAACGTTGTCAAGTCAAAATTCAAGACATTCTTTACATATTCAAGGAGTTCTTCACGGAGGATTCCAAAATCATTGTTGAAGATTCAGTCAAATATTCAACTTCAAGATCTGTATCAATTTGAAGAGAAGAATCATAGGAATCCATAGAGATTTGCATCCACTTTGTTTTAATTCAAAATATATTTAATTTGCATCACTTTATTTTGTGTTTAGATATTGCAGACACGAAATTTTGTTGCTACAGAGGTGTATGTAGAACAGCCTCCTGGTTTTGAAGAGAATGCCGATATATGGACTATAGGCTTAGAAAAGCTTTATATGGACTCAAGTAGGCACCTAGAGCATGGTATGACACTCTCTCAAATTACCTGCTTGATAATGGATTCAAGAAGGGCAAAGTAGATAAGACCCTATTCATGATCCAGGATGGAGACAACATCCTACTTGTCCAAATATATGTAGATGACATTATCTTCAGCTCAACCAACAAAGGACTTTGTAGGAAGTTCTCTAATTTGATGCAATCTAAATTTGAGATGAGCATGATGGGAGAATTATGTTTCTTTCTCAGATTGTAAGTCAGACAGCTTGATCAAGGAACCTTCATCAATCAAATGCTTAGAAATCGTCTAGTATCCTGGTTCTGCAGGAAGCAAACATCCATAGCAACCTCAACCGCTGAAGCTGAATATGTTGCTGCAGGAAGCTGTTGTGCGCAAATTCTATGGATACAACAATAGCTACGAGACTACAACATCACTAAGAAGGAGACTCCAATCATGTGTGACAACACTAGTGCAATAGTAATAACACACAATCTTGTCTTCCACTCAAGAACAAAGCACATCGACATTCGACACCACTTCATCAAAGACCATATGGAAAAGAATGATATCTAACTAGAAAAGATTCACACAGATCAATAGCTAGCTGATATATTTACAAAACCTCTTTGTGAATCAAGATTTTCCTTTTTTAGAAAGGAATTGGGCATCATTAAATTGAGCTAAACTCTCCCTAATGAATTTTTATTAAACATCATACAACTTAAGGGTAAGTCAGGAAGCTTCGCAAAAGAAGATATTAGGAAGTTGAAAAAGAACTATAAAAAAGGTTACTGGGGAAGGTCCCTAACAAAGGCTCCTGATGTAGGTTGCTAACAAAGCTCACTGAAGGACACATCAGCATGAGCCAACTGGAATCACAATTATCACGCAGGAACCTTAAAAGCTCACGTTCTGAAGAAACTGTCAATCCCGAGACGTGGCGTATCAAATCTGAACCAGTTACCCAGCAAAAATGGCAATTTTTGCAGTTTAGTCCCTGAAGAATTTGAAAGTCAAAAAGTGAAAACAGCGCATTAAATGCCAGGAACCTCAGCCGCAGGGTATGAAACTATTGACATTCAGAATTGATCTCAGCCCTTGATCAAAACACAGGAAGTTTTCCTATAAATAGGAACCTTATACTTTTTCAAAATCTTTACGCACTCATAACTTTCACTATCAAGCTTTTTGTAAATTGTAACCTAGCAACCTCTTCGTGCTTTCTTTGTGCTCTTTGTAGAATCCTTCTTTTCTCCCCTACTACTCAAATGGCACCCAAAAACTCTCATGTTATGGCACCCAAATAGCAATCCTTCTTCGTGCTCTTTGTAGAATCCTTCTTTGCAGAATCCTTCTTTTCTTTGTGCTCTTTGCAGAATCCTTCTTATCGACGAGAAAATCCTACTGAAAGCCATCAGGGATGAAGGTCACTCCATTGACCTCATGTAGATGATCCTTAACAGCCTTCACTAGTCAAAGATGTTGGGTTTCTGCTCGCACTACAAGGAGCCATACTGTGAAGACCTCGTGAGGCTCTTTTATGCCAATGCCGAGGTCTCTAAGGACAAAACGAAGATAGTGTCCAGAGTTGGGTCCAAGATGTTCGAACTATCAGCCAACTCCCTTGGGAAGTTCTTCCAGCTTCCTACTGAAGGGATGAGCGGCAGTGAACTGACCACTTACGGAGAAGACCAGGTGAAGGAGTACTGGAAAAAGTTCACTGGCTCCGATGACCTGCTGACCTTGAACAAGAGCTGCAACAAGAAGCTCTTTCAGGTCGAGTATCAAATGCTACACAACATCTGCTGCCATATCATAGAGAACCGGTCAGGTTCCTTTGACAAATGTACCAACCTGAGGTACCGGATGATGATGGCACTAATGGAGGATGAGGAGATGAACTAGGCCAAGTATGTCTTCAACAGGCTCAAGGAGGAGGTGGAGAAGAGGGTTGGCAAGCCAACCTATGGACTCATAATCAATACTATCTTATGGTATATGGGTTATGACCTATCAAAGGGTAAGCCCATTCAAAAGGGCAAGTTCATAGGGTACGGCAGAATCTTTGCCAAGAAGGGTACCAAAGTCTCCAGTAACCAGGAAGGTTACTGAGGTGAAGGAGAAAGAGACTCAGGGGAAACCAGATAAGGATAGCTCGTCGGAAGGGGAGGCTTCGATGGCTACTATTTCCCCACCTCAGCAGCAGAAAAAAGCGCAGAGTGTGAGGTCGAGGGTGAATCAAGCTGTGAAGAGGAAGCTGAGAATTTCAGATGATGAGCACCCGCATCACCACCACCTATGGTGATTTTACCTCTTCCTGCTCCCTTGAGCAAGAAGAAGGATGTTGAATCCGAGATTCTCACCACTGTGCAGGTGGAGGTCGATGTGCAGAAGGTTACTGCTCAACTGAGGGAGCAGTTAGGTTTAGAGGAGGAGGTGGAAGAAGAGGATGATGACATCAAAGTGGTCCTAGACTTAGCCAAAATGAAGGTTGGGTTTAAGAAGATGTGGGATCGCTTCATGGCCTGGTGGGAGTACAGGCACCTTCCATGCCAGGATCTTATCCGATGGTCGGATTTGATCACTGAGGAGGAGTGGGTGCTGAACTGCGCGGAAGTTGAGAATATCAAGAAGGAAAAGGTAATGGAGACCGGCTTTCTCAGGGAGCTGCAGAGGAGGAAATGGCAGGAGTATCAGGATACTGTGGAGGCAGAGTTGCGGTTTGCCGCTATTGCAGATGGGGTCTGAATCTGACCTTGGTTACCACCCAGGATTTGGTGGATTTGTCTTGGGCGTTATTAGGTCTTTTTTGTTCATCGTGGTTTCAAACAAAGACGGGTATGTGGTTTGAACTGTAGACACTCACACCATTCTTCTAGAGCCAAAATGTTGACGTCTATACAAATTCCTCAATCCAACACCTAAAATAATCGATTTAAACGGATATAAACCCAATTATAACGAAAGAATCTAGAAGAACATAGGGCCCGAAGCCTACCCAATCAAGATTGCTCTATCCTAGGTCTCTGTTAAGAACTTGAGAGTTAAATCTCCCTTTGTTTTGAGTACTATTGAGCAAAAAATAAATTAGATTCAGATCTGTTTTGAGATTCAAATCCTTCTTAAGGATCATGTTGGGATAAAGTGAAATATTGTTTTGATGAGATAAAAACCGATATATGAAATATGACTGAATATGCATACATATATATACTCTCTAAAAGAACAGAATGCTGAGTAGAAGAAAGCGTCAAAATCGGCTAAGGCATGAAGGATACTGCAGTAACCTATGATGGTCACTCTACAACAACATAATGCTTCGGAGTGTCAATGTCATTGCAGCAACCTATGAAGGAAGCCAAGATGAAAAGTTACTAAGTTACCAGTAGAGACAAAAAGAGCAAAGATAATCAAGAGAAGATACGTGGAAAGCAAGGACATCTCAAATGAAAGAAAAGTCAGTGTCATTAAATTAACGGGTAAAATCCCCGAGACCCCCTCGTGTTTTCAAAATTCACACCGAACCCCCTAGTGATAAAAAAAATTACACGAAAAACACCTGGGATTTCATAAATTCAACGCGAGACACCCAAATCCGTCATACTTGACGGGTTTGCAGTGGACGCGCTTCAGGTGCGATTTTGAATCATTTTAACCCTATTTTGGATGTGAAAAGACAAAATTATCCCTAACTTTTCGATATATTTATTTCATATCTCACAAATCACCTTTTGTAACATCGACTTCTGCCCCTATCTAGTATCTTTTATTGCTATAATCAATTTGTTAAAATACACACATACTTATATAATTGATAGGTAGAAAATTGGTTCATCTTATTGTGGTTTAATTTAAGATTTTATAATCTTTTACATGATTGAATGCACCGTTTTCGTATCTGTATATGTTTTTTGGTATCATAATACTTCATATATCATTTTCACTATTATTTAGGAATTTTGGAGTATATTTTGATCAAAAGATATGTTTATGAGCCAAGAAATAAAGACAAATCGAAGTTGGGACATTTTGGGCCCAGAAGCCCATCATACTAGATCACCCAGTGTCAGCCCAGTCTGCCAATGTGATCCGTCTGCAGCCCAGCCCAGCAAGATTGTGGACGAGAATTTGGACTTGAAGAAGGTTAAGCCCATCTCCAAAGGGCTTAAAAAGATATGTTCACACACATAATCAAGGAGAGATCTTTCTTTTCTTTCTCTTTAAGCCACTCTAGAGAGAGAATTAGTTTTAGATTAGTTTCTTTTTTTATTAATTACTCTACAACTTTTATAGATTCGATTTCAAGGATGATCGGATAATTCTTTAATTTCGGTTAGTAGGGATGGTTGAACCCAATTATCTATTTATGTTTTAATTAATCTCGTTTCCCCCTCTCGATGTTTGAATTAAAATTGATTATGTTATCTGTTGGTCCCAAAACTGCTGTAGGTAGGCTTAGAGGGGGGGGGGTGAATAAGCCTACCATATCTTCAGATTTTTCTTTATCCTCTATCGGCTCATTTCTAATATCAGTAACCTTTTGGGAGGTTACTGATCAGAGTGGTTTACGGAAACTTATTACAGAGGCAAGTAGAAGATGTGTAGCTTATAAGAGAGAATACATGTAGTGCAGTAAGCAGATAAAGATGCAAGCATGTATAGAGGTTTGAAGGTGGAGTAATCCTTTTACGTCCTCTCATCTTCCTCTCAGGAGGGAACCTTTGTTAAGCTGGTTGATTTACATAGACCTATCTATTACAACCCACCCTTAACAAGTAAGTAGCAAGCCTTCACACAGATGCTTGCCTACTTTCCACACTGACCCACACAGGATCCTAATCAACCCACCCAGGGTCTTCACTTTCTCTCCTAGAAAGTGGTAAACTCAGCAGGACTTTACTCCTCGCACTGAGTACTCCAAGACCTCCCTTTTAGAAAGGTTAGTCTTCTTCTTCTTCAACTAGGTGCAGCAAGCTTAGCTTTCATTTGCAGATTGTTCTGCTGAAGCTTGTTGCTGAACTTGACTGACTGGGTGTGCGTCTTTTTGGGGTGTTGAGTGTTCGAGCTTTTCTTCTTTTCATCTACTCTAATTGAACACTCTTTTCTTCTCTAAACTTCCCCCTCTTTCTATGCTTCTCTCTTTTAAGCCTTCTCTCTGATGAGCTCTTTTCTTTTCTTTTGCGCTTCTCTCTACGAGCTTGTATATTCTGATGTGCTCGCTTTCTTCTCTCTTGCGCCCTTGCGCTCTCTTACACATGACTTCATTCTTCAGTCCTCCTCTTTATAGGTTGTGAAATCTGCCCGTTGAAGGTAGACAAATTTCCATCATTTGACGCGCCGCACTCCTGACACACGCCAGCTTTTCACTTTCCTCGTTTCTTCTTCTGATTGACTCCTCTTCTCTTCTCTCTACCGGTAACTTCTTGTGTCTACCGGTAACTTTTGACTTTCTCCCTATGCTTGCTTTGTAGCTACCTCCTATTGCTTCACTCTGGAGCTACCTTTTCTGGCTTGCTCCTTCAGGTGGCTTGAGGCGTCTGTAGCATGCTGCTCCTGCAGTATGCTTTCGGCATGGTCTTCTCAGGTAGCTTCCTGTCTCGCTGTATTCTGCTTTGGCGAGGTCCCTTCCAGTAGCTCCCTGAAGTCAATAGTATCCTTATTAGTTCACCAGATTCTTTTTAACCATTCTCTTCAGTATCCTTCCTTTGACACTTTCTCTATTTCTTTTAATCTTCTGCAGTAACTCTATTGCAATAACCTATCCTAAGATTGGTTATGCATATTTTGAGTTACTTAAGGTTTTGTCTCATCAAAACATTCTACAAATGTATCTAGATTCATTCTTCTTTTCTTCTTGCTCTTTCCTTTCTTTATTTTCCCTACTTGTTTGCTGCTGGCTCCTTTCTATTTCTGCTTTCCTTCCCCCTCACTTGATGCAGTCACCTGCTCCCAGTAGTTTCTTCTTTTTGGCTAGAGGGGAGAGCTGTTGGTAGGTGTGAGTGGCGATGCGAGAGAGAGGGAAGAATTCGTTTGGAGGAAAGTGTGTAAAGAAGCAGAGAAGTTTAGACGCCAGTAGCTTGCTGCCACCTTTCCTTCTCCTTCAATCTCCACTCATCCCTCTAACTAACCTTCCTTCTTATTCTCTTGCATCTCAAAAGAGAATTCACCTCATAGAGGAGGTGAAATCTCTTTTCCTCCACCTCTGGAAGTCTTTTGATCTTCCATGGCCCTTCGCAGTTTCTTCCCCCTTTTTGACATCATCAATGAGATGACGTCTTAGGGTGGCTGGAGAGGGGTCCCTAGCTCTATCCCCCTGCCTTGAAGATAAGAACTTGAGTGCAAGTTCTTGTAGGTGAGATGGGAATTGACAGCTAGAAGATCAACTCTTTTGAGAAGGGTTTGCTTAGCGAGTGCCAAACGTGAAGGGTGATTGTATAAGATTTGTGATGTGCTTGGTTCATTATATGCAGAGAATGTGCAGTCAGGAAGGAGTGAAGAGAAGGGTTTCAAACAATCTGATGCTATTTATGGACTAAGGATGAGAGAAAGAGGATATCTTTATGCTTAATGAAGAAAAAAGAGTGCATGTATATATAGGGTTAGAGATACTCCCTGTTGTAGTTAGATCTTCAAGGATCTCATTAACTGCTCCGTTGATTTCCAATAAAGGTGTTGACAGTTTCCACAGTTTTATGTTTTTTCTCCTCTGCGTGAGATGACATGGTCAACTGCTGGATCTCCATATTTGGATTCTTTTGATCGCACGGCTGAAATTCTTCTAGCGTTCTGAAAAGGTAGTCTATTTCTGGAAAGGTGATCCACTTTTTATTTTCACACGTTACCAAGAAAATTTTTTGTAACTGCTCTATCTTGTAACCTCCAAGTGATCCATTTTTCCAGTGACATGTTGATATGTTCTGATGTCGAGTAACCTAGTATCCAGTATATTGGTGTCTAGCATCCTGATACCCAGCGACTTGGTGTTCAGCGATCTAGTGTCCAACATCCTGGTGTTTAGCATCCTGGTGCCCAGCGACCTAGTGTTCAGCGATCTAGTATCCAGCCCCTAGTATCTAGCATCCCGATATCTAACGTTCTACCATCCAGCGACCAAATTTCTAGTCAGCCTAGTATCTATCATCCTGATGTCCAGCACCCTGATGTCCAGCATCCTGCTATTCAGCGACCTAGTGTCCAATGTCCTGGTGTCTAGCGTCCTTTCATCAGAATATATCTTTTTCCTTGAGGAGTCCTTCTATCTTTTCTACTAACTTGATGACAAGTGTTCTGATATCTAGTAGCTTAGCATCCTGTAACTCGATGTCTAGCGTCTTGGTGTACAGCGTCCTGTATCCCATGACCTAGTATCCAATAACCGGATGTTCCGTATCCTATAATCAGAGTTTGTCATTTTGTCATTGATTCCCCCTAAATTCAGTAGCCCTTTGTCAGAGGTACCTGCAAAACACATGATATTTTCCTCCATCTCGAGTAATCTATATACGAAAGAAGATTTATAGTATAATGCTAATGCATGGAGAGTCTTTTTATAAGTATTGGGAGCGTTTTGAAAGACTAGTGGCAAGTTGGCCACAACATCAGATATCTTAAGCACTCCTAATCCAATACTTTTACGAAGGACTTTGGTGGGTGGAGAGAAGCATGATTGATGCTGCAAGTGGAGGATCGATAACCGATGTAACTCTAAAAGTAGCACAAAGACTTATTTTTAAGATGGCTATGAGTTCACGAAAATTTAGTTTTCCACAAATGGAATCATATATCAATATGGAGGATCACTCTATTTTGCCAAGTGAGAAGCAGCTGGAAGAGTAAACATATGATACTTATCACTGAATCTCAAGAATATATGTGTGTGTGTGTGTGATACCTGAAAACACATGATACCTACCATTGAATTTTAAAAATATATGTACGATACCTCAAGAGTATATGTGATACCTGAAGAGTAAACTCATAATACACTAAGACTATATGTGTGATACCTGAAGAGTAAACACATGATACCCTAACACTAAATCTTAAGAATATATGCGTGATACATAAAGATTATATGCATGATACCTGAAGAGTAAACACATGACACCGATCACTGAATCATAAGAATATATATATATATATATATATATATATATATATGGGTGATACCTCAAGAGTATATGTGTGACGCCTAAAGAGTGAACCCGAAATACCTTAAGAGTATATGTGTGATACATGAAGAGTAAACACATAATACCTATCACTGAATCTTAAGACTATATGTGTGATACCTCAAAAGTATATGTATGATACCTAAAGAGTAAACACATGATACATGTCACTGAGTCATTACTCTAAAATTAGATGTGTGTGAGCACACACCAAGCTACATGTTCACACGCATGGGCGCGCGTGGCCGCTCGTGGAGACGGCCCACGCGTAGGGTCGGATCGTGGGCACAAATCATTTTCCAAATAAAATTAATGAGTTATATCAATATATACGTAACAGATTTTATAATATGCTTTCATCTAATTCTCATCAAAATATGATCTTGACCAACTCAAGTTTTTCATTATGAGTTGTCATATATAAATTATCCACATTTCCCATCTAGTACTTAATCGATTGATTTATATGTCTCCAACAGTGTTCCCGCTATATCACATGAACAAATAACTCGAAGAAAAACATATGATTGAATTTTCATCACAAAAATTTATTAATCTCTCAATATAATTCACACATATGTTATGTGTTCACTTTTTCATATGATTTAATTTATTTTAATTCAATTATTACTCAAACATGTTCAATACCAACCCAATAAACAAACAAATAATCAAAATATAAGCATATGAATAGGGTTCAACAATCACAAAAGTCAGATATTCATTCACATTTGAATTAAACTACAAACAAGTTTAGAAACACTGAAAGGCTAGCCAGACCTTGATCTCAACAAACTTATAATAAACAAGTTGAACAATATCATATCTAAACTAGAAAATTTAACTAAAAGATAAGAAAAGAATTCAAAAAGTTGATTTTTCAATATTTCAATCTTTGAATTTTTGATCTCTTCCTCTAAATATATGCCTAAAAAGAATAACCATGTCGTACAATCATTCCATCGCACATAAATGCATGCCCTTTAGCATCAACAAATTGGCTGTTTGAAATTTGGCTTGCACAACAATGGGCAGACCTGTAAAACAAACGAGAAACAAAATAGAAACAGAAAAACTGGAAAGCAACCTATGCTATTACAAAGGAAAACAGCAAGTCGAGTCGAGGATGGCCCTCTCTCCTTAAGACGAGATACGCCCAGGGTAGTGCTCACTGGATTGTGCATATCACCTCCCAAAGATAAAACGACTTCGTCTTTTGAGTGAGTAGCACCACAAACTCGAGAGCTCCGACGAACTTCGGTGTTTGAGAACTGAACTTCTATGTGGAATGAAGATTGTATTAATGTATGAGATGCCTCTAAGATTGCATAAAATTGCATGCTTTGAAATGATGCAAGATGCCCTATATATAGGCCTTCAACATGGGGGTTACATCTTAGAATTGATGGAAATTAATCCACCCAATAATAGGTATTCAACAGCTTGTAACAGCCCTATTCAAAAAGTGTAACTACAGGGAATAACCTTGCAGTTTGCTTGCTTGAAGTAGTCTCTCTAGGAGTGACCTCGCAGGTTGCTTGAAATAGACTCTATGAAGTGACCTCGCAGGTTGCTTGGGGCAACCTCTGCAAGAATGACCTCGAGGTTGCTGGAGCAACCTCCTAGGTTACTTGCTCCAAAAAATAAAACAAGTCACTTCCCCTCGGCTCCGTCCGCCCAAGTCAAGCCCAACGTCCAATTGCCAAGGCCGCGCCGATCCGCGCGCTCGTGCGTGTGTGTTTAGCCCAAGTGTGTCACACCATTAGTGTACCAATTACTAGGCCACATCACTAGGCTTTCTTTATATAAGTATTTTCAAGGTCCAACTTTCTATGTGGGATAGTTAAGCACCTTTCTCACATCCAATACCTTTCCATTCCCATTTCCAAGTGGCTATCTTTAAAGATTAATTTATCACTCACCAAAAATTGGTTTTGAGCGATTCTCAATGTCTCAATTATCTACTACAAACATACACTAATCTTATGACATTCAATCTATGAGGATTTAATTAAATTCCACCACTTAACTATCGGTCCAAATGGTTCAAAAACCATTTTCTCAAACCTATTTTCTAACATTTGACACATGGTACTGCCATCCGCGCCCTTCTATTCTTGGCATCAAACATGCAAAAACACAATAATTTTGTCTATTTCGCCGTCACTTGTCAATAATTTCTTAAACCTGAAACATCCATTTTTTCCATATTAATGAAATTAAACATCTACAAGATAGCAGTAAAATGTAACAAAAATTAAATGTATGTATACGTTAAATCAGGTAAAAGGTGTTGATATTTATCATGCTTCTTACTTTTTCTCATTATAGTCAAAATAATTAAGTCAGGCATATAACTAATCATGAACTTATTATATATAACAAAATTGGTTTATATCATAGTAGCTTAAAGGGATCATATTAGTGTCCTCGAATTAGTTAACTGAGATTAACATAGAGAGTGACACTTGTGTGGCCGGGGCACGGTGCTCCCAACTTAACCTATTATATGGTATTATATATATACTCTACAGGTATCAAGAAATGTAACACCTATAGATTATATATATAACACCTAAAAAATATATGTATAACACCTAGATCAGTGTCCCTATATGCCCTATGAGTATATAAGTTTTTTCTTCACATAGAAGGCATGTGAGTTATAGTAAGCATCGAACTGGGAAATTTCAATTTCCCACCACTGTCAGAGAATCTAGGACCGACCAAATTCAATTATTTAATTACACTTAATCTCGCCATAATATCTTTAACAAAGCACACACATATATTTAAGCTTATCCTAAATAATTCATATGCAAATCCTTTCTGTTTTCCAAATTCCAATAATGTGCTCTTATCCAGTCTCCAAAAAGCAGATCCACAGTAACTGTGAAGTTGAAAAGGCTAATGAAGAAGATGAGGAAGGTGAAAAGGTTGTGACCACTCAGTTGTTCTTGACAGGTGGCGCAGCCGACAAAGCGGCGGTACTCCGCCGCATTCGCCACCGGAAGAGTGTCAACAAGGTGAAGGCTGCCTTGAAAACCCTTCTTAGCTCGCCTTTTGCTTCCGATGATAATTTTAGGGTTTCTCAGATCAGATGGGCTGATGATGCTTTTGCTGCACCTTAATTACAAGTATTTATTATTAATTAATTAGCAATTCATGTTGAGACTCTTATCTTTGTCATGTTCAAATTTTCTTCTTTTATTTAGTGTGTTTGTATTTTTGTGGTGGTCATGTTGTCTTAATCGAAATATGATTTGGTAATTCAATGTAACTCATATGGTTGTTGCTCATTAATTAGTGAAGAGATCTATGTCTTACTTCATATTTCAAAATAATTAACAACAAATTATATGTATAAATAAAATTATTAGCTAATATGTGAATGTATTAAACATTGTGAAATATAAGATGAAATTGTACAGTATAACATAAAGTGATTTGAATTGGTTCGTTGGTAAATTATAACATGTTTGTATCAGAAGGATAAATGTATTATTAAAAAACAATATATATATATATATATATATATATATATAACAACACTACATAAGCATGGATGTTTCGTCCATTTTTTGTAATGTCAATTTTAACCCACCTAGAGTTCTAATTAAAGAATAGTACTCTTATGAAGGATATATAATAATGTAATTCAATAATTTTATTGTCCTATGTAATAATTCTATTTCATGGTTTGATTATTTTTCTTTTATAATCTTAAACATTTTAAAATTTCTACTAAATTTAGTGTAATATTAATGCATATTTAAAGAGCTTTTCAACTAGATATTAGAAGCATATGTAAAAAAGTACTATAAATTAGATATTTATATTAAAGTGGTACTATTAGAAATTAGGGTTAATTAATACGCAAATGCTCCTGTGCACCAGGTGCACGGATCTGAATTGGTGCAACTGGGGCGACCCGACCTGGAACCGCGCACCTAGGTCACCTGGATTTTTTTTTTTTCGCTTCTGCCTGTTACCTTTATGTTGTAAGGATGTGACCTTTATATATGTTATATAAGTGTGACCTTTATATATAAATGTTATGACTTTTATGTTCAGTAACTTAGGAAAAAATGAAGATTTTTAGGTTTTTTCGCTTCAAATTGAGACCTTTATGCTATATTGTTGTGACCTTTATGTACAATTCTTGTGACTTTTATGTACAAATATTATGACCTTCAGAGTGTAAAATTCTTCCTTTTTTTCTAAGTTAGAGTATATAAAGGTCATTACATTTATTCATAAAGGTCACACTTATTTAACATAAAGGTTACACCCATACAACATAAAGGTAACAGTTTGAAGCGAAAAAATAAAATTCAAAAAAATTCAAAAAAAAAAGTGTGCGGATCCAGGTTGACCTGGACTCGACCCGAATTATATGTGCACCAGTTGCACATGAGACTATATAGATATACATGTACACATAAATTTCTATTAAAAACTATCTAAAACTTATAAATCTTAATACAAATCTTAATACAAACTAATCTAATTTGTGTACATGTATCTATTAAAAAAATATCTAAAACTTAAAAATATTAGTACGAATCTTAATAGAAAACTAATCCAATTTGTTTATGTTGGTTCCAAAAAGTATGGTAGTAGGCTTAGAGGGGGTGAATAAACCTACTCCGATTTCAAATTTTTCTTTATTCTATTAGCAATGTTCCAGAATCAGTAACCTTTGGGGAGATCACTGATCAGAGTGTTTGCGAAAACTTTTCTCTCTTTTGATGTGCCAAGTATAGAAGATGTGCTACTTAACATAGAGTATGCAAGTAAAACAGACGCATGATATACAGAGGTTCGAAGGTGGAGTAATCCTTCTACATCTTCTCTGCCTCTTCTCAAGAGGGAACCTTTGTTAAGCTAGTTGCTTTACATAGCCCTATCTATTACAACCCTCACTTAACAAGTAAGTAGCAAGCCTTCACACAGCTGCTTGCCTACTCTCCTATCTGACCCACACAGGATCCTACTCTACCCACCTAGGGTCCTCACTTTCTTATTCAGAAATTGGAAAGCTCAGAAGGACTCTATTCCTCGCACTAAGCACTCCAAGACAGTCCTTAAGATAAGGATTTGTCTTCTCCTTCTTCAACTAGTGGCAGCAAGCTTAGATTTCTTTTGCAGGTTGAACTGTTGTAGCTTGCTGCCTCGACTGACTGACTGATTATGCGTTTTTGGCTGTGGGGTGTTTGAGATTCTTTTTTCTCTCTTCTTCTTTTGCTCCCCGCTTTGCTCTTTTTTCTTTTGTGTAGCCTTCCCCCTCTTCTCTGAGCTCTTTTCTTGCGCTCTCTTCTGTTTGTGCGTTCTCTCTTGCGCTCTCTCTTCTCATCTCCTCTCAATCTTCAGTCTTCTTCTTATTTATAGATTAGGAAATCTTCCCGTTGAAGGTAGATAGATTTCCATCATTGATAGCGCCGCACATCTTCTGACACACGCAAGCCTTTTGCTTTCCACATGTTTTCTCTGATTGGCTCCTCTTCTCTTCTCTCTACCGGTGACCTTCTTCTGTCTACCGGTAACTTTTGACTTTCTTCCATGCCTGCTTTGTAGCTTCTTCCTCGCGCTTACTCTGGTGCTTCCTTCTCTGGCTTGCTCCGTCAATTGGCTTGAGACTTCTGAAGCATGCTGCCCCTAGTATGCTTCGGCATGGTCTCTCAGGTAGCTTCCTGTCTGGTAGCTTGCTGCTTTTCTGCTTCAGCAAGTTCTCTTCCAGTAGCTTCCTACAGTCATCAGTATCCTAATTAGTTCACCCGAATCCTTTACACCATTCTCTTCAGTATCCTTCATTTGACACTTTCTATGATCTTTATCTTTCTGCAGTAACAATGTTGGTCCCAAGTGCTAGTAGGCTTAGGGGGGGTGTGGTGAATAAGCCTACTCAAAATTTTCAAACTTTTCTTCAAAGAAGACACTCACGTAGTTTGCTGAAGAACTTACTACCCTGAACGTTACTGCTTGAGCAGTTACCTTGAAAGAGCTTTAAACAGAGTGAGCTTTATGCACAGCAGAAATCTTTTTTAAAACAAAGCTTCTTTTCTGAAAACCGATGATATGCTTATAAGCGATATGAAGAAGATAAAAGCAAATAAGCAATAACAAGAATAAGAACAACAGAAAACAATATAACAATGAACACAATGATTTATAGAGGTTCAAGGATGGAGTAATCCCTTTACGTCCTCTCTTCTCCTTCTCAAGGAGGGACTTTGTTAGGTTAAACGGTTGATTTACACAAGCCTCGCTTAGACAACCTAACCCTAACAAGAACTGTCAGTCTCTCCCACACAGGGTTACTGCACAGTGACCAAACTCATCTAGCCCACACAGAACTCTTGTTTTACTATTGAGAACGTAAATACTTGATCAGGAACAGCCTCCGATCAAGCAACTCCTTAACAGTAAAAAAAAAAAAGATTTCTTCAACAACATAGGCAGCAAGCTTAGGAACGATGAGCTCTCTAAGCTAAAGATAGCTTGCTGCTAGACTGGACTTGAAACTTCTAATGATTTTATGAGTGTTTTGTGTTTGATAGCTTGAGTGCATTTGTTGCAAGAGTTTCAGGTATGTTTCAAGTGCCGGTTTATAGGCGATTAGGATTTTGTCAGTTAGAGAGAAAGAGCCTTCTTTGCAGCTTGCATTGAGTAACGTGGCATATTCTGATTTGTTCGTACACTGATTGTTGAGAGTGTACTTATCTGTTCCTGCAATCGTCATCCCTTGTCTGATATTTCTTCAGACTTTTTTTTGCTTTTGATACGTGACATCATTTGATTGGTTGAACATGCGGTTGTGCCTACCGTAAACCTCGTACATGTTTTTCGAGGTAACTGCTACTTAACAGGTTGCTGATGCTTCCTGATGCTTCAGTTGACTTCAGCTTACTTTGTCCATGTAGCAGTTAGTGAACTCAGCATCCTCGGGCAGTGTATCCTTTTTGAAGCAGCCTGTTGTAGATATATATACTTATATTATTCTTACGATTTTATATCTTCATGCTCCAATCTTGATATTCAAGCCTCCTGATCCTATACTTACAGAATTTACAATGGAATCTAAATACATAGGATCCCAGGCTCTAGTCTATTACATGTTTTGTCTTTTATCAAAATCTTATACAATGTTCCTTACAATTTCCCCATTTTTGATGACGACAAAACTTCCTTTAAGAGGATCAAAGACTTTGTCAGATTTTATATAAGAACATAAGCTTATGAATATATCAGCAAGATATTTATGTAATTATAGAGAATTCAGATCAAGAGATTGAGCATAAGTTCACGAGCAGTGTGCTTTTTCAGATTAAAACAAATACTTTTTATTGAGATAATAAAATTGAGAGGTATCTGAGCACAACATTAATAGAAACAAGCAAACATGGTATATATGAGCAAGAACCAGGAGGGTTTAGGGTATCTTTAACTAGGAACCCTTCCACCAGTTTAGGATAAACTCTTGGTAAGTAGTTTCCATCAGCTTTTTCATCTCAGAGGACTCCTCGTACCTCAACCAGAAGTCTTAACAGAAATGAATGATTTCCCCTCTGTTCATTCTACCTTTTAGTTTTATCTGGATTGAAGGTAAACCTCTGCTGGCAAGATCCTTGAAGCATTTGAGCCCTTCACGATGAGTTTTACCTTTGATAAGTGTGGACTCTTTACATAACTGGATGTAGTACTTCAAGTATTCTGCTTATTTGAAGTTGTTGATCTGTAGAAAGGATGGACTATGAGAGGTAGGCAGATCGATTTCAGGGAGCTCCCATACTTGGAATCTGGAACTCCTAGAGTCTGGATTTCCATCCAAGAAGATGTGAAGTGAGTCTGGTGCATCCTTTTCGTCTGTCGCAAGAGCTTATAAGTTAGGTTGCTTCTGAGGAAGAAAAATATTTGAGAGGCTTGTCTTCATCATTTCCTTAATATGATCATCTGACGTTTTGAATAACTCTTCTTCAACTCTCATTCTTTTCTCTTGTCTTTCTTCTATTCCTCTACGAAGACCAGGATGTACTCCTGAGATAGCTTCTGATTTCCTTTTGGTTGAACTGCTATCTTGTTGTCCTCTGGAGCTTCCTCCATGGCCTCCTCCATCGCCTCCTGAATCCTTCTTAGGTAAGATTGTTAGCTGTCTGCAAGAGGAAGGATCCTGCTGGCTTCTCTGTTCGATCCTCTTAATTGCTTCTTTCCCCTTTTTGTTATCATCAAAGGCCGAGCCGACTCTAAACTTGATCATCGAATGCATACTGGTTAAAAGATCAGTATGATCCTCCAAGGTTTGATTTTGTTGAAACTGAGAGTTGGAAACCTCTTCGAGGGAAGCAGTCACAAATTGTTGCTCCAACTTAATTTCTATTAACCTGTTTGCTTGGGAATTGAGTTTTTCGTTCATGCTCTTGATGGTGTCAACAAGGATGGTAGAGAAGGTTAGGGAGGAGATAGACTTTTGAAGTTTAGCCAAGGTTGCATTAAATGTGTCCATCTGGAAGGAAGCTTGAAATCGATCCTTCCATGCCTCAGCTCTCATTCGCTTGCTTGCTTCGCTTAAGGATTTCCCAAGTTTCCCTACTACCTTGAGGACGTCATCAATGGACTTTTGCTCATCATTTTGCACAAAAAGAGAAGAGTTTAGAGGTTTGGATTATTCGGCTCCGGATTCACCTTGTTCACTGGGTGATCCTTCATCGCTGCTGGAGCTAGACATAAAACTTTCAGTGTCTGGCCCCTCACGCATTGATACCTCCTTATCATCAATGTCTGCCTCCGCACGAGCTGATACCTCCTTATCATCAGCTGGTATTCCATCCTGAGCGACATCTCCCTTCCAGGCTTGCAACCTCCTTATTACTTCTCCAGAAGGCCCTTCCTCCTCCGGCGCCTCCTCAACTACTATCAGTTTCATCGAAGTCCTTTGTTGGAAAGACTCCTCAACAGTAGGCTCTTTAGGAACAGCCTCTTCAGCAGAAGGTTCATTTGGAGCAGTTTGTTCAGCTGGAACCTTATCAACAGCAGGCTCTATGTTAGCAGCCTATTCTATTGTGGCCTCCTCTGCAATCGTCTCTCCACGATTCACATGATCTTCAGAAATTACACCTTCCATCTCTATTGGTGTAATTTCCTCAGCCGTCTTATCGACCTCCATTAGTGCCTCATCAACAGAGAGTCCTGGCACAGAAGTCCCTTCTTCAATGATTGCTGCTTTAAGTGTTTCTTCAAGAGCAGCAGTAACTGCGAGATCATCCAATTTTGCAGCCTCTGGAGTAGTTGGCAGCTCTATCATTGGCAAGTCAGCCTTTACCATAATGGTAGGGGTATCTCCAATAGTACGAACTTCTCCTACAATGTCTAATCTTGCATCCTCCTCGTCTGGTAAGACCACTATGTCCACTAGCTGACTGTATGCCCCGCTAGATTCATCTTTTGATGAGGATGGTGAAGGATTCTTCTGACCGATCGGTGGAGCATTTAAACGATGTTCAATTGATGCTGCTCCAATGGAGGAACCTTCACCTTGTTGTATGAGCACGACCTTATGCCTCCTTCTTGATTCCACCACACTGGTATCTAAGGCCTGTTTCAGCATCCTTTCTTCTGCTTCATCTACTCCAAATGCTTCTGCTTGTTTTTCAGCGAAGCCCACGTCATCGCCAGCAGTGACCTGTTCAGTAGTTGCCTTGAGGATAACATCATCCTTGTAAAAGTCAGGTTGCTCGATGGGCTTCTTTCCCTTTAGCATCCTATTTCGTCCTTCAGCAACCCCATTTTGCTGAGGTGTCCTGGCTGCTGAGTATTCGTGCTTAATCCCATTGTTTGACCAGTATTCTTCTATAAATTTGTTGGTAAATTCAGTTCCCCTATCTGTTCTGATCTTCTCTATGCTCAGGCACTTCTCTATTTGCAGCCTTCTCAGGAACTCTGGCAGACGATGCTGAGTATCAGATTTCTTTGCAAGGAAGATCGTCGAAGTGAACCTTGAGTAGTCATCTACTACTACTAAGGTGTATTTCTTCCCAGATATGCTAATTGGATCAATTGGTCCAAAGAGATCCATGTGGAGCATATCCAGTATCCTTTCTGTAGAACGAAGAGTTTTGTTTTTGAAGGAGCTGTTTACTTATTTTCCTTTCTGACATGCTCCACAATTAGCTTCCCTTTTGTAAACCGTGTCTGGTAGTCCTCTGACTAGTCCTTTTCTAGCCAGCTTATTCATGGTTTTGAAGTTCAGGTGACTCAACCTCTTGTGCCACAGCCAGCTAGCTTCAGGAGTACCTTTGGCAATGAAACATGTAGAAGTAGTTGCTGAGTCCCAATCAGCAATATAGATGTTTCCTTTCCTTGTTCCAGTGAGCTTGACTTCCTGAGTCCTTTGTGTAACGCCCCAATCCCCATTAATTGGAAATCAGGTCGTCACCCTTTACTAATTAAAGAATTCATAAAATAGTTTACAGCGGAAGATTGAAAGGAAAACACGAGACATTTTTTTTTTAAAACATAAAACAATTATTTCTAAAACTCGTTTTTACCCACATTTCTAGGTTAAACGTTCAAATAAACTCCTACAAGAGATAATACAATAGAGAAAATATATAATACCAAAATATAAGTCTAGGCCCATCATCTACCATAATTTACACATCAAAATATGACATTATTCTTATAAGTAAGTACTGTTTTGGTATTTTAACATGAAAGGGGTGATGGAAAGACAGTTCAGCTCACTACACGTCCGCGTCATCATACGCCGAACCTGAAAATATTAAAAGTGGAATCATGAGACACCTACGGAGAGGGATCCCAGTGGGATAACTGTACTCTCTAATATTCATTGAAACAATTAAATTATTAAGCACATACTATATGTGCGTTGGGCACGATCACCCTGGACCATACATAACATAAAGGAATGTGGGAGTCGCTCGCCCACTAAACCTTGCTTTCATAGACCAGGCACTCCTCGCCCTTATGGTCGTCGCCCGATAGTGAAGCAACTACCGGTTATAGCTACGGAACTTCAACCGTAGATTTTCATAGATAATTTACTAATTTAATTATCAACACATAGTAGAGTGTAGAAATTACCCACTCTCACATCTATTGAAATAATTAAATTACTAAGCACATACTACAATGTCCGTTGGGTACGCTCACCCTGGACCTTTCATAGACCAGACACTCTCGCCCTTATGGTCGTCGCCCGATAGTGAAGCAACTACCGGTTATAGCTACGGAGCTTCAGCCGTAGATTTTCATACATAACTTACTAATTTAATTATCAACGCATAGTAGAGATTAGAAGTTACCCACTTTAAGATGACAGCTCGAGGATTGCTTTTGGAATCACCGTTCGTCTCAACTGCACTCGACATACTTAATCATTTAGTTTCTTATGTCATATAATATCATATAACATGAACTTTTGTATCTTATATTAGGTTATTAAATCTAAAGCATAATCACTAGTAATTAAATATAAAGACTTCATACCAAACATAAAATATTAACATGATTCCATATACATAAATTAAGCATTTATATAATTTATACATCATGCAATATATATATATATATATATATATATATATTAGATTCATATATGAAGTTTCGATGCTGATATTATCATATAAAATTCATTGAACATGATTCACATATAAAACAACAAATATACTTATAATTTAAAATTTAGGTATTTTTACCTAGAAATTCTAAATCAAAAAAAATGACACATAAAATATAAAGGTTTGAGTCATAAAATAATATCCAGTACAGTATTGGGTTCAACTCATAATTATAGTAAAGTTTAGGGGTGATTCTGCAGTTTCTATAAAGTCTGGGATCATATTAAAAAGAATTTCAGGGGTTGAATTCTAATTAATAGAATTTGCAGGGACTAAAAAGCAATTAAGCAAAAGATAATGGATTGTATAATAATTAAACAAAAATAGGAAATTGCAATTAAGTCCCTAGACTTAATCAAATTCATAAAAAAAAACACCCCTGTCCCCCCTTCTCTTTCCCGGCGCTGCTCACCCCCCACCTGTTCGGCCGCCGCCTGCTCGGCCGCCGCCACTCCTCTCCTGCCGGCGACAGACCCGTCGCCGGCCACCACAACACACGGCACAATACACGCACACACCCCCCACTTCCTCTCGATTTGCAGCACAGAAATACACAATACACTTCACACACTTCTCACACCACGGCGGCGCCGCTCACGGCGCCGCCCCCCTTCGCCTCTGCTCGGCGCCACCCCATGCGGCAGCGGCGCCCTCTCCCTTCGCCCCTGTTTCAGCCTCGCACGCAGCCGCGCACACAGTGGCTGCCTTCGCACAGCAGCGCCGTGAGCGGCGCTGCTCAACCCCCTCCTCGGCTTCCCTCTGTTAGCGGCGCCCGACGCGGCGGCGCCCTTCCACTTCCTCATCTCCCCCCTCTTTTTCCTCCTTTCTTTCCCCTGTTTTCTTCCTTCCTTCCCCATCTCCAATATCACAGCACACAAATACACATATATATACATCTACTCCTATATCTCAAATTGGGGAAAAATAATTGGAAGCAAATAAAAATTTGAAGTATAAAACAAGAGAATGAAATAAACTCTTTAACCTTGGATTGATTCAAGTTTTTCGCAAAGATTTTCTTACAGTTTTTCAAATGATGGAAGGGAGATGGAGAAGGAACACCACTTTTCCTTTTATTAATAAATTTTGGGACACTTGTAAGAAATGAAAGAAATAAAAGTTGACTTATCTCTTCAAATTTTATCCAAACATTATCTATAATAATCACAACATAAATAATTATACATATGTGTGTTTTAGATAAGTAATAGATGTACTTACATAATATACATATATATATTATACACGTATACCTATATAAATATATAAAATTAACATTAATAATAATAATAATAATAATAATAATAATAATAATAATAATAATAATAATAATAATAATAATAATAATAATAATAATAATAATAACAACAACAATAATAATAATACAATAGCATAATTTATACACAAGTATTTACTAAGCACATTTTATGTAAATTATTTTATCACATAGAATAAAGATCATGATTAAATTCCATAAAATGAAAGCATTTACGACACAAACTAATAAGCTTAGCACAAAAACCTAATATAATTTTTCCTCATTTAAACTTATCTATATCTTATCTTTTTACTTTCATCCATGATTGTCAAGTGAGTTGAGATCAAGCTCGGTTTCCTCCGTAAGCAATCCTGCAAAATACCTTAAAATCTCGAAAGAAACATTAGTTCATAAAATACGTAAAAATCATCGAGTACCACATAATACTTAAATCATGACTTTAAGTAACATAATAGTTCACATCGAATCATTTTCAATTTAAAGGTAAAAGAAATTTTATAAAATATAAAATGCAGATTTTCTTGAAAACGGGGTGTTACACTTTGTCCTTGATAAGACACTTGTTGAGATTAAACTCCACATAGTAGCCCTTGTCACAGAATTGACTTATGCTCAGGAGATTGTATTTCAAGCCTTTAACATGGGATATTTCTTTGATACAGATGTTTCATCTAATTAGGTTACCAGTGCCCTTTGTGCTTCCTTTGGAGTTGTCTCCAAATATGACTTTGGGTCCTTTGGAAGCTTTAAAGTTGATAAGGCTCTTCTGGTTTCCTGTCATGTGTCTTGAGTAGCTACTGTCGATGTATCATGTTTCCTTACTGCTTCCTGTCACTAGTTCCTGCAATCAAAAAGGGAATCACTTCCTTTTAGGTACCTATACAAGTACGGGTCCTTTCTTGTTAGTTTTTATTCTCCTTTAAGGAACCAATACTTGCTTTATAACAATCTTTTTATTATAACTCTTGTCGGTTCCTGAAACTTTACCAGTATTCTTGGAATATTGTATGTGTGTCTTGTGTGTGAATGTTTTCTTTCTCTACCACTTAGGAACATAGGTTCCATTAGACTTAGACATATAGGTCTATGGCAGATGGGGAGTGTGAGACCTTTTGCTTTTTCTCGACCGCTATCTATGATTACTACTTCCAGCATACTTAGGTTGCTGGAGCCAGCTTCTGATAGGCTTATTGCCGTAGGTACTTGATAGAGATCTCTTTCCCTTTCCATCAAGGCTTCCTGCACTTCAGCTTGCAGTTCCCCCTAAGTTAGATAATTCATTTTGATGGGGAATAACTGCAGACACAAATGTAGGTGCCTTTGAGGTGCTGGCCTTTGAAGTGGAAGTTTCTTCACAATAACCTATGCCAGCATGATCCTTTAGACCTCTTTAGATTTTTAGTATAGCATCCACGTCTTTGGAGGATTTATTAAAGGTATTGATAGTTTCAGTGAGAACCTTCTTCTCATATATTAGCTTAGTGACTTGCAGGTTGAGCTTACAGACTTCAGCTTTGAGGTCACTGCATGCTTGTCCTTTTGATTTTTCTAGGGCATATAGCCTTTCTAACAAAGCATGCTCTCTCTTAAGCTTTACATTCTCTAGTTTTAACTCTTCATGAGTTGAAGTAATCTGCTCGAAGTCACTCATGATTTGTTTGAAAGCACAAATCATGTTCAGCCTTTCATTAATTTGAACATGAGGGTTAAGAAAAGTTACCTCATCTTCCGAGTCATCATCTTTGGCCATAAGACAGATTAGAACTTCTTCATTTGAAGATGAATCCTCCAAATCACTGTCGGTGGTTGACTCTTCTTTCTTGGATGTCTTCTCAGGTGTAGCTGCCTGAGAGGATTCTGCCTCACCGATTAGCGCCCTTAGCCTCTAGCATTCTTGTCTTTTTCTTTCTTGTCTCACCTTTCGTTCATCATCTGGATATCGGTGGACTTCTGGATGTGGGCATTCCCTGGCATAGTGACCTGACTTTCTGCAGTTGTAGCAAAGGTCGGGTAGCTTTGGAGTTTGATTGGGGTGACTGCCCACTATTTCCAGTTTCACTTTGCTTTCTCCTGAAGCCATCTGGTCGTGAGTTCCTTCTTATGAACTTTTGAAACTTTTTCAGGAGTAGTGTCATATCTTCTTCTGCAGTGGCCTCCAAGGTGGCTATTTGATCTTTGGACTTCCTAGCTTCCTTAGGTTATCTTACTATTAATGCAATAACCTTTGACTTGCTTCCTTTAGTTTCCATTTTTCTTCTGTTGATGTCGAACTCAAAGACTTTGAGATCTGAGAAGAGGTCGAATGTGCTCATAGACTTTAAATCCATAGATACTCTCATGGTTGTTATCTTACTATCTGTCACGCCCCAAAATTTACTTTTGAAAGATAACGCACTTTACCTTGAAACATAGGACGCGCTTTTCTTAACGATAATAACCAACATTTGAAAACTTTGTGGAAGCGTAATTATTAAATTAAAACTTCTTAAAAATAACGTCATATCCCAAAGAGGGAACCCAAAATAAAGAAGAATTCTTGTCCAAACAGAAATAAACCAAACATTAAGAGAACATTGTTCATAAATGAAGGAAATTGTTCAAGAACATTTATTTAAGAAAAACGATTCTTGAAAATAACGATTAAGCCACCATCACTCCACCATAGCTCGGCTCCTTAACCTGTAAGTGTTAAATTAGGGGGGTGAGCTACACATGCTCAGCGGGGTTCACTTCCGTCAACATCAAACAAAACATGCTCAATGTCATCATAAAACAAAAGTAATTCACAAAATAAAAACATAAAATCATTTAAACATTCCTTTCCTTTCTTTCTTTTACATTGGTCAATGCATTATTGCACGACGGGCAAAACCCGAAGACCGATTAACGATCTCGGACCTTTTTGGGTGGTCCTTGGCAATCCTTTAACACTACGGGCAAAACCCGAAGACTGATTAATGATCTCGGACCTTTTTGGGTGGTCCTTGGCAATCCTTTAGCACTACGGGCAAAACCCGAAGACCGATTAACGATGTCGGACCTTTTTGTGTGGTCCTTGGCTACTTTCTTTCATATCATTCAACATCAACATCAATATCAACATCAACATCAACAATTAAGTTTGCTTAAAAAGAATCATCATCATCATATGTTACATAGATCAACATCATTAATTTCATCTTCTTATCATAAAGGATAATTCATAACGTATCATCATAATCATCATATAATCAACTTCACATTGACACATAATATATTTTATTCAACATTAATGAAAGTAGAAAACACCCACCTTAAACGGAATTAACCCTTTGTGCGTTTTATGTTATTCCCCTACGACTCTCTCTCTCCGAACTCTTCGTTTCCTTAAAAGAATAAAAATAAAAGTTGTTAGAATCTAAACCTTATAGGATTCTAAGAATAGAATAAAAGGTTGGAAAGACTTTGGGCAAAAGGCTTGGGGTTTAGATTTGAGAAGAAGATAAGGGGGGGTCTTGGTGCCAGTTTTAGGAAAACTTTCTCACCTTGTTCGAATTGTAGATTTTTCCTTCTCTTGTCAGCATATGACTTTTGTCTATCCTGGACTGCTTTAATTCGTTCCCGAACCTTGTCGACTACTCTTATGGTCTCTTCAACAATTTCTGGACCCAACAACTTCTTTTCACCTACTTCGTCCCAATGGATGGGAGACCGACATCTTCTTCCATATAGAGCCTCATACGACGCCATTCCTATAGTTGCTTGGTAGCTGTTGTTATAAGCAAATTCCACCAGGTGCAGGTAGCGTTCCCATTGACTTCCCATGTCAATAACACACGCTTTCAACATGTCTTCTAAGGTTTGAATTGTTCGCTCGGATTGCCCGTCTGTCTGGGGATGGTATGTTGTGCTAAAATTCAGTTTTGTTCCCATGGCGTTCTGCAAGCTCCTCCAAAATTTTGACGTGAAGCGAGTGTCCCTATCTGACACTATAGAAACTGGAGCTCCATGCAGTCGAACAATCTCTTTGCAGTAAAGGTGAGCATATTGTTCCATGTTGAATGTCATCTTCACCGGTAGAAAATGAGCAGACTTCGTTAGTCGGTCCACAATAACCCAAACAGCTTGGTTTCCTTTCAACGATCGTGGTAAGGCCATCACTAAGTCCATCGTTATGTGTTCCCATTTCCATTCCGGAATCTCCAATGGTTTCAGTAACCAAAACGGTCGTTGGTGTTCAGCTTTCATTTGTTGACACGTTAGACACCTCTCCACAAATTCGGCTATTTCCCCCTTCATTCTTCTCCACCAAAACAACTGGCGCAAATCGCGATACATCTTTGTGCTTCCTGGATGAGCTGTGTATGGGGTGCAGTGAGCTTCTTCAAGAATTTCTCTCTTTATCTCTTCAACTTTAGGAACACAAATCCTTCCTTCGAACGTTAAAACACCATCTTCTGCCATTGTGAATCCTTTTATACTTCCGGCAGTGGCTCGATCCTTTATCTTGCATAAGAATTTGTCATTGACCTGCGCTTCTTTAATCCTCTCTCGTAAGGTAGGTTACACCATTAGGGTTGCAAGGACTGATTCCGTACTTGTTGGTGGTGCGATAATTTCGATCTTTAACTTTGAGAAGTCACTGATCAATAGGTCTTGTTGGGTTGGTAAACTTGTTATGATACCTCTTGTCTTACGGCTCAAGGCATCTGCTACAACGTTAGCTTTTCCCGGATGATAATGAATTGTACAATCATAATCTTTTACCAATTCCAACCATCTTCTTTGCCTCACGTTATGCTCTTTTTGAGTGAAAAGATACTTCAAACTCTTCTGGTCTGTGTAGATCTCGCATCTTCCTCCATACAAATAATGTCACCAAATCTTCAAGGCATACACAACATCAGCTAATTCAAGATCGTGTGTTGGGTAGCTCGACTTGTGTGGTTTCAATTGTCTGGATGCATATGCGACCACTTTCCCATGTTGCATGAGAACACATCCCAAGCCTTGCTTAGACGCATCGCTATAAACTACGAAGTCTTCAAAAGTATTTGGAATGACCAAAACTGGTGCAGTGGTCAATCTCTTGAGTTTTGGAAACTCCTCTCACACTACTCAGTCCACGAGAACTTCTCTCCTTTTCTTGTTAAGCGTGTCATCGGTGCTGCTATCTCGGAAAACCCCTCAATGAACCTCCGGTAGTATCCTGCCAGACCGAGGAAACTTCGAACTTCATTAGTATTTGAGGGCGTGCTCCAACTGTTCACAGCCTCAACTTTAGATGGATCAACCTCTATTCCGCGTGCCGTTACCACATGACCGAGGAAAGCTATACGATCTAACCAAAACTCGCATTTCTTAAATTTCACGTACAACTTTTCTTTACGAAGTGTTCCCATTACCATCCTTAGATGTTCCTCATGTAGTTATTGATCTCTTGAGAAAACCAATATGTCATCGATGAAAACGATGACAAACTTATCCAAGAAAGGATGAAAGACCCTATTCATTAAATCCATGAACAATGCTGGCGCATTACTTAAACCGAACGACATCACCACAAATTCATAATGTCCGTACCGAGTTCTGAAAGTTGTTTTCGATATGTCTTCTTCTTTAATCCTTAGCTGGTGATAAGCGGACCTCAAGTCAATTTTTGAGAAAACACTTGCACCTCTTAGCTGATCAAAAAAGGTCGTCGATCCTTGGTAGTGGATACTTGTTTTTAATGGTGAGTTGGTTCAGCTCTCTATAGTCGATGCACATTCTTAGAGACCCGTCTTTCTTTTTCACAAATAAGACCGGTGCCCCCCATGGTGATACACTTGGGCGGATAAAATCCATGTCCAGCAGCTCTTGTAGTTGTACCTTCAGTTCCTACAGTTCCTTTGGCGCCATGCGATATGGTGCTTTCGATACCGGCACTGCTCCAGGGACTAAGTCGATGGAAAACTCTACTTGTCAGTTAGGTGGAATTCCCGACAAATCCTTTGGAAAGACACCAGGAAACTCTTGTATGACTGTAACGTCTTCGACTCTTATCTCTGAGGTATTAGTACTTACCACACTCGCTAGAAATCCTTGGTAGGTACCCTCATCAACATCTTCGTTGCCCTCATTGCAGATATCACTCTTGGTACGGCCGTCGACTTTGTTCCATAAAAGATGATTTCTCCTTCCTCGGGTACATGTAATGTTATCTCTCTATCTTGACACTTGATACCCGCTCTATATGTACTAAGCCAATCCATCCCCAAGATTATATCAAAATCCTTCATTTCTAGCACGTAAGGTTCGGCCCTCAAGGTCTTCCCACACATTTCTATATTAACGTTTCTCACTACAGAGCTAGCAAACAAAATCCTTCCAGATGGTATAACTATCTCAAGGGGGTTATCAACTTTAACACCTTTATGCCCAGACAAAGCGAAAAACTTGGCAAATATGAAAGAATGAGATGCTCCTGTATCGAACAGAACCAAAGCAGGTATACCAAAAACGGATAACATACCTGACATCGTGCCCGGATTCTCCTCTGCCTCTTGTTGCGTCATACCATACATTCGAGCTCTACCTCCGGATCCTTGGTTAACTGCCGACTTCTGCCTCTGACCCTTTTTCTCTTGCTCCTTCTTCACATGGTGGCAATTGTACGAAGAATGCCCAGGTTGTTGGCACTTGTAGCATAAGCCCGATCCCATCAAACATTTACCCAAATGATTTTTTCCACACGTGGAGCATGCTTATCTCGCAGTCGGTGGGTTTGGTGCAAATCCTCCATTAATCCTCGGCTGTTTACTGGAATTTCCTTGGTTGAATTGCTTATTTCCTTCCCACTTTCTATTCCCCAACGACTCTGTAGGCCTTGAGGTCGTATTCTCCAAGTTGAGACGAGTTGATATCGTTTGTGCTCTTTCAAACATCTCGTCATACATGGTGACTCCATGACCTGCCAGAATTCCTTCAATTTCGGGTCGTAGCCCTGCTTCGAATCATTCGGCCTTTTCCATATCTGAACCCACTAGACGAGTCATAAAACGGGATAACTGGTTAAACTTCCTCTTATAGTCTATCACTGACATGTTCCCTTGCTTCAAGTTGAGAAACTCCGTCTCCTTGTGATTTCTGTAAGAGCGTGAGAAGTACTTCTGCGTCACCACTTCTTTAAAGCCTTCCCAAATCATATTTCGCCGGTCTTGCTCTGAAACGGTGCGCTCATAAGCTTCCCACCAAAAACCGGCATCTTCTATCAGCTGAAAAATGGCGCATGAGATCTTTTGGGAGTCGTTGCAGGCTAAGTGTTTGAAAATTCAATCTAGCGATCGCATCCACTCTTCTACCACCAAAGGTCCACCTCGTCCGTTGAAAGTTGGTGGTTTGTAGCGATGGAAGTGATCCATCATTCTTGCATGTGAATGATTATCTTCTTGTTCGGGGTGAGTCATTTGATTTTGTTTCTGGTTAGCCGCTTGGAAGAGGTTCATTAGATCAGCAAAAGTCACGGCTTGCCCTGCGGGGACTTGAGTTGACTGGTTGTCTTCAACTTGTTCATTGTTGCGGTTATTGCGTCTTGGAGCCATTTCCTAGTGTCATTATAAATTCCAACTCAATTCATGATGTGGTAAAGCGTTTGAGAAGGTACGCACGTATTTGCTTGTCCACAAAAATTAAAGGTACATACGGACTCCAAATAATGAACTATATTAAAAATATATATATATATAATAAGAGGTAAAACTCAAAATTTATTAACTTCATAACATAAAAGTTTGAAACATTATTCATAAGCTTTCAATTAAAATAGAATAAAATATCCATATCTATAAATAAAACAATGAACGACTTAAACTACTAGCATCGCTCTCGAGCTCACTCCTCGTCATCGCAAATCACGTAGGGCTTGGCAGGAGTTCCCCAACTGGGCGAGGCGGCTGAGATACCTTTTTCTTTGTTCATCCCTTGTCCATCTTCTTCATCCTGTTCCTCCGAGTCTTCCTCGGGGTCCTCTTCCGTATTTTCCTCAGGGTCTTCCTCCGGATCCTCTTCCGCATCTTCCTCCGGATCTTCTTCTTCTGATTCCATCGTTTCTAGCATGTCATCAATCATGTTCCTAACACTGGAGTTGCCCGGCTCACGAAAACGATTCACCCATTTCTTGAACATCTTGACACAAAACTTCTCATACTCTATTACTTCCTCCCCTGTGTCTGCATCGATCTTGGTCATCTTCTTGAACAATTTAAGAGCTTTTCTTGCCCACGTATAAGGCAAACTTCGTATTAACTTCCATATGGCAGCTTTTTCACTAGCTTCATCACGTTGCGAGCCTTGGGTCCTTGCCCAATCGCTCAACATTCTTGCGACATGGATACCGACGTCCTCCACATCGTAGCCTCGGTATTCGGCCTTAATGGAGCATTTCCAACGCACAGTGTGGTGACCGGCGATGCACTTCCTAGCGGTACGTCAAGCATGAGTCATCTACGTTTTATGTATTATCGTGAGTGCGCTTAACTAAGATTCATTATGCAATTAATTCAAGGCATTATCTCATTCTAACCCTTCTTTGTTTTCTACAAGCATCCTTTAGTTTACTCTTTCATCAACAAACATTACTCAAACAATAGCAATCATTCTCATATATATCATTCGACATAAAAACATTCACACTTTCTCACATACCTTGGTTGAGCTGGCACGATAGGTGGTGGTGTTTAACATTTTCTTTTTAACAATAAACATGTATAATTTTATAAAAATTTATTTTGCAAGTCTACAGAAATGTGGACCCGCTCTGATACCACACTGTCACGCCCCAAAATTTACTTTTGAAAGATAACGCACTTTACCTTGAAGCATAGGACGCGCTTTTCTTAACGATAATAACCAACATTTGAAAACTTTGTGGAAGCGTAATTATTAAATTAAAACTTCTTAAAAATAACATCATATCCCAAAGAGGGAACCCAAAAGAAAGAAGAATTCTTGTCCAAACAGAAATAAACCAAACATTAAGAGAACATTGTTCATAAATGAAGGAAATTGTTCAAGAACATTTATTTAAGAAAAACGATTCTTGAAAATAACGATTAAGCCACCATCACTCCACCATAGCTCGGCTCCTTAACCTGTAAGTGTTAAATTAGGGGGTGAGCAACACATGCTCAGCGAGGTTCACTTCCGTCAACATCAAACAAAACATGCTCAATGTCATCATAAAACAAAAGTAATTCACAAAATAAAAACACAAAATCATTTAAACATTCCTTTCCTTTCTTTCTTTTACATTGGTCAATGCATTATTGCACGACGGGCAAAACCCGAAGACCGATTAACGATCTCGGACCTTTTTGGGTGGTCCTTGGCAATCCTTTAGCACTACAAGCAAAACCCGAAGACCGATTAACGATCTCGGACCTTTTTGGGTGGTCCTTGGCAATCCTTTAGCACTACGGGCAAAACCCGAAGACTGATTAACGATCTCGGACTTTTTTGTGTGGTCCTTGGCTACTTTCTTTCATATCATTCAACATCAACATCAATATCAACATCAACATCAACATCAACATCAACATCGACATGAACAATTAAGTTTGCTTAAAAGGAATCATCATCATCATATGTTACATAGATCAACATCATTAATTTCATCTTCTTATCATAAAGGATAATTCATAACGTATCATCATAATCGTCATATAATCAACTTCACATTGACACATAACATATTTCATTCAACATTAATGAAAGTAGAAAACACCCACCTCAAAAACAATTAACCCTTTGTGTGTTTTATGTTATTCCCCTACGACTCTCTCTCTCCGAACTCTTTGTTTCCTTAAAAGAATAAAAATAAAAGTTGTTAGAATCTAAACCTTATAGGATTCTAAGAATAGAATAAAAGGTTGGGAAGACTTTGGGCAAAAGGCTTGGGGTTTAGATTTGAGAAGAAGATAAGGGGGGGTCTTGGTGATGTGCTCGCCGGAAAATACTTCCGGCGGCGGCTCCGGCGGCGGCTCCGATGGTGGCGGCGGCTAGGGTTTGAGTGAAGATGAAGAAACTCTTACCTTGGATATTGATGCTCCAAAAGTGAAAAGTAGGGTTTATGAGGGTGGAGATATTTATAGAGAGTGACTAGGGTTCTTGTCAAAAACCTTACTTCTTTAGATTAGGAATCTTCCTTTCTTATGAGTCTCAATTTAAGTATTGATTGATTTTATTTTCCCCCAAAACATCCCCTTTCCCTAGATATCAAATCCCTAATTAAGGTTAAGATTTGCTCCATGTATTTGGTTAAAAATTGAGTCCCAATTCATGGGGTCTCACACTATCCCACTCAACAGGAAGAGCCCTCAGCACCTTCATGTTTTTCTCCTTTGGAGTGTAGATCTTGTCCACAGACTCAAGCTTATTAATGATGGCTGTGAACCTTAGATCCATTTGCTCTAAGGTTTCTCCAGGTATCATTTCAAACAAATCGAACTTCTGAGTTGCTGTTGAGACTTTGTTTTCTTTCGTGAGCTCGGTGTCTTCGTATATTTGCTCAATCTTTTCCAAGATCTCTTTGGCGGTTCTGCAAGTTTTTACCTTGCTGAATGTTCCTTTATCAAGGGTGAGGAATAGAGTGTTCTTTGCAACATTATCTAGGTTTACTCTTCTCCTCTCGTCAGCAGTCCATTCTTTTCTAGGTTTTTTAAGAACAGCTGGATGTGGGATGGCTCCTGCATCTCCTTGTCTATCAGCTGCTTCGTCAGCGCCCTGGCAAATAATAGGTTAACTTTTGTAATCCTTGGTGGTCCTTCAGTGATGACGTACCACATCTTGTCATGCATGACCGACAGATGTGCCTGCATGTGAATTTTCCAATCATCATATTCATCAATGGAGAATATAGGCACTTTATGCGAATCCATAGTGTGTATGCTTATGATAGAAACGAAGGTTTTCAGAAAGAGGGAATTAAGGATTGATCAGTTAGATCGGACGATTAATCCAACCCGCTCTGATACCACTTGTTGGTCCCAAGTGGTAGTAGGCTTATAGAGGAGGGGTGAATAAGCCTACTCAAAATTTTCAAAACTTTTCTTCAAAGAAGACACTCATGCAGTTTGCTAAAGAACTTACTACCCTGAATGTTACTGCTTGAGCAGTTACCTTAAAAGAGCTTAAAACATAGTGAGTTTTATGCACAGCGAAAATACTTTTTAAAACAAATCTTCTTTTCTGAAAACCGATGATATGCTTATGAGGATATGAAGAAGATAAAATCACATAAGCAACAACAAGAATAAGAACAACAGAAAACAATATAACAATGAACACAACGATTTATAGAGGTTCAAGGATGGAATAATCCATCTACGTCCTCTCTTCTCCTTTTCAAGGAGGGACTTTGTTAGGTTAAACTGTTGATTTACACAAGCCTCGCTTAGACAACCTAACCCTAACAAGAACTGTCAGTCTCTCCCACACAGGGTTACTGCATAGTGACCAAACTCAACAAGCCCACACAGAGCTCTTGTTCTACTACTGAGAACATAAATACTTGATAAGGAACAGCCTCCGATCAAGCAACTCCTTAACAGTCTAAAAAATAAGATTTTTTCAACAACACAGACAACAAGCTTAGGAACGATGAGCTCTCTAAGCGAAAGATAGCTTGCTGCTAGACTGGACTTGAACTTCTAATGATTTATGAGTGTTTTGCGTTTGATAGCTTGAGTGTATTTGTTGCAAGAGTTTCAGGTATGTTTCAAGTGCCGGTTTTCTAGTATTTATAGGCAATTAGGATTTTGTCCATTAGAGGGAAAGAGCCTTCTTTGCAGCTTGCATTGAGTAACGTGTCATCTTCTGATTTGTTCCTACACTGATTGTTGAGAATGTATGTATCTGTTCCTGCAATCACCATCCCTAGTCTGACATTTCTTCAGACTTCATTTTTGCTTTTGATACGTGGCATCACTAGATTGGTTGAACATGCGGCTGTGCCTACCGTAAACCTCGTACACATTTTTTGAGGTAACTGCTACTTAACAGGTTGCTGATGCTTCCTGATGCTTCAATTGACTTCAGCTTACTTTGTCCATCTAGCAGTTAGTAAACTCAGCATCCTCGGGCAGTGTGCGACCAGTATCCTTTTTGAAGCAACCTGCTGTAGATATGTATACTTATATTATTCTTACGATTTTATACAGCAAGGTCTTCATGCTCCAATCTTGATCTTCAAGCCTCCTGATCATCGTATACTTACAGAATTTACAATGGAATCTAAATACATAGGATCCTAGGCTCTAGTCTATTACATGTTTTGTCTTTCATCAAAATCTTATACAATGCTCCTTACAAACTCTGTTGCAATAACCTATCCTAAGATTAGTTATGTTTTAGAGTTACTTTCTGAAGGTTTTGTCTCATCAAAACATACTTAAATGTTTCCAACAATTTCACCCTTTTTGATGATGACAAAACCTTTGCAAAAGATCAAAAGATTATATACTCAATTAAGCATATAAAACAATTATATAAGTTGGAGAAACTTTTAAAACAGGCTGCTTTCATTAAATCACGTATGACTCAGAAAGAAAGGTTGTAAGCTTTAGAAAAACAGAAGACATTTTATATAGATAAAGCACTTACAGTACAACACAGTAAGCTAAGTACAATGTAGACATTCTATCTAGATTTATTTTTCTGTTTCTCTTGTTCATGCCTTTTTTTCCCCCTTAGCTTCTTGCAAGCTTCTTTCTAGCTTCTTCCTCTTTTGTGCAGGTCCCTAAAGGTTTTCCTCTTTGATCGTGGAGGAGAGCTGGTGAGGAGGAGCATGCAATGAAGAAGAAAGAAAGAAGGGAGGTTTATACAAAAGAGAAAATGAAGAAGCAGAGAAGTTTAGGCGTAGTAGCTTGCTACAACCTTTCTTCCCGTACTATCTTCACCAACTCCTGTTTCTGTCCCCTCTTCCTCATTCTTCAGAGCAGAATTCATCCAACACCCTTGACGGGCTGGATTCTTCTCCTCTTCTCATTTGGAAGACTTTTGATCTTCCATGATCCTTCATAATTTTCTTCCCCCTTTTTGTCATGATCAACAATGAGCTAAAGCTTTGGGGAAACTGGAGAGGGATCCTCCAACTCTACCTCCGGTCTCTAAGAGTAGACCTTGGGGGCAAGTCCTCAACCACCCTCAAGTTTGAGGTGAGGAGAGAATGCTAGAAGATCAAATCTTCTGAGAAAGCTTTGTTTAGCAAGGGTCAAGCATAAGAGGTGACTTTTTATGATTTGTGGTGTGCTTAATTGATTATTTGCAGAGTGTGTGTTCTTTCGAAGGAATAAAAAGAATTATTTCCAACAATCGGGTGCCATGATGTATCAAGGATAAGAGAGAGATATATGGAGATATGCATGAATATGAAGAATAAGAAGTGCATATATTTATAGAGTTTTGAAATGCTCCCTGTTGCAGTTAGATCTCCAAGGATCTCATTAACTGCTTCACCGGATTCCAATAAAGGTGTTGGCAGTTTCCACAGCTTTATTTCTTTTCTCCTCTGCATGAGATGATTTGTTTGAGTTTGTGGTCAACAACTGGTTCTCCACCTTTAGATTCTTCTGATCACACAGGCTGAAATTCTTGTAGGGTTCTAAAAAAGTGGTTTATTTCTGGAAAGGTGATCTACTTTTTTATGCGTGCACGTTACCAAAATTTTTGGTAACTGCTCTGATTTGGGAGTTGTAACCTATAAGTGATCCCTTTATCCAGTGACCTGATGATAAGTCCTGATGTCCAGTGACCTAGTATCCAGAATATTGGTGTTTAGCGTCCTGGTACACAACGACCTGGTGTTCAGCGACCTAGTGTCCAGCATCCTGATGTTTAGCATCCTGGTACCCAGCGACCTAGTGTTCTGCGACCTAGTGTCCAGCAACCTGGTATCTAGCATCCTGATATCTAGCATCCTGTTATCCAGCGACCTAATATCCAGTTAGCCCGGTATCTAGCATCCTAATATCCAGCGTCCTGTTATCCAGCGACATAGTATCCAGTAGCCTTGTGTCTAGCGTCCTGTTGTCAGAACTTATCATTTTGTCTCTTAGATTTGTCAATACATTGCCCTTAATTCAGTAGCCTGTTGTCTGGGGTGCCTGCAGTAAAATTATTCTTGTATCCAGTAGCTCGGTGTCTAGCGTCCTGGTGTGCAACAACCTGATATTCAGTGACCTAGTGTCCATCCATCTGGTGTCTAGCGTCCTGATTTTCAGCATCCTGTTATCCAGCAACCTAGTATCCAGTAACCTGGTGTCTAGCGTCCTATAGTCAGAGCTTTGTCATATCGCGCGTCAAATGTTCCTCCTTAATTTCGTAGCCTATTGTCTGGGTTACCTGCAGTAAACTTATTCTTGTATAGGTACTCATGCAAGTATGAGCCCTTCTGAGTTAGTCTTCTTATAGGAACTTACCCTTTCCTTACAGCCCATGGTTGCTGTAGGAAAAAGTTTAATTCCTGTAAGACTTTCATTAGTAAGCAAAAGAAGGTGTGTGCAAGTGTTTACTTACTGGAACCTCTTTGGAGTATAGAAAAGGCAAAACATGATACCAGTAAGGTAGATAATTTTCTTTCCCTTTTGGAGTTGATGTTCTGCTTGGTTCCCTTAAGGAATGTCAGTTTGTTGCAGACATTTTCAGCGTACCCGTATTTGGGTTTCTCCAAGGTTTTGACTCTTTTACCTCTGAATTACCTTGATTTGTACTAGAAGTTCCCCCTTACTTTATGATTCTCTTTTTTAAGATGTAGGGTCACTTTTAGTACTATTTTAGGTAATCCTTGAGGTTTGCATGATTAGGTGAAGCATTTTTATTGGGAAATAAACGTACAAGCTTCCCTTCCTCATTTTCATGTCAAGTAACCAAAATTTCAAGCCTGTTATCTTCAATCCTCTAAAGATTCTTACATTTGGCTTTCTTGATCTTCGATTTTCATGTGGTGGTCACTTGAGTTTCATAAGAGGATAAAGAAATACCAGACCGAAAACATATGCGAGAATCGGAACAAGGTACCTGGTCGTCGCTATCTTTTCCTTCAGAGTAGGTTTAAAGAGTGGATCCTCTTTCATCTCTTGCTTCCGTCTAGAGGGTGGTCTGATTGATAGAGTGAGCTTCTCTTCTTACTCCTTTGCTTGACATCCTCCGCATTTTCCTCCACGGTTGTTTGCTTGCTTGTTGCTTTAGACTTGAAGCTCCAGTATGGTCCATTTTTCCTCGCTTCGCTTTGTTTTAACTTCCTCTTCACGCTCAGCAACATGTCTTTCTTGTTGATCTGCTCCGTGTTAGTCTACTCCGTCATAAGTAGAAACTTGCTTCTTGTGCACAACTTCCTTCTTCGCAGTCTAATCCTCGAGTAGCTTTCACCAGCTTCCTTCTTAGTTGTTTATTGTCTTCACATCAATCATATCCTTTTAATCAAAGGCAGTGTATTGATCTATTACGTGAGGGGGAGAGAGAGAGAGAGATTTTCTAGAGAGAGACTTTTCGAAGATGGGATCTGGATAGATCGATTAGATCTTTTGCATATCATCCAACCTGCTCTGATACCACTTGTTGGTATCAGATAATACATGTTGGATGATTTATCCACCTGCTCTGATACCACTTGTTGGTCCCCAAAACAGTGTGGTAGTAGGCTTAGAAGGGGGGGAGAGGGGTGAACAAGCCTACTCTGATTTCAAACTTTTCTTTCTTCTATCGGCATAGTTCCAGAATCAGTAACCTTTTGGGAGGTTATTGATAAGAGTGGTTGCGGAAGCTTTTCTCTCTTTTGATGTGCCAAGTATAGAAGATGTGCTACCTAACATAAGCAATAAGCACATATAGACGCATGATATACAAAGGTTCGAAGGTGGAGTAATCCTTCTATATCCTCTCTGCCTCTTCTCAAGAGGGAACCTTTGTTAAGCTAGTTGTTTTACATAGCCCTATCTATTACAACCCTCACTTAACAAGTAAGTAGTAATCGTTCAGACAGCTGCTTGCCTACTCTCCTATCTGACCCACACAGGATCTTACTCTACCCACCCAGGGTCCTCACTTTCTTCTTCAGAAAGTGGAAAGCTCAGCAGGACTCTATTCCTCGCACTGAGCACTCCAAGACAGTCTTAAAATAAGGGTTTGTTTTCTCATTCTTCAGCTGGTGGTAGCAAGCTTAGACTTCTTTTGCAGGTTGAACTGCTGTAGCTTGCTGCCTCAACTAATTAACTGATTATGCGTCTTTGGGGTGTGGGGTATTTGAGCTTCTTTTTTCTCTCTTCTTCTTTTGCTCCCCACTTTGCTCTCTTTTCTTTTGTGTAGCCTTCCCCCTCTTTTCTGAGCTCTCTTCTTGCGCTCTCTTCTCTTTGTGCGTTCTTTTTTGGGCTCTCTCTCCTCGCCTCCACTCAATCTTTAGTCTTCTTCTTATTTAAAGATTAGGAAATCTGCCCGTTGAAGGTAGATAGATTTCCATCATTAATAGCACCGCACTTCTTCTGACACACGCAAGCCTTTTGCTTTCCACGTGTCTTCTTCTGATTGACTTCTCTTCTCTTCTCTCTACTGGTAACCTTCTTCTGTCTATCAGTAACTTTTGACTTTCTTCCATGCCTGCTTTGTAGCTTCCTCCTCGCGCTCACTCTAGTGCTTCCTTCTCTGGCTTGCTCCGTCAGGTGGCTTGAGGCTTCTGTAGCATGCAGCCCTTCGTCTGGTAGCTTGCTGCTTTTCTACTTCAGCAAGTTATCTTCTAGTAGCTTCCTGCAGTCATCAGTATCCTAATTAGTTCACCCGAATCCTTTCCACCATTCTCTTCAGTATCCTTCCTTTGACACTTTCTCTGATCTTTATCTTTCTGCAGTAACTGTGTTGCAGTAACCTATCCTAAGATTGGTTATGCTTTAAAGTTAGTTTCTTAAGGTTTTGTCTCATCAAAACATACTTAAATGTTTCCAACAGTTTAAATTAATTAGTTTGAATCAAAATATATTCTTCATAGAGATTTGATACAGGAAAGCTCTGTAGATGTAAAATAATCTTGATAAAAAAAATCATAACTGGCCGTTCCGCTCGAAATCAATCTCCATGTAAATAAAATCAATTCCTTACCCTACAGGAAGTAGGTTTCAAGAGTAATGAGATTCGTTTAGTCGAAATTTATAATTTTAATGACATAAAGCTCTCTATATTAAAGATAAAAATTAAATCATAGTTTTAATTATATAAAAAACAAGAAATTCAAATCTAATATAATTAGATTCTAAACCTTCAATAAAAAAGCAAGAAATTCAAATTTAATACAATTATATTCTAAACCTTCATTAAAACCTAATACGATTAGGAATATTAAAACTCTATAAATAAAGCTCAACACTAAAGTAGAAAATATATACAAACAATAAGAGAAAAAAAGAAAGAGATAGATAATAGGTATGAATGAAAGAAAATTATTCTCCTCCTTCTTATCATATTTATATGTTCGAATAATGATGGATTTTTATGTTAGAGTTTTTAGTTTACGATTATATTCTAATTTTGATGGATTTTTATGTTAGAGGTTAGAGTTTTTAAATTTCGATTATGACTATATCGGTTCTATACTTCTGAAGTTAACCCATTAAAATGATTAAAATGGATCTCACAAAAAATCATATACATTTTTTCCTCACGTTAGATTTTATATAAAATGGTCTCCTGCGAGATATTTTTGGTGTAATTTTATAGTTTTATGACAAAAGGGACTAAGAATGTACTCCATCGTTAAAAAATGGGAAAAATAAAAACAGTAATAAAGGAGGGTTTGTTTCTAAAATAATTTTGTCACCTAAAATTGTGATATTTCGAAAGTAAGAATTAATTTAAATTTGACTAACTATTATACCAGCTTTATAATCAAAAACATATTAAATAAAAATGTTGAATGTCAAATGGAAATATATTTACTATAATTGTTGGTCCCAAGTGGTTACAGAGGTTCAGGGGGTAAATGAACCTCTTCTCTTATTTGCACTTTTCTCTCTTTCGCTGCAACCTGCTGTAAGCTATTGATGCTTGCAGTAATTTGGCAGTTAAGTGTTCTGCTTGCAGTAAACTAGTTATTGCAGCCTAACCACTTTTAGAGTTTTATGCACTGTGGAATTGTAAGTTGAAATAAAGTTCAGCAGATATACTAAGTCTTTTAACTAATGAGTTAACAGACTAGTTTTCATGTAAGCATATTAAAGCCATAAAGATGCATACAACAAGAGTATAAAGAAGAATGCAGTAAGCAGTAAAAAGAAACACAAGATTTATAGAGGTTCGAAGTTGGTGTAAGTCTTCTACGTCCTCTCTTCTCCTTCACAAGGAGGATATGCACTAGACCTTTTAGATTTACAGAACTTTTCCTACTAAACACAACTCTAAGGACTCAAACAAGCCTACTAAAGTTCCCACTCCATTCTTAGGTTTCAGCAACTCAACAAGATCCACACAGGATGTTATCCTTCTCTAGGATGAAAACACACAACAAGGAATCTATTCATATCAGCTGTGGACACCAAAAATTTAAACAACCTACACAGTATATAAAAGGTTGAAAAGATTTCTTCAACTGTGGTGAAACAAAAACCTCTAATAGATCTTCAATGGTAGAATACTTTGCTTCGGGTTGAGTGAGGGACTGAAAATGTTGGATATTTCTTTAAGCTTGATGATCGCTGTAAGCTGGAGATTCAGTGCACGATTCTTAAAATTTCAGTCCTCTTCTTCTTTCAGCCTCACTCCTTCCTTTTATAGTTGCTGGAATGCGCCAGTTGAAGGGTGCACATTCCACGCGTCTTCATATCAGCTCATCTCTTCTTCTAGTGCATCCTGATCGTTGATCCATTCACGTTCAAGCATATTCTTCATTGATTCGATGTGGATGGTCAACATTCTTCTTCCTTGATCTTCTTGATCTTCAAGGTACGCCCTAATTAATGCGCTCCTGAAAAAGGTGGAGACAACATTTTCTTCAAGCTCCAGCGCTATTAATTGCGACTGTCCTTTTATTGCAATTTGCAGGGAGTTGCTCAAGTCAGGTGGCAGTTCTCCATTTTCTCGCCGTCGTTATATTCATCATTTGCGCTTCGGCCTGTCGAACACTGCACCTTCAACTGAAGTTGATGGTTCCTCGTATCAGCAGAGAGCATGCAGCGGATGTTGAGTTCTTCAAAGTTGATTCCGCTTATCATGTCTCACTTCAGTTGTTGCAACTTATTCTTGGTTGCTGCATCCAGACTCACTTCATCCCATAGGTTGCTGCATCCAGACTCACTTCATCCCATAGGTTGCAGTCTCCAGTATGCAGCATGCAGCATGTAGCAAAACAATATGTTCTCCTTTAGCTCTTCCAAGTATAGCTCGTTGCATGCAGACTTCTTTCTTTCCATGTTGCGTATAGCTTGCAGCTCTAAGCTTCAATGGAAGACTTCAAGGCAGACTTTTGCTACTTATTAAAAACGAAGTACAAAATGGGAAAATATAAACATTGAAGTACAATAAGGTTACAGCGGGTTTTGTTTCATCAAAATACATCTAGGCTTCTTCTTACAATTTCCCCTTTTTTTATGATGACAAAACCTTGATAAAAGTTGCTGTAACATACTAAAGTTTTTCCTTAGGTAAAAATAAATAGAGACTTCTGTTTTTCCTCATTTTTTGTTTTCCTTTTTTTTTTTTTTGTTGGAGACTTCTGTTTTTTCTCCTTTTCTATTTTTTTTTAAATTTTCTTGGAGTCTTCTGTTTTTGCTCTTTTTCTATTTTTCCTCTTTTTTTTTTTTGATTTTCTTGGAGACTTTTGTTTTTGCACCTTTTCTATTTTTTCCTTTTTTATTTTTTTTCTTTTCCTGATTCCCTTATATCGCTGTTGAATCTAAAACACATCAGAAAGAGAACAAAAGAATTTTGTTCTAAAGAAATCGAACACTTATTGAAAATACAAAATACAGTGCAGAAAAGTAAAAATAAATAAAGGGGTGGAGTCTACTGCATTAGTTTGTGAATTCCAATCTTCTCGAAGTTGCAGCAGGCCCTTCCTTTTACTCTTCAGGCGTCAACGACTTCTTCCACCAATTCAATATTGACTCTTGGTAGGTCTTCTCGAACTGCGCATTCGTCCTTGGATCGTCAATCCATCACAGCCAGAAGTCCTCCCAGAAGGGTATTTGCTTTCCCTTCTTCATCTCCTCCAACAATTCTTATTGCAACGGTAGCTTTCCAGTCCTGAGTAGTTGCTCATAGTCCATCATTGCTGCAGAGCAGTTAGGATAACCTTTGCAAAAGTCCCTCTTGCAAAGTAGTTTGAAATATCTCAAGAATCTTGAGATCTTGTGATGGTCCCAAAAAGGCTTGTAGTAGGCTTAGAGGGGGGGTGGAGTTGAATAAGCCTACTGTATTTTCAAACTTTTCTTTTCCTTGGCTTAATTCTAGGATCAATAACCTTTTGGAAGGTTACTGATCAGAGTAGTTTGCGGAAGCTTTTCTCTCAATGTACAGCCAAGTATAGGAGATGTGCAACTTAACATAGAGTTATGCAAGTAAAACAGTAAGCACACATAGACGCAAGGATATACAGAGGTTCGAAGGTGGAGTAATCCTTCTACATCCTCTCTGCCTCTTCTCAAGAGGGAACCTTTGTTAAGCTAATTGATTTACATAGACCAATCTATTACAACTCACGCTTAACAATCAAGTAGCAAGCCTTCACACAGCTGCTTGTCTACTTCCTTACTGACCCACATAGGATCCTATTCTACGCACCCAGGGTCCTCACTTTCTCTCCTAAAAAGTGGAAAATTCAGCAGGACTCTACTCCTCGCACTAAGTACTCCAAGACAGTTCTTTAGAAGGAGTTTGTCTTCTTCTTCTTCAACTGGGTGCAGCAAGCTTGACCTTCGTTTACAGATTGATCTGCTGAAGCTTGCTGCTGGACTTACTGACTGAGCGTGCGTCTTTTGGGATATGGAGTGTTCGAGCTTTTCTTCTGCTCTTCTGAACACTCTCTTTTCTTCTATTTTAACTTTCCCCTCTTTCTACGCTTTCTTCTCTGTTGAGCTCTTCTCTCTTCTTTTTCGCTTCTCTCTACGAGCTTGTATCTTCTGTTGTGCTCGTTCTCTCCTCTTTTGCACACATTCTTTGTCAGTCTTCTTCTTATTTATAGATTAGTAAATCTGCTCGTTGAAGGTAGGTAGGTTTCCTAATCTATAAATGCACTGCACTTCTGACACCTTCCAGCTTTTTGCTTTCCACGTGTCTTCTTCTGGTTGGCTCCTCTTCTCTTCTCTCTACCGGTAACTTCTTGTGTCTACCGGTAACTTTGACTTTCTCCCCATGCCTGCTTTGCAGCTTCCTCCTCTAGCTTCATTCTGGAGCTTCCTTCTCTGGCTTGCTCCTTTAGGTGGCTTGAGGCTTCTATAGCATACTGCTCCTTCAGTATGCTTTCGGCATAGTCTCTCATGTAGCTTCCTGTCTCGCTACATTCTGCTTTGGCGAGATCTCTACCAGTAGCTTCTTGTAGTCATAAGTATCCTTATTTAGTTTACCCGATTCTCTTTCACCATTCTCTTCAGTATCCTTCCTTTGACACTTTTTCTATTCTTTTAATCTTCTGCAGTAACTCTATTACAGTAACCTATCATAAGATTGGTTATGCTTTGTTAAAGTTACTTAAGGTTTTGTCTCATCAAAACTTACTTCTAATGTTTCCAACATCTTGTACAGCTTGATCTGCTCAAAGGTTGGATTCTTGTCTTTGTTTAATGTCATCCTTGCGAAGAGGTCTAGGTTCCAAAGATCAATATATTTTGTTGGCTTGAGGTCGAGCAATATTGAAACTTTTGGAGATTTGTTGAATTAATCCATACTTGGAACTTCTTGTGGCGGAAACTTCTGCAGCGCTGCATCCACCTGCTGTATAGTCTCAAACTTTTCCTCGCCACTTATGTATGCTGAAAAACTATTTTTTAAATTAAATTTTGACCTTTTTCTCATTCATACTACAAGATGATGTTAAATTTTCCAACGCGTATCACATGACGAAACTCATATTGGGAGATGATGTCAATGAAATAAATGATTTCAAAGACAAGTATATACTTGAAATAATTAGAACTACAATTATTGTACAACATTCTAAATAATTTTGAATAACGAAGATTTAAGTTTTATTTCTTAAGTATTTTATGCCAACGAAACACAGATAACATTATAAGTACAATTACATTGAGCTTGATCGGTGACATCAATAAGTAATGAATTTTCAAGAGGACATGTGAAAGTGCATACGCTGCAAGAAATCACTTGGAAAGAAGAAGTAAAATTTGGTCGTTTGATTGATTATTATCCAACAAATATATGTCAATAAAAAATTCATATTTTTATCAAATTAAATTGCAGGCAGGAAGCTTTTGGGTATATTGCAAGATTGTTGTCGTTGAAACTGTGAGAGATTATTGATACTTATCCTGCAACAATTGCCCAAAAAACTTACAGTATTGACTGACATTGAAACTGTGGGAGATTATTGGTACTTATCTTGCAACAATTGCCCAAAAAACGTATAGTATTGACTGACAACTTCTACTTTGAACGTTGTGACCTTTATGACACCAACGGGACTTATAGGTAAAATAACCTAAGAAAGTAGTCTACATGCACTAACTATTTAAATGTCTAATTGGTTTTTTTTTTCCTAAAAGCAGATTCAAAATTTATATTCGTATCTACGATGGTATAGATGATACTCTCTTTCTTGTGTGGCATAAACAATGTCTTCAACTGAGTGGGAAAACAACAAATCAACTAGAACAACAAAATGTAAGACTAACAAATCAATATTTTGCTAATCTATTTCCAGAATGTGAATTTAACAATCACCCCTAACAGGAATGTACTTCTCAATCAACATATGCTGAAATCGAGGCTATGGTAGATCGAAAAGTGCTATTCAAGGTACAAGTTAGAAACAATCAAATTGGAAGTAGTAACAATTATTTCATGGTAATGAAGGCCACTAGGGATCTAGATATAGTTTCCAAATATTGTTCTTCCACAGAGTTTATTCAAGTAAATTAAAACAATATGATTTCATTTCTTTCGATAGATAATTTTTGTAATATATTCTTATTTTTGTTTCTATAATTGGAAAATGATGCATATTCAAAACTTCATGATGATGAATTCAACTTGTTTCTATAATAGGAAAATGATACATATTGAAAACTTCATGATGATGAATTTAACTTTGAAAAGGTTTATACACTTCTCATACAACCATATTTATTAAATAATGAGATTACTGCTTCATATTCATATGCATAAGTAATTTATTTACAGGTGGACTATAACGAAGAAAAACAAACTATTTCAATTCCAACTAAAGAAGATGATGATGTGGTGGTCGTAAAGGAGTCAAGTGTTAGACAAGCAATTGGTGATGAGACTTCATCAACTGGAAGTGGAAAAAAGAAAAAAAAAATTGTCATAAAAAGGAAAAGTAATCTGCTCAGAATTTAACTTAGAATTTATTTCTAGCTTCACCACAGACAAGTCTTTCATTTTAAGGATTTTTATATTAGTAGGTTAATTATTACTATTTGTTAGATTTTAGGTTGCTGCTTTTGTTGAAACTCAGTTTTATGCGTTAAATAACTCTAATGTCTATTACTATAAATTTTTAGATTTGTTTATGTTTTTAGATTTGTCTACTAGCAGTGCACCCGTGCGATACACGATATTGAGTATAAAAGTGTAGTGCTGTGTGATATTGAAACTTGAAAATATCACAGTATAAAATATCTACGTATTATGATATTAATTTTACCCAATAATATTAGAAAAATAAAATATCTATCTATTTTATTACTTATTATATTTGATAAAAAAATCCAATTAAATATAAAATTTATTACATATTATAAGATACAATAACTAATATCTTTGAATAATATCAAATATAATAACTAATACCTTTCAATATAATATCGACGTTTTGCAATTAATATCGACATTTTACGATAAGAATTTTTTGTTCAATAATATATATGGAACAAATATCAACATTTGGATCGGCATCCATTGAGCAACCTTTAATTGCTCAACCTATTAGTCAGAGGATTCCTTCACCATCAGCATCCAGAGATGAATCCAGTGGGTCATTCAGTCAACTAGTGGATATCGTAGTTTTTTCAGATGAGGAGGTAACAAGATCAGATATCGCAGGAGATGTTCCTGCCCTTGAAGACACTCCTGCCACCATGGAAAAGGCTGACACGCCAAGGATGGAGCTACCAACATCTCCGGAGGCTGAAAAGTTGGAAGTTCTTGCGGTTGCTACAGTTCTAGAAAAAACACTTGCAGCAGCAACTGCTGAAGAAGTAACCTATATGTCAGTACCTTCAGAAGAATAGACACCAATAGAGGTTGATCAAACGGCTGAGGAAATTACTTCAATGGAGATGGAGGGAGTAATTTCTAAGGATCCTGCGTATCATGAAGAGATGATTGCGGAAGAGGCCGTAACAGAATAGGCCGCTATCATAGACCCTGCTGTTGAAGGAATTCCAGTGGTTCAGACTGTTCAAATCCAGTCTACTACTTAAAAGGTTGCTCCTAAAGATCCTACTGTTGAGAAGTCTACCTATCTTAGAGACTTCGATAACACAGACAAAAGTTGAGAAGGCCCGGTTAATAGAAGGGCCTTCTAAAGAAGAAATAAGGAGGACGCAGGCCTGGAATGGAGATGTTCCTCAAGATACAGTGACGGATAAGGGGGAGGATCTTAAAGACTGGATGTCTAGCCCCTCCAACAACGATGATGGTGCACCTAGTGAACAGGGTGCAACCGGAGCTGAAAAATCCAGTACGCTAACTCGTTCTCTTTTTGTGCAGGCTGTTGAAGACAAATCCATTCATAATGTGCTCCAAGCAGTGGAGAAGGTTGGCAAGTCTCTAACTGAGGCCAGCCGTCTAATAAGAGTTGAGGCAAGAAAGGACAGGTTTAAAGCTTCCTTTCTTCTTGACACGTTCAATGCAACTTTGGCAAAGCTTCAAACAACCATCAATTCCATGAACACATCCACTGAGCTTGTTGAAGCTATCAAAAACATCAATGAGAAGATCAACAAACAAGAGAAGAAGTTACTTGAAGTAGAGCTTGAGTAGCAGTCTGTATCTTCCACCCTGAAGAAAATTGATGACTCTCGGTTTGAACAGAAACAAACTTTAGAGGATCATACTAACCTTTTAACAAGTATGCATTCAATGATAAAGTTTGGAGTAGGCTCGGCTTTTGATGATAACAAAAAGGGGGAAGATGCAGCCAAGAGGATCGAGCAGACAAGACAGCAGGATCTTTCTTCTTGCAGACAGCTAGCAACTCTGCCTAGGAAGGATTTAGGAAGAGATGGAGGAGGCCATGGAGGAAGCTCCAAAGGATACCCAGATAGCAGCTCAACCAAGAGAAAATTTGTTGGTCCCAAGTTGCAGTAGGCTTAGGGGGGATGTGAATAAGCCTACTCAAATTTCAAACTTTTCTTCTAAAGCTGAATGAATAAGTCACTCAGGCAGTTCTCTAAGAGCTTACTATCCTGAAGGTTACTGCTTGAGTAGTTACCTTAACTGAGCTTTAGGCAAAAGGAGTTTTATGCACAGCGAAAATACTTTTAAACCAAAACTTTTTTTTTGAAAACCTTTGATATGCTTATGAGAGATATGCAGATGATAAAAGCAGATAAGCAACACAAGAATAAGAACAACAGTAAGCTTATATCAAAACAAACACAAAGGTTTATAGGGGTTCAAGAATGGAGTAATCCCTCTACGTCCTCTCTTCTCCTTCTCAAGGAGGAACTTTGTTAGGTCAAACAGTTGATTTACACAAGCTTCGCTTAGATAATCTAAACTTAACAAGAACTGTCAGTCTCTCCCACACAGGGTTACTACACAGTGACTAAACTCAACCAGCCCACACAGAGCTCTTTTTCTTCTACTAAGAACATAAATACTTGATCAGGAACAGTCTCCGATCAAGCAACTCCTAACAGTTTATGAAAGTAAATAAAGTGATTTTCTTCAACAACACGGGTAGCAAGCTTTGAATAGAGAGTTCTCTGGAAAGAGTGTGCTTGCTGCAAATAGACTGAACTTGAAACTTCTAAGAATAGAAAAATAGATCGATGGAATTCTTGAGCATTTTGTTTTCTAGAGTTTCGGGTTTCTACTTTTAAGTACTCTTCAAGTCCAGTTCTTCTAGTATTTATAGGCGATGAGGATTTTGTCCATTAGAGAGAGAGAGCCTTCTTCGCAGCATGCATAGAGTAACGTGGCATCTTTTGATTTATTCGTACAATGGTTGTTGAGATTGTATGTATCTGTTTCTACAATCGCCATACCTAGTCTGACATTCTTCCAGATATCCTTTTTGCTTTATTACGTGGCATCTTTTGATTTGATGATATTGCAGCTATACGTAACGTAAACCTCATACACATCTCCCAAGGTAACAACTGCTTAACAGGTTTCTTGATTCTTCCTTGTCGCTCAGTCAGCTGGCTTACTTAGCATCCCTTTGGTAGTGAGCATTCAGCTTCCTTTTCATAGCAGCCTGCTGCATGTACTTTTTAATGCATTTTTAGAGTGTTCCTTATGTAGCAAGGTTTTCATCCTTTTTCTTTTAAGATGCAGTCTTGATCACCACGCCTTCTGATCATATTCTCTAAATAAGAGATTTATAACAGAAACTAAGTACATAGGATCCTAGGCCTTAATCTATTACATGTTTTATCTTCATCAAAATCTATACAATGTTCTTTACAAAATCTGATGCTATCTCAGGAGTCCATCCTGGTCTTAGAAGAGGAACAGAAGAAAGGGAGGAAAAGAGGAGAAGAGTTGAAGAGCTTTTTAAAGCGTTAGATGCTCACTTTGAGAAGATATCAAAAGAAAGCTTGTCCAAATTCTACCTTCCTCAGAAGCAACCTGACCTTTAAATCTTGGCAAAAGATGAGAAACTTACACCGAGGTCTCTACTCATCTTCTTGGATGGAAGTCCAGATATTCGGAGCCCCAATTTCAAAGAATGACAACTTCCAGAAATCGACCTTCCTACCACTCAGAATACCTGTAGATTGAAACCTTCAAACAAGCAGAGTACCTGAAGTACTATATTAAGTTGTGCAAAGAGTCCATCATCATCAAAAGAGAAACTCATCGTGAGGGACTCCAACACTTCAAGGACCTTGCATGCAGGAGAGTACTTCCAATACAGATGAAGCTGAAAAGCAAAATGAATCGAGGGGAAATCGTTCCTTTCTGTGAAGATTTCTGGCTAAGGTATGATGACACTCCTGAGATAAAAAGTATAATGGAACCAACTTATCAAGCGTCCATCGTGAACTAGTGGAAGGGTTCGGAGTATGAAAGAAGACAAAAACTCTCCTGGTTGAAGTTACCCTGATTACTTTCTACTTACTGCTTACTTTTTATGCTTACTCTTGTATCTCCTGCTTGTTTATGTTGATGCTGTGTTTTGATACCTTTATATTTTATCAACTCAATAAAACTACCTGTTTTGTCTGAAAAGCTCATTACTTGTGATCTTATTCTTATTTTCTGCTTTAATACCTTGCTCTTACTGTCTGCTGATTTCTCTTAATTTGATATAAGCATATGATCTTATATAAAAGTTGATAAAGCAAAAAGGAAGTCTGAAGATATGTCAGACTAGGTATGGAGATTGTAGCAATAGATATGTACAATCTCAATAACCTTGTACGAGCAAATCAGAAGGAGCCACGTTGCCCCATGCATGCTGCGAAGAAGGCTCTCTCTCTAATGGACAAAATTTTCATCGCCTATAAATAATAGAAGAACTGGACTTGAGAAATACTTGAAACCCGAAACTCTTGCTATCAAAACGCTCAAGCTATCTAACGCACATCTTTCCATTACTTAGAAGTTTCAAGTCCAGTCTATTTGGAGCAAGCACACTTGACCTAGATAGCTTACTATACAAAAGCTTGCTGCATGTGTTGTTGAAGAAAACCACTTTATTTACTTTCATAAACTCTTAGAAGTTGCTTGATCAGAGGTTGTTCCTGATCAAGTATTTACGTTCTTAGTAGAAGAACAAGAGCTCTGTGTGGGCTAGTTTAGTTTGGTCACTATGTAGTAACCCTGTGTCGGAAAGACTGACAGTTCTTGTTAAGTTTAGGTTGTTCTAAGCGAGGATTGTGTAAATCAACCCTTATACTTAACAAAGTTCCTCCTTGAGAAGGAGTAGAGAGGACGTAGAGGGATTACTTCACCCTTGAACCTCTATAAACCACTGTGTTTATTTTGATATAGCTTACTGTTGTTCTTATCCGTGTTATTGCTTATCTGCTTTAACCTTCTGCATATCTCTCATAAGCATATCAACTGTTTTCAGAAAAGAAGCTTTGTTTTAAAAGAATTTCCGTTGTGCATAAAACTCATTTTCTCTAAGCTCACTAAAGGTAACTGCTCAAGCAGTAACCTTTAGGACAGTAAGCTCTTCAACAATCTGCCTGAGTGACTTATCATTTGATTTTAAAAGCAATAGTTTGAAAATTGAGTAGGCTTATTCACCCCCCCTCTAAGCCTACTACCACTTGGGACCAACACCCTAGTCCCAATTTTTTTGAGCGACGTGGACACCACGTCATTAATAAAACTAAATAGAAAAAAAAGAAAAGAGAATACATCTTTTTCTCAACAGCTCCAGACCCCCACCACCACCGGCTACCCTTCAACTGCCGCCCCTTCGCCGGAAACGGCCATTGACACCCTCCAAGTTCAAAATATTGATTTCTTCCAATTCTCCACAAAAATGGCCAAACTATACACCAAAACGTTCCTCTCCTCAAGTCCAAACAAAATATAAAGTCAACTTCATGTTTGTTGCTCGAATCGAACCTCAATTAAGCCAAAACCGTTTGAAAATTGTTTCTCAAACCCATTTCTTAGATCTTCAATTTCATGCATGTTTTCTCCAAATTGAGTGAGGGGTTTTGATCCCCATATATTAGGGACTGTTTCTATGTATTAGATGCAAAGATTTATGAAGAAATTGTATGTCAATTTAATACATGTTTGAGTTTTCAATTTTTCTTGATTCTTCTTCCCTGCTCTTTCTCTATTTCTCTCTGTCTTCTCTCTCGTATCCCCTCTCTCTTTCATTTCTGTTGGTGGGGCACACGGCGGTAGTTGTGGGGGTGGCATGGTGGTGGTGGGGCTGGGGAAAGGCTGGGAAAAAGACCCATATCCCCATTTCCGGTTCTTTATTTTCTTTAATTTTGATTTTTTAATTTTTTTTCTAAATTTTGATTTAATTTTATTAATGACGTGGCGACGACGTGGCTTGTCCACATCACTCCAAAAAATTGGGGATTAGGGTTTCGGGCCACGTAAGCAAATTCCGGTGGCCTCGCCAGCACTAGCGAAAATTCGGTGAAAATCGAACTCAAATCGGAAAAAAGTGAAGTTACAAGACTAAAATTGGATTTTTGATACTTAGTGTATGGAAATTGGAAAGTGTCAAAGTTAGTGGAGGAAAATGATATTTTCGCTTTAATTTATAAGATATTTAATTTATAAACCTCGAAATGTTAAAAAAATTACCATGGGATAAAAAGCGGGAATCAACCTTAGCTCCAAATTTACCTAAGTCAACTTGTTTTCTACCCTAGGTAACTCCAAATCACGGCGGTTGGATTAGTTAACCAGACGCGGCCGTCGGACCAGGTGATCAGACGGAGAACACCGATGACCAGGTGCAGCAACGAGCGGCGGCTTTCCAACGGTGTACGAAGAGCGGTGGCGGTGAGGAGGCACGACGGCAACGAGTGGCTGCTTTCTGTAATCAGTCTTCGGTTGGAAGATCGAGCTTCTTAAGGCAAGAACACTGGTATCTCTGATGGTAATCAAGTTATGGGATTAATACTGTTTGCATTATGTTGGTCGCAAGTAGCAGTAGGTTTAGAGGGGTGGGGGGGTGAATAAACCTACTTAAATCTTTAAAACTTTTACTCTGAAAAGTGGGTAAGTTCAAGGGTGAGCATTCAGCTTCACAGCTTGCTTGAACTTGTAGAGTTAAATGCAGTAACGTTTTGGGAGGTTGCTTCGAAGCCTTGAGAGTTGTGCAGCGGAAAATCTTCCTTCTACTGAAAACACAAGTGTGGAAGATATACTTTTGATCTGGATATGCAGTAAGGTAGATAAGCAGGATACAAACATATAGATATATAGAGGTTCAAAGGTGGAGTAATCCTTCTACATCATCTCTGCCTCTTCTCAAGAGAGAGCTTTGTTAATCTTGTTGAATTACACAACCCTAGCTATTACAACATATACATAACAGATGAGTAGCAATCTTTCACACAGATACTTGCTTATTCGACCAACTGACCCACACAAGATCCTAACTGACCCACACAGGATCCTTACTTTCTTATTCAAAAAGTGAAAAGCTTAGCAGGACCCTAATCCTAACACTAAACACTCCAAAGATAGTCCTTAAAAGGTTGTTATCTTTTCTTCGACTAGATGTAGCAAGGTTTGACTTTTATTTCAGGTTACTCTGCTGTAGCTTACTGTAGGACTGAGCGACTGAACGATCAATACGTTTTCTAAAGATATGAGAACTTGTAATCTCGTATAGCATTTCAGAGTGTTTGAGTTTCTTCATTCCTTCTCTTTTAATCTTCCTCTCTCTCTCTCTCTCTCTCTCTCTCTTTCTTCAGTCTTAAGTCTCTTCTATTTATAGATTAGGAAATCTGCCCGTTAAAGTGTTGCAGGTTCCCAGCATTTAATGTACTGATCCTCGCAGTACATTTTCTGATCTTCATAGTACAACTGCATTTAATGCTACTGTTCTTCTTTGATACGTATAAACTTTGTACTTGACATGTGTCTTGGCTCCAATCCTTTTCTTTCATACTGGTAACTTTAGCCTCCTTCTTAGACTTGCTTTGTCAAGTAACTGAAGCTTCTTTAGGTTGCTGCTTTGCAGTATGCTTGATGTGGACTTGTTCAGCTTACTGTAGTAAGCAGTATCCCTTTAGTTTAACAATCTTCTTCATCTTTCTTGTCAGTGTCATTTCTTTCAAGCATTCTGAAGTATTCTTTCCGCAGTGACCTTCTTACAGTAACCTTATAAGACATAAATATAGATTATACAGATTACTGAAGATTGTTTTTTTAAGGTTTTTTCTCATCAAAACATATTCAATTATTTCCTAACACATTGCATAATTTTTTGGGAATTATTTGATGCAATCTCTGTGTGGAAATACCGGTGGCTCTGCTTAAATACTATGGCTGTCGTCCGCAGAGTAGCAGTGAAGGACGTCAAATCCAAGGCTGAACTCGACATAATGAACCATTGCACTCTTCTTATTACCTACTTAACCCACCTTCCTTGCTCCATAAATCTCTCCTCTTTCTAGAGTTTTCTTCTTTAGATCTCTCTCTCTCTCCATTCCCAGCTTCCATAGTTGTTGATTTGCTTGGGAATTGAGGAGTTTAATGGCAAGGAAGATGATCAGAGAGTACGATTCCAAGAGGCTGCTCAAGGAGCACTTGAAGAGATTAGCTGGGATCGATCTGCAGATTTGCTTTGCTCAGGTATGGAATTGGGCCTTTCTGTTTGTGTTTTCACTGGTCCTTTAATGGTGGGTTGTGGCTCCCTTGATCTTCTATCTGGGGTTTTTGATTGAGCTAATTTTGAGTTTGCCCATTTGTTTAAAGGAGAATTATTTATGGGGTTTTAGTGTTCTTGTGATATCGATATTCAAGGAAGGTCTTTGAGTGCAACTAGATTGGTAAAGTTTGGAATTATTGCAAAGTGTTGTAGTCTTCATAGTTTATGGTATATGAAATACATGTACGTACTCAAGTCTTCACACACCTCTCCTCTAATTTCCCTCTCGCTCGCTTCTGAAGAGTATCCTTAATTATTTAATCCACGTATCCTGCTTTATGTATTCACTGTATTGTCCTCTTTGGCAAATTTTGTTACTTCTTTCCTTCCGCCCTTGGTGGTTGTGAGTTTGAGTTTTTGTCGTTTGTTTTAGGGTATTCAAGATATCAATCTATGATTATGGGGTGTTGTGACTTGGAGTTTGATTTATTTGTTTGTTTTCATTGTAGTTTCTGTAGCAAGTGATTTTGAATGGAATGTCATACTTTTGAGTTTAAGCTTTTAGACTGAGGACTGAATGAGAAATTACCTTTTCTTGGAGTATTTTGAAAGCTTGTATGGATTTTGTGACTTATGTAGATTATACTAGCTTGAATTGTCCCATATTTTGTGTTGTTCAAGGTTCATATCATTGTTTACTTTGGCTGAATTTATTGAAATATCGTTTACTTCTTGTGATAGACCACGACACGTATTTACCTTAATTCCCTTGAAAAATCCTGATTTTGAATTCCACAATTAGGTAGTCTGGTTCATAAAATGGAAATTGTACATGTCTCTGTGGTTACAGGCTTTTGAGTGGAAATCAACTGACTAGTTCATTGCCTGATGAGCTTGGTCATCTATCCAATTTGGACAGGATACAAATTGATGAGAATCAACTATCTGGACCTATACCACTGTCCTTCGCTTACTTGACCAAAGCAAAAGATGACTTGTAAGTTCTTTTCATTATTTCAAGATGTTATAGGCTATCTTGTTTTGAATTTATTGACTTCTGTGTTTATTATACTTTCAAGATGTGAGTTTATTGATTTGATCAAACGTTAAAATATTAATGTACTTGTTCTCCTTAGCTTCATCTTATTTTTTCATGCATGCTCATCAGCCAAACAATAATTTAATAACTAGGTTAATACCACCAGAACTATCTCAACTTCCAATTCTTGTTGATCATTTGTATGTGGGGCATCTGTTCCTATTAACACATCTAAGACATTTGAACTTTTTATCTTAATTGCAGACTTATAAGACCATGTAATATCTGATATTCCATGTATTATCTTTTTCCTTAATTTAATTTGTTCCTTTCTTGTCTTATTTTGATGCATCAGTTCATTTATGTAATATGATGTTTGCTATATGGTGGAATTGTTTTAGTCTGTATGATTTTTTCTTAACTTATAATTCTTTATTGGAAATGCTACCTGTACATCAGAATGTGATTGACAACTCTTTTTTTTTCTTTATACTTCATGAATTTCGTAATTTTGGTACATTTGACAAATTGTGGTGAAATATTGAGCGATTGTGAAGTGCATGATGTTTTTCTTGTGAAGACCATCTTATGAAAACTAGGTGATCTAACTTTTGTAAACATTTTGCTAGTAGTTGAAGTATTGTAGACATTTTATATTTTAAAGTGTTATATAGATTGATATATTGTTGAGAGGATTTGATATCTCTGATATTGTAGACGTAACATTTTATATTTTGAATTGTTATGGATTGATGTATGTTGGAATATTAATGATGTTATGTTGAAGATTAAAGGTTCTTTTAATGTATTTTTTGTTTATATATTATTATTAACTAATTTCAGGATATAAAAATTATAAAAAAATTATTAAAAAATGTGATTCAAACGACAACGCATAAAAAGACAACGTATAAAAAGCGTTGCTAAAAGCATCAGTAAACACACTCAAAGACAACGATATTAAGCGTTGTCTTTCTAAAAAAAAGTGTTGTTGTTGGAGGGGTTGTTAAAAATACACGCTCAAAGATAACGCATAAAAAAGCGTTGTCATTTTTCAAAAGACAACGCAAACTTGCAACGGTAAAAAAGCGTTGTCGATGAGTGAGAATTTGGGAAAGACAACGCTTTTCTGCAACGGTTAAAAACTGTTGTCTTTTTGTAAAAGACAACGTTTTTTTAGCGTTGCCTTTTAGCATGCATTTTTAACAGCCCCTCCAACAACAACATTCCTCTTCTTGGAAAGACAACGAATATTTGTGCAATTTTCTTGTAGTGTAACAAGGTTTGGTTTACACAGCCTAGTTATGTAATAACGACTCAACAAAAATAATCAGCTTCCGCATAGGTTGCTGCACTATCTGACCAAGAGCAACACATGATTGAACTAACCCACACATGACTCTTACTCTTTCTACAAGAGTGAAAAACACTAGCAGACATTGTACCCTCCACTAGGTACTCCTAAACAATTTAAGAAAATAAGGATAAAAGATTTCTTCAAAGGATTTGCAGTAAGAACTTTGAATGTCTAAACTTTGAAGGTAGCTTGTTTGCTGCGCTTAGATTGAGTGACTGAAACTTAATTTCGCTTGAAGATGATATGCTTGTAGTTTTGCTTTTTTACGAGAGTTTCAATCTATTCTTCACTTGTCACTCAGTCTCTATTTATAGAGAGAAATCTGCCAGTTGAAGAGTAGTAGTAACCCCTCATTTAATGCGTTGATCTTCATAGTACTGGCGTTGATCTTCATAGTACTGGCGCTGACCTTCGAATACACTAACCATTTTACAATATGAATCTAAGTAGAAGGTTACTCCTATCCAAATACAAGCTATAAAAGTTTATATCTCATCAAAATTAAAACAATTCCTAACAATTTCCATCTTTTTATGATGACAAAACTTTTACAAGCGATTAAAGCAAAAAACAATCAAAAACTAGCTGCAATCAACAAATCATAAGATATAAGATATAGCAGGTTAGCACATGATAAAATATTAGCAAGCAAAGATAGTAAGGTCACAAATAGTGTGCGTCTGGAAATGAAAAACATGCATCATAGATAAACAATTTCTGCAAACCGCAGTACATCCCGAAAGCAAGAAAATAAAAATATCCGCGAGATATAGATTTTTTTAAAACATCAACATAACAGGAAAAGAAAAATAAAACACTTCATCTTCTCCAAGTAGAAGATCTTCCTGCGATTTCAAAGGTTTGTTCCCTTCCACCATCTTAATTTCAATGGATTCTTTATAAGATCTCTCCATGATGGCTTTGATTTCCTCGTCTTCTTCATATTTCAACCAGAAGTCTTCAGGGAATGGAATGCACTCATTTCTCTAAAGCCTTTGCTTTAGTTTGATCTGTAGGGGCAACCCACCTTTCTTGGCAAGCTCTAACAATCTTTCCAAAGCTTTCTAATTGTTTGGGTACTTTTCATTCATAGTGAATTCTTTGAGAGTTGAAGTACTCACATTCCTTATTATCAATGATTTCTTTGAGAGTTGGGTTCCTGTGGGTCGGTAGAGTGACCTCTGGAGGTGATCCTTGAAAGAAAGTTGTTGTTTGGGGTTAGGGCTTGCATCCAGGAACTGTATTAGTCTAGGATTCCCACCATGCTTGAATTTTAGATGGATTTGATCGGGATATGTTTTGATCTGGGCTGCTCTCTTCAAAGATTATTGCATGGAGCCATCAAATGCCTGTAGGTAGGAACTTGCCTTCTTCTCAATCTTCTTCCTCCTCTCATCTTCGCTAGTGCCTCTTCTAAAAGAAGGGCGAGGGACACTTCTGCTTTGATTATCTCTAGATTTTCTCTTGCTACTAGAGTGTCCCCGAGCACTTTCCTTGCTTCTCCTGCTTCCTCCATCTCTTGTTCTATTATCCTCTTTCCTCGGCCTGCTAGCTTCTTGCAAGTGGACTCGAGGACCTTTTTTTGACTTTGATCATCACGACTTTCCCCCTTTTTGTCATCATCAACTCTGAGGGCAGTTTTAGCAGCTTTTCAACATTGGTCAAAGTTACTCCTCACTCAACCATTTTCTCATCAACTTTGTCTACAACTTTGTTCAGGTGAGAAACTTCTGTGTTGATAGAGATGAGGCTATTTTCATGGGCGTTTAGTTTTTTCAGCACAGTCTTTAAGATTGTCTCTTCACTCTCCTTTTGAGCTTGCTCCACGGCTGGTATGCTTGTGACCTTCTTTAGGATCTGCACCTGGAAAATGGGCATTTAAAGCATTTTGAAAGTGGGGTTAGAGTGAGAGAAATGGTCTTCATGAAAGTGGAGACAGTACTGGACACGTTTCTGAAAACCTGCAACATTTTATTAGAGTACTTGGTGATGGTCTTTCCAAGTCTCCGCAAGGCTTTAACTATCTGTTTGTTGGGATAAGCTTCTGTAGGGTTTGAATTTTGTTGTTTTGATGCTTGGTCAGCAACCACCTTCTCTTTAACATCTCCAATGTTTATAGTTACTGGTACCAAGGCTTTATTGTTGTCGGGTCCATCATCATTATCATCCTCCAAGTCACTGCTGGAGGCGGAGATAGATTTATCACTCAAGCTGCTGGATACTTTACTTTCTGATGAAAAACTTTCTTCTCTTGCACCTTCCACATCTGGCATATATACACAAGGTTCCTCGACAGCAGTAACCTACTCAATTTGCTCAATAGGTAGGCTTTCTTTTGGGTTGGCTGGATCAGCTTGATTAGTTTGATGAGAAGCGGGTTGCTTCTTAACCTCCTCTGGTTCATTAGCTTGCTCTTTCTCCTGGCTACTAGCAGCTTGCTCTTCTAGCACAACTTGTATCGCTTCAGCTTCATTTGGTTGCTCTGAGGGAGTAACCTATGACAAAGAAATTACAATAGGATTGTGTTGGATACATTTGTAGAATGTTGTGATGAGACAAATCCTTAAGTAACTCTAAATATGCATAACCAATCTTAGGATAGGTTACTGCAATAGAATTACTACAAAAGATTAAAAGAAATAGAGAAAGTGTCAAAAGGAATGATACTGAAGAGAATGGTTAAAAAGAATCTGGTGAATTGATAAGGATACTATTGACTTCAGGAAGCTACTGGAAGGGACCTCGCCAAAGAAGGATACAACGAGACAGGAAGCTGTCTGAGAAGACCATGCCGAAAGCATACTGCAAGAGCAGCATGCTACAGACGCGTCGAGCCACCTGAAGGAGCAAGCCAGAAGAGGAAGCTCCAAAGTGAAGTAAGAGAAGGGAGCTGTATAGCAGGCATGGGGAGAAAAGTCAAAGTTACCGGTAGACACAAGAAGTTACCGGTAGAGAGAAAAAGGAGAGGAGTCAATCAGAAGAAGACACGTGGAAAGCGTAAAACTGGCGTGTGTTAGTAGTGCGGCGCATCAATGATGGAAATCTGTCTAGCTTCAACGAGCTTATTTCACAACCTAGAAAGAGGAAGACTGAAGACTGAAAAAAGTGTGGAAGAGAGATGAAGTGAGCACATTAGAATATCCAAGCTCACAGAGAGAAGCGCAAAAGAAGAGAGAAGAGCTTAAAAGAGAGAAGCGTAGATCAAGGAACTTCCAGTAACCCCACATCTTAAAAGAAGAAGACCATAAAGTAAGGGGAAACTTCCAGAACAAATCAAGGAAACTTTGAAGGCAAAAAAGTTAAAATCCTTGGAGTAACCCAAAAATGGGTATGCTGTAAAAAGTCTGCAACAAACCGAACTTTAAGCAAAACAACAACTTCAAAAAAAAATTTTCTTATCCTTTACTGTTATCTATGCTCATCCTTTCATATCTAAAAGAGTTTATACTCTAAAAGATACAGTAAGAAAACACATGCACACACCTTGTTCTTAATCTCTAAAAATCTTGAGGAAGCCAAAACTTTCTCTGCAGCAACCATGGGCTGAAAAGAAGGTCTAAGCTTCTAAAAGATACTTAACTTAGAAGGACTCATAAGCATATGAATACCTATACAAGATAAGTGTTTTGCAGGTACATCTAAAGGGTTAATGATTTTGCAGGGGAACAATTGACAAAATGACAAATTCTGATTATAGGATGCTGAACATTCGGTTGCTGGATACTAGGTCATGGGATAATAGGATGCTGTACACCAAGACACTAGACATTGAGCTACTGGATGATTAAGCTACTAGAAATCAGAACACTTGTCATTAAGTCAATATAAAAGGTAGAAGGACTCTAAGAAAAAGATGAATTTTGACGAAAAAACGCTAGACACCAGGACATTGGATACTAGGTTGCTAGATAGCAGGATGCTGGACATCAGGATGCTAGATACCAGACTAACTGGAGATTAGGTAGCTGGTTGGCAGGACGCTAGATATCAGGATGCTAGATTCCAGGGACTGGATACTAGATCGCTGAACACTAGGTCGCTGGGCACCATGACGCTAAATACCAGGATGCTGGACACTAGATCGCTGTACACCAGGTCGCTGGGTATCAGGATACTAGACACCAATGAAATGGATACTAGGTTACTTAACATCAGAATTTATTATCAAGTCACTGGAAAAGGGATCACTTAGAGGTTACAAGATAGAGCAGTTACTGAAAATCTTCTCGGTAACATGCGCGCATATAAAGTGGATCACCTTTCCAGAAATAAACTATCTTTTCAAAACCCTAAAAGAATTCCAGCCGTGCGATCAGAAGAATCCAAAGGTGGAGATCCAGCAGTTGACCACGTCATCTCACACAAAGGAGAAAAGACATAAAGCTGTGGAAATTGTCAATACCATTATTGGAAACCGGCGGAGTAGTTAATGAGATCTTAAATGATCCAACTACAACAGGGAGTATCTCTATCCCTATAAATACATGCACTCTTATTCTTCATAAAGCATAAAAAGATATCCTCTCTCTCTCTCTCTCATCCCTAGGCATCATGGAACCCGATTGTTGGAAACCCTTCTCTTCATCCCTTCCTAAAGACACATTCTCTGCAAATAATCAACCAAGCACACCCTAAATCACCAATAGTCACCTCTCACGCTTAACACTTGCTTAGCAAGTCTTCCTCAGAAAACTTGATCTTTTAGTAATCTCTTCTCATCTTAGCCTTAAGGGAACCTGAGGGCAAGCACCTAGGTTCTCCTCTTAAAGGTTAGAGGGAGAGTAAAAGGATCCCTCTCTAGTCACCCCCGAGCTTAAGCTCATTTTTCATGATGTCCAAAAGGGGGAAAAAACTGCGAAGGATCATGGAAGATCAAAAGTCTTCCATGGAGGAAAAGAGAAGATTCCAGCCCATCCACAAGAAGATGTTGGAGGGGAAATGGATGATTCTTGCTTCCAAAGGAGTTGAGTTGGTAAGAACAGAAGGAGGAGTTGGTGAGAATATAGAGGGAAAGACTGCAACAAGCTACTACGTCATTCTCTCCATCTTCTTAGATCTCTTCCTCTGCTTCACTAATCTCTTCTGAAGAAGCCTCTTCTCCTCACCTTTAATTCTCTCTTTCTCTTTAGACTAAGAAGAAAACCAATTGAGAGCAGACCCTTGCACCCAAAAGCGGGAAGAGCTAGAGAAGAAAGAAGCTCGTAAGAAGCTCAAGAGGAAAAGAAAGAAAAGAAAGAGCAAGAAGAATGAATTTAGATAGGATGATTATTGTACTTTGCTTTGTACATTGTAATGTACATGTTTTATCTTAATAAAATATCTTCTGTTCTTCAAAAAGCTCATTCATTGTGCCCTTTCTTTTAGACTTATATGTGATTTGTGTATGAAAGTAGTATGCCAAATAATGCCATACTTTAAATATGCTTTCTGTATTTGAGAGATTATATTCTTTTGATCTTCTGTAAAGGTTTTGTCATCATCAAAAAGGGGGAAATTGTTGGATACATTTGTAGAATGTTTTGACGAGATAAATCCTTAATTAACTCTAAATATGCATAACCAATCTTAGGATAGATTACTGCAATAGAGTTACTACAGAAGATTAAAAGAAATAGAGAAAGTGTCAAAAAGAAGGATATTGAAGAGAATGGTTAAAAAGAATTTGGTGAACTGATAAAGATATTATTGACTTCAGGAAGCTACTGGAAGGGACCTCGCCATAGAAGGATATAGCGAGACAGGAAGCTGCCTGAGAAGACCATGCAGAAAGCATACTGCAGGAGCAGCATGCTACAGACGCCTCGAGCCACCTGAAGGAGCAAGCTAGAAGAGGAAGCTCCAGAGTGAAGCAAGAGGAGGGAGCTGCAAAGCAGGCATGGGGAGAAAAGTCAAGTTACCGGTAGACACAAGAAGTTACCGGTAGAGAGAAGAAGGAGAGGAGTCAATCAGAAGAAGACACGTGGAAAGCGTAAAGCTGGCGTGTGTCAGGAGTACGGCGTATCAATGATGGAAATCTGTCTACCTTCAACGGGCCTATTTCACAACCTATAAAGAGGAAGACTGAAGACTGAAAAAAGTGTGGAAGAGAGATGAAGTGAGCACATCAGAATATCCAAGCTCACAGAGAGAAGCGCAAAAGAAGAGAGAAGAGCTTAAAAGAGAGAAGCGCAGAAAGAGGGGGAAGCCTTGAAGAAAAGAGTGTTCATACATAGCAGATGAAAAGAAGAAAAACTCGAACACTCTACACCCCAAGAAGACGCACACTCAGTTTACCAGTCAAGCAGCAAGCTTCAGCAGATCAGTCTGCAATCGGAGGCTAAGCTTGCTGCATCCAGTTGAAGAAGAAGGAGATAAACCTCTCTAAAAGGTTGTCTCGGAGTACTCAGTGCGATGAGTAATGTCCTGCTGAGTTTACCACTTTCTAGGAGATAAAGTGAGGACCCTGGGTGGGTAGTGTAGGATCCCGTATGGGTCAATCTAAAATCCATGAGCACCTTCGATCTCTTCTCAGACTTAAAAGCTTTTGAGTTTGATATCAACCGAAGAAAGAAGGAAGCAGAAGAGAGCAGATCAAAGATTACTACTTTAACAGCTAGAGTATCCATGGATACTGGGAAAGCAATCAATAGTAATCAGACAGTGACCTTTGAAGTTGATGTTGAGGAGGACATAACCCTGCTGATGAAGAAATGCAAGAAGTTCTTCAAAAACAACCCCAGAGGCAACTTTCAAAAGAAGAAGCAAACTTCTCAAGTACAAGCTGGCATAGAAAGCAAACCCACTGTAAGTGATACTGACCTGTGTTACAATTGCAGGAAGCTAGGTCACTATGCTAGAGAATGCCTATACCCTCAAGTGCACAGATATCCTGAAGGTGAAAGGGCAAAGAAAAGAGAAAAAAAAAGATTTGAAAAGCTAAAGTTAAGTGTTTTGATAAGTGAGTCTGAATTTGTGAAGACAACAAGTACTGAAAAGGAGGAATCAAGAGAAGTAACTTCCTTAGACAGTGACTCAGATAGCTCTACATCTGAAAAGGAAGCTCTTATATGCCTGATGGCCAACAATAAAGAGCACAACAACGACTAAGAGGTAACTCCTGAAACCTCTATTTCAATTGAGAAAGAAAGGCTGAACATGATCACTGCCCTTAGGCAGATCATGAGTGACTTTGAGCAGATAAACTCAGCTCATGAGGAGCTCAAAGAAGAAAACAAGCTACTTCTAAGAGAGCATGCTTCTATGTCTGTCACTCTAGACATAGAGAAGCTGAAGACATAAGCATGCAGTGACCTTAGAACAAAATTAAGCAAGCTCAAATTGCAAGTCACTAAACTAGAAAATGAGAAGAGAAACTTAGTTGCCACTATAAATACCTTTAACAAGTCCTCAAGAGACTTGGATGCTCTTTTGAACATTCAGAGAAGCTTTAATGAGCATACTAGACTAAGGTACAGTGAGGAAGCTTCTACCTCATATTCAGAAAGTACATGAGTAACTAAGTTTGTACAGGAGAGACCCTGTACCTAGAAGAAGAGATCATACAGACAGGGCGAACCTCTTGTACAAACCCACGTAGTTCCAAAGATAAGGAAAAGAGACCCCTCTCAGAAATTAGATGGAACAAGCCTGCAGAAAGCAAACGGCTGCAGCACAGCCAGTATGCTGCAAGCTGTATGTAGCACCCCGATCCCCATTAATTGGAAATCAGGTCGCCACCCTTTACTAATTAAAGAATTCATAAAATAGTTTACAGCGGAAGACTGAAAGGAAAACACGAGACATTTTTTTTCCTTTAAAACATAATATAATTATTTCCAAAACTCGTGTTTTACCCACATTTCTAGGTTAAACGTTCAAACAAACTCCTACAAGAGATAACATAATAGAGAAAATATATAATACCAAAATACAAGTCCTAGGCCCATCATCTATTCTAATTTACATATCCAAAAGTAGCATTATTTTTAAAGTAAATATTATTTTGGTACTCTAACATTACAGGAGTGATGGAAAGACAGTTCAGCTCACTACACGTCCGCGTCATCATACGCTGAACCTGAAAATATTAAAAGTGGAATCATGAGACACCTCCGGAGAGGGATCCCAGTGGGATAACTGTACTCTCTACTATTCATTGAAACAATTAAATCATTAAGCACGTACTACATGTCCGTTGGGCACGCTCACCCTGGACCATACATAGCATAAAGGAATGTGGGAGTCGCTCGCCCACTAAATCTTGCTTTCATAGACCAGACACTCTCACCCTTATGGTCGTCGCCCGATAGTGAAGCAACTACCGGTTATAGCTACGGAACTTCAACCGTAGATTTTCATACATAACTTACTAATTTAATTATCAACACATAGTAGAGTGTAGAAATTACCCACTCTAACATATATTGAAATAATTAAATTACTAAGCACATACTACATTGTCCGTTGGGCACGCTCACCCTGGACCTTTCATAGACCAGACACTCTCACCCTTATGGTCGTCGGTCGATAGTGAAGCAACTACCGGTTACAGCTATGGAGCTTCAACCGTAGATTTTCATACATAACTTACTAATTTAATTATCAACGTATAGTAGAGATTAGAAGTTACCCACTTTAAGATGACAGCTCGAGGATTACTTTTGGAATCACCGTTCGTCTCAACTGCACTCGACATACTTAATCGTTTAGTCTCTTATGTCATATAATATCATGTAACATGTAGATATTATCGAAAGACTTAAAATTAAATCTTTACTCTGTTCCATTAACTAACTCTTATCTTTTATGAGTTTCTACAATTAGTGTAACATAAAAGATACCATTATCTAACATATAAAGTAAAGACTTATAGATAATCTACCCAATTAAATATAACTAAAGGAGATTCTTAAAGTTTACATACTTCTTTGGTTCATATATAAGTTTAAGCCAGAATGAAAGTCTTATGGTAATTACCAATCGACCCTTATTTAGCCGAACACACTAATCCTATACCCTATTTCTCTTTAATTTCTATATTACTTAAATCATTCTTTAAATTAATTTAACTAATATAACACTTTTCAAAACTTATTTCTAGAATAATATCACTAATTAATAGTACATACCAATATTTTACACACAACTTTTAATGCCAAAAATAAACTTATGTTGTCATGCAGAATACCAATTTCTTATTCAATTTGGCAAGATAGATTATCTTTTAATACTATATAAATTAAAGAAACCACAATTGCATTGCTAGTTATAAATGATTTTGCAAAGTAAATAATTAAGATATATAATTTGCCAAATAGTATAATAATTTAGAAATACACACCTCAATTAACAAAATAAATTAGCGAAACAATAACCAATGTACATAAATTTATAAATCTTTAATTATCATGTAATCAACTCAAAATAGAAATACAAGTTGTAAGCTAATCCATTAACATGATTCCATACACATTATCCAAATATTCATATTAATCATACATCATACAAAATATACAGATATTAGACTCATATATAAAATTTTGATGATAACATTATCATATAAGAATCATTTAAACATGATTAGCATTTAAAAGAAATCAACATACTCATAACTTAAGCTTTAGATATTTGAACTATAAATTTTAGTCCTAAAAAGACACATAATATAAAGATGTAACAATTTTAATATTTCATATATAATTCCTAAAATCACAATATTATTCATATAATCATATATATTCATTTAAGTTAACATACTGAAATTCATAGATTTTAATTGCTTGTACAAAGAATTAAAAATCATTGAACATGATTCACATATAAACAACAAATATACTTATAATTTAAACTTTAGGTATTTAACTAGTAATTTTAGTCTTAAAATGACACATAAAATATGGTTTGAGGTCATAAAATAATATCCGGTACAGTATTGAGTTCAACTTATAATTGTAGTAAAGTTTAGGGATAATTCTGCAGTTTCTATAAAGTCTGGGATCATATTAAAAATCTTGTAAAGTTTTAGGGGTTAAACTGCAATTTAAACAAATTTCAGGGGTTGAATTCAAATTAATAGAATTTGCAGGGACTGAAAAGGAATTAAGCAAAAGATAATGGATTGTATAATAAATAAGCAAAAGTAGAAAATTGCAATTAAGTCCCTAGAGTAAGCCTAATTTCTAAAATCAAAATCCCTGTCCCCAAACCACCCCAGCCCGTCGCACCTTCCCCTTCCAACAGCCCCTCTCGGCCGTCCTTTTTGCCGGCGACAGGCTCGTCGCCGGCCTCCTCTCCACGCGGCGCCGTCACTCACGGCGGCGCCTCCTCCTTCCCCAACCCACAACAACCATCAACATAGATTTAAACCACAAATCAAAATCACATATACAATACCCAACACTTCCCGATTTGGAGCACGGTGGCGCCGCCCCCCCTCTCTCACCTGCACTCCCACGGTCTGCACGACGTCGCCGCACCGGGCGGTGCCCTTCTCTTTTCCCCCCCTGTTCGGCCACGCACGCAGCCGCGCACACAGCGGCTGCCTTTGCGCAGCAGTGCCGTGAGCAGCGCTGCTCACCTCCTCCTCGGCTTCCCTCTGCCGGCGCCGCCCGACGCGGCGGCCCCCCTCCACTTCCTCATCTCCCCCCCTTTTTCACTTCTCAAATTGCAGCACACAAAAACATAGTACACTTCACACACAATAATACATATACAAAACACCACCACACACTTACAGCGCCGGCGGCGGCGGCGGCGCTGCACTGCCTGCCCTCGCACGGCGGCGCCTCCTCCACTTTTCCCCTGTTTTCTTCCCCTTCTCCAAAGCCACAACACACACTTTAAATATATATATATATATATATATATATATATATATATATATATATGCACTTGCACTTATACGCATACATATACATCTACAATCTCAAAATTGGAGAAAAAATTTGAAAGCAATTAAAATCTTTACCCTCCAATGATTTTCAAGTTGCAAGAATTTTCTTCCCGTTTCTTTGCAAAGAGGAGATGAGATTTTTGAGAGGAAGAAGATTTCCTCTTCTTTTCATAGATATTTTATAGCTTACACATGTAAGTGTAAGAAAGGCTAATACATTGACTTATCTTTCCAAATTTCATCCAAATCTTATCTATAATATTCACAAAGCAATTAATTATACATATATATGCTTTAAATAATTGATAAATATACATACATAATTTACATATATATATTACACACGTACACATCTATATATATTAGATCAACATTAATAACATTAAATATTATAATAATAATAATAATAATAATAATAATAATAATAATAATAATAATAATGATAATAATGATGATGATGATGATGATGATGATGATGATGATGATGATGATCATAATAATAATAATACATTAACATAATTTATACACAAGTATTTACTAAGTACATTTTATGTAAATTATTTTATCACATAGAATCACATATAGAGATCATGATTAAATTTAATAAAATAAAAGCATTTACGACACAAACGAAAAATCTTTGCATAAAAACCTAATATCATTTCCTCATTTAAACTTATCTATATCTTATCTTTTTACTTTCATCCATGATTGTCAAGTGAGTTGAGATCAAGCTCGATTTCCTCCGTAAGCAATCCTGCGAAATACTTTAAAATCTCGAAAGAAACATTAGTTCATAAAATACGTAAAAATCATCGAGTACCACATAATACTTAAATCATGACTTTAAGTAACATAATAGTTCACTTTGAATCATTTTCAATTAAAAGGTAAAAGAAATTTTATAAAATATGCAATGCAGATTTTCTTGAAAACGGGGTGTTACAATCCCCCCACCTTTTTAAAAATTTCGTCCCGTAATTTGGTTTGGCTACAGGAATAACTCGGGGTACTCATTCTGAATGTCACTTTCACGAGTTTCTTATGCAATCTAGTTTAAGGTATCAAATATAAAAGAGTGTGATGCTCCTGAATCGAACAGAACATATGCTGGTGTACCTGAGAAGCGTAACGTATATACAAGGAAAACTTCGGGATCTCACTGTCCCCTTTTCAAAAAAAAGACAAGCACTACTAACCGTCAAAAGGTCAAAGACAAGCACTACATCCTGATTGTATATACGTCAAAAGGTCGGATGTGCAAGCTATACTACTAACCGGGACGCTCTACTATACTAGCCTACCGGTGAAACAAAAACTACGATCCACAGCTTCAACTAAAAGCTGTCCCTAATCTTCCTCCTCCTCCAACCATCCATAGCAGGGGCGTTTTGACGCAGGCCCTCCATCGTCTGCAGGCTGGCCACTAGGACTTGCCTTATCCTCAACTAGCCATCCAGCATCCTGAACTGGAGTCGCAGATACAGGCGGGTGTATATATAACAGACGATCGTGTGATCCTGCTGCAGTCGGTCCTTCATTATGTCTCGCAGCGGGGTGCTCCTCCATCCCAAATGATACTCTAAGAGACCTAGCTCTCTCCAACAACTCCTGGCTGCGCTTACTAAGCCTTTCTTGCTCAGCTTTTGCCTCAGCTAGGCTCTTCTCAAGAGTATGCGTATGAACCTGCCAGTTCATCGCTTGCACTACACAGCGATGTGCTTCGGTCTCCAGCTCAACCGCCTCTTGCAAATGTGCCTCATAATGTTCCACTGCCTCCTGCAAGCTCAAGCAAAAGGCTCGAAACTCCATCTGAATACCGACTTCACAATCGTAAACTATCAAGCGTGTTAACACCTTCTGCGCTATGGTCCTGTACATCGGAAGAACTCTAGCTCTAAGATGTTTGGCCGCCTCAACGTCGGTGTCGACCATCCCATACATGCGAGCCCTCATATGGCAGTCAGTAATCCTAGCTATGAACTCACGTATTTCTTCCCATCCCACTTTGTAGCAATCCTTATAATCCCTCTCTAACTGCTGCTTACGGCCTCATCACGATCCATCCTAAGTAAAGTTATCATCGAACGACAAAACAACTCTATATTAAACCTTAGTCTCACAGCTCAGGGTACGTTTCTAAAGGGTAATGCATGCATTTTTATAAAACAACCTTTCTCATTCAAAACATAAAGGTAAGCATAAAAAGTAATTGATACTAGCATACGTAAACAATTTAAACATAAAAGAGAACAACAATTATAACACTCAAATTGAAGTAATTCATTTCACACCTCGTCATATTATTCCTCATCTTATGATGATATGAAAGAGAATCATGGATGAGGAATAATATGACTAGGTGTGAAATGAATTACTTCAATTTGAGTGTTATAATTGTTGTTCTCTTTTATGTTTAAATCGTTTACGTATGCTAGTATCAATTACTTTTTATGCTTACCTTCATGTTTTGATTGAGAAAGGTTGTTTTATAAAAATGCATGCATTACCCTTTAGAAACGTACCTTGAGCTGTGAGACTAAGGTTTAATGTAGAGCTGTTTTGTCGTTCGATGATAACTTTACTTAGGATGGATCGTGGTGAGACCTGCAAGCAGCAGTTAGAGAGGGAGTATAAGGATTGCTACCAAGTGGGATGGGAAGAAATACGTGAGTTCATAGCTAGGATTACCGACTGCCGTATGAGGGCTCGCATATATGGGATGGTCGACACCGACATTGAGGATGCCAAACATCTTAGAGCTAGAGTTCTTCCGATGTACAGGACCATAGCGCAGAAGGTGTTCACGCGTTTGGTAGTTTACGATTGTGAAGTCGGTGCTCAGATGGAGTTTCGAGCCTTTTGCTTGAGCTTGCAGGAGGCAGTGGAACATTATGAGGCACATTTGCAAGAGGCGGTTGAGCTGGAGACCGAAGCACATCGTTGTGTAGTGCGAGCAATGAACTGGCAGGTTCGCACGCATACTCTTGAGAAGAGCCTAGCTAAGGCAAAAGCTAAGCAAGAAAGGCTTAGTAAGCGCAGCCAGGAGTTGTTGGAGAGGGCTAGGTCTCTTAGAGTATCATTTGGGATGGAGGAGCACCCCGCTGCGAGACATAATGAAGGCCCGACTGCAGCAGGATCACACAATCGTCTGTTATATATACACCCGCCTGTATCAGCGACTCCAGTTCAGGATGGTGGATGGCTAGTTGAGGATGAGGCAGGTCCTAGTGGCCAGCCTGCAGACGATGGAGGGCGTGCGTCAAAACGCCCCTGCTATGGATGGTTGGAGGAGGAGGAAGATTAGGGACAACTTTTAGTTGAAGCTGTGGATCGTAGTTTTTGTTTCACCAGTAGGCTAGTATAGTAGAGCACCCCGGTTAGTAGTATAGCTTGCACATCCGACCTTTTGACGTATATACAATCAGGATGTAGTGCTTGTCTTTGACCTTTTGACGGTTAGTAGTGCTTGTCTTTTTTTTGAAAAGGGGACAGTGAGATCCCAAAGTTTTCCTTGTATATATGTTACGCTTCTCAGGTACACCAGCATATGTTCTGTTCGATTCAGGAGCATCACACTCTTTTATATTTGATACCTTAAACTAGATTGCATAAGAAACTCGTGAAAGTGACATTCAGAATGAGTACTCCGAGTTATTCTTGTAGCCAAACCAAATTACAGGACGAAATTTTTAAACAGGTGGGGGGATTGTAACACCCCGTTTTCAAGAAAATCTGCATTGCATATTTTATAAAATTTCTTTTACCTTTTAATTGAAAATGATTCGAAGTGAACTATTATGTTACTTAAAGTCATGATTTAAGTATTATGTGGTACTCGATGATTTTTACGTATTTTATGAACTAATGTTTCTTTCGAGATTTTAAAGTATTTTTGCAGGATTGCTTACACAGGAAACGGAGCTTGATCTCAACTCACTTGACAATCATGGATGAAAGTAAAAAGATAAGATATAGATAAGTTTAAATGAGGAAAAATGATATTAGGTTTTTGTGCTAAGCTTATTCGTTTGTGTGGTAAATGCTTTTATTTTATGAAATTTAATTATGATCTTTATATGTGATTACATGTGATAAAATAATTTATACAAAATGTACTTAGTAAATGCTTTTGTATAAATTATATTATTGGGGTATATTATTATTATTATTATTATTATTATTATTATTATTATTATTATTATTATTATTATTATTATTAATGTTAATTATATATATATATATGAAAATAAGATGCATGCATAAATATTTATATATGTGTACGTATGTAATATATATAATATATATGAGTTTACATATCCTATAGATATGTATAAGTGTGTGATATTTGAAAGATCAGTCACCACTCATCTCACAAATTGAGACACGTGGGAGAGATGAGTTAAGGATAAGAGACACACCCATCTCCTTTGGAAATTTTTAACCTCAAAAAACAAGAAATGAAATCAGAGAAAATTAATTGTTCAAGCAGCAAGAATTTTGGGGGTCTTACTTTGATTCCTCTTACTTTGATTAATTGTAGATGTAGATGTATATATATGTGTGTAGAAGTACAGGGGAGAGAGTAGGGCGCCGCCGTGCTGCAAAACCGGGGAGGTGTTGGGTGTGTGTGTGTCGTGCTGTGTGTGTGTGTGTGGGCGCCGCCGTGTGTGGTGGCGCTGTGCTGAGGTTGGGACGTGCGTGCTGCTGCCGACGGATGGCAGCAGCAACGGCGGCGGCGGAGCAGAAACGAAGGCGGCGGCGGCTGCAAGGTGGAGCTAGGGTTTTGGGGTGTGATTTGGGAATTAGGGTTAGTTGAGGGGCCTATGTGCAATTACTCAATTTGCCCTATTTATTTTCCAGTCCCTTAACTTTTGTATTATGCATTACAACCCCTGAAATTAGAGGGATTTAGATTTTGACCCCAGAACTTTATAGAATTTATAATATAACCCTCATACTTTACTGAAATTACAGAAAGACCTCTGAACTTTAAGAAAATTGGAAAATAACCCCAGAACTTCATAGAAACTGCAGAATCACTCCTAAACTTTGCTGAAATAGCATTTTAACCCTAAAACCTTGCTAAAATTATAAATCGAGCCCAATACTGTACTGGATATTATTTTATAACCTCAAACCATGTTTTATGTGTCATTTTTTAAGATTTAGAATTTCTAGTTAAAAATACCTAAAGTTTAAATTATAAGTATATTTGTTGTTTATATGTGAATCATGTTCAATGATAGTTAATTCTTTGTACAAGCAATTAAAATCTATGAATTTTCAGTGTGTTAACCTAAATGAATATATATGATCATATGAATAATATTGTGATTTTAGGAATTATATATGAAATATTAAAATTGTTACATCTTTATATTTTATGTGTCTTTTTAGGACTAAAATTTTTAGTTCAAATATATAAAGCTTAAGTTATGAGTATGTTGATTTCTTTTAAATGCTAATCATGTTTAAATGATTCTTATATGATAATGTTATCATCAAAATTTTATATATGAGTCTAATATATGTATATTTTGTATGATGTATGATTAATATAAATATTTGGATAATGTGTATGAAATCATGTTAATGGATTAGCTTACAACTTATATTTCTATTTTGAGTTGATTACATGATAATTAAAGATTTATAAATTTATGTACATTGGTTATTGTTTCGCTAATTTATTTTGTTAATTGAGGTGTGTATTTCTAAATTATTATACTATGTGGCAAATTATATATCTTAATTATTTACTTTGCAAAATCATTTATAGCTAGCAATGCCATTGTGGTTTCTTTAAATTATATAGTATTAAAAGATAATCTATCTTGCCAAATTGAATAAGAAATTGGTATCCTGCATGACAACATAAGTTTATTTTTAGTATTAAATGTTGTGTGTAAAATGTTGGTATACACTATTAATTAGTGATATTATTCCAGAAATAAGATTTGAAAAGTGTTATATTAGTTAAATTAATTTAAGGAATGATTTAAGTAATATAGAAATTAAAGAGAAATTGGGTATAGGATTAATGTGTTCGGCTAAATAAAGGGTCGATTGGTAATTACCATAAGACTTTCATTTCTGGCTTAAACTTATATATGAACCAGAGAAGTATGTAAACTTTAAGAATCTCCTTTAGTTATATTTAATTGCTATGGGTAGATTATCTATAAGTCTTTAGTTCATATGTTAGCTAATGGTATCTTTTATGTTACATTAGATGTAGAAACTCATAAAAGATAAAGAGTTACTTAATAGAACAGAGTAAAGATTTAATTTTAAGTCTTTTGATAATATCTACATGTTATATGATATTATATGTAAATGATTAAGTATGTCGAGTGTAGTTGAGACGAACGGTGATTTCAAAAGCAATCCTCGAGCTGTCATCTTAAAGTGGTAACTTCTACACTCTACTATGCGTTGATAATTAAATTAGTAAGTTATGTATGAAAATCTACGGCTGAAGCTCCGTAGCTATAACCGGTAGTTGCTTCACTATCGGGCGACGACCATAAGGGCGAGAGTGCCTGGTCTATGAAAGGTCCAGGGTGAGCGTGCCCAACGGACATGTAGTATGTGCTTAGTAATTTAATTATTTCAATATATGTTAGAGTGGGTAATTTCTACACTCTATTATGCGATGATAATTAAATTAGTAAGTTATGTACGAAGGTACGGTTGAAATTCCGTAGCTGTAACCGGTAGTTGCTTCACTATCGGGCAACGACCATAAGGGCCTTAGTGTCTGGTCTATGAAAGCAAGGTTTAGTGGGCGAGCGACTACCACATTCCTTTATGTTATGTATGGTCCAGGGTGAGCATGCCCAACGGACATGTAGTATATGCTTAATGATTTAATTGTTTCAATGAATATTAGAGAGTACAGTTATCCCACTGGGATCCCTCTCCGGAGGTGTCTCATGATTCCACTTTTAATATTTTCAGGTTCGGCGTATGATGACACGGACGTGTAGCGAGCTGAACTGTCTTTCCATCACTCCTGTATGTTAGAATACCAAAATAATACTTACTTTCAGAAACAATGCTACTTTTGGATATGTAAATTATGGTAGATGATGGGCCTAGACTTATATTTTGGTATAATATGTTGTTCTATTATGTTATCTCTTGTAGGAGTCTGTTTGAGCGTTTAACCTAGAAATGTGGGTAAAACACGAGTTTTGGAAATAATTGTATTATGTTTTTAAAAAAAAATGTCTCGTGTTTTCCTTTCAGTCTTCCGCTGTAAACTATTTTATGAATTCTTTAATTAGTAAAGGGTCACGACCTGATTTCCAATTAATGGGATTGGGGCGTTACAAAGAAAGCTCATAACAAATCAATTGTTGTGAAGCAGATTTGGGTTCCAAAGAAGACTAACTTGAAAGGACTCATACAAGTATAAATACCTAAATTTAAGTGATATTTTTGCAGGAACCTCAGCCAGGGAGCAGTAATGAAGTATGGTACATTGATAGTGGGCGCTCCAGACACATGACTAGCAACAAAGAACTGCTGACAAGCTTCCAGGCAATAAAAGGACCCAAGGTGGTGTTTGGATATGACTCCAAGGGCAGCACCAAGGGAATTGACAATCTAGTATGAGGAAACACATGCATCAAGGAAGTATCCTATGTGAAAGGATTGATGTACAACTTGCTGAGTATAAGTCAATTCCATGACAAAGGATACTCAGTTGAATTCACACACAACAAGTGCCTCAACAAGAACAACAACTCTCAAGAAGTCAAGCTCACTAGAACAAGAAAAAGAAATATCTATATAGCTGACTGGAACTCTGTAAAGACTGCAACTTGCTTCATTGCAAAGAGTACTCCAGAAGTGAGTTGGCTATGGCATAAAAGGATGAGTCATATGAACTTCAAGACAATTAACAAACTAGCAAGAAAAGGCATTGTCAGAGGTCTACCAGACATTGTCTACCAAAAGGAGAACATTTGTGGAGCATGCCAGAAGGGGATGCAAGTCAAAAGCACCTTCAAGAGCAAGCTTAGGAAGTCAACTGACAAAATACTTGACTTACTCCACATGGATGTATTTGGACCAGTAGATCACATTATCATAAGTGGAAATAAGTACTCATTAGTTGTAGTAGATGACTACTCAAAGTTCACATGGACACTGTTCCTAGCCAAAAATTCATATACTCAACAAAGACTGCATGAATTTTTGAAGAGAATCCATAATGAGAAAAACTTAAGCATAGTAAAGATCAGAATAGACAAAGGAACTGAATTTACCAATAAATTCCTTAAAAGTTACTGTTTTGACAAGGGAATCAAGCATGAGTACTCAGCAACAAGGACAATACAATAGAATGGAGTAGCTAAAAGAAAGAACAGAACCTTAGAGGAAGTAGCTAGGACTATGCTGACAGAAGCTGGAATACCCTAGAGATTTTGGGTAGAAGCAACCAACACAACATGCTATACTCAAAATACATGCTTAATCAATAAGGATTTAAATAAAACTGCATATGAATTATGGTGTGGTTACTCACCTAATGTATCTTACTTCAATATTTTTGGTTGCAGATGTTACATCTTGAACAATGGGAAAAAATATCTGAAGACTTTTGATGCTAAATCAGATGAAGGAGTATTCTTAGGTTACTCCTCAGTAAGCAAAGCCTTCAGGATCTTCAACAAAGTACATTGATAGTGGAAGAATCTATGCATGAGGTTTTTGTTGAACCTCACTGCAGTAATACTATTGATGTGGAAAAATTAACAGAAAATGTGGATAAGATAACATCAATAGCAAGAAGGTTCAATACATAGATGTAGTTCAACCCAATTTGCTGAATGAAGACAATGAGCAAATACAAAACAGTAAGCAAACTGAGGTGATACAACAACAAGCTGGGAAGGACAAGTAACCTGCAGAGGTACAAGTACCTTAAAAAGAGCATGAACCAATTGAAACGCAGCAAACAATGGAGAAAGAGCAACCTGCAATCTGTCAACAAATCATACCAGATGATGAAGCAAGCAGAAACTGGCTAAAGGATCACCCAAAGGATCTAATAATTGGAGATCCCAGAGTTGGTGTGAAAACCAGAAGAGTCAAGCAGCATGAAGCTATGTTTGCATGCTTCATGTCAGAAGTTGAGCCCAAAAGCATAGAAGAAGCTCTAAAAGATACAAACTGGATCCAAGCTATGAAAGAAAAGTTAAATGGTTTTGAAAGAAATCAACTCTGGAATCTTGTTTCAAGACTAACTCATCAAAGAGTTATAGGAACCAAATGGGTGTTCAAACACAAACTGGATGAAGAAGGGGTAGTGGTCAGAAACAAAGCAATATTGGTAGCAAAAGGTTACTGCCAAGAAGAGGGCGTAGATTTTGATGAGACCTTTGCTCCAGTAGCTAGACTTGAGACAATAAGGATTTTTCTTACCTATACAGCACACAAAAATTTCAGTGTATATCAAATGGATATGAAGAGTGCATTCCTAAATGGACTTTTAGTAGAAGCGGTATATGTGGATCAACCTCCTGGATTTGAAGATAATCCAGAAAGGAAGCAAGCTCCAAGGGCATGGTATGACACTCTGTCACAGTATCTTCTGGATAATGGATTTAAGAAGAAATTTTTTTGATAAGACTCTATTTAGAATTCAAGATTGAGACAACATTCTTCTTGTACAAATATATGTGGATGACATCATATTTGGATCAACTAATAGAGATCTATACAAGAAATTCTCAGAATTAATGCAGAAGAATTTTGAAATGAGTATGATGGGGGAACTTAGTTTCTTCCAAGGATTGCAGGTGAAGTAACTTGATCAAGGCACATTCATAAATTAGATGAAGTATACAAAAGAACTGATCAATAAGTTTTCATTGGAGAATAGGAAGACAGTAAGCATCCCTATAGTTACCTCAACAAGCATGGACAAAGATGAAGAAGGGAAGCCAGTTGACATAACCAAGTACAAAAGTCTGATCAGGTCCTTGCTGTACCTTAAAGCAGGCAGGCCAGACATTATGTTTGCAGTAGGCATGAGTGCAAGATATCAAGCATCACCAAATGAATCTCACATGTCTGCAGCAAAGAGAATCATAAGATATCCCAAAGAGACACAAGAAGTAGGCTTGCGGTACCCCAAGGATGGTGGTTTTAAACTAATAGGTTACTCTGACTCTGATTTTGCAGGATGCAAAATAGACAGGAAGAGCACAAGTGGAACATGTCAATTCCTAGGGAACATACTTGTTTCTTGGTTTTGCATGAAGCAGACATCTATAGCTATCTCTACAACATAGGCATAATATGTTGCTGCAGGAAGTTGTTGTGCTCAAATACTGTGGATGCAGCAACAACTAAGGGATTATGACATCATTGAAAAACAAACTCCTAATCACGTGTGACAACACAAGTGCTATTCCCATCACTCATAATCCAATTTTTCATTCCGGGACAAAGCAGAATAATATTCGACATCACTTCATACGTGATCATGTGGAAAAGAAACATATATCACTTGAGAAAATTCATACTGATCAACAGTTCGCTGATATTTTTACAAAACCCCTATGTTAAACAAGGTTTACCCCCTTATGGGAGAGAATGCAAGAAGGTAGCTGTATCGCAAAGCTTACTCCAGGAGACAGTATTTATTGAAGAAATATTTATTTCTCAAGGAGTTATACACAACAACCTTAAAAGGAATTTAAGGAAGCAAGTAAAGCGAGAAGTGGAAGCAATCAGCGACGTAGGAGCATTTAATGCGGGAAAACAGCTTTTTCAGAAATTATCAGCGGATTTTGCAAATAAGTCCCAAAACTAATTAGCTTACAACACAGAAAAACCAGCTGAAATAGGCGCATTCGTCAGATCATGCACGAGTTCAACTTATGTTTGAATCTGGAGCTTTGGATCATCTGAAGAGAGAGAAACTGCTAATCATAACATATATCAAATTAATCAGGGAGTATTTCCGTACATATGTATACTCAATACTCTTTTACGCACATTAAAATTGCAGAAACCCCACTCTTGCTCTTACTCTCAAACTCTTGCACTCTACTCTTCTAAAGTTTGAATCTCACTCTCACTAAGAACAATGACAGGCATTGTCGACGGCAGACTGGTTAACACCGAGATCATTGTCAAGAGCTGCACTGATGCAGGCCATGGTGACAAACTGATGAAGAAAATCCTCAACTGCCTTCAAGCCACAGGGTTTATGGATCTCTGCTCTACAGTCCAACGACCCTATGATGAGACTATGGTTGCAAAATTTTATAAGCGGGCCAAGCTGTAGACTGCTGGAGAACCCATAACCTTCAAAATGGAAGGGATTTCCCATACTCTTGACTATTCACTGCTGAAGAAGGTTTTCGACCTTCCAACTAAGGGGCTAATGCCGAGTGAACTTGTTGGCCACAAGAAAGAGGAGGTTGAAGCCATGTGGACCAAGTTCACAAAAAGGAAAGCATCTGAGATGACTCGCACGTACTTTAAAAAGCTTTTTAAGTTTGAATATGAAATGTTGCTTGACATTTGTTGGTGTTTTAAAAAGCTTTTTAAGTTTGAATATGAAATGTTGCATGACATTTGCTGCCACATTGTTGAAATAGATCTGGTGCATTTGATAGATGTAGAAAACCTAGGTTTAGGATTATGATGACTGTTATGAACAAGGAAAATGTGAACTGGGCACAGTTTGTGCTAGAAAAGATATATGAGGAGGCTTTGAAGGAAGTAGGTAAGAAATCCTCTGTTCGGAGCCCTAGGTTATAGCTTAGAGAAGAGAAAGGCCATTCTGAAGGGAAAGTACTTAGGGGCAGACAAGATCTTTGCCGAAAAAGGGAAGCAGGCCAAGAAGGCTGCTGTTGATGAAGAAGAATCTAGTGAAGCAAGTTCTTCAGGAGAGGTGGAAGAGGAAAGCCTACCCCCACCCCCACCAAAGTTAGTTATCAAAAGAAAGCCCAAACTCACCAAGGCAAAAGCAACCCCAAAACAACCCAGAGTCCCCAAATAAAAGAAGCCAGCACCCCAACCAGATATTGTGGAAATAACCGAATCCCCACCCCAAACCCAAAAATCGAGAAGAGTCATTCAGAAAGTACGCAAAAGGATCCTCAGGAGGAGGATTGTGATAGAGGAACTACAGCTTGAGGAGTCCTCCACAGAACATTCTGATGAACAACAACCTACCCCCAACCAGATAGATCACCCTCACCCCTAACCGAGCCAACACCCCTACCTCTACCCCTACCCGCACCGAGCCTGGATGGTGCCCTTCTTGATGAGATCATGGAAAGGGTGGTAGATGTGTCAAGGGAAGTCTCTGTAGTAGTTGAGACTGCTGCAGGAGGAGTAAGAGAGGAGGAAGAAGAAGAGGATGAGGAAGAGAAGGTTGTGGTGGATGAACAGAAAGTCAGGGCAGACTTAGATGTACTGCTGAATAGATTCACAGAATGGTGGAATAAGAGACATCTGTTTTTTGTTGTTCTTGTATAGTACCTTGAAGTAAGTGGAGAAGAAGCCTGGGCTGTGGATTGGGTTAGAGAGACCAATCTGCATGTCCTGTTAGAACAGAAATTTTTGAACAATGTTGAAAAGAGGCTATGGAAAGAGTACATTGAGCAAGCTAAAGTAGAAGCTCAGCTTGCTGCTGAACGAAGAACAGAGCAACCTCTAGTTACTGAAGAGCTTGCCCCAATTTCACCAAAGTCCTTAAAAGGAAAAGCAGTGATTGAAGTCACTGCACAGGAGACTGAGCTCCCGACTTTGGACCGTGCTGCGAACACCATTCAAGCAGGAGGTGAGAAGGCCTTTACGACTAAGCAGGCTAGCTTTTGGTCTTGAGGAGGTCAATTATCAAATGATGAGAATTGCACTTGAAGCTAGCCTTAGAGAAATAAGAGGTTACCCTTTGCTGCGAAGACTCCAGCTCGGAGAAGGCACCTCTACAAGTTCTTCATTTCTAGAGCTCCTTATCTAGGTTGAGCTCAATCAATACAGGTCACCACCTCCAGAATTTGATGCTCTCGATGAGCAACTGTTGATTACGGTCACTTCCCCTACCATAATATTGCAGAGGGTGACTTCGCCGAGGTAAGACAAGAGGAAGTAACTGTTAATGATCCTATCTTTCCGGATATTAACATGATTGGCGTTGAGAAGGCTGCTGCCGAAATTGAGAAGTTGTTAGATGATTGTAAAATTGCTAACCCAAAGCATGCCTTAGTGTCGTTCAAACCATTTGTTCTTTTTGTCCCACAGGTACCTATCACTGAGAATCCTAAGGAAGATGAGGAGAAACAGACTGTGCTCTCAGAGCAAGCTGCTGAGAAGGGAGTTGTGGAGGAGAAGGCTATGCTCTCAGAGCAAGCTGTTGAAAAAAAAGTTGAAAATGAGCAGGCTGTGCTTGAGGAGCAAGCTGCCAATTAGGAATCTGAGGAGCAAGCTGAACTTGAAAAAGAAGCTGATATAACTGATGAAGGACAGGTTGTGCCAGAAGGGCAAGCTGTCAAGGAAACTGAAGTAAGTTCTACGAACACTGAACAAATTCCATCTGACAAGCCCTAAGATCATACTGAAGCCGATGTTGATGCTGGGCAGAACACTGAATTGGTTACTGTTGAGGACCCTCTTACAGCCACCCCGGTTGTAGAAGAAGATGGAGATAGCTCTGCATCAGACAACGAAAGGTTCAGTAGCTCGAGTGACAGTGACTCCTCTACCTCCAGTACCAGTTCTGATGATGAGGAAGGTGATGATCTGATGCAGGAAGAGCCGTTATTCCTGCAACCACTTTAGTTACCCCCGAAAACACAAAAGGCCCCACAGAAACTCCAAAGAAGAGGAAGCCAGAAGCTGAGGCAACCATGGAACTGTCCAAGGTAATCAAACGCCTACGGAAAATAGTCTACAAATCCTCAGATAAAATGATAGATGAGTACAGGAAGGACAACCTGAATGTACAGAAATTCATGCAGACTCTCACCATTACCCTCACTCATTTTTAAAAGTCACTGGATGTCTATTTTCCAGGTACTGATCTGCTAGGCCCCAACAAGCTACCTGTTAAGATCCCAGCTATTGAGTATAAGCAAAAGGAGGTTGAAAAGATTGTTATCAAGACAGTGCTGGATAAGTTGAACAACCACGAGAAGACCCTCATTAATTACACTGCGAACTGAAGTGACTTCTTTGAACTCACTACTGGACGAGGTAGATGATCGACAGGTGCAGCAAGGTGTGACCCTTACAAACATTGAAGAGATGCTGCAGAGTAACTATTGGTCCCAAGTGGCAGTAGGCTTAGAGGGGGGGGGGGGTTGAATAAGCCTACTCAAATTTCAAACTTTTCTTCTTTCTAGGAGGCTTTGGTCGGGAATCAGTAACCTTTCGGGAGGTTACTCATCAGAGTTATGTGTGGAAGCTTTCTCTCATGTTGAGACCAAATATGCAGGACATGTATCTAACATAAGATGTGCATATAGAAAGTAAGCATATAGAAATGCATGGATATACAGAGGTTTGAAGGTGGAGTAATCCTTCTACATACTCTCTACCTATTCTTAAGAGGAAACATTTGTTAAGCTAGTTGATTTACATAGCCCTCTTTATTACAACCCTCACCTAACAAGTAAGTAGCAAGCTTACACATAGCTTCTCACAGCTGCTTGCCTACTTTCCTAACTGACCCACACAGGATCCTACTCTACCCACCAAGGGTCCTCACTTTCTTCTTTAGAAAGTGAACAGCTCAGTAGGACTCTATTCCTCGCATTGAGCACTCCAAGACAATCTTTAAAAAGGGTTTATCTTCTTCCTCTTCAACTGGATGCAGCAAGCTTAGGCTTCTTTTGCAGGTTGAATTGTTGTAGCTTGCTGCTTAGATTGTGAGACTGAGTATGCGTTTCTGAGTATAGAGTGTATGAGCTTTCTTCTCTCTTTTTATCATTTGTACACTCTTCTCTTCTTCTTTTTTGTATGCCCTTCCCCCTCTTTTGAGCTTTCTCTTGTGCTCTTCTCTCTATAAGCTTTTCTTCACATTTTGTTGTGCTTGCTTCTTCTCTCTTGCACGCTAGCTCATCCTCTGTCTTCCTTCTCAGTTTTCAGTCTTCTTCTATTCATACATTAGGAAATCTGCTTGTTGAAGGTAGACAGATTTCCATCATTGAACGCGCCGCACTTCTTCTGACACCTGCAAGCTTTTCGCTTTCCACGTGTCTTCTTCAGATTGACTCCTCTTCTCTTCTCTCTACCGATAACTTTTGACTTTCTTCCCATGTTTGCTTTGCAACTTTCTCTTCGTGCTTATCTGGAGCTTCCTTCCCAGCCCTGCTCTTCTTAGGTGGCTTGAAGCTTTTGTAGCTTGCTGCTTTGGCATGGTCTCTTCCAGGTAGCTTGAGTCTTCGGTAGCTTCCTGCTTTGCAGTCTACTTTTTACATAGTCTCTTTCAGGTAGCTTCCTGCAGTGAGTAGTATCCTAATTAGTTTATCTGATTTTTTTCACCATTCTCTACAGTGCCTTTTTGTTGATCCCAAAACTGCTTTTGGTAGGCTTAGAGGGGGGGGGGGGTGAATAAGCCTACCTTCTTTTGAAACTTTTTCTTCTATCTCTATCGGCTCATTTCTATTATCAGTAACCTTTTGGGAGGTTACTGATCAGAGTCGTTTACGGAAGCTTATTACAGAGCCGAGTAGAAGATGTGCAGCTTATTAGAGAGTATGCATGTAGTGTAGTAAGCAGATAAAGACACAAGGATGTATAGAGGTTCGAAGGTGGAGTAATCCTTCTACGTCCTTTCTTCATCGACTTAGGAGGGAACATTTGTTAAGCTAGTTGATTTACGTAGACCTATCTATTACAACCGTCACTTAACAAATAAGTAGCAAACCTTCACACAGATGCTTGCCTACTTTGCCTTGACCCACACAAGATCATACACTACCCAACCAGGGTCCTCACTTTCTCTCCTAGAAAGTGGTAAACTCAGCAGGACATTACTCCTCGCACTGAGTACTCCGAGACAACATTTTAGAGTGGTTATCTCCTTCTTCTTCAACTGGGTGCAGCAATCTTGGCCTTCGTTTGCAGACTGATTTGCTGAAGCTTGCAGCATGACTGGTAGACTGAGTGTGCATCTTCATTTGGGGTGTAGAGTGTTCGAGCTCTTCTTCTTTTCATCTGCTCTATTTGAACACTCTTTTCTTCTCCAAAACTTCCCCCTCTTTCTGCGCTTCTCTCTTTTAAGCATTCTCTCTTTCTTTATGCGCGTTCTCTCTGTGAGCTTGGATATTCTGATGTGCTCACTTCTTCTCTCTTCCACACTTTTCTGTCTTCAGTCTTTCCTCTTTATAGGTTTTGAAATCTACCCGTTGAAGGTTGACAGATTTCCATCATTGATGCGCCGCACTCCTGACACACGCCAGGTTTTTGCTTTCCACGTGTCTGTTAGGATGTATACTATAAGCCTAGCTTTTGTATGAACATCTTTATGATATGAGATTCATTATGATCAAATGTTTGCATTTTATATTATTGCTGTTGTCCAGTTTAATCTATACTGTGGATAACATGGCGTGTGGTGTCACACAGAAGATCATGCTATCAGTTCCTTATAGATTATAAATAACAGCTCACAACCAAGATGGATTTGGACAAACCATTGGAACGGTTGTAGTGTAATTTGGTATTAGTCTATCTTGACTATAAAGTTACACTAGTACATTTTGTATGTATTGAGCAGGACAATATGAGGTTGTTCGATTTGTACTAACTATAAATAAAAGAACATGATCTCTGTTATTATGGATGTACATCTTCTTAATCCCTATATAATAACGGGCACGTGTACTCAGTGTTTGTTTCTTTAATTTACCAAAGGGTGAGATTTATTAATAAATCAATAGACTCGGTGAATTGGGAGATATCACTTTTTATATGGTGTGCTGTTGATTATAGAAGGAATCCGTGTCCTAATTATTTAGGATGATGATGTCCCCTTGAGGAGCTCATAAGGATTATCATGTAAACCCTGCAGGTGGATTTTATCCGACATGATAATAAAGATGAGTGGTACTACTCTTGGAATTAGATGTAAATTAATTAAGTTGTCAGTAACTTATTTAATTTATGGACATTCGATATCTTAAACGTGGGGAAATAAATGTACATATAATAAAGGAGCCCATATTGTAATATGGGATTAGGACGGTAGTTCAATTATAACTCTTTAGTGGACCGAGTTATAATTGATGGGCTTAAGCGAGATGTGCGGGCCGAACACAGGACGCCTAAGCCCATCAGGAGGCCCAACCTAATTCCTCCTCAGGGTCCCTGTTGTAGCCTATAAATAACCCTAATATTAGCGCCTCCTAGATTATGTTTTCTCAATCTCACGCAAATAAGGAGGCGAGTTTTCTGTGTCTTTTGGAAGATCGTCGCCCACACGACGTCCAAAGGAGAGGGATAGGAATACGGCAGAAGGTCGTATGGTTCGAGGCTCGTTGATCGTTCACAAGTTCTGACCTAAGAACTGTTTCGGCTTTGCCTTTTGAGGCGAAAAGGTATAATTCATTTTCCGCTGCATGTCTATAATGTTTTCGATTCCGAATTAGATAATCACATAGAGTCGGTGATCCGGTGATTCCAACAATTGGTATCAAAGCCGTGGTTTTCTGACTCTATGCGATTGATTCGGTTATTCACATTGTGATGCGTTCTTAGATCTGATAATAGTAGGATATGCAAGATAACTTTCTGCAGGAACCCTAAATCCACCTATTATGGTCTGAATGTATGTTCATGTATGGCTTAAACCCTCGGACCTGTCGAGGTTGTTTTTTTTTTGGGTTGGTGCATGATTGTAACAGTTTAAACACGGCGGTTTGTCGTGTAGGTTTTATTTTCTGTTCGATCTAGAATCTGTATAGGATCGATGGATGAAAACTGTAATAGGATGTTCGAACTAGATTCTGTATAGGATTGGTGGATGTTCGAACTAGATTCTGTATAGGATTGGTAGATGTTCGAACTAGATTCTGTATAGGATTGGTTGATGTAATCTGAACCAGTCTCCTGATCAATCGAGATTCCGATAAGAATTGGAGGCGCTCCGATTCGAATTGGAGGCGCTGCCGATGAGAATTGGAGGCGCTGCCGATTCAAATTGGAGGTGCTGCCGATAAGGGTTTGGAGGCGCTGCCCGTATGACGACAAACATTCAAGAACACGGCGATATAACGAGGCCATAATAGTTGGAATTTTATGTTTTCCATATTTATTACTTTTATATGTGTTGTTATCTCAAGCATGCTTTTATGTGTTTCATATGTTATGCCTGTTAAAATCCCTCATGATAAATAACTAAGTGGGAGAGGGATCAAATTCAATAAGTCCCATAGCCTCCATTACTGGTTTGTTAGTGATGCATTCAAAACTTATACGTTGGCTTTAAGTGCTTCTTCCATATCGGATGAGTTTATTTGCGGATCACAAGATTAAACTTCCTTATAGATAATTATGGGAAATTATCTAGGAGCGTGTAATCTTCTCCATCTGAAGAGACACAAACCTAGATAATTGACTTGGTATTAAGTAAATGGTATACACTTAGGTGCATGTGATAGTATCCTCCCCATCGGAGTAAGTGCTGTTATTTGCATGGCTAAAGATAAACCAACTATTAATTTTATTTTGTTTAACAAGATAATGAAATTAATGGGTAAAACCTCCTCTTACAAATGTTTGAATTAGTATACGCCCACACTATCGTGGCATGCAAAATTCACGGTGTTTTGTGGTGTTGGTGAATTTAATTATATTGTTTGAGGGAGACAATATTGTTTTAAATTCTTATGTTTTGATCTATGTATTTATTTACGTGTTTCTCAGGATTTATCAATGGCTTTCAATCCTCTTGCTGTTATACTTAAAGAAAACAAACTTACTGGCCCTAATTATATTGATTGGAAACGGAACCTGGACATTGTCTTGACTGCCGAAGAGTACAAATTTGTACTCTCTGAGGTCTGTCCTAAAAAGCCCAATGAAAACTCTAGTGAAGAGGAGAAAGAGGCTCATAGGAAATGGATCAAGGCAGATAAGATGGCGCGGTGTTACATTTTGGCTTCTATGTCAAATGTGCTGCAACATCAGCATCAGGCCATGACCACTGCCTATGACATGATGTTTAATCTCAAAGAACTCTTCGGACACAAGAGTCGGGCTGCCAGGCAAGAGGCCATGAGAAACTTAATGACGACCACCATGCCTGAGGGGACACCCGTAAGGGATCATATCCTTAAGATGATGGCTCACTTAAATGAGATGGAAGTCCTAGGAGCTGAAATCGATGGGGAAACCCAGGTCGATATTGTTCTCCAGTCGCTGCGTAAGAGTTTTGAGCAGTTCCGCTTGAACTACAACATGAACAGGAGGTTGTATTCGATGGCAGAACTTCTGACAGAACTCCAAGCCGCAGAAGGGATACTTCGTCAAACTTCTCAAGCTTATATTGCTGAAAATGTTTCTACTTCTAAGCCGAAAGGCGAAGTGAAGAAGAAAAAGAAACAAAATGGTTCGGCAAAGAAAGCGGGTGGACCTAAGAAAAATGGTCCACAAGGTGGCGTAAAGAAACCAAAGGGCAAGTGCTTTTTATGCAAGCACCTAAGACATTGGAAGGTAGATTGTCCCCATAAAAAGGAGAACAAAGAAGGTACATCTTTTTCACTAATTATTGAAACATGTTTAGCGGTGTTATCTACCGGCACCTGGTGTGTAGATACGGGAGCCACTGATCATGTCTGCAATTCTTTGCAGGGGTTCCAGGAAACCAGGCGACTTAGTGAGGGTGAGATTACCATATACATGGGCAACGCTGCGAAAGTGGCAGCTGTTGCAGTGTGAGATGTTTATTTATCTTTTGATAGGAACAAGCCTTTGGTTTTGAGGAATTGTCTTTACGTACCTAGTTTTAGAAAGAACTTGATTTCAGTTTCTAAGTTATTTTTTGGATGGATATTCTGTTTCTTTTGATGGCAAAGTGGTTGTCAAGAAAAATAGGGTTATTATCTGTTCTGGTACGTTAGTTGACAATTTATATACTCTTAATCCAATAACTCCTACGATGCAACAAATGGAAATTAATAATACATCTTCTAACTCAAATAAGAGAAAAGAACCTTAAAAAATGAACCAAACATATCTTTGGCATCTAAGATTAGGTCACATTAACTTGAGTAGGATTCAAAGGTTGATAGCCGATGGACCTTTGAGTTCATTGGAAGTGGAAAACTATCCGACCTGCGAGTCCTGCTTGGAAGGAAAAATGACCAAGAGGCCTTTTAAAGCCAAGGGGTATAGAGCCAAAGAAGTGTTGGAATTGGTTCATTCTGATTTGTATGGTCCTATGTCTATCCAAGCAAGAGGTGGTTTCGAATATTTTGTCTCTTTTATAGATGATTATTCGAGATATGGATACATTTATTTGATGCGCCGCAAGTCTGAGTACCTCTTAGGAGAGTTTAGGAATTACTTATCAGAGGCTGGGATTCAATCCCAATTGTCTGCACCTGGTACACCCCAACAGAATGGTGTGGCGGAACGAAGGAATAGGACTCTCATGGAAATGGTTAGATCAATGATGAGTTATTCGGAATTACCGAATTCGTTTTGGGGGTATGCCCTGGAAACGGCGGCGTACATTCTGAACTTGGTACCTTCTAAAACAGTACCCTCTACTCCCACAAAATTGTAGAATGGGCATAAGCCTAGTCTGAAACATATTCGGATTTGGGGTAGTCCAGCACATGTGCTGAAGGGAGATGCTGATAAGTTGGTATCTCGTATGGAAGTTCGGCTGTTTGTGGGCTATCCTAGAGGAACGAAAGGTGGTTTGTTTTATAGTCCTAAAGATCAGAGGGTAATTGTTAGCACAAATGCCCGATTCTTAGAAGAGGACTATGTAATGAACCACAAACCCATGAGTAAAATTGTTCTGGAAAAAATAAGAGGGGAAACTCCTACCTTAGTACCAACGGTGCAAGATGAGATACCACAAGGGTCTGCACCATCTGTCACTAATGATACACTATTACCACAAGTGCCTTGTCGTAGTGGGAGGGTTGTTAGACAACCTGATAGATTCATGTTTTTGGGAGAGTCTTCGGACTTAGTACCTGGTGAACACGAATCTGATCCTTGGACCTATGACGAAGCACTCCAAGATAAAGATGCAGAATCTTGGCAAAAAGCTATGAATTCTGAATTAGAATCTATGGATTCTAATCAAGTCTGGGAGCTAGTAGAACCACCAAATGGTGTAAAAGCCATTAGATGTAAGTGGGTCTACAAAAGAAAAAGAGGATCAGACGGGAAAGTAGAAACTTTTAAAGCAAGGCTTGTTGCGAAGGGGTATACTCAAAAGGAAGGAATCGATTATGAGGAAACCTTTTCGCCGGTAGCCATGCTCAAGTCCATCCGGATTCTTTTGTCTATTGCTGCTCATATGAATTATGAGGTTTGGCAAATGGATGTCAAGACAGCTTTCCTTAACGGTAGTCTTGAAGAAAACATCTATATGAAGCAACCAGAAGGATTCATTGCAAAGGGAAAAGAGCATCTTGTGTGTAAGCTTAATCGGTCCATTTATGGACTGAAACAAGCTTCGAGATCTTGGAACATCCGTTTTGATGAGGTAATCCAGTCTTATGGATTCATTCAATGTCCGGATGAGTCTTGTGTATACAAGAAGAGTGACGGAAACGTGGTGGTATTTCTTGTACTATACGTAGATGACATCTTGCTCATTGGCAACAATGTCAAGGTGTTGTCGGACGTAAAGGTATGGCTGTCCAAGCAGTTTGATATGAAGGACTTGGGAGAAGTTGGACATATTCTTGGGATCAAAGTTATAAGTAGATAACATGGTGTGTTATGCTTATCTCAAGCTTCGTATATTGATACTATCCTAGCTCGTTTCAGCATGCAAAACTCCAAGAAAGGTTTTCTACCTTTTCGACATGGAGTACCTTTATCTAAGGAGATGTGTCCTAAGACACCAAAAGAGATAGAGGATATGAAGGCAGTTCCTTATGCTTCGGCCGTAGGAAGCCTAATGTATGCAATGTTGTGTACAAGGCCAGATATCTGTTTTGCCGTGGGCATGGTTAGTAGATATCAAAGTAACCCAGGACAAGGACATTGGACTGTGGTAAAGCATATTTTAAAGTACCTGAAAAGGACTAGAAATTATATGCTGGTTTACCAAGCAGATAATTTGCTTCCTGTGGGTTACACGGATTCTGATTTCCAGTCGGATAGGGACAAGAGTAAATCTACCTCGGGTTATGTGTTTACCTTGGGAGGTGGAGCCATAGTATGGAGGAGTGTTAAGCAGAAATGCGTTTCGGACTCAACCATGGAAGCTGAGTATGTGGCAGCCTCTGAGGCAGCCCAAGAAGTTGTATGGCTCAGAAACTTCATGATGGACTTAGAAGTGATTCCTAGTTTGCCTAAAGCCATCACAATTTATTGTGATAACAGTGGTGTAGTAGCAAACTCGAAGGAACCACGAGCTCATAAAGCAAGCAAACACATTGAGCGCAAGTACCACCTTATACGACACATCGTAAAACGAGGAGAAGTTGTTGTCGCCAAAATTGCATCAGTGGATAACCTAGCAGATCCTTTCACAAAGGCTTTTCCAGCGAAAGCTTTTGATGGGCATGTTGAAGGGATGGGAATCAGATATATGACAGCCCTTATGACAGCATAGTCTTTTAGTATAAGTGGGAGATTGTTAGGATGTATACTATAAGCCTAGCTTTTGTATGAACATCTTTATGATATGAGATTCATTATGATCAAATGTTTGCATTTTATATTATTGCTGTTGTCCAGTTTAGTCTATACTGTAGATAACATGGTGTGTGGTGTCACACAGAAGATCATGCTATCAGTTCCTTATAGATTATAAATAATAGCTCACAACCAAGATGGATTTGGACAAACCATTGGAACGGTTGTAGTGTAATTTGGTATTAGTCTATCTTGACTATAAAGTTACACTAGTACATTTTGTATGTATTGAGTAGGACCATATGAGGTTGTTCGATTTGTACTGACTATAAATAAAAGAACAAGATCTCTGTTATTATGGATGTACATCTTCTTAATCCCTATATAATAACGGGCACGTGTACTCAGTGTTTGTTTCTTTAATTTACCAAAGGGTGAGATTTATTAATAAATCAATAGGCTCGGTGAATTGGGAGATAGCACTGTTTATATGGTGTGCTGTTGATTATAGAAGGAATCTGTGTCCTAATTATTTAGGATGATGATGTCCCCTTGAGGAGCTCATAAGGATTATCATGTAAACCCTGTAGGTGGATTTTATCCGACATGATAATAAAGATGAGTGGTACTACTCTTGGAATTAGATGTAAATTATTTAAGTTGTCAGTAACTTATTTAATTTATGGACATTCGATATCTTAAACGTTGGGAAATAAATGTACATATAATAAAGGAGCCCATATTGTAATATGGGATTAGGACGGTAGTTCAATTATAACTCTTTAGTGGACCGAGTTATAATTGATGGGCTTAAGCGAGATGTTCGGGCCGAACACGGGACGCCTAAGCCCATCAGGAGGCCCAACCTAATTCCTCCTCAGGGTCCCTGTTGTAGCCTATAAATAACCCTAATATCAGCGCCTCCTAAATTACGTTTTCTCAATCTCACTCAAATAAAAACAGATTCACTTGAGAGAACTAAGGAGACGAGTTTTCTGTGTCTTTTGGAAGATCGTCGCCCACACGACGTCCAAAGGAGAGGGATAGGAATACGGCAGAAGGTCGCGAGGTTCGAGGCTCGTTGATCGTTCGCAAGTTCTGACCTAAGAACTGTTTCGGCTTCGCCTTTTGAGGCGAAAAGGTATAATTCATTTTCCGCTACATGTCTATAATGTTTTCGATTCTGAATTAGATAATCACATAGAGTCGGCGATCCGGTGGTTCCAACAGTGTCTTCTTTTGATTGATTCGTCTTGTCTTCTCTCTACCGGTAACTTCTTGTGTCTACCGGTAACTTTGACTTTTCTCCCCATGCCTGCCTTGCAGCTTTCTCTTCTCGCTTCACTTTGGAGCTTCCTGTTCTGGCTTGCTCCTTCAGGTGGCTTTAGGCTTCTATAGCATGCTGCCTCTGCAGTATGCTTTCAGCATGGTCTTCTTGGTAGCTTCTTGTCCCGCTACATTCTTCTTTGGCGAGGTCTGTTCCAGTAGCTCCCAGTTAGTCAATAGTGCCCTTATCAATTCACCAGATTCTTTTTAACCATTCTCTTCAGTATCCTTCCTTTTGACACTTTATCTATTTCTTTTAATCTTCTGCAGTAACTCTATTGCAGTAACTTATCCTAAGATTGGTTATGCATATTTAGAGTTACTTAAGGATTTGTCTCATCAAAACATTCTACAAATGTATCCAACAATTTCTCCCTTTTTGATGATGAGAAAACATTTACAGAAGATCGAAAGAATATAACCTCTCAAGCACAGAAAATATATTTAAAGTATGGCATTCTTGGGCATACTACTTTCATACACAAATCACATATAAGTCTAAAAGAAAAGGCACAAGGATTGAACTTTTTTAAGAACATAAATTTTATTTAGATAAAATATGTACATTACAATGCAGTAAGCATAGTACAATAAACATCCTATCTAGATTCATTCTTCTTTTCTTCTTGCTCTTTCCTTTCTTTCTTTCCCCTCACCTTCTTGCAAACTTCTTTTTCATTTCTTCCTCTGTTATGCGCAGGGCTTGCTCCCTGTCGATTTCCTCTTTGATCGTGGAGGAGAATTGGAGTAAAGGTGAGGATTTCGCTTAGAAGAATGAACTGAGGTTTATACTCAAGAGTCAGTGAAAGAGCAGAGAAGTCTGGGTACAGTAGCTTACTGCAACCTTTCTTCTCATTCTATTTTCTCCAACCACTGTGTCTGACATCTCTTTTTCTTTCTTCTTGGACACGAAGGAAGGCTTACTCGATGGACGGGCTTGCATCTTCTCTTCTTCACCTTAGGAAGACTTTTGATCTTCTTGAATCCTTCACAGTTCTTCCCCATTTTGACATCATAAAAAATGAGCTAAGGCTCAGGGGTCACTAGAGAGGGATTCCTCTAATTTAACCTCCAAAGCCTCAGAGGAGACTATTGGGCAAGACCTCAAGCATCCTCAAGTTTGAGATGAGGAGAGAATGTTAGAAGATCAAGTCTTCTGAGGAAAACTTGCTTAACAAGTATCAAGCATGAAGGGTGAATATACGTGATTGGGGTGTGCATGGTTGATTATTTGCAGAAAAGGTGTTTTTTAGAAGAGGTGAAGAGAAATGTTTCCAATAATCTAGAGCCATTATGAACTAAATATGATAGAATGAGGATGTCTGAATGAATGCTTAATAAAGAAAAGGAGTGCATGTATATATAGGGTTAGAGATACTCCCTGTTGCAGTTGGATCTTTCAAGATCTCATTAACTGCTCCGTCGGTTTCCAATAAAGGTGTTGACAGTTTCCACAGCTTTATGTCTTTTCTCCTTTGTGTGAGATGACGTGGTCAACTGCTGGATCTCCACCTTTGGATTCTTCTGATCGTGCGGCTGAAATTCTTCTAGGGTTCTGAAAAAGTAGTCTATTTCTGGAAAGGTGATCCACTTTTTATGCTCGTACGTTACCGATAAATTTTCAGTGACTACTCTATCTTGTAACCCAAAGTGATCCCCTTTTCCAGTGATATTTTGATAAGTTCTAACTTCTAGTAACCTAGTATCCAGTGTATTAGTGTCTAGCATCCTGATACCCAGCGACCTGGTGTTCAACGATCTAGTCTCCTGGTGCCCAGCGACCTAGTGTTCAGCGATCTAGTATCCAGCCCCTGGTATCTAGCATCCTGATATCTAGCGTCCCGCCATCTAGCGACCTAATTTCCAGTTAGCCTGGTATCTAGCATCCTGATGTCTAGCATCCTGCTATCCAGCGACCTAGTGTCCAATGTCCTGGTCTCTAGCATCCTTTTGTCAAAATTTATCTTTTTCCTTGAGTCCTTCTACCTTTTCTATTGACTTAATGACAAGTGCTCTGATATCTAGTAGCTTAGCATCCAGTAGCTCGATGTCTAGCGTCTTGGTGTACAGCGTCCTGTTATCCCATGACCTAGTATCCAGTAACCGAATGTTCAACATCGTATAATTAAAGGTTGTCATTTTGTCATTAATACCCCCTAAATTCATTATTCCTTTGTCAAAGGTACCTACAAAACAAATATGCTAGTATAGGTACTCAAACAGTATGAGTCATTCTGAGTTAATGTTTCTTTCAGGAGTTTAGACTTTCTTTACAGCCCTTGGTTACTGTAAAGAGAGTTTTGGTTCCTTCAAGACTTTTAAAGAGCAAAAGTGATAGTGTGTGTAGGTGTTTGCTTACTATATCTCTTTAGAGTGTGAACTCTTTCAGATATGGAAATGATAAACAGAGATAACAGTAAAAGATGACAATGATATGAAAGAAAAAAATAAAATTGAAGTTGCAGTTCTGCTTGATGATCGATTTGTTGCAGACTTTTTACAGCATACCCATATTTGGGTTACTCCAAGGATTTTAAGCCTTTTTGCCTTCAAAGTTTCATTGATTTGTACTGGAAGTGCCCCATTACTTTATGGTATTCTCTTTTAAGATGTGGGGTCACTAACAGTACTATTTCAGGTTACTTTGAGGTTTTCATGAGAAGGTGAAACATTATAATATGGAAATAAACATGCAAACTTCCTTCTCATTCAAGAAATAACTGAGATCGAATTTTAGAGAAATAAGATTAGAATGAGGTATCTGATCGTTGTTATTTCTTTAAAGAATAGGTCCTCTTTTCTTCTTTGCTTCCTTGCTTGACATTCTCATCATTTTCTCCATGGTTTCTTGCTTGTCCTTTCCTGTAGTCTTGAAGTTTTAGTGTGATTTGTACCTCCTAGCTTAGCTTTGTGTTAGCTTTCCTCTTTATGCTTAGTAGCATGTCTTCTTTATTGATCAGCTCCATGTTGGTCTCTTACGTGATGAGTAGGGACTTTGCTCCTTGTGTTCAGCTTCCTTCTTCGCAGCCCTTCCTTCGGTAGCTTGCTGTCCCCCCTCAAGAACAACTTTTCCTTACAACCCAGCTCGATTTTCTACATCGTTTAGCTGTTTGTTATCTTCACATGAATCATATCCTTTTAGAGAAAAAGGCATTGAAATGATCTCTGATGTGAGGGTGAGAGAGAGTGAGAGAGAGAGATTTTAGAGAGAAGTGTTGGATACATTTATAGAATGTTTTGATGAGACAAATCCTTAAAGTAACTCTAATATGCATAACCAATCTTAGGATAGGTTACTGCAATAGAGTTACCACAGAGGATTAAAAGAAAGAGAGAAAGTGTCAACGAAAGGATACTGAAGAGAATGGTTATAAAGAATCGGATGAACTAATAAGTATACTATTGACTTCAGGGAGCTATTGGAAGGAACCTCGCCAAAGCAGAACACAGCAGGACAGGAAGCTACTCGGAAGACCATGCCGAAAGCATACTGCATAGAACCACATGCTACAGAAGCATCAAGCCACCAGAAGGAGCAAGCCGGAAGAGGAAGCTCCAGAGTGAAGCCAGAGGAGGAAGCTGCGAATGAGGCATGGGAAGAAAAGTCAAAGTTACCTGTAGACAGAAGAAGTTACCGGTAGAGAGAAAAGAGAAGAGGAGTCAATCGAGAGAAGACACGTGGAAAGTGAAAAGCTGGCGTGTGTCAGGAGTGCGACGCAGAAATGATGAAAATCTGTCTACCTTCAACGGGCAGATTTCAGACCCTATAAAGAGGAGGACTGAAGACTGAAAAATGGGGGCGTGTGTGAGAGAAGCACATAATATGCAAGAAAGAAAAGAAGTTAGCACATCATAATATCCAAACTCACAGAGAGAAGCGCAAAAGGAGAGAGAAGAGCTTAATAGAGAGAAGTGCAGAAGAAGGGGGAAGCCTTAGAAAAGAGAGTGTTCAAAGAGGGCTGATGAAAGAAGAAGAGCTCGAACACTTCACACCCCAAGAAGACGCACACCAGTCTACCAGTCAGCAGCAAGCTTCAGCAGAATCAGTCTGCATACGAAGGCCAAGCTTGTTGAACCCTGTTGAATAAGAAGGAGATAAACCTCTCTAAAAAATTGTCTCGGAGTACTCAGTGCGTGGAGTAATGTCCTGCTAAGTTTACCACTTTCTAGGAGAGAAAGTGAGGACCCTGGGTGGGTAGAGTAGGATCATGTGTGGAACAGGGAAAATAGGCAAGTATCTGTATGAAGGCTTGCTACTTACTTGTTAAGGGTGGGTTGTAATAGATAGGTCTATGTAAATCAACCAGCTTAACAAAGGTTCCCTCCTGTGTGGAGGAAGAGAGGACGTAGAAGGATTACTCTACCTTCGAACCTCTATACATGCTTGCGTCTTTATCTGCTTACTGCACTTCATGCATACATACACTCTCTCTTATAAGCTGCACATCTTCTACTCGGCTCTGAATTAAGCATCCGCAAACCACTCTAATCAGTAATCTCCCAAAAGGTTACTGATATTAGAAGTGAGCCGAAAGAGTTAGAAGAAAAAGGGAAAAAGAGGGTAGGCTTATTCAACCCCCCTCTAAGCCTACCTACAGCAGTTTTGGGACCAACAAGAGGTTTTTTCACAGATGGTATCTGGATAGATCGATTAGATCTTTTGTTTCATCCATCGGCTCTGGTACCACTTGTTGGTATCAGATTGACCATTGAGCAAGGATGAATAATCCACCGGCTCTGATACCAGTTGTTGGTATCAGATAGATTAGCTGGTGGATACTTTAGTCCAACCTGCTCTGATACCACTTGTTGGTCCCAAAACTGCTTTGGGTAGGCTTGGGTGGGGGGGGGATGAATAAGCATACCTTCTTTTCAAACTTTTTCTCTTATCTTTATCGGCTCATTACTAATATCAGTAACCTTTTGGGATGTTACTGATTAGAGTCGTTTACGGAAGCTTATTACAGAGCCGAGTAGAAGATATGTAACTTATTAGAGAGAATGCATGTAGTGCAGTAAGCAGATAAAGATGCAAGGATGTATAGAGGTTCGGAGGTGGAGTAATCCTTCTACGTCCTCTCTTCCTCCACTCAGGAGGGAACATTTATTAAGCTAGTTGATTTGCATAGATCTATCTATTACAACCCTCACTTAACAAATAAGTAGCAAGCCTTCACACAGATGCTTGCCTACTTTCCCTTGACCTACACAGGATCCTACACTACCCACCCAGGGTCCTCACTTTCTCTCCTAGAAAGTGGTAAACTCAGCAGGACATTACTCCGAGACATCCGTTTAAAGAGGTTTTACTCCTTCTTCAACTGGGTGCAGCAAGCTTGACCTCCGTTTGTGGACTGATTTGCTGAAGCTTGCTGCTCGACTGGTAGACTGAGTGTGCGTCTTCATTTGGGGTGTATAGTGTTCGAGCTCTTTTTCTTTTCATCTGCTCTATTTGAACACTCTTTTCTACTCTAATACCCATTCTCTCTGTGAGCTTGAATATGCTGATGTGCTCACTTCTTCTCTCTTCCACACTTTTCAGTCTTCAGTCTTTCCTCTTTATAGGTTGTGAAATCTGCCCATTGAAGGTTGAAAGATTTCCATCATTGATGCGCCGCACTCCTGAGACACGCCAGCTTTTTTCTTTCCACGTGTCTTCTTCTGATTGACTCCTCTTCTCTTCTCTCTACCGATAACTTCTTTATGTCTACCGGTAACTTTAACTTTTCTCCCATGTCTGCCTTGCAACTTCCTCCTCTCGCTTCACTCTAGAGCTTCCTCTTCTGGCTTGCTCCTTCAGGTGGCTTAAGGCTTCTGTAGCATGCTGCATCTACAGTATGCTTTCAGCATGGTCTTCCAGTTAGCTTCTTGTCCGCTGCATTCTGCTTTGGCGAGGTCTCTTCCAGTAGCTCCCTGTTATTCAATAGTACCCTTATCAGTTCACCAGATTCTTTTTAACCATTCTCTTCAGCATCTTTCCTTTTAACACTTTCTCTATTTCTTTTAATCTTCTGCAGTAACTCTATTGCAGTAACCTATCCTAAGATTGTTTATGCATATTTAGAGTTACTTAAGGATTTGTCTCATCAAAACATTCTACAAATGTATCCAACAATTTCTCCCTTTTTAATGATGACAAAACCTTTGCAGAAGATCAAAAGAATATAAGTTTAATAGGAAGGGCACAAGGAATGAGCTTTTTTAAGAACATAGGACATTTTATTGAGATAAAACATGTACATTACAATGCAGTAAGCAGAGTACAATAAACATCCTATCTAAATTCATTATTCTTTTCTTCTTGCTTTTTCCTTTCTTTCTTTTCCCCTTTTGCTCGCTGCTGACTCCTTTATTCTCTAGCTTTTCCCACTTTTGGGTGCAAGGGCCTGCTCCCAAATGGTTTTCCTCTTAGTCTAAAGAGAGAGAGAAGTAAAAGGTGACGAGAAGAGGCTTCTTCGGAAAAAAGTAGGGAAGCAGATGAAGAGAATGACACAGTAGCTTTCTGCAGTCTTTCCCTCTATATTCTTACCAGCTCCTCCTGCTGTTTTTACCAAATCAACTTCTTGGAAGCAAGAGTCATCCTTAATCCCCTCCAACATTTCCTTGTGGAGGGGCTGAAATCTTCTCTTCTCCTTCTCTGGAAGCCTTTGGATCTTTATGCTTAGGGATGAGAGAGAAAAAGAGGATATCTTATGAATAATAAAGAAAAAGAGTGCATGTATATAAAGGGTTAGAGATACTCTCTGTTGCAGTTGGATCTTTCAAGATCTCATTAACTGCTCCACTGGTTTCCAATAAAGGTGTTGACAGTTTCCACAGCTTTATGTCTTTTCTCCTTTGTGTGAGATGACGTGGTCAACTGCTGGATCTCCACCTTTCGATTCTTCTGATCGCGCGGCTGAAATTCTTCTATGGTTCTGAAAAGGTAGTCTATTTCTGGAAAGGTGATCCACTTTTTATGCTCGCACGTTACCGAGAAATTTTCAGTAACTACTCTATCTTGTAACCTCCAAGTGATCCCCTTTTCTAGTGACATGTTGAAAAGTTCTGATTTCTAGTAACCTAGTATCCAGTGTATTGACGTCATGCATCTTGATACCCAGCGACTTGGTGTTCAGTGATCTAGTGTCCAGCATCCTTGTGTTTAGCGTCCTGGTGCCCAGCGACCTAGTGTTCAGCGATCTAGTGTCTCCAGCCCCTGGTATGTAGCATCCTGATATCTAGCGTCCTGCTATCCAGCGACCTAATTTCCAGTTAGCCTGGTATCTAGCATCCTGATGTCCAGCATCCTGCTATCCAGCGACCAAGTGTTCAATGTCCTGGTGTCTAGCGTCCTTTCATCAGAATTTATCTTTTTCCTTGAGTCCTTCTACCTTTTCTTTTAACTTAATGACAAGTGCTCTGATATCTAGTAGCTTAGCATCCAGTAGCAAGATGTCTAGGGTCTTGGTGACAGCGTCCTGTTATCTCATGACCTAGTATCCAGCAATCGGATGTTCAGCATCCTATAATCAGAGTTTGTCATTTTGTCATTTATTCCCCCTAAATTCATTATTCCTTTGTCAAAGGTACCTGTAAAACAAATATGCTTGTATAGGTACTCAAACAGTATGAGTCTTTCTGAGTTAATGTTTCTTTCAGGAGTTTAGACTTTCTTTACAGCCCATGGTTGCTGTAAAGAGAGTTTTGGTTCCTTCAAGACTTTTAAAGAGAAAAAGTGATAGTGTGTGCATGTGTTTGCTTACTATATCTCTTTAGAGTGTGAACTTTTTCAGATATGGAAATGATAAACAGAGATAACAGTAAAAAATGAAAATGATATGAAAGAATTTGTTTTTTTTTTTGAAGTTGTTGTTCTGCTTGATGATCGATTTGTTGCAGACTTTTTACATCATACCCATATTTGGGGGATTTTAACCCTTTTGCCTATAAAGTTTCCTTGATTTGTACTAGAAGTTCCCCCTTACTTTATGGTCTTATCTTTTAAGATGTGGGGTCACTAACTGTACTATTCTAGGTTACTTTGAGCTTGCATGAGAAGGTGAAGCATTATAGTATGGAAATAAACATGCAGGCTTCCTTCTCATTTTTAAAGTCAAGTGACAACATTTTAAGATCCATCATCATAGTATATAGTCACTTGAGTTTCTTATCATGATAAATATGATTACGACCAGAATAAAAGAGTGTAAAACAGGAGTGAGGTACCTGGTCACTATTGTTCCTTTAAAAGAGTAGGTCCTCTTTTCTTCTTTGCTTCCTTGCTTGACATCCTCATCATTTTGTTTCACGGTTACTTGCTTGTTGATGTCAGCTTCCTTTGTTTGCTCAGCAGCAAGTCTTCTTTGTTAATCAGGTCCATGTTGATCTACTCCGTGATGAGTAGGGACTTCGCTCCTTGTGTATGGCTTGCCTCTTCGTAGTCCTTCCTTCGGTAGCTTGCTGTTCCCCCTCAAGAACAACTTTTCCTCACAACTCAGCTTGATTTTCTACATCTTTTAGCTGTTTGTTGTCTTCACATCAATCATATCCTTTTAGAGCAAAAGGCATAGAAATGATCTCTGATGTGAGGGTGAGAGAGAGAGAGAGAGATTCGAGAGAGAGGCTTTTTCACCGATGGGATCTGAATAGATCGATTAGATCTTTTATTTCATCCATCTGCTCTGATACCACTTGTTAGTATCAGATTGACCATTGAGCAAGGATGAATAATCCACCGGCTCTGATACCACTTATTGGTATCAGATAGATTAGTTGGTGGATGCTTTAGTCCAACCTGCTCTGATTCCACTTGTTGGTTCCAAAACTGCTTTGGGTAGCCTTAGAGCAGGGGGGGGTGAATAAGCCTACCTTCTTTTCAAACTTTTTCTTCTATCTCTATCGGCTCATTTCAAATATCAGTAACCTTTTGGGAGGTTACTGATCAGAATCATTTCCGTAAGCTTATTACAGAGCAGACTAGAAAATGTGCAACTTATCAAAGAGTATGCATGTAGTGCAGTAAGCAGATAAAGACGCAAGGATGTATAGAGGTTCGAAGGTGGAGTAATCCTTCTACGTCATCTCTTCCTCCACTCAGGAGGGAACATATTTTAAGCCAGTTGATTTACATAGACCTATCTATTACAACCCTCACTTAACAAATAAGTAGCAAGCCTTCACATAGATGCTTGCCTAATTTCCCTTGACCCACACAGGATCCTACACTACCCACCCAAGGTCCTCACTTTATCTCCTAGAAAGTGGTAAACTCAGTAGGACATTACTCCTGGCACTGAGTACTCCGAGACAACCTTTTAGAGAGGTTTATCTGCTTCTTCTTCAACTGGGTCCAGCAAGCTTGGCCTCCGTTTGCAGACTCATCTGTTGAAGCTTGCTGCTCGACTGGTAGACTGAGTGTGCGTCTTCATTTTGGGGTGTAGAGTGTTCGAGCTCTTATTCTTTTTATCTGCTCTATTTGAACACTCTTTTATTCTCTAAAAGTTCCCCCTCATTCTGCGCTTCTCTCGTTTAAGCCTTCTCTCTGATTAGCTCTTCTCTTTTTCTTTATGCGCGTTCTCTCTGTGAGCTTGGATATTTTGATGTGCTCACTTCTTCTCTCTTCCACACTTTTCAGTCTTTAGTCTTTCCTCTTTATAGGTTTTGAAATCTGCCCATTGAAGGTTGACAAATTTCCATCATTGATGTGCCGCACTCCTGACACACGTCAGCTTTTTGCTTTCCACGTGTCTTCTTCTGATTGACTCCTCTTCTCTTCTCTCTACCGGTAACTTCTTGTGTCTACCGGTAACTTTGACTTTTCTCCCCATGCCTACCTTATTGCTTCTTCCTCTCGCTTAACTCTGGAGCTTCCTCTTCTGGCTTGCTCCTTCAGGTGGCTTGAAGCTTCTGTAGCATGCTGCCTCTGCAGTATGCTTTCGGCATGGTCTTCCAGGTAGCTTCTTGTCCTGCTGCATTTCTGATTTGATGAGGTCTCTTCCTGTAGCTCCCTGTTAGTCAATAGTACTCTTATCAGTTCACCAGATTTTTTTTAACCATTCTCTTCAGCATCATACCTTTTACCACTTTCTCTATTTCTTTTAATCTTCTGCAGTAACTCTATTGCAGTAACATATCCTAAGATTGGTTATGCATATTTAGAGTTACTTAAGGATTTGTCTCGTCAAAACATTCTACAAATGTATCAAACACTTTTCTTTGACACTTTCTCTGATCTGTCTTTCTGCAGTAACCATGTTGCAGTAACCTCTCTTATATGCTTACAGTGTTAGGGTTACTTTCTTCAAAGTTTTGTCTTATCAAAACATACTTAAATATGTTTCAACAATTTCCCCCTTTTTGATGATGACAAAACCTTTGTAGAAGATCAAAAGAACATAATCATTTTGTAAGGAACATTGTATAAGATTTTGATGAAAGACAAAACATGTAATAGACTAGAGCTTATGATCTTATGTATTTAGATTTCATTGTAGTTTCTGTAAGTATAGGATCAGGAAGCTTGAAGATCAAGATTGGAGCATGAATACCTTGCTGAATAAAATCGTTAAAATTATGTAAGTATACATATTTGCAGCAGGCTGCTTCAGATAGGATATTGACTGCACACTGCCCGAGGATGCTGAGTTCACTAACTGCTAAATGGACAAAGTAAGATGAAGTCAACTGAAGCATTAGGAAGCTTCCGTGACCTGTTAAGTAGCAGTTACCTCGAAGAACGTGTATGAGGTTTACGTTAGGCACAGCCGCATTTTCAACCAATCAATTGATGCCACGTATCAAAACTAAAAAGGAAGTCTGAAGAAATGTCAGACTAGGGATGGCGATTGCAGGAACAGATACGTACACTCTCAACGATCAGTGTACGTACAAATCAGAAAATACCACGTTACTCTATGCAAGCTGAAAAGAAGACTCGTTCTCTCTAATGGACAAAATCTTAAATCGTCTATAAATACTAGAGACCGGTACTTGAAACATACTTGAAACTCTTGCAACAAATGCACTTAAGCTATCAAACGCAAAACGCTCATAAATCGTTAGAAGTTTCAAGTCCAGTCTTGCAGCAAGCTATCATTAGCTTAGAGAGCTCATTGTTCCTATGCTTGCTGTATGTGTTGTCGAATAAATATTTCTTTTTAGACTGTTAAGGAGTTGCTTGATTGGAGGTTGTTCCTAATCAAGTATTTACGTTCTTAGTAGAAGAACAAGAGCTATGTGTGGGCTAGTTGAGTTTGTTCACTGTGCAGTAACCCTGTGTGGGTGAGACTGACAGTTCTTGTTAGGGTTAGGTTGTCTAAGCAAGGATTGTGTATATCAACCGTTTAAACCTAACAAAGTCGCTCCTTGAGAAGGAGAAGAAAGGACGTAGAGGGATTACTCCACCCTTGAACCTCTATAAATTGTTGTGTTCTTTTTATATTGCTCTCTGATTGATCTCATTCTTACTGTTGCTTATTTGTCTTTACTGTCTTTATTTCTCTCATAAGCATATCATTGGTTTTCAGAAAAAGAGTTTTGGTTTTAAAAGCATATCCATTGTGCATAATATTCATTCTGTTTAAAGCTCTTTCAAGGTAACTGCTCAAGTAGTAACCTTCTGTGTAGTAAACTCTTTTATTAACTGCTTAAGTATCTTCCTTAAAGAAAAGTTTGAAAATTTTGAGTAGGCTTATTACCACTTTGGACCAACAAGTGGTATCAGAGCAGGTTAGATTAATCGTCCGATCTAACTGATCAATCTTTGATCCCCTCTTTCTGAAAACCTATGCTTCTATCATAAGCATACACACTATGAATTCTCATAAAGTACCTATGTTCTCTATTGAAGAATATGATGATTGGAAAATTCACATGTAGGCACATTTGTCAGCCATGCATGATGAATTGTGGTACGTCATCTCTGAAGGACCACCAAGGATTACAAAAGTTAACCCATTGTTTGCCAGAGCTAGTAATGAAGTAGCTGATAGATAAGGAGATGCAGGAGCCATTCAACATCCAGCTGTTCTGGATAAACCTAGAGAAGAATGGACTGCTGATGAGAGGAGAAGAGCAAACCTTGATAATGTTGAAAAAAACGCTCTATTCCTCACTCTCGATAAAGGAACTTTCACCAAGGTAAAAACTTGTAGAACCGCCAAAGAGATCTAGGAAAAGCTTGAGCAAATATGCGAAGACACTAAACTCACGAAATAAAACAAAGTCTCAACAACATCTCAGAAGTTCGAGCTATTTGAAATGATACCTGGAGAAACCTTAGAGCAAACGGATCTAAGGTTCACAACCATCATTAATGAGCTTGAGTCCCTGGACAAGATCTACACTCAAAAGGAAAAAAACATGAAGGTGCTGAGGGCTCTTCCTATTGAGTGGGATAGTAAGACAACAACCATGAGAGTATCTATGGATCTGAAGTCTATGAGCACATTCGATCTCTTCTAAGATCTCAAAGCCTTTGAGTTCGACATCAACAAAAGAAAGATGGAAACTGAAGTAAGCAACTCAAAGGTTACTACACTAACTACAAGACAGCCTCAAGAAGTTAGGAAATCTAAAGAGTAGACATCTACCTTGGAGGCCACTGCAGAAGAAGATATGGCACTACTCCTGAAAAAGTTTCAAAAGTTCATAAGAAGGAACTCACGAACAGATGGCTTCAGGATGAAGCAAAGTGAAACTAGAACTTATGGGCAGTCACCCCAATCAAACTCCAAAGCTACCGACCTTTGCTATAAATGCAGAAAGCCAGGTCACTATGCCAGGGAATGCCCACATCTAGAAGTCCATCGATATCCAGAAAATGAACGAAAGGTGAGACAAGAAAGAAAAAGACAAGAATGCTAGAGGCTAAGGGCACTAATTGGTGAGGCAGAATTCTCTCAAGCAGCTACACCTGAGAAGACATCCAAGAAAGAAGAGTCAACCACCGATAGTGATTCGGAGGACTCATCTTCAGACGATGAAGCCCTAATCTGCCTCATGGCCAAGAGTGATGATTCTGAAGACGAGGTAATATATCTCAACTCTCCTGTTCTAATTAATGAAAGACTGAACATGATTTGTGCTTTCAAGCAAATCATAAGTGACTTTGAACAAATCTTTTCAACTCATGAGTAACTAAAAATAGAAAATATAGAGCTTAAGAAAGAGCATGCTTCGTTAGAAAAACAATTAGCTCTAGAAAAATCAAAAGGCCAAGCATGCAGTAAGCTAAAAACTGAAATCAGTAGGTTTAGCTTGCAAGTCACTAAGCTGATAAGTGAGAAAAAGGCTCTGACTGAAACTATCAATACCTTTAACAAATCCTCTAAAGACTTAGATGCAATGTTGAAAATTCAGAGAAGTATAAAGGATTATGATGGCATAGGTTACTGTGGAGAAAATTCCGCTTCAAAGGCACCTACATTTGTGCCTGCAACTATCCCTCATCAAAATGAATTATCTAGTTCAGAGGAAACTGCAAGCAGGAATGCAGGAAGCCTTGAAGGAAAGGGAAAGATTCCCCTTGCAACTATCTATAAGTCTAAATCTGTCAAAAGTTGGCTCCAGCAACCTAAGTATGCTGGAAGCAGGGGCTATAAACAGCAATCTAGACAGATAAAAAGAACTTAATATTCGTACATGCCGGAGATGTATGTGTCTAAATCTAGAGGAACCTATGTTCCTAGGAGGCAGAGGAAGAAGCCACAAACACACCGAGCACATATACAGTATCCTAAGGATACTGGTAGAAATTCAGGAACCAACAATGCTTATAACAAAAAGATTGTTATAAAGCAAGTATGGGTTCCTAAAAGGAGAATAAAAAGTAACAAGAAAGGACCCGTACTTGTATGGGTACCTAAAAGAAAGTGATTTTTCTTGTGAGTGCATGAACTTGTGACAAGAAGCAGCAAGCTAGAAATATGGTACATTGACAGTGGCTGCTCAAGACACATGACTGGGAACTAGAAGAGCCTTATCAGCTTTAAAGCTTCCAAAGGACCCAAGGTCATATTTGGAAACAACTCCAAAGGAAGCACAAAGGGCACTGGTGACCTAATTAGAGGAAATACAATCTCCTAAGCATTAGTTAATTTTGTGATAAAGGCTACTGTGTGGAGTTTAATCTCAACAAGTGTCTTATCAAGGACAACAAGACTCAGGAAGTCAAGCTCACTGGAACAAGGAAATGAAACATCTATATTGATAATTGAGACTCAACAACTACTACTACATGTTTTATTGCCAAGGGTACTCTTGAAACTAGCTGGCTGTGGCACAAAGATTGAGCCACTTGAACTTCAAAACAATGAATAAGCTGGCCAGAAGAGGATTAGTCAGAGGACTACCATACATGGTTTACAAAAGACAAGCAGTTTGTGGAGCATGCCAGAAAGGAAAGCAAATGAAGAGCTTCTTCAGAAACGAAACTCTTCGGTCTACAGAAAGGATACTGGATATGCTCCACATGGATATCTTTGGACCAATTGATCCAATTAGCATATCTAGGAAGAAATACACCTTAGTAGTAGTAGATGACTACTCAAGGTTCACTTGGACAATCTTCCTTGCAAAGAAATCTGATACTCAGCAACGTTTGCAAGAGTTCCTGAGAAGGCTGCAAACAGAAAAGTGCCTGAGCATAGTGAAGATCAGAACATAATGGGGAACTGAATTTACTAACAAATTCATAGAAGACTACTGTTTAAACAATGGAATCAAGGAAGAATACTCAGCAGCCAGGACACCTCAGCAAAATGGGGTTGCTGAAAGACGAAATAGGACTCTGAAGGAAGCAATAAGAACAATGTTAGTCGAAGCTGAGCTGCCAAATAGGTTTTGGGCAGAAGCAACCAACACAACATGCTATACACAGAACAGATGCCTGATAAACAAGGATCTAAACAGGACTCCATACGAGTTGTGGTATGGTTACTCTCCATGTGTTGACTATTTTCACATCTTTGGATGCAGGTGCTTCATACTCAACAATGGAAAGAAGTATCTCAGAACCTTCGATACCAAATCTGATGAAGGGACATTACTAGGGTACTCATCGGTAAGCAGAGCCTTTAGAATCTTCAACAAGGGAACACTTGTTGTAGAGGAATTTATACATGTGGTCTTTCATGAAACACATTGCAGTAAGGCTGATATTGAGAAACTTCAAGAAGTGTTGGACAAAACTCACATCAACAATAATCACGTTGAGTACATTGATGTGCAGTTACCAAACCTTCAAAATATGGATGGGATATCACTATCCCAAGCTCTACGTGTTCATAACATACAGGTACCTTCTCAGATACAGGAACATGAAAACAATTAGGAACCTCAAGATGATCAGATTGCAGACTTGAACCAGAACACAACAGAGGGGGAACCTCAGCAAGCTGATAAAGCAGGAAGAAGATGGCTAAAAGATCGCCCCAGAGACCTGATTATTGAAAATTAGATGTCTGGAGTAAAAACGAGAAGAGCAAATCCACATGAAGCTATCTTTGTTTGCTTCATATCATATATAGAGCTAAAGCATCTAGAAGAAGCTCTACAAGATACCAACTGGGTTTAAGCCATGCAAAAAGAGTTGAATGGATTTAGGAGGAACCAAGTTCGGTATCTAGTTCCCAGACCCACTCATCAAGGAGTCATTTGAACCAAGTGGGTGTTCAAGAATAAGCTAGATGAAGAAGGACAAGTTGTAAGGAACAAGGTTAGGCTAGTGGCAAAAGGATACTGCCAGGAAGAGGGCATTGATTTTTATTAAACTTTTGCTCCAGTAGCCAGACTAGAAGCAATCAGAATCTTTCTAGCCTATACAGCGTACAAGAATCTCACGGTATATCAAATGGATGTAAAAAGCGCTTTCTTAAATGGAATGCTGGTATAAGAAGTTTATGTTGAACAGACACCCGTCTTTGAAGAAAATGCTGATAGGTTGGTGTATAGATTGAGAAAAGATCTTTATGGATTGAAGCAGGTGCAAAGAACATGGTATGACACCTTGTCAAAATACCTACTGGATAATGGATTCAAGAAGGACAAAGTTGATAAAACCCTATTTAGAATCCAGGATGGAGATAAAATCCTGCTTGTTCAGATCTATGTGGATGACATCATATTTGGATCAACCAACAAAGAGCTATGCAGAAAGTTTTCCAACCTAATGCAATCTAAGTTTGAGATGAGTATGATGGGAGAATTAAGCTTCTTCCTTGGATTGCAAGTCAGGCAGCTTGATCAAGGAACCTTCCTAAATCAGATGAAATATACCAAGGAGCTAATCAAGAAATTTGGCATGGAAAATGCCGGTATAGTAAGCATTCCAATGCGAACTTCAGGAAGTCTGGATAAAGAAGAAGGAGGAAAAGCTGTTACATCACAAAATACAGAAGATTAATCGGGTCACTGCTCTATCTTACTGCGAGCAGACTAGACATCATGTTTGTAGTTGGAATGTGTGTGAGATATCAAGTCGCTCCTAAAGAATCCCACCTCACAGCAGCTAAGAGAATAATCAGATACCTAAAGGGAACCCAAGAAGTAGGCTTGTGGTATCCTGAAGAAGGAGAGATCAAACTTATCGTATATACTGATTCTGATTTTGCAGGTTGTAAAATTGATAGGAAAAGCACAAGCGGAACTTGTCAAATGCTGGGGAATCGCCTAGTATCCTGGTTTTGCAGAAAACAAACTTCAATAGCCACATCCACTGCCGAAGCTGAATATGTTTCTGCAGGAAGCTGCTGTGCACAAATCATATGGATTCAGCAACAACTTCGAGATTACGACATTGACGAAAAGAATAATCTCAATTGCAATCACACACAATCCAGTTTTCCACTTGAGAACTAAATATATCGACATCAGACATCACTTCATTAGAGATCATGTAGAGAAGAAAGACATCTCTCTAGAGAAAATTCACACAGATCAACAACTAGCTGACATATTCACAAAACCTCTTAGTGAATCAAGATTTTCTTTCCTAAAAAATGAATTGGGTATTATCAAATTAAGCTAACTCTTCTGATAAAGACCTATTAAAGTGTTCTACAACGTAGGGGGAAGCACGGAAACCTTTTGTGCAGAAATCAAGAAAGGATACTGAGAGAGGACCCTGCTAAAGGTTCCTGATGAAGGTAGCTAATAAAGCTTACTGAAGGACTCGTCAGCAAAGGCCACCTGGAGAATTAATCATCACAAAGGAACCCACGAAGCGCACGATTATAAGAAACTATCAATTCCAAGACGTGGCACATCAAATCAGGGTAGGTTACCCAATAAAAGATGGAGATATTTGCAATTAAGCCCCTCAAGATCTTTAAAAAGTTAAAAAGCGAATCAGCGTATTAAATGCTAGGACCCTCAACCGCGAGATGAGAAACCGTTCAAATCCTGATTAGATACGACTCGTTGATCAAAACACAGGAAGTTTTCCTATAAATAGGAATTTTACACTTAATCAAACAAGTAACCTAGCGATCATCTCTATGCTCACCTCTACTTTTCAGAAAACTCAAATCCTCTACTATTTTTTCAAATATGACACCCAAAAACACACAAATCATGGATGGATGTCTCATTGATGAGAAGATTTTACTAAAAGCCATCAGAGATGAAGGTCACTCAATCGACCTTATGCAGATGATTCTCAACAATCTCCACCAGTCCAGAGTGTGGGGTTTCTGCTCGCTTTACAGGGAACCTTACTGCGAGGACCTAGTTCAGCAGTTCTACAACAATATAGAATTATCTAAGGATAAGACAAAGATCGTGTTAAAAATGGGGAAGAAGACGATTGAGATCACTTCCAGTCTCCTAGGGAAAATCTTTCAACTACCCACTGAAAGAATGGATGGCAACGAGTTATCCACCCATGGAGAGGCGATGGTGGAAGAATACTGGAAGAGATTCACAGGCTCAGAAGACCTGTTGCTGCTAAACAAGAGCTGTAAGAAAAAGCTCTGTTAGGTAGAGTATCAGATGCTCCATGTCATCTGCTGCCATATCATTGAGAACTGGTCTAGTTCTTTTGAGAAGTGTACCCACCTCAGGTACAGGATGATAATGGCCCTAATGGAAGCTGATGAGATAAACTGGGCCAAGTATGTCTCCACCAGGCTTAAAGAAAAAGGTGGACAAGAAAGTTGGCAAGCCAACTTATGGACTAGTGATCAACACCATCTTGTGGTTTGCTGGTCATGACCTGTCAAAGGGTAAGCCCATTCAATGAGGCAAGTTCATAGGATATGGCTGAATATTTGCCAACACAGGAACTATGGTCTCCCAATAACCAGGAAGGTTACTGCAGCAAAGGAGAAGGAGACTCAGAGAGAGGCAATGCAGGAAAACACGTATGAGGGGGATGGCTTGGCGGCTACTGCTTCTCCACCCATGCAGGAGAAGAAGAAGAGGAGTGTAAGGGTTAGGGTGAAGCAGGTGGTGAAGAGGAAGCTGAGAATCTCTGATGATGAAGCGTCACCATCACCTTTACTAATGCTACCTGCTCCCTCAAGCATGGGTAAGAATGCTGAATCAGAGAATCAAACAACTGAGCAGGTAGAAGTGGTTGTACAAAAGGTAACTGCTCAGCTACAAAAGTAGTTGGAAATGGAGGAAGAGGAGAGTGCTGAGGAGTCTGATCCTGAAGAAGTCTTGGACACAGCCAAGATGAAAAAGGAGTTTACAGATTTACAACCTGGTAGAACTTCCGACATCTTCCCAGCCCGGACATGTTTTCATGACGTGAGTTGTATGTCGAGGAAGATTGGGCACTAAACTAGGCAGAAGTGTCTGACATAGTGGAGGAAGGAGTACTGGAGACAAGATACTTGAAAAGTCTGCGTAGGAGGAAGTGGAAAGACTTCCAAGAAAATTATGAAGCTGAACTAAGATTGGCTGTCATTGCTGAAAAGAAGAAGCAAGCCTCACAGCTTGAAGTACATCCACCTTCCCCAAGGATGCTGAAGGGAAAGAAGCCCATCGAGCAACATGAATTCTACAAGGATGATGTTATCCTAAAGGCAACTGCTGAACAGGTCATTGCTGGCGATGATGTGGGCTTCGCTGAAAAACAAGCAGAAGCATTTGGAGTAGACGAAGCAGAAGAAAGGATGCTGAAACAGGCCTTAGATGCCAGTGTGGTGGAAACAAGGAGGAGACATAAGGCCATGCTCATACAACCAGGTGAAGGTTCCTCTATTGGAGCAGCATCAATTGAACATCTTTTAAATGCTCCACTGATCAGTCAAAAGAATCCTTTACCTCCCAAATCAAAAGATGAATCTAACGGGGCATATAGTCTGCTAGTGGACATAGTAGTCTTACCAGATTAGGAGAATACTAGATCAGACATTGTAGGAGAAGTTCGTATCATTGGAGATACTCCTATCATCATGGGAAAGGCTGACTCGCCAATGATGGAGCTACCAACTACTCCGGAGGCTGCAAAGTTGGATGCTCACGTAGTTGCTGCAGCTCTTGAAGAAACACTTAGAGCAACAATCATTGAAGAAGGGACTTCTGTGCCAGGAGTCTCTATTGATAAGATACCAATGGAGGTCGATAAGTCGGCTGAGGAAATTACACCAATGGAGATAGAAGGTGTAATTTCTGAGGATCCTGCGAATCCTGGAGAGACGATTCCAGAGGAGGCCGCAATAGAACAGGCTGTTAACACAGAGCCTGCTGTTGATATGATTACAACAGAACAAACTGCTCACAACGAACCTTCTGCTGAAGAGGTTGTTACTAAAGAGCCTACTGTTGAGGAGTCTTCCCAGCAAAGGACTTCGATGAAACAGATAGTAGTTGAGGAGGTGCCAGAGGAAGAAGAGCCTTCTGGAGAAGTAATAAGGAGGCTACAAGCCTGGAAGGGAGATGCCCCTCAGGATGGAGTACCAGCTGATGATAAGGAGGTATTAGCTCGCGTGGAGTCAGACAATGGTGATAAGGAGGTACCAGCGCGTGAAAGAGCAGACACTGAAAGCTTTATGTCTAGCTCCAGCAGCGATGAAGGATCACCCAGTGAACAGGATGAATTCGGAGCCGAAAAATCCAAACTTCTAAACCCTTCTCTTTCTGTGCAGACTAATGAGCAAACCTCCTTTCTGTGCAAAAATCCTCAAGGCAGTAGGGAAACTTAGAAAATCCTTAAGCGAAGCAAGCAAGATGATGAGAGCTGAGGCAAAGAAGGATCGATTTCAAGCTTCCTTCCAGATGGACACATTTAATGCAACCTTGGATAAAGTGCAAAATTCTATCTCCTCCCTAACCTCCTCTACCATCCATGTTGACACCATCAAGAGCATGAACGAAAAGCTCAATTCCCACGCAAACAGGTTAATAGAAATTGAGTTGGAGCAACAATTTGTGACTGCTTCCCTCAAAGAGGTCTCCAACTCTCAGTTTAACTAAAATCAAACCTTGGAAGATCATACAGATCTTTTAACCAGTGTGCATTCAATGCTCAAGTTCGGAGTCGGCTCGACCTTTGATAATAACAAAAAGGGGGAAGAGGCAATTAAGAGGATCGAGCAGAAAACACAGCAGGATCCCTCCTCTTGCAAACAACTAACCATCTTGCCTAAGTAGGATTCAGGAGGCGATGGAGGAGGCCTGATAAAGCTCTAGAGAACATCAATATAGCAGTACAACCAAGAGGAAATCTGAAGCTATCTCTGAAGTACATCCTGGTCTTCGTAGAGGAATAGAAGAAAGAGAAGAGAAAAGAATGAGAGTTGAAGAAGAGCTATGCAAAACGTCAGATGATCATTTTAAGGAAATAGCGAAGAAAAGTCTGTCAAACATCTTTCTCCCTCAGAAGCAACCTGATCTGGAAGCTCTTGCAGCAGATGAAATGAATGCACTAAACTCACTTCACATCTTCTTGGATAGAAGTCTAGACTCAAGGAGTCCCAGATTCCAAATATGGGAGCTCCCTGAAATTGATCTGCCTACCACTCATAGTCCATCCTATCTGCATATCAACAACTTCAAACATGCAGAATACTTGAAGTACTGCATCAAGTTATGCAAAGAGTCCACACTTATCAAAGGCAAACCTCATCGTGAAGGGCTCAAATGCTTCAAGGATCTTGCTAACAGAGGTGTACTTCCAATCCAGATGAAACTAAAAGGAAGAATGAACAGAGGTGAAATCTTTCATTTCGGTGAAGATTTCTGGTTAAGGTACGAGGAGACCTCTGAGATGAAAAGGCTGATGGAACCAACCTACTAAGAGTTTATCCACAACTGGTGGAAGGGTTCGAGGAAAGAAAGAAAGAGAGCCTCCTAGTTAAAGATACCCTAAACCCTCCTGCTTCTTTATCATATATATCCTGTTTGTTTGTTTATCTTAAATGTTGTGCTCAGATACCTCTCTATTTTATTATCTCAATAAAAAGTATCTGTTTTGATCTGAAAAAGCTCATTACTCGTGAACTTATGCTCAATATCTTGATCTAATTTCTCTATGATTACAAAAATATCTTGTTAATCTATTCATAAGCTTATGTTCTTATATAAAGGCTTTTACCCTCTTAAAGGAAGTTTTGTCATCATAAAAAAGGGGGAAAATTGTAAGGAACATTGTATAAGATTTTGATGAAAGACAAAACATGTAATAGACTAGAGCCTAAGATCCTATGTATTTAGATTCCATTGTAATTTCTATAAGTATAGGATCAGGAGGCTTGAAGATCAAGATTGGAGCATGAAGACCTTGCTGCATAAAATCGTAAAAATAAAGTAAGTATACATATCTGTAGTAGGTTGTTTCAAATAGGATACTGGCCGCAAACTGCCCGAGGATGCTGAGTTCACTAATTGCTAGATGGACAAAGTAAGTTGAAGTCAACTAAAGCATCAGGTAGCTTCAGCGACCTGTTAAGTAGCAGTTACCTCGAAGAATGTGTACGAGGTTTACGTTAGGCACAGCGGTACTTTCAACCAATCAAGTGATGCCACGTATCAAAAGCAAAAAGGAAGTCTGAAGAAATGTCAGACTAGGGATGACGATTGCAGGAACAGATATGTAAACTCTCAACGGTCAGTATATAAAGAAATAAGAAGATGCCACGTTACTCTATGCAAGCTGCAAAGAAGGCTCGTTCTCTCTAACAGATAAAATCCTAAATCACCCTATAAATACCAGAAGACCGACACTTGAAACATACCTGAAACTCTTGCAACAAACACACTCTAACTATTGTTGGAACCACTGGATTGCCGACTCTATGTAATTATCTAATTCGGGATCGAAACTGTAATTAACATGCAGCGGAAAAATATTATACCTTTGTTCACCGTAATAGGTGAAGACGAACCAGTTCTAAGGTCAGAACTATCGAATGAGTGACGAACCTTGAACCTCACGGTCTTTTGCCGTATTCCTATCCCTTCGTTTGGACGTCGTGTGGGCGATGATCTTCCAAAGAATCAGAAAACCCACCTCCTCAGTTCTCTCTAGCGAATCTGTTTTTTATTTACGTGAGATTGAGAAAACGTGATCTAGGAGGCGCTGATATTAGAGTTACTTATAGGCTACAACAGGGACCCTGAGGAGGAATTAGGTTGGGCCTCCTGATGGGCTTAGGCGTCCCGTGTTCAACCCGAACATCTCGCTTAAGCCCATCAATTATAACTCGGTCCACTAAAGAGTTATAATTGAACTACCGTCCTAATCCCATATTACAATGTGGGTTCCTTTATTATATGTACATTTATTTCCCCGCGTTTAAGATATCGAATGTCCATAAATTAAATAAGTTACAGACAACTTAATTAATTTACATCTAATTCCAAGAGTAGTACCACTCATCTTTATTATTATGTCGGATTAAATCCACCTGCAGGGTTTACATGATAATCCTTATGAGCTCCTCAAGGGGACATCATCATCCTAAATAATTAGGACACGGATTCCTTCTATAATCAACAGCACACCATATAAACAGTGCTATCTCCCAATTCACCGAGTCTATTGATTTATTAATAAATCTCACCCATTGGTAAATTAAAGAAACAAACACTGAGTACACGTGCCCTTATTATATAGGGATTAAGAAGATGTACATCCATAATAACAGAGGTCTTGTTCTTTTATTTATAGTCAGTACAAATCGAACAACCTCATATGGTCCTGCTCAATACATACAAAATGTACTAGTGTAACTTTATAGTCAAGATAGACTAATACCAAATTACACTACAACCGTTCCAATGGTTTGTCCAAATCCATCTTGGTTGTGAGCTATTATTTATAATCTATAAGGAACTGATAGCATGATCTTCTGTGTGACACCACACACCATGTTATCTACAGTATAGACTAATCTGGACAACAGCAATAACATAAAATGCAAACATTTGATCACAATGAATCTCATATCATAAAGATGTTCATACAAAAGCTAGGCTTATAGTATACATCCTAACAACTATCAAACGCAAAACGCTTATAAATCATTAGAAGTTTCAAGTCCAGTCTAGCAGCATGCTATCTTTATCTTAGAGAGCTCATTGTTCTAAGCTTGCTGCCTATGTTGTCGAAGAAATCTTCTTTTTAGACTGTTAAGGAGTTGCTTGATCGAAGGCTATTCCTGATCAAGTATTTATGTTCTTAGTAGAAGAACAAGAGCTCTGTGTGGGCTAGTTGAGTTTGGTCACTATGCAGAGAAGCTTAGACGCAGTAGCTTGCTACCGCCTTTTCTTCTCCTTCAATCTCCACCGACTTCTCCAACTGTCCCTCCTTCTGATTCTCTCGCATGCAGAAGAGAATCCACCTCATAGAAGGGATGGATTCTTCTCTTCTCCACCTCTAGAAGACTTTTGATCTTACATGACCCTTCGTAGTTTCTTCCCTCTTTTTGACATCATCTATGAGCTGAGGCTCTATGGTTGTTGGAGAGGGGTCCTTCGCTCTATCCTCCTGCCTTGAAGAGAAGAACATGGGTGCAAGTTCTTCAGCACTCTCGGTTTTGAGGTGAGGGGGGTAGGCTAGAAGTTCGAGTCTTCTGAGAAAGATATGTTTGGCAAGGATAAAGCATAAGGGGTAACTTTTTGTGATTTGAGTGGTGCTTGGTTGATTATCTATAGAAAATGAGTTGCTAAGAAATAATGGAGCAAAAGATTTCCGACAATCTGGTGCCATGTTAGTTGAGGATTTGAGAGATTGAACGAAGATATATGTAAGAAAGTGCAAGTATTTATAGAGTTTAAGAGTGCTCCCTGTATTAAATGCTTTGCTTGATCGTAAAGTTGAAGTTAGATCTTTTTAGAGATCTTATTAGCTGCCTTATTAGTTTCCAATGAAGCTTTTTGCAGTTTCAGCAGCTTTGTGTCTTTTCGTATTTTCGTAAGCTGACTGCCTGGATGCCTTGGTCAAATTTTGATCTTCCACCCTTAGATCTTTTTAATCGTATGGCTGATATCCTAGGGTGCTGGAGAGGTGGACTGCTTTTAATGTTCACCCGTTACTGTTTTTCGGTAATCATTCTATTTGACGAGGTGTAACCCACCAGTGACCTTCTTTACATTGACTTGATGACAAGTGCTCTGATTTTCAGTAACCTAGTATCCAGTAGTCTGGTGTCTAGCGACCTGGTATGCAGTGACCTGATGTTCAACGACCTAGTATCCATCCATCTAGTGTCTAGCGTCCAGATTTTCAGCATCCTGTTATCCAGCAATCTAGTATCCAGTGGCTCGGTGTCTAGCCTCCTGGTTTACAACGACCTGATGTTTAGCGACCTAGTATCCATCCATCTGGTGTCTAGCATCTTGATTTTCAGCGTCCTGTTATCCAGCGACCTAGTATCCAGCAACCTGGTGTCTAGCGTCCTGTAGTCAGTGTTTTGTATTATTGTCAATGTTTCCCCCTGAAGTCAGTAGCCTATTGTTCCTTGCAGCTTTTTTGTTAGAGGTACCTGCAGAACGAGTATCCTTTCACAGGTGCCCATACGAATACGAGTCCTTTGGGGTTAGTTTTCTTTCAGGAACTTAGACTTTCCTTACAGCCCATGGTTGCTGTAGGGATAGTTTCATTCCTGTAAAACCTTTGTTAGTAATGAAAAGAAGGTGTGTGCAAGTGTTTACTTACTGTATCTCTTTAAAGTATGAACTCTTTTAGGTGTAGAAAAGACAAACCATGATACTAGTAAGGTAGACAGTTTTCTTTCCATTTGGAGTTGCTATTCTGCTTGGTTTCCTCAGGGAATGTCAGGTTGTTGCAGACTTTTTACAGCATACCCATATCCTATGGGTTTCTCCAAGGACTTTAACTCCTTTGTCTGCTGAGTTACCTTGATTTGTACTTCCCACTTACTTTGTGGTTCTCTTTTAAGAAGTAGGGTCACTTTCAGTACTATTTTAGGTAACCTTGAGGTTTGCATGAGTAGGTGAAACATCCTCTTTGGAATTTAACGTATATGCTTCCCTTTCTTATTTTCAAATCAAGTGACCAAAATTTTCAAGCCTGTTATCTTCCGAGAAGAACACTGCTCAAAAGGAGGATAAAGAAGCAAGTTTGGCTCAAGGAGCAAACTGCTAAGGAAGATGATAAAGAGCAAGCAGGCCTTATAAAACAGACTGAACCTCTGGACAACAATAAACAGACAGCAACCTTGAAGAAGAATGCTGAAGAGGATAAGATCATATGCAGTACGAGTAAGCCAAAGAAGATCGATGAAGAGCTACTCGAATCCAGAAGGAAGCAATTTATATCAGCAAAGAAGGAAGCTGAGGAGCGTACTTCATTAGACAACAATTCAAACAACCCATCTTCCAAAGAAGAAGTAAGAATCTGCTTGATAACCAACATTAAAGAAGAGAACGACGATGACAAGGTATCACTTTCTAAACCCTGTTCTAATATATCTTACGTTGGTCTCAAGTAACAGTAGGTTTAGATGGGGGGTGAATAATCTTACTCAAATCTTTTCGAAATCTTTTTACTACGAAAATGGGTAAGATCGAGAGTGAACTTTCAGCTTCACAGCTTGTTTCACTAAAACAACTTGATTGATCTTGTAGAGTTTAAATGCAACGGAAAAATCTTAAAGCAATATGTTCAAAAGCAATTTGAATGTAATATGATAAATCTAAGATATGCAATGGTTTAGATATGCAAAGGGTAAGCAGTTAAAGCAAAAAAATGATATAGAGTGGTTCGAGGGTGGAGTAATCCCTCTACGTCCACTTTACTCCTACACAAGGAGAAACTTCTTTAAACTTGTTTGGTTTACATAGCTTAGCTATTACAAACAATTTAACAAAGAATAGACAACCTTCACACAGGTTGCTGCTCTATCTTGACCAAGATCCATACAGGATCGCACTAGCCCACACAGGACTCCTATATAAGGAGAAACTTCATTAAACTTGTTTGGTTTACACAAGCCTAGCTATTACAAACAATTTAACAAAGGATAAACAACTTCCACACAGGTTGTGGCTCTTTCTTGAAGAGCGAAAACACTAGCATGTTCTTAACCCTCCACTAGATACTCCTATACAATCTAAGATATAAGATATAGGTTTTCTTCAACGATTCTGCAGTCAGCTTCTTTGGATGTAAGCTTAACGATCTTGCTTCTGAGCTTGATGCACCTAGATTGGGTGACTAATGTTTATGGATGTGAATGTGAATGTAAGTATTTGGAAATTCGGGTCTTCAGTTCTGCAAGCTTTAGTTCAGTTCTCACTCAATCTAATTTTATAGTGCTTGGAAATTTGCCTGTTGAAGTGTGGCAGTTCCAGCATGTAGTGCGGTGATCTTCCTGCTACAAAGTTGATCTTCATAGTACACACAATTAATGGGCCGCAGAGTAGGTCTATCTTCCGTCAAGTGGCTTGTCAAAATCTGATTGGTCCTCGTGAGAATGTCTTTACTGGTAACAAAGTATGCTCCTTGATCAGGTGACTTCTTCTCAACCTTAGCCACTGTAATTCCTTTTGCTGAAAGTGACCTTGTTCGGCGACTAGCTTATTTCTCGTGGTTGCTCTTATTTCATCGAAATCCTTGCTTTCGGCTGTTGCGATCTTGCTTCTTCGAAGTCATTCCTTCTTTTCAGAGCGACATTACTTTTTCGAAGTACTTACTGTAGCGAACTTCCTGCTTACTATACCAATATTTTGTACTTAGAAAAGATTACAATTAACGCTTACGTACAAGATTACTTTCTTACAGAAGCATGTTTTTACTAAAATGTTTATCTCATCAAAACTACTATAGATTCTTACAATTTCCCCCTTTTCGATGATGACAAAACTTATACATATTTTACAAACCAGAAAAAGTATTTTAGCTACTCTCTGCAAAACATAAAGTTTTAACAATATAACACAAATAGTATAGATCAAGGTAAGCAGAAATTAAAGCATGCAAACCAAGATCATGAGCAGTGAGCTTCAAGTAGTACGTAATTGATAACTTCGTTATTTGATGCATTTTGGGGTTTAATTTCATATCATTTTGTGTTGAAAAGCATGCAATGGTGAGATTTTATTTAGATTTCATTATCTTTTTAAGATTTCAAGTTTTTTTCTTGATTTGAAAGGAATTTGATAGGATTTAGGACAAAATGAAAGTACAATGGAATTTAACGCCAAGTTGGAGTCGAAATAGGGAGTCGATAAAGGGCAGTTATGGGGGGAAAATCATATCTCGAGCTCTAGAAGTCCAAATTCAATGTTTCTTGTCTTGTTAGAAAGCTAAGAGGGAGTTATAAAACTTTCATGTTGGAAGTCTTCATCAGTTATGCCGTCAAGAGAGCGTAATAGTATAAGATGTTGAAAGTCATGCAAGAATGTCCTGATTTTCATCTTGACAGGGCTTGTGTAAATTAGGTATAACTTGGTGTAAAAAATTGATATTGGGATACAACTTCCATGAAGAAGTAGAAGCCCAATTATGATCGTAAGAGGGCCGAATCGAGGCTGAAAGCTGGGAGTCTGGGCCACCCGGGTCACTTGGCCGGGTCGGTGGTCAAGTTGCAGGTTTTTAGGCCTGTTTGGACTCCTATTTGGATACAACTTGCTCCAAGTCCGATTTTTACCTACTTAGATACAAATTAGGACTTGGGAAGAGAAGAGGGAGAAATATAAAAAGATCCATATACATCCAAAAAAAGAGCATTGATCTACATCTGGAGAGTAAGAAAGAAAGCAAGAAATTGAAGATTCAAGAGTCAAGAGGAGCAACCAACAAACACAAATTGGATAAGCTTTTCTTTGATTTTATTTCTAGTTTTGATCATGTCATTTTGTAATTCATTTTGCTTTACGAACATTATTTTTGGCTAGGGGTCTCGTGATCTTAGGGCACGAGAGTAGTTCTATTGATTTCTTGTTGAATATTTAGTTTTAATCTTTCCTCTAATCCATGATATTTTATTCATACTTCCTTGTGCTTATTCCATGTATGAGTTCTGGCCAAATTTATGTATGCTCTAATTAATTGGATTGAGATCGAGAGATGATGTCTGATTATAGATTTGGGAATGCATGACTCAATTAAATTGCCTGGATCGAGAGATTGGTAAATAATTAGGGTGAGAATACAATCTGAGGAGCTTTTAGGAGTTAGTTATTAACTGCGAGGTAGAGATATAAACATTAATAATCAATGAACCGGTTAAGTTGCTCGAGAGAGAGGTTAATCTACAATCGTGATTGCTCACATAAAATAATTGGATTTGAGGTTGATTTTCGCTAGATTAGTAAACTTGATTGAAGTATAATCAAATCGTTTTCTTAGGATCCTTGTTTGAATCTTGATTTTCTTGATATTTTCTTGTTTGATATTTTTATTTTATTATTTGTTTCTAGACATGGGTTAATTAGATTAAATTCTCTCAATTCGGTCACCTAGATAAAATTAGGTAAATTAATTAGGTAGTTAACAATGTTCTAATTCACTAGTCTCCGTGGGATCGACCTTGCTCGCCCTATCTATAGTTGACACCGTACACTTGCGGTATAGGCTAGAAATAGACCATCGATCAAGTTTTTGTTACCGTTGCCGGGGACTAGAGTCTTAGGATAGTTAATATTTGATTTTTTTTACTGATCTTAATTTAGGGTTTTATTTGCTTTGAAAAAAAATTAAAAAAAATATCAGTTTTATTTTTTCTTTTATTTTTGTCTTAATTAGTGTCTGAAATACTCTTATTTGTTGTTTTCAGGTAGTGCATGAACACACGCTCCAAAAGAGCGACTCTGATTGAACCTGATCCGGAAATTGAATCAACCTGACGCAACAAAACAAAGAAAAAGTTGTTATTCAATCCAATGGCTGACTATCAAATCAGAAATCTACTACCACCTGGGAATGGAGGATTTAGGAATAATCAACCGAACGTTCCTACTCAAAGGCCGATTCGATATTACTTTCAACCTCAACAAAACAGAAGGGGAGTTGTGAGACCACCAATTGAAGCAAATAATTTTGAACTCAAACCAGCCCTGATAAGCATGGTGCACCAGAACCAATTTGGTGGAAGTCATCTAGATGATCCCAACGCGTATCTAGCGTAATTTTTGGAAGTTTGTGCACAATCAAATTGAATGGGGTTTCTGATGATGCAATCAAACTTCGTTTATTCTCATTCTCACTACGAGATAAAGTGAAGTTGTGGTTCAATTCCATTCTATCGGGCTCAATTACTAGTTGGGATGAGTTGAGTAGGAGGTTTCTCTTCAAGTATTTTCCACCGAGTAAGATATTGAAGATGAAGAGCGAGATCACACAATTTAAACAACTCGATGGGGAGTCTTTGGGAGAATCATGGGAGAGATTTAGAGATATGTTGAGAAGATGTCCTCAACATGGATTTCTGAAGGATCAACAAGTTTGTTTCTTCTATAGCGGATTGTTTGGATCCATAAGAGCAATGATAGATGCGGCGGCAGGAGGAGCGTTGCTAGAAAAGAGTCCTGAGGAGGCCATGTATATATTGGAGGAGATGGCGACAAACAGTTATCAGTGGTCGTCTGAAAGGACTACTTATAGAAAGGTGGCTGAAATTCAGAGTCAAGATCAAGTTTTAGCTGCTATAGCCGCACTCACTACTCAAGTATCTGCTCTAGCACATTCTCGTAATCAACCCATGGATAGTTCGGGAGTGCAAATTGGTGATTTTACCCAACATGAAGACGTTGAGGAGTTCTCATCGGTGGGCAGAATTACAACAACTTAGGGAACAATAAGTGGCCATATCAGTATAATCATGGAGGGAGAAATCATGAGAACTTTTCATATGCAAACAACAAAAATGTTTTGCAACCCCCTCCAGGATTTTCTGTGACTAATGGGGTAATCAATGAAGGGAAAAAGCCTTCGCTGGAAGATGTGTTGGGTGCATTCATCAATGAGTCAAGATCACGGATGTTGAAATATGAGGAAAAAGTTGATAGGATCGAAGCTCGACTCAACAAAATAGAGGCAGAAAATGGAGCACATTTCAAGGCACTCGAAACACAAATAGGTCAGATAGCTGCGGTTTTAGGGAACCAACATCAAAAGGGCCAATATCCAAGCAACACCGAGGTGAATCCGAAAGAGCATTGTCATGCAATCTATTTGAGAAGTGGGACACAATATGAAGGACCTTCCATGCTGGCTGAAAATGTGAAAGAAGAAGTGAAAGAGTCGGAAGAGAGCATGAAAGACAAAATTGAGAAGAAAGAAAAGGATCGAGGTGTACAAAAGATAATAGAGACACCAAAAATTGCAATGCCATTGCCATTTCCACATAGGATGCAAAAGTAAAAATCGGATGGGCAATTCAAGAAGTTTCTTGATATTTTCAAGAAAATACAAATCAATATCCCTTTTGCCGATGCTTTGGAGAAAATGCCGCATTATGCGAAGTTTTTGAAGGATATCATGTCGAAAAAAAGGAAGATAGTTGACAATGAGATTGTCAACTTAACCGAGGAGTGTAGTGCCATAATCCAACAAAAACTTCCACAAAAGTTGAAAGATCCGGGAAGCTTCTCAATTCCATGTGATATCGAGGGGTCCAATTCAAAAAGGTCTTGTGTCATCTTGGAGCATCAATTAATTTGATGTCATTGTCCAACTTCCAAAGGCTTAATTTGGGAACGTTGAAACCAACAACAATGACTCTTCAATTAGCCGATCGATCGTTGAGATTTCCAACGGGGGTTATTGAAGATGTGTTGGTTAAAGTTGATAAGTTCATCTTTCCTGTGGACTTTGTGGTCCTTGACATGGAAGAGGATTTTGACATGCCTCTAATTTTGGGGAGACCATTTTTGGCCACCGGACGAGCATTGATAGATGTGGAGAAAGGAGAGCTTAAATTGAGGGTTAATGAAGAACAAGTCACTTTTTCCATCTATAATGCCATGAAGCTTCATGAAGAAAATAAAGAAGAGTGTCATTCAATTGACATAATGGAGGAATGAGCCCAAGAGAGTTCAAAGGAAAAATCAACTCATGACCCTTTGAAAAATCACCTAAGTCCCTCTATCCTCTCTATTGATTTAATATATGACACTAAAGATGTTAAATCCCACAATGATGTTGCTTCTTTGAATTATTTGCAGGAAATGTCGAAGAAAAATGTCAAATTCAAGCATAGCCATCACTCAAAGAAACAAGAGAAAGAATCGAGTTTTCAACTCGATGTACCGTAAGTTCTCTCTACAAAAATCGTCTAGCTAAAGACGTAAATTAAGCGCTTGTTAGGAGGCAACCCAATTTTTATTGATTTTGTTTTGTTTTTAGTATAGGTAGTATTTTCTTATTTTTGTTTAGAATAGGTTTAAAAAAGAAAAATAAAAAAAAAACAAATTCAAAAAATAAAAAAAATCAAAAATTAAAAAAAAAAAAAGAGGGACCCGGGCCTGGTAATGTGACCCGAGTCGGGTCGGAGCATTGACTTTGGCCAGCCTGGGCGGTGACACGCGACCCGGCCGGGCTCCAGGCGACCCGGTCTAGGTCGCACCTTCGAACTGGGCGACTTTGGGGCAAGACACGTGACCCGGGTCGGGTCCGGTGACCCTGGTCACGTCGTCCGTTTGAATTTTTATTTTTTTTCCAGCCAGCACTGAAACACGTGATCCGACTCGGGTCGTGCAAAAAATAAGTTTTTCTATTCTTTTCACTTCTTTTCATCCATTTTCACCCTTAATTCTTCCCCAATACACCTCCACAATCATTCGTTTTAAGTGCTCAAGCTTAGTCAATTTTCTGTTTTCTCTTCAAACTTGTTCTGAGAACAAGTTTGGGGGAGGAAGGACGGCGTATCTTGGGATGTTCTACCCTTTTAATTTTTATTTTATTTGTTCTTTTTGAGTTATAGGTTAGTTTCATGAGAGGAAAGTTTAATTTTTAATTTTTAATTTTTAATTTTTAGGATTAGTTCATTTGGTGAATTGTGAAATTGATTGCTGATTTGATGACTATGTGTTGATGATACTCAATAGAATCTTTTGTGCTGAATGTGATTTTGTGGAGATGTTGCATGGAGGAAAGTATGTTGATGAAATTGAATTGATGCTTTAAATGGTAAATTTGACCAGTGAGATTTGAGCATTTGACTGATACATTCAAAACAGTAATATTCATTTGTTGTGTGAATGTCAAGTATGTGTGTTTCTCTCTAGAACTTGCTCTGGTATCTTCTTGAAACTATATAAGTATGTTGAACTTGAAAATGATTTGAGGCCATTTTTGTTTGAGCCTCATCGACCAAATATACACTTATCCCATATTTATTTTTCCTAGTTAACCACGTTTGAGCCTATAAGCCTTTTTCTTGATTAAGCCTAATGCATAATTCTTTTTTTTTTTACTCTTTGTACTTACCCTTGCTTGGACTAGTATGTGGGTGGAAAAAGAGGTTACAAAGGTGAACCAAGATGAAAAAAGATGGAAAATGAAGTGGGATGTCCATCTAGCCATGAAAAAAAAAATTTGTGATGTTAGCTTCAAAATGAAATACCAAAAAAAATAAAAATTACATGAGTTGTGCCAATATCTCTGGAACTCATTGAGTTGTGCCTTTTCTGGAACTCATTTGAGTTATGCCTATAAGATATTCTGGAACTCATGTTTTGGGAGAGGTGAGTTGAAAAAAAAAAAAAAAAGAATTGGAGAGTGATCAAAGGTGGACTGGTTTTAATGGGTGACGATCCGTTTTTTTTTCTAGTCCAAGTTTTTAACCACTTAGCCAAAAATAATCCTTACCTTGACCAAAGAGCTTACATTACAACCAAAGAAAAAATCCTTATTGATTCTTGATTCAAACACACGAAAAAGCAGTAGAGAGGTTAGACGATTTGCAAGGTTATGGTAGGGTGCATGCATTGTTTTGACTTGAGCGTTTTATTTCCCTAAACACTTGAGAGATGAGTGATACACTTACCTTGTGAGTATTCACTTATTGTTTGAAGCATTGATTAAAGAGTAATTTGCATGAATATCCTATGTCTTCCAAAATTATAAGATGCTTGCTTGTTCTTGATAATTTTCCTAAGCCTATGAGAAAAATGATATTCATTCCGCCCCATGCATAAGTTCTTTTCTTTTCATTGTTCGAGGACAAACAATAGTTTAAGTTTGGGGGGTTTGATAACTTCGTTATTTGATGCATTTTGGGGTTTAATTTCATATCATTTTGTGTTGAAAAGCATGCAATAGTGAGATTTTATTTAGATTTCATTATCTTTTTAAAATTTCACGTTTTTTCTTGATTTGAAAGGAATTTGATAGGTTTTAGCACAAAATGAAAGTCCAATGGAATTTAATGCCAAGTTGGAGTCGAGATATGGAGTCGATAAAGCACAGTTATGGGGGAAAAATCATATCTTGACATCTAAAAGTCTAAATTCAATGTTTCTTGTCTTGTTAGAAAGCTAAGTGGGATTTCTACAACTTTCATGTTAGAAGTTTGCATCAATTCTGCCTTCAAGAGAGCAAAATAGTACAAGAAGTTGAAAGTCGTGCAAGAATGTCCTGATTTTCATCTTGACAGGGCTTGAATAAATTGGGTAGAACTTGGTGTACAAAACTGATATTAGGCTGAAATTAGTGGCATCGGATAGATAACTTGAAGGGCTACAACTTTTATGAAGAAGTAGAAGCCCAATTATGAGCATAAGAGGGCCGAATCAAGGCTGAAATCTGGGAGTCTGGGCCACCCGGGTCACTTGGCCGGGTCGGTGGTCAAGTTGCAGATTTTTAGGCCTGTTTGGACTCCTATTTGGATACAACTTGCTCCAAATCCGATTTTTACCTACTTAGATACAAATTAGGACTTGAGAAGAGAAGAGGGAGAAATATAAAAGATCCATAGACATCCAAAAAAGAGCATTGATCCACATCTGGAGTGTAAGAAAGAAAGCAAGAAATTGAAGATTCAAGAGTCAAGAGGAGCAACCAACAAACACAAATTGGTTAAGCTTTTCTTTGATTTTATTTCTAGTTTTGATCATGTCATTTTGTAATTCATTTTGCTTTACGAACATGATTTTTGGCTAGCGGTCTCGTGATCTTAGGGCACGAGAGTAGTTCTATGGATTTCTTCTTGAATATTTTGTTTTAATCTTTCCTCTAATCCATGATATTTTATTCATGCTTCCTTGTGCTTATTCCATGTATGAGTTCTGGCCAAATTTATGCATGCTCTAATTAATTCGATTGAGATCGAGAGATGATATCTGATTATAGATTTGGGAATGCATGACTCAATTAAATTGCCTGGATCGAGAGATTGGTAAATAATTGGGGTGAGAATACGATGTTAGGAGCTTTTAGGAGTTGGTTATTAACTGCGAGGTAGAGATACAGACATTAATAATCAATCAACGGGTTAAGTTGCTCGAGAGAGAGGTTAATCTACAATCGTGATTGCTCACATAAAATAATTGGATTTGAGGTTGATTTTCGCTATATTAGTAAACTTGATTGAAGTAGAATGAAATCGTTGTCTTAGAATCCTTATTTGAATCTTGATTTTCTTGATATTTTCTTGTTTGATATTTTTATTTCATTTATTTGTTTCTAGACATATGTTAATTAGATTAAATTCTCTCAATTCGGTCACCTAGATAAAATTAGGTAAATTAATTAGGTAGTTAACAATGTTCTAATTCACTAGTCTCTGTGGGATCGACCTTGCTCGTCCTATCTATTGTTGACACCGTACACTTGCAGTATAGGCTAGAAATAGACCATCGATCAGTAATATCGAACAATATTAAATTGTTTTGCCCCAAACTGCAGCATATTATCATCAACCATTAAAACAGTAAAAAGATAAAGAAATATTCTCGAGATGGGAATGTATCATCAACAGATATAAAAACTTGAAAACAAAACATAATGTAGGTATAAAGAATATGTGATAGACAACGGTTAAAAACCGTTGTCGTAGGCCAGAAAACAGCGTTATCGTAGCCAGGGTTGTCGTAGGGGTCAGCAAATTTTCGCTCATAGACAACGATTTTTAACCGTTGTGTTAGACCTCTACGACAACGGTCGTTACGCACATAGACAACAATTATTAACCGTTGTCGTAGGGTGGTGGTTCCAAATAACCGTTGTCTTATCTATCTATGACAACACTTTGACAACGGTTTTACGCCATTGTCGTAGAGGCCTACGACAACGGTTAACCGTTATCCCGCCGTTGTCTTAGACAACAATGACAACGCTTTGACAACAGATTTCAACCATTGTTGTAGAGGCTTTAGACAACGGTTTTTAACCGTTGTCCTGCGTTGTTGTAGCTGTCTAAGACAACGGTTTTTAATCTTTACCGTTGTCGTAGACCCTTATTACAACATTTTTGAAACTGTTGTCGTAGTCTATTTTCAGCGTTGTCTTCTACAAGTTCTAGCAGCATTTAAAAATTATTATATATTAATTGAAATTCAAATATACAAAATAAACATTCAACTCAAAATAGTCATATCAAATTGAAATATTCATTTAACAGTTTAATTTAAAGATTGCATGATACAAAGGGATCTAATCCATGAGGGGAAAGCAGTACACCTAATCAATTTAACAAGCAGAATAATTTCTCAATACAATTACTCTTCTTTCTTCTTTAATTCCTCTCATTTCCAGTCTTTGCAATTCTTTCTTTCCAAGATCTGCACCAAAAATAACAATAATAATATTAGCTAACTAGTTAGTGACATGAAGAAGAGGTTTTGCCAAAATAAATATCAATTCCAATTACTAGAACAAATAACAAAAAGATGGTTACCAGCAGTTGTGTAATGCATCAAATAGATGGTTACAGAACTTGCATACAGGCCGAACTTCAGCTTTCACGGTCATAAGACCTAAGAATTGATCGTCATCAATCCTTTTCATCAAAATTTTGTTTGCCTAATGGAAGGAGCAAAAGGTTATAACACATGTATTAAGGATATACATCGTTTCCAAATGCACATTTAGGAAGTTTCTGCCACAGCACAACAATAGCATATGCTGAATGATACACTTAACAAGTAGTGTAGTTACATTTAAATAAAATCACCTCTTTTAGATATTTTTCATGTTCTCTTGACCTTAGCATGCTCTTGAGGATTTGTGTACATAAATGACAGATTTTCAAGTTCAGACTGCAAAAAGGAAATATGATTTAGAGAACGCACATAAGAAATATAGAAAGAGATGTCAAGCTCTGGGAGATTGCAAATTCAGGAACAGAAACAAGTAATAACAGAATCTTTACTTAGTAGCTAATAGCAGAGTGAAATTAATACTGCATTATTTTCTTGGTAAAAACCTTGATGTATAATAAATGGTTCTCCACTGCGTCTTTTCTGTCCATCATGTGCCTCAAAAGCCAACTATATAACAAGAGAAAAACAGAAAAACATATAAGAAAGAGCACGCAGATAGTTCAAGTGAGATAGTATGTATACATACAAACTTACATTCAGAGCTTTGCGGACCAATTCCAGTTCCTTCGGAGAGAGATACGAAATACTAGGTTTAAGATCCTGAGAGTACAGTCAGAATCAATGTTGTTGTACAACTATAATGCTTATTTTCAACACATGTTGTTACTAATAAAAAATCAGCATAGATATGGAAAATCATTCAGCACACTTTCGGATTATAAAAAACAATACCTAATCGAGTGGGATATGGCAGCGGGGCTCGGGCAGAAAGGAGACAGCGGCTGAGAAATGACAGGAATGAGGTAAGGCAGCGGCTGGTGGCGTGGGTGAACGGCAAGGCAGTGGCTGGCGGCGTGGGTGCGAGGTGAGGCAGCGGCTGGCGGCGTGGGTGCATGGTGAGGCAGCGGCTGGCGGCGTGGGTGTATGGCGAGGCAGCGGCTGGAGACGTGGGTGCGTACGATGAGACAATAGCTAGTGGGGATGGGTGAACGGATGGCGACGTGGATGCGCGGCGAGGAAGCAGCTAGTAGCGTGGGTGAGCGGCGGTGACAGCGGCGGTGAACTCTAGGGTTTCGATTGGGAAGGGATATCTAGTGTAAATTTGGGGATTTTGAATTTGGGGGTGTAATTTCTCTAAGTCTTTTATTTTACATGTATTTACATTTATATATAATAGTAATAATAAAAGAAAATATTAAGCTAATTTAGTCTACGACAACGCTACTATGAGGTTAAGACAACCCTATAAAGTTACCGTTGTCTTAGGGATCAATGACTACACCTCAACGACAACCTCATATTGTACCCGTTCTCGTAGGGATCAACGACTACATATCTACGACAACCTCATGTCATAAGCGTTGTCTTAGGGTTCATTTTTTACCTAAGACTACACCACTACGACAACCTCAAGTCACAACCGTTGTTTTAGGGCTAAATTTTACCCTACGACTACGTCTCTACGACAACGCCAATAAAGCGCCGTTATCTATGAGCATATTTTTCAGCCCTACGACAACGGTTTTGTCCACGACAACGCCAATTTTGGCTACGACAATGGTTTTTTCAAAAAACTGTTGTCTTAGGGGCGTAGTCTATGTGCATTTTTCTTGTAGTGCTCTCTTCTAGGTGGTTGATCTTCCTCCAATTTCATGTCTGGTTCCTTTCCACCAATTGTTGATCGACTCCTGGTAGCTTCTGGCCATTTTTTGCTTCATCTCCTCCGTCTAGTCATACCTTAACCAAAAGTCTTCAGCAAAGGGTATGAACTCCCTTTTCTGCAGCCTTTGCTTCAGTTTAACCTCCAGTGGCAGTCCTCCCTGTGTAGCGACGTAGTTAAACTGTTCCAAAGCCTTCAAGTTGGTTGAATCCTTCTCAAACAGAGAGGATTCCCTGCATAGAAACATGTAATATTTGAAGTATTCTAAAGCTTTGTAGTCATTGATCTCACTAAAGGTTGGATTGTGGTAAGTAAGCAGAGTGACTTATGGTATTTGTGCATTGAAATATGTAGGATAGATGGCTAGGATTGGGATTTCCATCCAAGAACAACATTAATTGGGGATGTCCTCCATGCTCAAACTTTGGCTGGACCTGCTCCGGATAGGTCCTCAAGTGAGCTACTCTCTCCATTGATTGTTGAATAGAGGTATCCATCAATCTGTTGTATTCCCTTTCATTCCTTTCATTTTCCTTCCTCTTTTCTTCTTTTGTTGGGCCTCGTCTGAAAGACGGATGAGGCGCACTCTGGCTTAGATCAATGGTAAGCCTATGCTTATTGCTGGAGTGGCCTTGAGCCATACTTTCTCTGCTACTTCCTCCTTGTCCATCACCTGTTCTATCCTCCCTTCTTTTCTCATCTGCCTCCCTATAAGGGGTCTCAACCGATTTTCTGCTTTACTCCTGCACATTTTTCCCCTTTTTGGCATTATCTTCGCCAAGGGTTCGCTACAGCATTCCCTCAATGTTTTTCAAGGTTACACCTTGATGTACCTATCGATCGTCCACTCTATCCAAAATAAAGTTCAGCAAGGTTACTTCAGCTTGAAGTGTGATAAGGGTTTTTTCATCGTGATAGTTAAGTTTATCCAGCAATGTTTCAACAGTAGTCTTTTCAATCTCCTTAGTTTTGCCTACAATCGCTGGTATCTCAACAGGTAGCTTGTTGGGGCCTTGCAGATCAGCTCCTGGAAAGTAAACATCTAGTGCTTTCTTAAAGTGAGTGAGGGTAGTGGCGATGGTGCTCATGAATTTTTGCACATTCAGAGTGTCCTTCCTGTATTCAGTTTTCAAACTATCGGAAGATTTGTTGACATTTTTTCTAAGGTGCTTGATTATCTTGGTTAGCTCTGCGATTGCTTAATTTTATGGTTTTCTTTTCTGTGGAATTGCAGTGGGGGTTTTTGTGTTCTCAGGGTGACCATAGGGGCTGCAGGAACAACTGTTTTTGCTGCATCAGTGTCATTGCCTTCATCATCATCATCCTCAGAACTTGAACTGGAGGTAGATGAGTCACTACCATCTGAACTGTTGGATCCTTCACTGTTCAATCTAGAGCTATCTCCATCTCCTTCTACAACCATGGTGGCCGCAGGAGGGTCCTCAACAGTAATCAAGTCCATACTCTATCCAGCGTCTATAGCTTCAGATTCATCATTGGGCTGGACAGGTGGAATTTGTTCAGTATCCACCGGAGTTACTTCATTCTCATTGGTAGTTTGCCCTTCCGGCATAACCTGCTCGCCAGATTCCTTATCAGCAGCTTGTTTTTCAAGCACAGCCTGCTCCCCTTAGGTTCTTTTTTAGCAACTTACTCCTCGAGCACAACTTGCTTCTCCATAACTTCCTGCTCAGCAGCTTTCTCCTCGAGCACAACCTGCTCTCTTCCATCCTCTGTCGGATTCTCAAGCGTAGGTACCTGTGGAACATTCAGAACAAGAGGTTTGAACGGCACTAGGGCATGTTCTGGGTTAGGAATATCACAAATATCCAACAATTTCTCAATCTCTGCCGCATTTTCTGCTATATCTACCATGTTAATATCTGGAAAGATTAGATCATTAACAGTTACCTCCTCATGTTGTACCTTAGCAAGATCTCCTTCTGCAGCATTATGATCAGGAAAGTGACCATAATCAAGCAGTTGCTCAAGAGTATCAAATTCGGGTAGGGCTGATCTGCATTGAGGAAGCTCGACCTGGATAAGGAGCTCTGAAATTGAAGAGCTAGCAGAGGTTCCTTCTCCAATCTTGAGTCTTTGTAGTAGGGGTTGTGTTGGTCCCAAGTGGTAGTAGGCTTAGGAGGGGGGGTAATAAGCCTACTCAAAATTTTCAAACTTTTCTTCAAAGATGACACTCAGGCAGTTTGCTAAAGACCTTACTGCCCTGAAGGTTACTGCTTGAGCAATTACCTTGAAAGAGCTTTAAATAGAATGAGTTTTATGCACAGCGGAAATACTTTTAAAACAAAGCTCCTTTTCTGAAAACGAATGATATGCTTATGAGAGATATGAAGGAGATAAAAGCAGATAAGAAACAATAATAATAAGAACAACAGAAAGCAATGTAACAATGAACACAACGATTTATTAAGGTTCAAGGGTGGAGTAATCCCTCTATGTCCTATTTTCTCCTTCTCAAGGAGGGACTTTGTTAGGTTACACGGTTGATTAACACAAACCTCGCTTAGACAACCTAACCCTAACAAGAACTGACAGTCTCTCCCACACAGGGTTACTGCACAGTGACCAAACTTAACTAGCCCACACAGAGCTCTTGTTCTTCTACCAAGAACGTAAATACTTGATCAGGAACAGCCTCCGATCAAACAACTCCTTAACAGTCTAAAAAGAAAGATTTCTTCAATAACACAGACAGCAAGGTTAGGAACGACGAGCTCTTTCAGCTAAAGATAGCTTGCTGCTAGATTGGACTTGAAACTTCTAATAATTTATGAGTGTTTTGAGTTTGATAGCTTGAGTTCGTTTATTGTAAGAGTTTTAGGTGCGTTTCAAGTGCCGGTCTTCTAGTATTTATAGGTGATTAGGATTTTGTCCGTTAGAGAGAAAGAGTCTTTTTTACAGCTTGCATAGAGTAACGTGGCATCTTCTAATTTGTTCATACACTGATTGTTGAGAGTGTACGTATCTGTTCCTGTAATCGCCGTCCCTGGTCTTATATTTCTTCAAACTTTCTTTCTGCTTTTGATACGTGGCATCACTTGATTGGTTGAACATGCGGCTATGCCTAACGTAAACCTCGTATGCGTTTTTTGAGGTAACTGCCACTTAACAAGTTGCTGATGCTTTCTGATGCTTCAGCTTATTTTGTCCATCTAGCAGTTAGCAAACTCATCATCCTCGGGCAGTGTACGGCTAGTATCCTTTTTCTTGAAGCAGCATACTGTAGATATGTATACTTTTATTATTTTTATGGTATTATGCAGCAAGGTCTTCATGCTCCAATCTTGATCTTCAAGCCTCCTGATCCTATACTTAGAGATTTGACAATGGAATCTAAATACATAGGATCTTAGGCTGTAGTCTATTACATGTTTTGTCCTTCATCAAAATCTTATACAATGTTCCTTACAATTTACCCCTTTTTTATGATAACAAAACTTCCTTTAAGAGGATTAAAGACTTTATCAGATTTTTATATGAGATCATAAGCTTATGAATAGATCAACAAGGTATATATATATAATTATGGAGATTTCAGATCAAGAGATTGAGCATAAGTTCACGAGTAGTGAGCTTTTTCAGATCAGAATATATACTTTTATTGAGATAATAAAACAAAGAAGTATCTAAGCACATCATTAATATAAACAAGCAAACATGATATATATGAGCAATAAGTAGGAAGGTTTAGGGTATCTTTAACCAGGAGGCTCTCTTTCTATCTTTCCTTGAACCCTTCCACCAGTTGAGGATAGACTCTTGGTAAGTAGGTTCCATCAGCTTTTTCATCTCAGAGGACTCCTCATACCTCAACCAGAAGTCTTCACAGAAATGAATGATTTTCCCTCTGTTCATTCTACCTTTCAGCTTCATCTGGATTGGAAATACACCTCTGCTAGCATCCTTGAAGCATTTGAGCCCTTCACGATGAGTTTTACCTTGGATAAGCGTGGACTCTTTACATAACTTGATGTAGTACTTCAAGTATTCTGCTTGTTTGAAGTTGTTGATCTGCATATAGGATGGACACTGAGTGGTAGGCAGATCAATTTCAGGGAGCTCCCATTCTTGGAATCTGAAACTCCTAGAGTCTGGACTTCCATCCAAGAAGATGTGAAGTGAATCTGGTGCACTCTTTTCTTCTACAGCAAGAGCTTCCAGGTCCAGTTGCTTCTGAGGAGAGAAAATACGTGAGAAGCTTTTCTATGCCATTTCCTTAATATGCTCATCTGACGCTTTGAATATACTTTTAACTCTCCTCCTCCTCTCTTCTCTTTCTTCTACTCCTTTGCGAAGACCAGGATGTACTCCTGAGATAGCTTCAAATTTTCTTTTCGTTGAACTGCTATCTTGGTGTCCTCTAGAGCTTCCTCTATGGCCTCTTCATCGCCTCCTGAATCCCTCTTGAGCAAAATTGTTAACTGCCTGCAGGAGGAAGGATGCTGCTGTCATCCCTGCTCTATCCTCTTAGTTGTTTCTTCCCCCCTTTTGTTATCATGAAAGCCCGAGCCTACTCCAAACTTTAACATTGAATGCATACTGGTTAAAAGATCAGTATGATCCTCTAAAGTTTGTTTTTGTTCAAACTGAGAGTTGTTGATCTTGTCGAGGAAAGTGGTCACAAATTGTTGATCCAACTCAATTTCTATTAACCTGTTCTCTTGGGAGTTGAGCTTTTCGTTCATGCTCTTGATGGTGTCAACAAGAGGGGTAGAGGGGGTTAGGGAGGAGATAGACTAATGAAGTTTGGTCAAGGTTGCATTAAATGTGTTCATCTGGAAGGAAGCTTGAAACCGACCCTTCCTTACCTCAGCTCTCATTCCCTTGCTTGTTTCGCTTAAGGATTTCCCAAGTTTCCCTACTGCTTTGAGGACGTCATCAATGGATTTTTACTGTACAGAAAGAGAGGGGGTTAGAGGTTTGGATTTTTTTATCTCCGGATTCACCCTTTCTCTGGGTGATCCTTCATCGCTGCTGGAGCTAGACATAAAACTTTCAGTGTCTGCTCCTTCTCGAGCTGATACTTCCTCATCATCAACCGATATTGCATCCTGAGGGACATCTCCCGTCCAGGCCTGCAACCTCCTTATTACTTCTTCAGAGGGCCCTGCCTTCTCCGGCGCTTCTTCAACTACTATCTATTTCATCGAAGTCTCTGGCAGATAGATCTCCTCAACAGTAGGCTCTTTAGGAGCAGCCTCTTCAGTAGTAGACTCATTCTGTTCTGTTGGAATCTTATCAACAGTAGGCTCTCTGTTAGTAGCCTATTCTGTTACGGCCTCCTCTGCAACGTCTCTCCACGATTCATAGGATCTTCAGAGATTACACCCTCCATCTCCATTGGTGTAATTTCCTCAGTTGTCTTATCGACCTCCATTGGTGCCTCATCAATCGAGGGTTCTGGCACTGAGGTCCCTTCTTCAATGATTGCTGCTATAAGAGATTCTTCGGAGCAGTAGCAACCGCAAGAACATCAAAATTTTCAGCCTCCGGAGATGTTGGTAACCCCATCATTGGCAAGTCAGCCTTTCCCGTGATGGTAGGGGTATCTTCAATGGTACGAACTTCTCCTTCAATATCCGATCTTGCATCCTCATCCTCTGGCAAGATCATTATATCTACTAGCTGACTGAATGCCCAACTAGATTCATCTTTTGATGCTGGTGGTGAAGGAATCCTCAGACTGAATATGGAACAGTTAAAGGTTGTTCAACAGATGCTACTCCAATGGAGGAGCCTTTACCTGGTTGTATGAGCACGACCTTATGCCTCCTCATTGTTTCTACCACACTGGCATCTAAGGCCTGTTTCAGCATCCTTTCTTCTGCTTCATCTACTCCAAATGCTTCTGCTTGTTTTTCAGCGAAGCCCACGACATCACCAGTAGTAACCTGTTCAGTAGCAGCCTTCAGGATAACCTCATCCTTGTAGAAATCAGGTTGCTCGATGGGCTTTTTTCTCTTTATTGTCCTTGGGAAGGGTCGAGACAGTTCAAGCGGTGCAACTTGCTTCCTCTCTTTTGCAATAGCTGCCAATCTCACTTCTACTTCGTAGTTTTCTTTACTTCGCGCTTTCCTCAACCTCTATTCCTAACTGCTCTTTTAGCTGAGCAGTGACCTTCTGTACAACTTTCTCTGCCTGCTCAATGGTCTGAATCTCTGATTCAACATCCTTATCCTTGCTTGTGGGAGCAGGGAGCATCAACATAGGTGATGGTGATGCTTCATCATCAGAAATTCTTAGCTTCCTCTTCACCGCCTGTTTCACCCTTACCCTTTCACTCCTTTCCTTTTTCTCCTGCCTAGATAGAGAAGCAGCAGCCATCGATCCTTCACTCTCTGACGTGCTTTCTTGCACTGCCTCTCTCTGAGTCTCCTTCTCCTTCGCCGCAGTAATCTTTCTGGTCACTGGGGAGACCATAGTTCCCTTCTTGGCAAAAATTCTGTCATAGCCTATAAACTTGCCCCTTTGAATGGGCTTACCTTTTGACAGGTTGTGACCAGCAAACCATAAGATGGTGTTGATCCCTAGCCCATAAGTTGGCTTGTCAACTTTCTTCTCCACCTCTTCTTTCAGCCTGGTGAAGACATACTTTGCCCAGTTTATCTCCTCAGCCTCCATTAGAGCCATCATCATCCTGTACCTAAGGTTGTTACACTTGTCAAAAGAACCAGACCGGTTCTCAATGATGTGGCAGCAGATGTCATGGAGCATCTGATACTCTACCTGGAAGATCTTTTTGTTACAGCTCTTATTCAGCGTCAACAGGTCTTCAGAGCCTGTGAATCTTTTCCAGTATTCTTCTACCATCGCCTCTTCGTAGGTGGTTAAGTTTGTCATCCATCCTTCAGTGGGCAGTTGAAAGATTTTCCCTAGGAGACTGAAAGTGATCTCGATCATCTTCTTCCCCATCTTAGACACGATCTTTGTCTTATCTTTAGATATTTCTGCATTGTTATAGAACTGCCTAACCAGGTCCTCGCAGTAGAGTTCCCTATAGTGCGAGCAGAAACCCCATACTCTGGACTGGTGGAGATTGTTGAGAATCATCTGCATATGGTCAATTGAGTGACCTTCATCTCTTATAGCTTTCAGTAATATCTTCTCATCAACGAGACGACCATCCATTACTTGAGAGTTTTTTTGTGCTATTTAAAAAGTAAGAGGGAAAGAGGGTTTCTACAAAAAGTAGAGATAGAGCACACGAAGAGTTTGCTAAGTTACTGCTTGTAGAAAACTTTGAAAGTTAAGAAAATATGAGAGCGTAAAGGTTTCTGAATAAGGTATAAATTCTATTTATAAGAAAACTTCATGTGTTTTGATCAACGACTCTGATCTGCACAGAATTTAAATGGTTTATCATCCTGCGGTTGAGGTTCCTGGCATTTAATGCGCTGATTCGCTTTTGACTTTACAAAGACTTTGAGGGGCTTATTTGCAAATATTACCGCCTCTTATTGGATAACCTGTCCTGATTTGATGCGCCACATCTTGGGATTGGCAATTCCTTATGATCGTGTGCTTCGTGGGTTCTTTCGTGATGATTAATTTTCCACGTGGTATGTGCTGACGTATCTTGAAGTGAGCTTTGTCAGCTGCCTATATCAGGAACCTTTTGACAGGGACCTCTCCCAACGGTCTTTCTGATTTCCTTTAAGCTTCTTATTTCCAAGTCTTTTTGTCTTTCCCCTAAGCTGTAGAACACTTTAACAGATGTTTATTAGAGGAGATAACTTAATTTGATAATACCCAATTTATTTCTTAGAAAAGAAAATCTTGATTCACAGAGAGGTTTTGTGAATATGTCAGCTAGCTGTTGATCAGTGTGAATTTTCTCCAGTGAGATGTCTTTCTTCTCCACATGATCTCTGATGAAGTGATGTCTGATGTCGATATGTTTAGTTCTCGAGTGGAAAACTGGATTGTGTGTGATTACAATTGTACTTATGTTATCACACATGATCAGAGTATCCTTTTCGGTAATGTCGTAATCTCGAAGTTGTTGCTGAATCTATAAGATTTGTGCACAGCAGCTTCCTGCAGAAACATATTAAGCTTTGGTAGTGGATGTGGCTATTGAAGTTTACCTCCCGCAGAACCAGGATACTAAACGATTCCCCAGCATTTGACAAGTTCCACTGGTGCTATTTCTATCAATTTTGCAGCCTGCAAAATCAGAATCAGTATACCCGATTAGTTTGATTCCTCTTTCTTTAGGATGCCACAATCCTACTTCTTGGGTTCCCTTTAGGTATCTGATTATTCTCTGAGCCGCTGTGAGGTGGGACTCCTCAAGAGCGACTTGATATCTCGCACACATTCCAACTGCAAATATGATGTCTGATCTGCTCGCAGTAAGGTAGAGCAGTGACCCGATTAATCTTCTGTATTTTACGATGTCAATAACTTTTTCTCCTTCGACTTTATCCAGACTTCCTGAAGTTGGCGTTGGAATGCTTACTATACTGGCATTTTCCATTCCAAATTTTTTGATTAGCTCCTTGGTATATTTCATTTTATTTATGAAGATTCCTTGATCAAGCTGCCTGACTTGCAATCCAAGGAAGAAGCTTAATTCTCTCATCATACTCATCTCAAACTTGGATTGCATTAGGTTGGAAAAATTTTTACATAGCTCTTTGTTGGTTGATCCAAAGATGATGTCATCCACATAGATCTGGACAAGCAGGATGCTATCTCCATCCTGGATTCTAAATAAGGTTTTATCCACTTTGCCTTTCTTGAATCCATTATCGAGTAGGTATGTTGACAAGGTGTCATACCATGCTCTTGGTGCCTGCTTTAATCTATAAAGAGCTTTTCTTAATCTATATACCAACCTATCAGCATTTTCTTCGAAGCCGGGTGGTTGTTCAACATAAACTTCCTCTACCACAATTCCATTTACGAAAGCACTTTTTACATCCATTTGATACACCGTAAGATTCTTATACGCTGCACAAGCTAAAAATATTATGATTGTTTTTTGTTGGTCCCAAGTGGTAGTAGGCTTAGAGGGGGGGTGTTAAGGAGTTGTTTGATCGGAGGCAGTAACCCTGTGTGGGAGAGACTGACAGTTCTTGTTAGGGTTAGGTTGTCTAAGCGAGGTTTGTGTTAATCAACCGTTTAACCTAACAAAGTCCCTCCTTGAGAAGGAGAAAAGAGGACGTAGAGGGATTACTCCACCCTTGAACCTCTAGAAATCGTTGTGTTCATTGTTACATTGATTTCTGTTGTTCTTATTATTATCAGAAGAGTTAGCTTAATTTGATAATACCTAATTCGTTTCTTAGGAAAGAAAATCTTGATGCACATAGAAGTTTTGTGAATATGTCAGCCAGTTGTTGATCAGTATGAATTTTCTCTAGTGAAATGTCTTTCTTCTCGACATGATCTCTGATGAAGTGATGACTGATGTCGATGTGTTTGGTTCTTGACTGGAACACTGGGTTGTGGGTGATAGCAATTGCACTTGTGTTATCACACGTAATTGGAGTATCCTTTTCCACAATATCAAAATCTCAAAGCTGTTGTTGAATCCATAGTATTTGTGCACAGCAGCTTCCTGTAGCAATATATTCAGCTTCGATAGTGGATGTAGCTATTGAAGTTTGTTTCCTGCAGAACCAGGATACTAAGCGATTTCCTATGATTTGGCAGGTTCCGCTAGTGCTTTTCCTAACAATTTTGCAACCTACAAAATCAGAGTCAGTATATCTAATTAATCTAATAGCTCCTTTTTTAGGATACCACAAGCCTACTTCTTGGGTTCCTTTTGGAAATCTAATTATCCTCTTAGCCGCTGTGAGGTGGGACTCTTTAGGAGCCACATGATATCTTGCACACATTCCTACTGCAAACATGATGTCTGGTCTGCTAGCGGTAAGGTAGAGCAGTGACCCAATTAAAATCCTGTATTTTGTGATGTCAATTGCTTTTCTCTTTTCGTCTTTATCCAGACTTCCTGAAGTTGGCATTGGAATGCATATTGTACTGACATTCTCAATTCCAAATTTTTTGATCAGCTCCTTGGTATACTTCATCTGATTTATGAATTTTCCTTGATCAAGCTATCTGACTTGCAATACAAGGATGAATCTTAGTTTTCCCATCATACTGATTTCAAATTTTGATTGCATTAGATTAAAGAACTTTCTGCACAGCTTTTTATTTGTTGATCCAAAAATGATGTCATCCATATAGATCTGGACGAGCAGGATGTTGTCTTCATCCTGGATTCTAAATAGAGTTTTATCCACCTTGCCCTTCTTGAATCCATTATCCAGTAGGTATTTTGATAAGGTGTCATACCATAAAGAGCTTTTCTCAATCTATATACCATCTTATCAGTATTTGCTTGAAAGTCGGGTGGCTGTTCAACATAGACTTCTTCTACCAGCATCCCATTTGAAAGGACGTTCTTCACATCGATTTGATACACCGTGAGGTTCTTGTATGTTGCATAGGCTAGAAAGATTCTGATGGCTTTTAACCTGGCTACTGGAGCAAAGGTTTCATCAAAATCAATGTCTTCTTCTTGGTAGTTTTGCTACTAGCCTAGCTTTGTTCCTTACAACTTGGTCATCTTCATCTAGCTTATTCTTGAATACCCACTAGGTTCTAATAACTCCTTAATGAGTAGGTCTGGGGACCAGGTACCAAACTTGGTTCCTTTCAAATCCGTTTAATTCTTCTTTTGGATGCTTTGGTTCAACGTGTGAGATGAAACAAGCGAACATGGCTTCATGTGGATTTGCTCTTCTTGTTCGTACTCCAGAAGTATAATCTCCAATTATTAGGTCTTTGGGATGATCGCTTAGCCAACTTCTTCTTTCTTCAACAACTTGCTGTTATTCCCCCTCTATTGGATTCTGGTTCAATTCTGCAGGCTGATCATTTTGAGGTTCATGATTGTCCTCAGGTTCCTATATCTAAGTAGGTACCTACAAGTTAGGAACATTTATATCTTAGGATGGTAGTATTCCATTCGCGTTTTGAAGATTTGATAACTGCACATAAATATACTCAACATGATTGTTGTTGATGTGAGTTTTGTCCAGCTCTTCTTGAAGTTCCTCAATATCAGTCTTACTGCAATGTGATTCATCAAAGATCACATGCACAGATTCTTCTACAACAAGTGTTCTGTTGTTGAAGATTCTGTAGGCCTTACTTACCGATGAGTATCCCAGGAATATCCCTTCATCAGATTTGGCATTGAAGGTTTTGAGATATTCCTTCCATTATTAAGTACGAAGCACCTGCATCCAAAGATGTGAAAATAGTCAATGCAGGGAGAATAACCATACCACAGCTCATATGGCGTTTTGTTTAAATCCTTGTTTATCAGGCATCGATTCTGTGTGTAGCATGCTATGTTGGTTGCTTCTGCCCAAAACCTTTTTAGGAGCTCAGCTTCAGCTAGCATTGTTCTTGTGGCTTCCTTCAAACTTCTATTACGTCTTTCAGCAACCCCATTTTGTTGAGGCGTCCTGGCTGCTGAGTATTCGTGCCTAATTCCATTATTTGAACAGTAGTCTTCTATGAATTTGTTAGTAAATTCAGTTCCCCTATTTGTTCTGCTCTTCACTATACTCATGCATTTTTCTGTTTGTAGTCTTCCCAAGAACTCTGGCAGACGTTGTTGGGTATCTGATTTCTTTGCAAGGAAGATCGTCCAAATGAAGCTTGAGTAATCATCTACTATTAATAAGGTGTACTTCTTCCCGGATATGCTAATTGGATCAATTAGTCCAAAGATATCCATGTGAAGCATATCCAGTATCCTTTCTGTAGATCGAAGAGTTTTGTTTCTGAAAGAACTCTTTACTTGTTTCCCCTTTTGGCATGCTCCAAAAACAGCTTCCCTTTTGTAAACCATGTCGGGTAATCCTCTGACTAGTCCATTTCTGGCCAATTTATTCATGGTTTTGAAGTTTAGATGACTTAGTTTATTGTGCCACAGCCAGCTGACTTCCGAAGTACCTTTAGCAATGAAACATGTAGCAGTGGTTGCTGAGTTCCATTCAACAATATAGATGTTTCCTTTCCTGGTTCCAGTGAGCTTGACTTTCTGAGTCCTGTTGTCCTTGATGAGGCACTTGTTGAGATTAAACTCCACACAGTAACCCTTATCACAGAATTGACTTATGCTCAGGAGATTGTATTTCAAGCCTTATATATGAGATACTTCCTTGATGTAGATTTTTCCTTTGATCAAGTCACCAGTGCCCTTTGTGCTTCCTCTGGAGTTATCTCCAAATATGACCTTGGGTCCTTTGGAAGCTTTATAGTTGATAAGGCTCTTCTGGTTCCCTGTCATGTGTCTTGAGCAGCCACTGTCGATGTACAATATTTCTGTGCTGCCTTCTATCACTAGTTCTTGTACTCACAGGAGAAATCACTTTTTTTTAGGTACCCATACAAGTACGGGTCCTCTCTCGTTAGTATCTATTCTCCTTTTAGGAACCCATCATTGCTTTACAACAATCTTTCTGTTGTAAGTTTTGACAGTTCCTGAACTACCTCTAGTATCCTTAGGATACTGCATACGTGCTTAGTGTGTTTGTGGTTTCTTCCTCTACCTTCTAGGAGTATAACTTCATTTCGATGTAAAAGTCTCTGGTAGATATGAAAATTGAGTTCTTTAAAGCTTTCTAGGTGGCTGTCTATAGTTCCTGCTTTTGGCATTCTTAGATTGTTGGAGCCAACTTTTGACAGATTTAGACTCATGGATAGTTCTAAAGGGTTTCTTTCCCTTTTCTTCAAGGCTTCATTCATTTCTGCTTGCACTTCCCCCTTGATTAGATAATTCATTTTGATGAGGGGTAGTTGTAGGCACAAATGTGGATGCTCTTGAAGTACTAGAAGTTGAAGTGAAATCCTTTTCACAATAACCTATGCCAGCAAGCCATTTTAGACTTCTTTGGATATTTAGCATAACATATAAGTCTTTAGAGGATTTGTTGAAGGTATTGATTGTTTCAGTGAGGACCTTATTCTCATTTACTAGCTTAGTGACTTGTAATTTGAGCTTACCGATTTTATTTTTAAGATCACTGCATGCTTGACTTTTGTATTTTTCTACTGCTAATAGTCTTTCTAGTAAAGCATGCTCTCTCTTAAGCTCTAAATTCTATATTTTTAACTCCTCATGGGTTGAAGTGATTTGCTCAAAGTCACTCATGATTTGTTTGAATGCACAAATCATGTTTAACTTTTCATTAATTTGAACAGGAGAGTTTGGATATATTACCTCATCTTCAGAGTCGTCACTTTTTGCCATGAGGTAGATTAGAGTTTCATCGTCTGAAGATGAGTCCTCTGAATCACTATCGGTGGTTGACTCTTCTTTGTTGGATGTCTTGTCAGGTGTAGCTATCTGAGAGGATTCTGCCTCACCGATTAGCACCCTCAGCTTTTGGCGCTCCTTCCTTTTTCTTTCTTGTCTCACATTCCGTTCATCTTCTGGATATCGGTGGACTTCTGGATGTGGGCATTCCCTGGCATAGTGAACCGGCTTTCTGCAGTTATAGGAAAGATCGGTAGCTTTGGAGTTTATTTGGGTGACTGCCCACTGGTTTCAGTTTCACTTTGCTTCCTCCTGAAGTTGTCTGTTCATGAGTTCCTTCTTATGAACTTTTGAAACTTTTTCAAGAGAAGTGCCATATCTTCTTCAGCAACAGCCTCCATGGTGGCTACATGATCTTTGGACTTTCTTGTTTCCTAAGGCTGTGTAGCTGTTAATGCAGTAACCTTTGTGTTGCCCCCTTCAATTTCCAACTTCCTTCTGTTGATGTCGAACTCAAAGGCTTTGAGATCTGAGAAGAGATCAAACGTTCTCATAGACTTTAAGTTCATATACACTCTCATGGTTGTTATCTTGCTATCCCACTCGATAGGAAGAGCCCTCATCACCTTCATATTTTTCACCTTTTGAGTGTAGACTTTTTCCAAAGACTCAAGCTCATTGATAATGGCTGTGAACCTTAGGTCCATTTGCTCTAGTGTTTCTCCAGGTATCATTACAAACAGCTCGAACTTCTGAGTGGGTGTAGAAACCCTGTTTTCTTTCGTGAGCTTGGTACCTTCACATATTTGCTCCAGTTTCTCCCAGATCTCTTTGGCGGTTCTGCAAGTTTTAACCTTGCAGAAAGTTCCTTTATCCATAGTGAGGAATAATGCGTTCTTTGCTACGTTGTCAAGATTTGTTCTTCTCCTTTCATCAGCAGTCCATTCTTCTCTAGGTTTTTCTAGAACAGCTGAGTGTGCGATGGCTCCTGCATCTCCTTATCTATCAGCTGCTTCATCCATAGCCCTAGCAAATAATGGGTTAACTTTTGTAATTTTAGGTGGTCCTTCAATGATGACATACCACATTTCATCATGCATGGCCGGCAGATGTGCCTGCATGTGAATTTTCCAATCATCATATTCGTCAATGGAGAACATAGCTACTTTATGAGAGTCCATGATGATTATGCTTATGATGGCAAAGAGGGTTTTCAGAAAAGAGAAGGGATCAAGGATTGATCAGTTAGATCGGACTTTTAATCCAACTTGCTTTGATACCACTTGTTGGTCCCAAGTGGTAGTAAGCTTAGAGCGCAGGGGGGAAGGGGGGTGAATAAGCCTACTAAAAATTTTCAATCTTTTCTTCTAAAAACAACACACTGGCAGTTTATAAAGTACTAACTGCCCTGAAGGTTACTGCTTGAGCAGTTACCTTAAGCTTTAAGACAGAATGAGATTTATGCACAGCGGAAATTCTTTCAAGTAGAGCTTCTTTTCTGAAACACAGATATTATGTTTATAAATGATATGCAAATGATAGGAATAGATAAGCAATAATATCACAAGATTAATGAGAACAGCACAATAAAGAACACAACGATATATAGAGGTTGAAGGGTGGAGTAATCCCTCTACGTCCTCTCTTCTCCGACACAATGAGGAACTTTTGTTAGGTCAAACGGTTGATTTTAAACAAGCCTCGCTTAAACAACCTAAACCTAACAAAGACTGTTAGTCTTTCCCACACACGGTCACTACACAGTGACCAAACACCCCTACCCCACACAGAGCTTTTGTTCTTCTACTAAGAACGAAAAATACTTGATCAGGAACTCCCTCTGATCAAGGAATTCCTTTACAGTCTAAATAAAAGAAAGAATTCAACAACACAGACAGCAAGCTTAGAAACGATTGAGCTCTCAAAGGTAAGGATAGCTTGCTGCTAGACTGGACTTGAAACTTCTATATATTTGTAGATGATCTTTGATAACTTGAGCGTTTTGATGACAAGAGTTTCAAGTGCATTTCATGTTCCACCAAACTGTTGCGGAAAATCAGCAGGCCGTTGCGCCAATCCACCAAACTGTTGCGGAAAATCAGCAGGCCGTGACGCCAATCCAACAGTCTGATCGAACAGCGCCTTTCGATCTCATCGAACATCTTTCGATCAACCACCGTTTGGACCAGCAATCCATTAAAATTACATCGATCGGATTACATCAAAATTATAATCGAACAGTAATACATCGAGAACATATCAAGAATTACATCGAGAACAAATCAAGAATTACATCGAACCTAACACGACAAACCGCCGTGTTTTTACTATTACAATCATGCAACCAACCCAAAACAAAAAACCTCGACAGGTCCGAGGGTTTAGATCATACATTAAACATACACATAGACCATAATAGTTGGATATAGGTAACCTGCAAAACTGAGTTATCCTATGCAACCCTACTATCATGCAATCTGAATATAAAACGTATGATATAGCATAAGATCATAATAATTAACCGATCCAATTGCATAGAACCAGAAACCGAGCTCTGATACCAATTGTTGGAACCGACGGATCGCCGGCTCTATGCAATTAATTAATCGGGTTCCATGCAAGGTATAAAGAAGAAGTAGCGGAATGAAAAGAATTATACCTTTCGATCAGTCTATAAGAAATCGAGCCAAGACTGATCTTACGTAACCCTAGACCTCTTTGATCTTCTGATGTATTCCTGCAGCCTTTCTCGAACGTTGCGTGGCCAACGATCCTTCGAGAAATCTCAATTCTGCTCTCTCTCTCACTATCACGTGTTTTCTGTAATCTGTGAATCTCAAGACGCGCTGATGAAAAAGGCTATAAATAGGCTACATCAGGGACCTAGAGGAGGAATTGGGTTGGGCCTCCTGATGGGCTTAAGTATCCTGTGTTCGGCCCGAACACATAAATTAAGCCCATCAATAATTATTCAGTCCACTAAAGAATTATTATTGAACTACCGTCCCAATCCCATATTTAATATGGGCTCCTTCTTATTATGTGCACGTTTATCTCCCTGTGTTTAAGATATCGAATGTCCGTTAAATAAATAAGTTACTGACAACTTAATTAATTAACATCTAATTCCAAGAGTAGTACGACTCAACTTTATTATCATGTCGGATTAAATCTACCTGCAGGGTTTACATGATAATCCTTATGAGCTCCTCAAGGGGACATCATCATCCTAAATAATTAGGACACAGATTCCTTCTATAATCAACAGTACACCATATAGACAATACGGTTTCCCAATTCACCGAGTTTATTGATTTAATAAATAAATCTCACTCGTTGGCAAATTAAAGAAATAAATATTGTGTATACGTGGCTGTTATTATATAGGGATTAAGAGAACGCACACCCATAATAACAGAGGTCTTGTTCTATTACATAGTCAGAATAAAACGAACAACCTCAAATGGTCCTGCTCAATACACACAAACTATACTAGTGTAGTTTTATAGTCAAGACAGACTAATACCAAACTACACTACAACCATTCCGATGATTTGTCCAAATTCATCTTGGTTGTGAGCTACTATTTATAATTTATAAGAAACTGATAACAAGATCTTCTGTGTGGCACCACACACCAAGTTATCTATAATATAAATTAATTGGACATTGCACAATCATATATAACAAATATAAAAATGCAAACATGTGACCATAGTAATTCTCATTGCATAAAAGATGTTCATACAAAAGCTAGGCTTATAGTATACATCCTAACATACATAGGATCCTAGGCCTAATCTATTACATGTTTGTCATTCATCAAAATCTTATACAATGTTCCTTACACTTCTAGTCTGGTTACTGGAGCAAAAGTTTCATCAAAATCAATGCCCTCTTCCTGGCAGTATCTTTTACCACTAGCCTAGCCTTGTTCCTTACAACTTGTCTTTCTTTATCTAGCTTTCTTGAACACCCACTTGGTTCCAATAACTCCTAGATGAGTAGGTCTGTGAACCAAGTACCAAACTTGGTTCATCTCAAATCCATTCAACTATTCTTGCATGGCTTGAACCCAGTTGGTATCTTGTAGAGCTTCTTATGGATGCTTTGGTTCTACATGTGATATGAAGCAAGCAAACATGGCTTCGTGTGGATTTGCTCTTCTCGTTCTTACTCCAGATGTGTAATCTCCAATAATCAGGTCTCTGGGGTGATCTCGTAGCCATCTTTTTCTTGCTTCATCAGCTTGCTGAGGTTCCCCCTCTGTTGGGTTCTGGTTTAAATCTGCAGGCTGATCATCTTGTGGTTCCTGGTTGTTATCAGGTTCCTATATCTGAGTAGGTACCTGCATGTTAGGAACATGTATAGATTGGGATGGTGATATTCCATCGATATTTTGTAGGTTTGGTAACTGCACATCAATATACTCAACGCAATTGTTGTAGATGTGAGTTTTGTCCAACTCTTCTCGAAGTTCCTCAATATCAGTCTTACTATAATGTGATTCATCAAAGACCACATATATACAGATTCCTCTACAACAAGTGTTCTCTTGTTGAAGATTCTAAAGGCTTTGCTTACCGATTTGTACCCTAGGAATATCCCTTCATCAGAGTTGGCATCAAAGGTTTTGAGATACTCCTTTCCATTGTTGAGTACGAAGCACCTGCATCCAAAGATGTGAAAATTGTCAACATAGGGAGAGTAACCATACCACAGCTTATAGGGAGTCTTGTTTAGATCCTTGTTTATCAGGCATCTGTTCTGTGTGCAGCATGCTGTGTTGGTTGCTTCTGCCCAAAACCTCTTTGGCAGCTTAGCTTCGGCTAACATTGTACTTGTGGCTTCTTTCAAAGTCCTATTTCGTCTTTCAGCAACCCTATTTAGCTGAGGTGTTTTAGATGCTGAGTATTCGTACCTGATTCCATTGTTTGAATAGTAATCTTCTATAATTTTGTTGGTAAATTCAGTTCCCCTATTTGTTCTGATTTTCACTATACTCAGGCACTTCTCTATTTGCAGCCTTTTAAGGAACTCTGGTAGATGTTGTTGAGTATTAGATTTCTTTGCAAGAAAGATTGTCCAAGTGAACCTTGAGTAGTCACCTACCACTACTAAGGTGTATTTCTTTCTAGATATGCTAATTGGATCAATTGGTCCAAAGAGATCCATGTGGAGCATATCCAGTATCCTTTCTGTAGAACGAAGAGTTTTGTTTTTTAAGGAGCTTTTTACTTGTTTGCCTTTCTGACATGCTCCACAAACAGCTTCCCTTTTGTAAACCATGTCAGGTAGTCCTCTGACTAGTCCTTTTCTGGCCAGCTTATTCATGGTTTTGAAGTTCAGGTTGCTCAACCTCTTGTGCCACAGCCAGCTGGCTTCAGGAGTACCTTTGGCTATGAAACAAGTAGCAGTAGTCGCTGATTCCCAATCAGCAACATAAATGTTTCCCTTCCTTATTCCAGTAAGCTTGACTTCCTGAGTCTTGGTGTCTTTAATCAGACACTTGTTGAGGTTGTACTCTACACAGTAGCCTATGTCACATAATTGACTTATGCTCAGGAAGTTGTACTTCAAGACTTTTACATAAGATATTTCTTTGATGCAGATATTTCCTCTAATTAGGTCACCAGTGCCCTTTGTGCTTCCTTTGTAGTTGTCTCCAAATATAACTTTAGGTCCTTTAGAAGCTTTGAAGTTGATAAGGTTCTTCTGGTTCCCTGTCATATGTCTCGAGCAGCCACTGTCAATGTACTATATTTCTTTGCTGCTTTCTTTCCAAAGCTTCTGCAATCAAAGAGAAATTACTTCCTTTTAGGTACCCATACAAGTACGGGTCCTTTCTTGTTAGTTTTTTTTTCCTTTTAGGAACCCATACTCACTTTATAACAATCTTCTTGTTATAATTCTTGTAGGTTCCTGAATTTTTCCCGGAGTATTTAAAATACTTCATGTGTGCTTCGTGTGTAAGTGGTTTCTTCCTCTGCCACTTAGGAAGATAGACACTATAAGTTTCAGACTCATATGTCTATGGCAGATAGGGAACTAGAGACCTTTTACCGTTTCTGGGCTGCTGTCTGTGATTACTGCTTCCAGCATACTTCGGTTGTTGGAGCCAGCTTCTAATAGGCTTACTGTCGTAGGTACTTGAAAGAGGTCTCTTTCCCTTTCCCTCAAGGCTTCCTGCACTTCTGCTTGCAGTTACCCCTGAGATTAATTCATTTTGATGGGGAATAGCTGTAGGCACAAATATAGGTGCCTTTGAGGTGCTAGCCTTAGAAGTGGAAACTTCTTCACAATAACCTATGCCAGCATGATCCTTTAAACCTCTTGGATGTTTTGTATAGCATCCAAGTCTTTTGAGTATTTCTTGAAGGTATTTATAGTTCAGTGAGAACCTTCTTCTCATATATCAGCTTAGTGACTTGCAGGTTGAGATTACAGACTCCAACTTTGAGGTCACTGCATGCTTGGCCTTTTGAATTTTCTAGGGCATATAGCCTTTCTAACAAAGCATGCTCTCTCTTAAGCTTTACATTCTCTAGTTTTTACTCTTCATGAGTTCAAGTAATTAGCTTGAAGTCACTCATGATTTGTTTGAAAGCACAACTCATGTTCAGCCTTTCATTAATTTGAACAGGAGGGTTAAGAAAAGTTACCTCATCTTCTGAGTCATCATCTTTGGCCATAAGGCAGATTAGAGCTTCTTCATCTGAAGATGAGTCCTCCGAATCACTGTCAGTGTTGGACTTTTCTTTCTTGGGTGTCTTCTCAGGTGTAGCTGCCTGAGAGGTCTCTATCTCACCGATTAGCACCCTTAGCCTTTGACATTCTTGTCTTTTTCTTTCTTGTCTCACCTTTCGTTCATCCTCTGGGTAACGGTGGACTTCTAGATGTAGGCACCCCTGGCATAGTGACCTGGCTTACTGCAGTTGTAGCACAGATTAGTAGCTTTGATGTTTGATTGGGGTGACTGCCCACTGGCTCCAGTTTCATTTTGCTTCCTCCTGAAACCATCTGTTCGTGAGTTCCTTCTTATAAACTTTTGAAACATTTTCAGGAGTAGTGCCATATTTTATTCAGCAATGGCCTCCAAGGTGGTTGTTTGATCTTTATACTTCCTAGCTTCCTGAGGCTGTCTTGCTATTAATCCAGTAACCTTTGAGTTCCTTCCTTCAATTTCCATCTTTCTTCTGTTGATGTCGAACTCAAAGGCTTTGAGATCTGAGAAGAGGTCAAATGTGCTCATAGACTTTAAATCCATAGACACTCTCATGGTTGTTATTTTGCTATCCCACTCAACAGGAAGAGCCCTCAGCACCTTCATGTTTTTCTCCTTTTAAGTGTAAATCTTGTCCAGGGACTCAAGCTCATTAATGATGGCAGTGAACCTTAGATCCATTTGGTCTAAGGTTTCTCCAGGTATTATTTCAAACAGCTCGAATTTCTGAGTTGCTGTTGAGACCTTGTTTTCTTTCGTGAGCTCGATGCCTTCGCATATTTGCTCAAGCTTTTCCCAGATCTCTTTGGTGGTTCTGCAAGTTTTTATCTTGCTAAAGGTTCCTTTATTGAGAGTGAGGAACAATGCGTTCTTTGCTACATTGTCCAGGTTTGCTCGTCTCCTTTTGTCAACAGTCCATTCTTCTCTATGTTTTTCCAGAACAGCTGGATGTGGAATGGCTCCTGCATCTACTTGTCTATCAGCTGCTTCATCAACGGCCCTGGCGAATAGTGGGTTCACTTTTGTGATTCCTGGTGGTCCTTCAGTAATGACATACCACATCTCGTCATGTATGACCGACAGATGTGCCTGCATGTGAATTTTCAAATCATCATATTCATCAATGGAGAATATTGGCACTTTATGCGAATCCATGTTAGGCATGCTCATTAGTTTTACAAGAAAAAGAGGATTTTCAGAAAACAGGGATCAGGGATTGATCAGTTAAATCGGACGTTTAATCCAACCCGCTCTGATACCATTTGTTGGTCCCAAGTGGTAGTAGGCTTAGGGGGGGGGGTGAATAAGCCTACTCAAAATTTTCAAACTTTTCTTCAAAGAAGACACTCAGGCAGTTTGCTAAAGAACTTACTGACCTGAAGGTTATTGTTTGAGCAGTTGCATTGAAAGAGCTTTAAACAGAATGAGTTTTATGTACAGCGGAAACACTTTTAAAACAAAGCTCTTTTTCTGAAAACCGATGATATGCTTATTAGAGATAAAAACAGAAACCAATGTAACAATGAACACAACGATTTATAGAGGTTCAAGGGTGGAGTAATCCCTCTACGTCATCTCTTCTCCTTCTCAAGGAGGGACTTTGTTAGGTTAAATGATTGATTTATACAAGCCTCGCTTAGACAACCTAACCCTAACAAGAACTGTCAGTCTCTCCCATACAGGGTTACTGCACAGAGACCAAACTCAACTAGCCCACACAGAGCTCTTGTTCTTCTACCAAGAACGTAAATACTTGATCAGGAACAGTCTCCGATAACGATCTAAATAATAAGGAAGATTTCTTCAACAACACAGGCAGCAAGCTTAGGAACGATGAGCTCCTTAAGCTAAAGATAGCTTGCTGCTAGACTGGACTTGAAACTTTTAATGATTTATGAGTGTTTTGCGTTTGATAGCTTGAGTGCGCTTGTTGCAAGAGTTTCAGGTGCGTTTCAAGTGCCGGTCTTCTAGTAGGCGATTAGGATTTTGTCCGTTAGAGAGAAAGAGCCTTCTTTACAGCTTGCATAGAGTAACGTGGCATCTTCTGATTTGTTCGTACATTGATTGTTGAGAGTGTACGTATCTGTTACTGCAATCGCCATCCCTAGACTGATATTTCTTCAGACTTCCTTTTTGCTTTTGATACGTGACATCACTTGATTGGTTGAACGTGCGGTTGTGCCTAACGTAAACCTCGTACACATTTTTCGAGGTAACTGCCACTTAATAGGTTGCTGATGCTTCTTGATGCTTCAGCTTACTTTGTCCATCTAGCAATTAGCAAACTCATCATCCTCGGGTAGCGTGCGGCCAGTTTCCTTTTTTTTGAAGCAGCCTACTGCAGATATGTATACTTCTATTATATTTATAGTTTTATGCAGCAAGGTCTTCATGCTCCAATCTTGATCTTCAAGCCTTCTGATCCTATTTTTAGAGATTTGACAATGGAATCTAAATACATAGGATCCTAGGCTTTAGTCTATTATATGTTTTGTCTTTCATCAAAATCTTATACAATGTTCCTTACAAGTTGACCTCTTTTTTCTCGTAGGCTGGCCTCAAGAGAAATTCTCATCATCCTTTTTGTGGCATCCTCTAGACCAAAGACTTCAGCCTGTTTTGCAGCAAAGGCCTCCTCATCTCCTGCGCGTATAGCATCAGCAGCGGGGTCCAAAGTTGGGGGCTCAGTCACCTGTGCAGTGACTTCTATCACTGTTTTACCTTTGATAAACCTTTGTAAGAGAGGGGCGGGCTCTTTAGCAACAACATATTGCTTAGCTTTAGCAGCAGCAACCTGAGCTTCTACCTTGGCCTGCTCTAGGTGTTCTTTCCATTACAGTTTTTCAACATTGTTCAAAAACTTACTTTCGAGAAGGACATGCAAATTATTTTCTCTTACCCAATCTACAGCCCATGCTTCTTTTTCACTGACCTCAGGGCAATGTACAAGGACATCAAAGGGTAGATGTCTCTTGTTCCACCATTCAGTGTACCTATTCATTAGTAGGTTGAAATTAGCCCTTAATTTTCCTTCGTCCATAACAACCTCCTCTTTCTCCTCCTCCTCCTCTTCTTCTCTTGTTTTTCCTGCAGCAGTCTCAATCACTACAGATACCTCCCTTGCCATATTCACTACCCTATCCATGATCTTATCTAGAAGGGCATCATCCATACTGGGGCAGGTGGGGGAAGAAGTAGGGGTGTAGGCTCAATTAGGGTGAGGGAGAGGGTAAACTATCTGGTTGAGGTGTAGGTTGCTAGTTAGCACAATGTTCCGTGGAGGACTCAGGCGCCAGTGTCTCCATCACAATCCTCTTCCTGAGGATCCTTTTTGGTACCTTTTGGAAAACTCTTCTGGATTTTTGGGTTTGGAGTGGGGAATCAGTTATTTCGACAATATCAGGTTGGCCTTCTGTTTAGGGACTAGGGGTTTTGGTGTGGCCTATGCCTTGGTGGGTTTGGGCTTACTCTTAGTGACTAATTTTGATGTGGGTGGGGTTAGGCTTTCTCCTTCCTCCTCACTCAAGGAACTTGCTTCACTCTGTTCCTTCTCAACAACAACAGCCTTCTTGGCCTGCTTCTTCTCCCCTGCAAAACTCTTCCCAGCGCCTAGATACTTACACTTCATAATGGACTTTCCCTTCTCCAGACTATATCCTAGGGCTCCCAACAGGGTGTTGAGTACCAAACCATAGGACTTCTTTCGAACCTCCTTCGGAACTTCCTCCCCAAGTCTTTCCAATAAAAATTGTGCCCAGTTCACCTGTTCTTTGTTCATGATAGCCATCATGATCCTAAATCTAAGGTTTGTGCAACTATCATAGGTACCAAATCGATTCTCCATAATATAAACATATATATCATGCAACAACTCATATTCAAATTTAAAAAAGCTTTTTAAGGCACCTATATGACATATCAGAAACTTCCCTTCTAGTAAACTTTGTCGAGCATGCCTCAAGTTCTTCTTCGTGGTAGCCAGTAAGTTCTCCTAGTGACATTCCCTCAGTCGGTAGATCAAAGGTACGTAGGTTATTTGATAAGAAAATCTCGATTCACAAAGAGGTTTTGTGAATATGTCAGCTAGCTGCTGCTCAGTATGAATCTTTTCCAGTGAGATGTCCTTCTTTTCCACATGATCTTTGATGAAGTGGTGGTGAATATCGATGTGTTTTGTTCTTGAGTGAAAAACAGGATTGTGAGTAATTGCTATTGCACTCGTATTGTAGCACATTATTTCTGTTTCCTTCTTGATGATGTAGTAACCTCAAAGCTGTTACTGAATACATAAGATTTGTGCATAGCAGCTTCCTGTAGCAACATATTCAGCTTCGGCGGTAGAGGTAGCTATGGAAGTTTGCTTCCTGCAGAACAAGGATACTAGGCGATTCCCCAGCATTTGGCAGGTTCCGCTGGTGCTCTTCCTATCAATTTTGCAACCTGTAAAATCAGAATCAGTATACCCAATCAGTTTGATTCCTCCTTCTTTAGGGTACCACAAGCCTACTTCTTGGGTTCCCTTTAGATATCTAATAATCCTCTTAGCCGTTGTGAGGTGGGACTCCTTGGGTGCGAGTTGATATCTCGCACACATTCCAACTACAAACATAATGTCTGGCTTGCTTGCTGTGAGGTAGAGCAGTGACCCAATCAATCTTCTGTACTTGGTGATGTCAATTGTCTTTCCTTCTTTGTCCTTGTCCAGGCTTCCTGATGTTGGCATTGGAATGCTTACTGTACTGGCGTTCTCCATTCCAAATTTCTTAATCAGCTCATTTGTATATTTCATTTGGTTTATGAAGGCCCCTTGATCAAGCTGCTTGACTTGCAATCTAAGGAAAAAACTCAGTTCTCTCATCATACTCATTTCAAATTTGGATTGCATCAGGTCGGAGAACTTCCTGCATAGCTCTTTGTTGGTTGAGCCAAAGATGATGTCATCCATATAAATTTAGACAAGCAGGACACTATCTTCATCCTGGATCCTGAAAAGGTTCTTATCCACCTTGCCCTTCATGAATCCATTATCCACCAGGTATTTTGACAAAATGTCATACCATGCTCTAGGTGTCTGCTTCAGTCCATAAAGAGCTTTTCTTAATCTATAGACCATCCTATCAGCGTTTTCTTCAAAACCGGGTAGCTGTCCCACATACACTTCTTCTACTAACATTCCATTCAGGAAAGCGCTCTTTACATCCATTTCATACACAGTGAGATTCTTGTGAGCTGCATAAGCTAGAAAGATTCTGGTGGCTTCAAGTCTGGCTACTGGAGCAAAGGTTTCATGAAAATCAATGCCCTCTTCCTGGCAGTATCCTTTAGCCACTAGTCTAGCCTTGTTCCTTACAACTTGTCCTTCTTCATCTAGCTTATTCTTGAATACCCACTTTGTTCCAATAACTCCTTGATGAGTAGGCCTGAGAACCAGATACCATACTTTGTTCCTCTCAAATCCATTCAACTCTTCCTATATGGCTTGAACTCAGTTAGTATCTTCCAAACTTCCTCAGGGTGCTTGGGCTCTACATGTTATATGAAGCAAACAAACATAGCTTCATGAGGATTTGAACTTCTCGTCCTTACTCCAGAGGTGAAGTCTTCTATAATCAAGTCTCTGGGGTGAACCTTGAGCCATCTTCTTCTTGCTTCATCAGTTTGCTGAGGTTGCTCCTCTGTTGGATTCTTGTTCATATCTGTAGGCTGATTGTTTTAAGGTTCCTCAGTCTGAGTAGGTACCTGCAAGGTAGGAACACGTATAATCTGGGATGGTGATATTTCATCCATATTTTGAAGATTTGGTAACTGCACATCAATATACTCAACATGATTGTTGTTGATTTGAGTTTTATCCAAATCTTCTTGAAGTTCTTCTATATCAGCCTTACTGCAATGTGGTTCATCAAAGACTACATGTACAGATTTCTCTACAACTAGTGTTCTCTTGTTGAAGATTCTGAAGGCTTTGCTTACCGATGAGTATCCTAGGAATACCCCTTCATCTGATTTGGCATCGAAGGTTTTGAGGTACTCCTTTCCATTGTTAATCACGAAGCACCTGCATCCAAAGATGTGAAAATAAGCAATACTAGGAGAGTAACCACAACTCATCGGGAGTTTTGTTCAGATCCTTGTTGATCAGGCATCTGTTCTGTGTGTAGCATGCTGTGTTGGTTGCTTCTGCCCAAAATCTTTTTGGTAGCTCAGCTTCGGCTAACATTGTCCTTGTACCTTCCTTCAAGGTCCTATTACGTCTTTCAGCAACTCTATTATGCTGAGTATTCATGCCTAATTCTATTGTTTGACCAGTAGGCTTCTATGAATTTGTAGGTAAATTCAGTTCCCCTATTTGTTCTGATTTTTACTATGCTCAGGCTCTTCTCGGTTTGCAGCCTCCTCAGGAACTCTGGTAAACGTTGCTGAGTATCCAATTTCATTACAAGAAAAATCATCCAAGTAAACCTTGAGTAGTCATCTACTACTACTAAGGTATATTTCTTCCCAGATATTCTAATCGGTTCAACTGGTCCAAAGAGATCCATGTGTAGGATATCCAGTATCCTATCTGTAGAACTCTTTACTTGTTTCCCTTTCTGATATGCGCACAGACAGCTTCTTTCTTGTAAACCATGTCAGGTAGCCCTCTGACCAGTCCTTTCCTAGCTAGCTTATTAATGGTTTTGAAGTTTAGGTAGCTCATCCTCTTGTGCCACAGCCAGCTAGCTTCAGGTGTTCATTTGGCGATGAAACAAGTAGCAGAAGTTACTGATTTCCAATCAGCAACATATATATCTCCCTTCCTCGTTCCAGTGAGCTTGACTTACTGAGTCTTGTTGTCCTTACTCAAACACTTGTCGAGATTAAACTATACACAATAGCCTTTGTTACAGGATTGACTTATGCTCAGAAGGTTGTATTTTAAGCCTTCTACATGAGATACTTCTTTGATGTAGATATTTCCTCTGATTAGGTCACCAGTACCCTTTGTGCTTCCTTTGGAGTTGTCTCCAAATATGATCTTAGGTCCTTTAGAGGCTTTGAAGTTGATAAGGCTCTTCTGGTTCCCTGTCATGTGTCTTGAGTAGCTGCTGTCAATGTACCATATTTCCTTGCTGCTTCCTGTCACAAGTTCCTACAATCAAAGAGATATCACTTCTTCTTAGGTACCCATACAAGTACAGGTCCTTTCTTGTTAGCTTTCATGCTCTTCTTAGGAACCAATACTTGCTTTATAACAATCTTTTTGTTATAACTCTTGTTGGTTCCTGAATTTTTACCAGTATATATCACTGGAATACTGCATCCGTGCTCTGTGTGCAAGTGATTTCTTCTTCTGTCACTTAGGAACATAGGTTCCATTAGTTTTAGACATGTAGGTCTGTGGCAGATAAAAAGCTTGGGTCATTTTTCCCTTTCTAGGCTGCTGTCTATAACTCCTGCTTCCAACATACTTAGGTTGCTGGAGCCAGCTTCTGACAGACTTACTGCCATAGGTGCCTCAAAGGGGTCTCTTTCCCTTTCCATCAAAGCTTCCTGCACTTCTGCTTGCAGTTCCCCCTAAGTTTGGTAATTCATTTTGATGGGGAATAACTGCAGGCACAAATGTAGGTGCCTTTCAGGTGCTGGCTATTGATGTGGAAGCTTCTCCATAGTAGTCTATACCAGCACGATCCTTTAGACTTCTTTGGATATTTAGCATAGCATCCAAGTCTTTGGAGGATTTATTGAAGGTATTGATTGCTTCAGTGAGAACCATCTTCTCATTTATCAGCTTAGTGACTTGAAGACTGAGCTTACTGATTTCAGCTTTGAGGTCACTGCATGTTGTTCGATATATTTGTAGAATATTTTGATGAGACAAATCCTCCAAGTAACTCTATAGCATAACCAATCTTAGAATAAGGTTACTGCAATAGAGTTACTACAAAAGATTAAAAGAAAAAGAGAAAGTGTCAAAAGAAGGATACTGAAGAGTATGGTTGAAAAAAATCTAAAACTAATAAGGATACTATTGACTTCAGGAAGCTACTGGAAGAGACCTTGCCAAAGCAGAAAACAGCGAGACAGGAAGCTTACTGGGGAGACCATGCCGAAAGCATACTGCAGGGAGCAGCATGCTACAGAAGCTTCGAACCCACTTGAAGGAGCAAGCTAGAAAGAGGAAGCTCCAGAGTGAAGCTAGAGGAGGAAGCTACAAAGCGGGTATGAGAAGAAAGTCAAAGATACCGGTAGACACAAAAAGTTACCGGTAGAGAGAAAAAGGAAGATGAGCCAATCGAAAGAAGACACGTGGGAAGCGAAAAACTGTTGTGTGTCAGGAGTGTGGCGCATCAATGTCAGAAATTTGTTTACCTTCAACGGGCAGATTTCATAACCTATAAAGAGGAGGACTGAAGACTAAAATAGTGTGAGAGAGAAACACCGAGTGTGCAAGAGAGAAGAGAAGTGAGCACATCAGAATATCCAAGCTCACAGAGAGAAGCGCAAAAGAAGAGAGAAGAGCTTAAAAGAGAGAAGCACAGAAAAAGAGAGTGTTCAAGGAGAGCTAATGAAAAGAAGAAGAGCTCGAACACTCCACACCCCAAGAAGACGCACACCAAGTCCACTAGTCAACAGCAAGCTTCAGTAGAATCAGTCTGCATACGAAGGCCAATCTTGCTGCACCCAGTTGAAGAAGAAGGAGATAAACCTCTCTAAAAGGTTGTCTAGGAGTACTCAGTACAAGGAGTAATATCCTGCTGAGTTTACCACTTTGTAGGAGAGAAAGTGACTACCCTGGGTGGGTAGAGTAGGATCCTGTGTGGGTCAAGGGAAAGTTGGCAAGCATCTGTGTGAAGGCTTGCTACTTATTCGTTAAGGGTGAGTTGTAATAGATAGGTCTATGTAAATATCTCTATGTAAAAAGCCTCTCTCTCAAATATCTCTCTCTCTCTCTCACCCTCACATCAGAAGATCATTTCAATGCCTTTTTGCTCTAAAAAGGATATGATTGATGTGAAGACAACAAACAACTAAAAGATATCGAAAATCAAGCTGTGTTGTGAAGGAAAGTTGTTTTTGAGGGGGAACAACAAGCTGCAAAGAAGGAAGCTGTGCGCAGCTGAAGAGGAAGTTGTGCGCAGCTGAAGAAGAAAGAAGCTGGTACAACAATCAACAAGCAGCAAATCATGGAGAAAAGCGATAAGGATGTCAAGATAAGGAATAAGAAGAAGAAGATCACTACATCAACCAGATCGACCTCCAGACAGAGTCAAGAATAAAAGAGAACCTTCTCTTTTAAAAGAACAAGAATGACCAGGTACCACGTTCTGATTCTAAAACTCTTTATATCTGGTCGTTACCATGTCTTAGTAATCTGTCAAAGAACTCAAGTGACTATATGTTAAGATAATGAATGATAATTTATTGTCACTTGATTCTTTAAATGAGAAAGGAAGCCTGCATGTTTATTTCCATATTTTATGTTTCACTTTCTCATGCAAAGCCTCAAAGTAACCGAGATTGATACTGTTAAGTAACCCCACACATTAAAAGAGAAGACCATAAAGTAAGGGGGAACTTCCGGTACTAGTCAAGGAAGTTTTGATGGAAAAAAGGTTAAAATCCTTGGAGTAACCCAAGTATGGGCATGCTGTAAAAAGTCTGCAACAAACTGACATTCCATAAGGAATTAAGCAGAACAACAACTCCAGAAAAATAAAAAATAAAAATAAAAAAATGAATTTTTTTTACCCTTGTCTATCATGCTATGCCTACAAACACTTGCATACACTTTCACTGATTTTTCTTCAAAACGTCTTGCAGGAGCCGAAACTCTCTCTACAGCAACCATGGGCTATAAAGATAGTTCAATCTTCTAAAGGAAAACCTAACTCAGAAGGACTCATACTTATATGAGTACCTATTTAAGGTAAGTGTTTTGCAGTTATATCTGAAGGGTTAATAATTTTAGGGGGAACAATTGAAAAAATGACAAATTCTGACTCTAGTATGCTGAACATCCGGTTACTGATACTAGGCATGGGATAACAAGACGTTGTACCCCCAAACACTATAGATACCAAGCTCACTGGATGTTAAGCTACTAGAAATCAGAACACTTGTCATTAAGTCAATAGAAAAGGTAGAAGGTTCTAAGGGAAAAGGATAAAGTTCTGACTAAAAGAAACGCTAGACACCAGAATATTGAATACTATGTCGCTGATAGCAAGATGTTGGATATCAGGATGCTAGATACCAGGCTGACTGGAAATTAGGTCGCTGGGTGGCAGGACGCTAGATATCAGGATGTTAAATACCGAGTAGCTGGATACTAGATCGCTGAATACCAGGTCCCTGTGTATCAGGACGCTAGATTTCAATATTCTGGATACTAGGTTACATGAAGTCAGAACTAATCATCAAAACTGGATAAAGAGATCTCTTGAATGTTACAAGATAGAGCAGTTACTAAGAAAATATTTCTTGGTAACGTGTCAACATAAAAAGGAGGATCGCCTATATCCAGAAGTAGACTACCTTTTCAAAAACCCTAAAAGCAACAATAGCCACACGATCAGAAAAATCCAAGGGTGGAGATTCAGCCGCTGACCACAGACGCAATCAAATCAACAGAAACGACATAAAGCTGTGGAAACTGTCAACATCAACCTTGGAAACCAGCGGAGTAGTTAATGAGATCTTTAAAGATCCAAACTGTAACAGGGAGTATTACTATCCCTATAAATACATGCACTCCTTATTCTTCATAATGCATATTTATCGATATCATCTTCCTCTCATCCTTAGCCTAAAATGGAACCAGATTGTTGGAAACTCTACTCTTCATTCTTTCCAAAAGACACATTCGCTGCAAATAATCAACCAAGCATTCCTCAAATCTCATATATTCACTCTTCACGTTTGACACTCGCTAAGCAAACCATTCTTAGAAGAGTTGATCTTTGAGCTATCAACTCCCATCTCACCAGGAAGGATTTACACTCAAGTTCTTCTTGTCAAGATATGAGGATAGAGCTAAGGACCCCTCTCTATTGGCCCAAGTGCGTCATCTCTATTGATGATGCCAAAAAGGGGGAAGAAACTGCGAAGGGTCTGGAAGATCAGAAGAATTCCAGGAGAAGGGGGAAAAAGGAATTCATCTCCTCTATGAGGTGAATTCTCTTTTGAGATGCAAGAGAACCGGAAGGAAAGATAGTTGAAGAGATGAGTGGAGATTGAAGGAGAAGGAAAGGCGGCAGCAAGCTACTGACGTCTGGACTTCCCTGCTTCTTTACACAGTTTCCTCCAAACGAATTTCTTCTCTCTCTAGTATCATCTCTGATACCTCCCAATAGCTCTCCCATCTAGCCAAAGAGAAGAAACTGCTGGGAGCAGGTGACTGCATCAAGTGAGGGGGAAGGAAAGCAGAAAGAGAAAGGAGCCAGCAGCAAGCGAGAATGAAAAAGAAATAAAGGAAAGAGCAAGAAGAAAAGAAGAATGAATCTAGATAGGATATTTAATGTACTATGCTTACTGCATTGTAATATAGATGTTTTATCTAAATAAAATTTTCTCTTTCTCAAAAGCCCATTCCTTGTGCCCTTTCTTTTAGACTTATATGTGATTTGTATATGAAAGTAGTATGCTCTATATTGCCATATTTTATATCTGCTTTCTGTGCTTGAGAGGTTATGTTATTTTGATCTTCTGTATAAAGGTCTTGTCATCATCAAAAAGGGGGAAATTGTTGGATATATTTGTAGAATGTTTTGATGAGACAAATCCTTAAAGTAACTTTATAACATAACCAATCTTAGGATAAGGTTACTGCAATAGAGTTACTACAGAAGATTAAAAGAAAAAGAGAAAGTGTCAAAGGAAGGATACTGAAGAGTACGGTTGAAAAGAATCCAAAACTAATAAGGATACTATTGACTTCAGGAAGCTACTAGAAGGGACCTCGCCAAAGCAGAAAACAGCGAGACAGGAAGCTGCTTTGGGAGACCATGCCGAAAGCATACTGCAGGGAGCAGCATGCTACAGAAGCCTCGAAGCCACCTGAAGGAGCAAGCCAGAAAAAAGAAGCTCTAGAGTGAAGCTAGAGGAGGAAGCTGCAAAGCAGGTATGGGTAGAAAGTCAAAGTTACCGGTAGATATAAGAAGTTACTGGGAGAGAGAAGAGAAGAGGAGCCAATCGGGAGAAGTCATATGGAAAGCGAAAAGCTGCTGTGTGTCAGGAGTGCGGCGCATCAATGACAGAAATCTGTCTACCTTCAATGTGCAGATTTCACAACCTATAAAGAAGAGGACTGAAGACTGAAATGGTGTGAGAGAGAAGCACCGAGTGTGCAAGAGAGAAGAGAAGTGAGCACATTAGAATATCTAAGCTCACTGAGAGAAGTGCAAAAGAAGAGAGAAGAGCTTAAAAGAGAGAAGCACAGAAAAAGAGAGTGTTCAAGGAGAGCTGATGAAAAGAAGAATAACTCGAACACTCCACATCCCAAGAAGACGCACACCAGTCTACCAGTCAGCAGCAAGCTTCAGCAAAATCAATCTGCATACGAAGGCTAAGCTTGTTGCACCCAGTTGAATAAGAAGGAGATAAACCTCTCTAAAAGGTTGTCTCGGAGTACTCAGTGCGAGGAGTAATGTCCTGCTGAGTTTACCACTTTCTAGGAGAGAAAGTGAGGACCCTGGGTGGGTAGAATAGGATCCTGTGTGGGTCAAGGGAAAGTAGGCAAGCATCTGTGTGAAGGCTTACTACTTATTCGTTAAGGGTGGGTTGTAATAGATAGGTCTATGTAAATCAACCAACTTAACCAATGTTCCCTCTTGTGTGGAGGAAGAGAGGACGTGGAAGGATTACTCCATCTTTGAACCTCTATACATGCTTGCGTCTTTATCTGCTTACTGCCTTACATCTATTCTCCCTGATAAACTACATATCTTCTATTGGGCACAAAGATAGGCTTCCGCATTCACTCTGATTAGTAACCTCCCAAAAGGTTACTGATATTAGAAATAAGCCAATAGACTTGAAAGAAAAGTTAGAAGAGAAGGTAGGCTTATTCACCCCTTCCTCTAAGTAAGCCTACCTACAGCAGTTGCGGGACCAACACATGCTTTGCTTTAATTTTTAATTTTTCTATGGCTAGTAGTCTTTTTAGCGAAGCATGCTCTCTCTTAAGCTTTATATTTTCTAGCTTCAGCTCCTCATGAGTTGAGGTAATCTGCTCGAAGTCACTCATGATTTGTTTGAAGGCAAAAATCATGTTCAGTCTTTCATCAATTTGAACAGGAGGGTTAAGATATATTACCTCATCTTCTGAATCATCATTTTTTGCCATGAGGCAGATTAGGGCTTCTTCATCTGAAGATGAATCCTCCGAGTCACTATCGGTGGTTGACTCTTCCTTCTTAGGTGCCTTCTCAGGTGTAGCTGCCTGAGATGTCTCTGTCTTACCGATCAGCGCCCTCAGCCTCTGGCGCTCCTGTCTTTTTCTTTCTTGTCTCACCTTTCGTTCATCCTCTGGATAACGGTGGACTTCTAGATGTGAGCACTCCGTGGCATAGTGACCTGGCTTCCTATAGTTGTAGCACAAGTCAGTAGCTTTAGCATTTGACTGAGGTGTCTGCCCACTGGTTCCAATTTCATTACGCTTCTTTCTGAAGCCATCTTTTCTTGAGTTCTTTCTAATGAACTTCTAAAACTTCTTCAGGAGTAACGTCATGTCTTGTTCTGCGATAGCCTCCAAGGTAGTTGTCTGATCTTTAGACTTTTTAGTTTTCTAAGGCTGTCTTGCAGTCAGTGTAGTAACCTTCGAGCTGCTTCCTTCAGTTTCAATATTTCTTCTGTTGATGTCGAACTCGAAAGCTTTGAGGGCAGAGAAGAGATCAAATGTACTCATAGATTTTAAATCCATGGACACTCTCATGGTTGTTGTCTTGTTATCCCACTCAGCAGGAAGGGCTCTTAGCACCTTCATGTTTTTCTCCTTCGGAGTGTAGATCATGTCCAGGGACTCAAGCTCGTTGATGATGGTCGTAAACCTTAGATCCATTTGTTCTAGGGTTTCTCCAGGTACCATCTCAAATAGTTTGAACTTCTAGGTAGCCGTAGAGACTTTGTTCTCTTTAGTGAGCTCAGTGCCTTCGCATATTTGCTCAAGCTTTTTCTAGATTTCTTTGGCAGTCATGCAAGTTTTCACCTTCTTGAAGGTTCCTTTATCGAGAGTGAGGAATAGTGCGTTCTTTGCTACATTGTTAAGATTTGCTCGTCTCATTTCATCAGCTGTCTATTACTCTTTAGGTTTTCCCAGAACAGCTGGGTATGGGATGACTCCTACATCTCCTTGTCTCTCCGCTATTTTATCAATGGCCCTAGCAAATAATGGGTTTACTTTGGTGATCCTTGGAGGTCCTTCTGTAATGACATACCACATCTCATCATGCATGGCCGACAGTTATGTCTGTATGCGAATTTTCCAATCATCATATTCTTCAATGGAGAACAAAGGCACTTTATGAGAATCCATGTTTGGTATGCTTATGGAAAACAAAGAAAGGGTTTTCAGAAAGCAGGGATCAGGGATTGATCAGTTAGATCGGACGTTTAATCCAACCAGCTCTGATACCACTTGTTGGTCCCAAGTGGTAGTAGGCTTAGAGGGGAGGGGTGAATAAGCCTACTCAGTTTTCAAACTTTTCTTTTAAAAATGAATGATAAGTCACTCAAGTAGATCGCTAAAGAGCTTATTGTCCTGAAGGTCACTGCTTGAGCAATTACCTTTAGTGATCTTAGAGAAAATGAGTTTTATGCACAGCGGAAATTCCTTTTAGACCAAAGCTTTTTTTCTGAAAATAGTTGATATGCTTATGAGAGATATGTAGTAGATAAAAGCAGATAAACAATAACAAGGATAAGAACTGCAGTAAGCTATATAAAAAATAAACATAGTGGTTTATAGAGGTTCAAAGGTGGAGTAATCCTTCTACGTCCTCTCTACTCCTTCTCAAGGAGAAACGTTGTTAAGTATAAGGGTTGATTTACACAAGCCTCGCTTAGACAACCTAAACTTAACAAGAACTGTCAGTCTATCCCACACAGGGTTACTGTACAGTGACCAAACTCAACAAGCCCCCACAGAGCTCTTGTTCTTCTACTAAGAACGTAAATACTTGATTAGGTACAGCCTCCGATCAAGCAACTCTTAACAGTCTATAAAAGTAAATAAAGTGGTTTTCTTCAACAACACAGGCAACAAACTTTTGTTAGGATAGCTCTCTAGATAGAGTGTGATTGCTGCAATAGACTGCACTTGAAACTTCTAAGAATGAAAAGATAGAGCGTTGGATAGCTTGAGCGTTTTGGTTGCAAAAGTTTCGGGTTTCAAGTATTTTTCAAGTCCAGTTCTTCTATTATTTATAGGCGATGAGAAATCTGCCTGTTGGAGAGAGCTTCCTTCTCGCAGTATGCATGGGGCGATGTGGCTCCTTCTGATTTGCTTGTACAAGGTTGTTGAGATTGTACGTATCTGTTGCTGCAATCGTCATACTTTCTTTTTGCTTTTGATACGTGGCATCATTTGATTGATCGAGTTTGTGGTTATGCCTAACGTAAACCTCATGCACGGACTTCGAGGTAATTGCTTCTGAACAGGTTGCAGATGCTTCATGGTTCTTCAGTCGGCTTCAGCTTACTTTATCTCTTATACGGTTTAGCAAACTCAGCATCCTTGTGCAGTGAGCGTCCAGTATCCTTTTCAAGCAGCCTGTTGCAGAGATTTATACTTATATCAATTTAAGGTTTTATGCAGCAAGGTCTTCACGCTCCAGTCTTGATCTTCCAGCCTCCTAATCCTATACTTAGAGATTTTACAATAGAATCTAAATACATTGGATCCTGGGCCCTAATCTATTACATGTTTTATCTTCATCAAAATCTATATAAAGTTCCATACACATTTGGAGTATTTCAAGATCGTGCAAGGCAGCAATAGCAAGAAGCACACGAATAGAGGTGATCCTCACTACAGGTGAATAGCTAACGAAAAAGTCATACCCTTCTTTTTGTTTAAACCCCTTTGCAACCAAGCGGGATTTATACTTTTCAATCGACCCATCAGCTTTATAATTTTTTTTAAGGATCCATTTGCATCCTAAGGGTTTGCAACCATGTTGGAACCGACGGATCGCCGGTTCTATACAATTAATTAATCGGGTTCCATGCTAGGTATAACAAACGCAGCGGAATAAAAGAGTTATACCTTTTGATCAATATAGAAGAAAACGAGCCAAAATTGATCTTTCGTAACCCTAGACCTCTTTGATCTTGTGATGTATTCCTACAGCCTTTCTCGAACGTTGCGTGGCCAACGATCCTTCGAGAAATCTCAGTTCTGCTCTCTCTCTCACTATCACGTGTTTTCTGTGATCTGTGTATATAAGGCGCTGATGAAAAAAAAAGGCTATAAATAGGCTACACCAGGGACCTAGAGGAGGAATTGGGTTGGGCCTCCTGATGGGCTTAAGTATCCTGTGTTCGGCCCGAACACATAAATTAACCCCATCAATAATAATTCAGTCCACTAAATAATTATTATTGAACTACCGTCCCAATCCCATATATAATATGGGCTCCTTCTTATTATGTGCACGTTTATCTCCCTGTGTTTAACATATCGAATGTCCGTTAATTAAATAAGTTACTGACAACTTAATTAATTAACATCTAATTCCAAGAGTAGTACCACTCAACTTTATTATCATGTCGGATTAAATCCACCTGCAGGGTTTACATGATAATCCTTATGAGCTCCTCAAGGGGACATCATCATCCTAAATAATTAGGACACAGATTCCTTCTATAATCAACAGTACACCATATAGACAATACTGTTCCCCAATTCACCGAGTTTATTGATTTAATAAATAAATCTCACTCATTGGCAAATTAAAGAAACAAATATTGTGTATACGTGGCTGTTATTATATAGGGATTAAGAGAACGCACATCCTTAATAACAGAGGTCTTGTTCTATTATATAGTCAGTATAAAACGAACAACCTCAAATGGTCCTGCTCAATACACACAAAGTATACTAGTGTAGTTTTATAGTCAAGACAGACTAATACCAAACTACACTACAACCATTCCGATGATTTGTCCAAATTCATCTTGGTTGTGAGCTACTATTTATAATTTATAAGAAACTGATAACAAGATCTTCTGTGTGGCAACACACACCAAGTTATCTATAATATAAATTAATTGGACATTGCATAAACATATATAACAAATATAAAATGCAAACATGTGACCAAAGTGATTGATTCTCATTGCATAAAAGATGTTCATACAAAAGCTAGGCTTATAGTATACATCCTAACAAACCTTTCGGGAGGTCAACCAACTCCCACGTATGATTTTGCATAATCGAGCCGATTTCGCTATTAATAGCTTCCTTCCAAAATGCAGCTTCTGGACTCGATAGAGATTCTTTGAAAGACTTAGGTTCATCTTCCAACACATAAGTGATGAAAGTAGGACCAAAGGAGTTCACAGTCTTAGCTCTCTTGCTGTGTCTCGGCTCTCTTGGAGTCGAAGATCTTGCAGTGTCATCAAATGTTCTCTTGGATGTGCCAACATCTGGGCACACCCATTTATGTTGTTGTCTTGGATGTGCCAACACCGGAGGCAACACTCGTGTTTTCCTTGTAAGGAAAAATGTCTTCAAAGAATATTGCATTCCTTGATTCAATAATGGTGTCTTTCGTCATCTCCGGTATCTCTGATTCATAACTCAGAAACCGATAAGCACAACTGTTGAGTGCACATCCTATAATGATACAATCGACATTTTTAAGGCCGATTCTCACTTGTTTAGGAAGAGGCACTTCAACTTTTACCGAACACCCCCACACTTTAAGGTATTTATATGATGGTTTCCGGCCTTTCCACATTTCGTAAGGAGTTTCATCCTTAGTCTTATAAGGAATCTTATTCAAAATGTGGTTCGTCGTTAAGATGGCTTCCCCCCACAAGTTTTGCGGTAAACCCGAGCTAATTAACATATCATTCATCATATCTTTTAGAGTACGATTTTTCCTTTCAGAGACACCATTAGACTGTGGTGAATACAGAGTCGTTGTTTGGTGTATTATGCCCGAATTGGAACACAATTGCTCAAATGGTGCAACATACTCGCCACCTCTATCACTTCGAATAATTTTAATTCGAGTGTTGAGCTGATATTCCACTTCATTTTCATAACGAATGAAAGCTTCTAAAGCTTCATCTTTACTCCGTAACAAATAGATGTAACAAAATCTTGTGCAATCATCAATAAAAGTAATGAAATATTTTTTACCACCTCTAGTTTTCACAAACATAAAATCACACACATCTGTGTGAACCAATTCTATAGGTTTAGTACTCTTTTCCATCGAATGAAACGATATTTTAGCCATTTTGGCTTCCACACAAATTTCACACTTTTTAGGTGTTTCAATTTTTGGAATGTTAAGTAAATCCAGATTTACTAACATTTTTATAGCATTTAGATTTACATGTCCTAATCTAACATGCCATAAAGAAGAGCACTCAGTCAAATAGCAAAAGTAGATAACTTTCCATTCATAACGTTAATGTCAATGTTGCTGACGGTGTTATGGCTGGTGTTGCCAACATCACCGGCAACATCAGAGACAACACTCTTGCCAACATGGCTTACAATGACAATAGCAGAAATTTTGAACAGTCCTTTGTCTAAATACCCCTTTCCAAGGAACTGTCCGAATTTGCTAAGTACAAATTTTTCGGACTCTAACACTAGTCTAAAACCATGGCTAACTAGAAGCGATCCGGAGACAAAATTCTTTCGGATGTCTGGGACTGCAACACATCTTTCAACAGCAGCTCCTTTCCAAAAGTGAGCTTGAGCTTCACGTTGTCAATACCAGCTACATCAGATGTAGCATAGTTGTTGTAAGGAACATTATGTAAGATTTTGATGAATGACAAAACATGTAATAGAATAGGAGCCTAGGATCCTGTGTATTAGATTAAATTGTAATATTCTATAGATGAAGATCAGGAGGCTTGTAGATCAAAGACTAGAAATTGAAGACCTTGCTGCACAAAAACCGCGAAGACAAAAATAATACAGCAGGCTGCTTCGGATAGAATGCTGGTTGCAAATTAACCAAGGATGCTGAGATGAATGAAGAAGAGACTGAAGCATCAGGAAGCTATAGCTACCTAAGGAGTAGCAGTTATCTCAAAGAACGTGCATAGAAGTTTACGGTAGGCACAATCCGCAGTTGCAAACAACCAAGAAGTGCCACGTACCAAAATGCAAAAAGACAAGTCAGAAGATGTGTCAGACTAGGACGACGATTGCAGCTTCTGAGTGACAGCCTGAAAAAGCAGTACATGATCAAATCAATAAATGTCACATCACCCCAAAAAAGCAGCAAACTGGATGATCTCTCTAACGGACAAAATTCATATCGCCTATAAATACAAGAGGACTGGGACTTGAAATGCACCTAAAACTCTCGCAATCTAAACGCTCAAAGATATACATTGCTGATCATATACAAACATCAAAGAAGTTTCAAGTCCAATCTACGCAGCAAGCTACTCTCAGCTTAAAGAGCTCAACTACTTTAAGTTTGCTGCCTGTGTTACTAGAGTTTTATTCTCTTTGCTAGACTGTGTGGAGTTGCTTGATCAGAGGGTGTGCCTGATCAAGTATTTTCACTCTTGGTAGAAGAGCAAGACTCATGTGTGGGCTAAGGATTTCGCTCTTGGTAGAAGAGTAAGAGTCCTGTGTGAGCTAGAGATTTGGTCACTGTGCAGTAACCCTGTGTGGGAGAGACTGACAGTAGTTCTCGTTAGGTTTAGGTTGTCTAAGCGAGGCTTGTGTAAATCAACTATTTTACCTAACGAAGGTCCCTCCTGTGTAGGAGAAGACAGGACGTAGAGGGATTACTCCACCCTCGAACCTCTATAAATTGTTGTGTTCTTTATTATTGATTACCTTGATCATAATATTGCATATCTGAATCTATCTGCCCATATCATCCCTACTCATAGTCACGGTTTTCAGAAAAACAAGTATTGTTTTGAAAAAGTATTTCCGCTGTGCATAACACTCTCTTGTTTCAAAGTTAAAGGTAACTGCACAAGCAGCGACCTTCGAAGTAAGATTTTCTGAAAAATTGAGTAGGCTTATTCACCCCCCCTCTAAGTCTACTACCACTTGGGACCAACAAGTGGTATCAGAGCAGGTTCGATTAAACATCCGATCTAACTGATCAATCCTAGATCCTCTCTTTCTGAAAACCCTTGGTTTTAAAACGCATTATCATGGACTCTCATAAAGTACCTATGTTTTCCATTGATGAATATGATGATTGGAAGATTCGTATGCAGACACATCTATCGGTCATGCATGATGAAATGTGGTACGTTATCACTGAAGGAGCACCAAGGATTACTAAAGTCAATCCACTATTTGATAGAGCCACAGATAAAGCAGTCGATAGGCAAAGAGACGCGTGAGCCATTCCACATCCAGCCATTCTGGACAAACCAAGAGAAGAATGGACTGCCGATAAAAAAAGAAGAGCAAACCTTGATAATGTAACAAAAAACGCGCTATTTCTTACTCTGGACAAAGGAACCTTCAGCAAGGTAAAAACTTGCAGAACTGCCAAAGAGATTTGGGAAAAGCTTGAGCAAATCTACGAAGGCACTGAGCTCACAAAAGAAACAAAGTCTCAACGGCAATACAAAAGTTCGAGCTGTTCGAGATGATACCTGGAAAAACCCTAGAGCAAATGTATCTAAGGTTCACAACCTTCATAACCGAGCTCGAGTCCCTAGACAATGTCTATACTCAAAAGGAGAAAAATATGAAGGTACTGAGAGCGTTTCCCGTCGAATGGGACAGCAAGACAACAACCATGAGAGTGTCTATGGACTTAAAGTCTATGAGCACATTCGATCTCTTCTCAGATCTCAAAGCCTTTGAATTCGACATCAATAGAACAATAATTGAGATCGAAGGAAGCAACTCGAGGATCACAACATTAACTGCAAGACAACCCCAAGAAGTTAGAAAATCCAAAGATCCAACAGCCAATCTGGAGGCCAATACAGAAGAAGACATGACACTACTTCTAAAAAGATTTCGAAAGTTCATGAGAAGGAATTCAAGAACTGATGATTACAGGAAAAAGCAAAGTGACACTGGAACAAGTAGGCAGTCACCTCATTCTAATTCCAAAGTTACTGATCTCTGCTATAACTGTAGAAAGTCAGGTCACTATGACAGAGAGTGTCCATATCCAGAAGTCCATAAATATCAAGAAGATGAATGAAAGGTGAGACAGGAAAGAAAAAGACAAGAAGATCAGATGCTAAGGCATTACTCGAAGAGACAGAATCGTCTCAGGCAGCTACACCTGAGAAGACACCAAAGAAAGAAGAGTCAACTACCGATAGTGACTCGGAGGACTCATCATCAGACGATGAAGCTCTGATCTGCCTCATGGCCAAAAGCAACGACTCTGAAGATGAGGTAATATATCTTAACTCTCATGTTCAAAATGGTGAAAGAATGAATATGACATGTGCCTTTAAACAAATAATGAGTGACTTTGAACAAATCACTTCGACTCATGAAGAGTTCAAATTAAAGAACATAGAACTCAGGAACAAGCATGATGCACTAGAAAGGGAGTTACTGATAGAAAAATAAAAAATTCAAGCATGCAGTAACCACAAAGCTGAAATCTATGAGCTCAAATTACAAGTCACTAAGCTAGAAAATGAAAAGAAGGTTCTTATTGAGAAAATTAATACCTTCAACAAATCATCCAAAGACTTAGATGTTATTCTAAGAATTCAGAGAAGCCTAAAAGATTATTCTGGTATAGGTTATTGTGAAAAGGACTCTACCTTGGTTGCTAGTACCTCAAAGGCACCTACATTTGTACCTACAACCATTCCTCATCAAAATGAATTATCTAATCTAGGGGGAAGCACAAACACAAATGTAGAAAGCCCTGTAGAAAAAGGAACAAAATACTTAAGAACTAATGATGAATCTGAATCTGTCAAAAGTTGGCTCCAGCAACCTAGGTATGCTAAAAATAGGAACTATAGACAACGATCTAGGAGGTTTAAAAGAACACAATTGTCATATGTACCAGAGATGTATGGAACCTTCACTTCTAGAAAGCAAAGGCGGGAATCACAAATATCAATGCAGTATCCAAAAGATACTTATGGCAATCCAGGAACCATCAAGATTTGCAATAAAAAGTTTATTGTAAAGCAAGTATGGGTTCCTAAAACGAGAATAGAAACTAACAAGAAAGGACCCGTACTTGTATGGGTACCTAAAAAGAAGTGATTTCTCTTGTGAGTGTAGTAACATGTGATTGAGAACAGCAAAGAAATATGGTATATTGACAGTGGCTGTACAAGACACATGACAGGAAACCCGAAAAGTCTTATCAATTTTAAAGTCTCCAAAGGACCTAAAGTTATATTTGGAGATAACTCCAAAGGAAGCACAAAAGGTACTGGTGATCTAATCAAAGGAAAGATCTGCATCAAAGAAGTATCTTATGTAGAGGGTTTGAAGTATAATCTCCTAAGCATAAGCCAATTTTGTGATAAAGGGTACTGTGTTGAGTTCAATCACAACAATTGCCTCATCAAGGACAACAAAACTCAGGAAGTCAAGCTTACAGGAACTAGAAAAGGAAACATCTACATTGCTATATGGGACTCAGCAAACACTGCCACATGTTTTGTTGCCAAAGACACCTCTGAAGCTAGCTGGCTGTAGCACAAGAGGTTGAGTCACCTGAACTTTAAAACTATAAACAAGCTGGCCAGAAAAGGGCTAGTCAGAGGACTAACAGACATTGTCTACAGAAAGGACGTTGTATGTGGAGCATGCCAAAAATGAAAACAAGTAAAGAGCTCCTTTAAAAACAAAACTCTTCGCTCTACTAAAAGGGTATTAGACATGCTTCATATGGATCTGTTGGGACCGATTGATCCAATCAATATATCTGGAAAGAAATATACCTTAGTAGTAGTAGATGACTATTTAAGGTTCACTTGGACGATCTTCCTCACAAAGAAATCTGACACTCAGCAATGTCTACCAGACTTCCTGAGAAAACTGCAAACAGAAAAACGTCTGAGCATAGTAAAGATCAGAATAGACAGGGGAACTGAATTTACAAATAAATTCATAGAAGACTATTGTTCAAACAATGGAATCAGGCACGAATATTCAGTAGCCAGGACGCCTCAACAAAATGGGGTTGCTGAAAGAAGAACTAGAACTTTGAAGGAAGCTGCAAGAACAATGCTGGCAGAAGCTGAGCTACCAAAGAGATTTTGGGCTAAAGTGACCAACACAACATGCTACACACAAAACAGATGCCTGATAAACAAGGATCTGAACAAAACACCCTACGAGCTGTGGTATGACTACTCACCCTGTGTTGTTTATTTTCACATCTTTGGATGCAGGTGTTTCATGCTCAACAATGGAAAGAAATACCTTAAAGCCTTTGATCCCAAATCTGATGAAGGAATATTCCTTAGTTACTCATCAGTGAGTAAAGCCTTTAGAGTCTTAAACAAGAGAATGCTTGTTGTGGAGGAATCTGTACATGTGATTTTTTATGAATCACACCGTAGTAAGACTAATATTAAGGAACTCCAAGAAGAATTGGACAGAACTCACATCAACAACAAACATGTTTAATATATTGATGTGAAGTTACCAAACCTTTAAAATGTGGATGGAATCCCATGATCCCAGACCACATATGTTCCTGACATGCGGGTACCAACTCAGAGGCAGGAACCTGAATTTAATCAGGAACCTGAAGATTATCAAACTACCGATCTAAATCAGAACCCAACTGAGGGGCAACCCCAGTAAGTCGATGAAGTAAGAAGAAGATGGCTGAAAGATCACCCCAGAGACTTAATTATCAGAGACTACACATCTGGAGTAAGAACGAGATGAGCAAATCCACATGAAGCTATGTTTGCTTGCTTTATATCTCAAATAGAACCAAAACATTCGGAGAAAGCTCTACAAGATACCAACTCGGTTCAAGCAATGCAAGAAGAGCTAAATGGATTTGAAAGAAATCAAGTCTGGTACCTGGTCCCCAGACCTACATATCATCGCGTCATCGGAACTAAGTGGGTGTTCAAGAACAAGCTAGATGAAGAAGGACAAGTTGTAAGGAACAAAGCAAGGCTAGTAGCAAAAGGATACTGCCAAAAAGAGGGCATAAATTTTGATGAAACCTTTGCTCCAGTAGCCAGACTTGAAGCAATTAGAATCTTCCTAGCATATGCAGCATATAAGAATCTCACTGTATATCAAATGGATGTGAAGAACGCCTTCTTGAATGGGATGCTGGTAGAAGAAGTCTATGTTGAACAACCACCTGGGTTTGAAGAAGATGCTGATAAGATGGTGTATAAATTAAGGAAAGCTCTCTATGGATTAAAGCAGGCGCTAAGAGCATGGTATGACACCCTGTCAAAATATCTGTTGGACAATGGATTCAAGAAAGGTAAAGTGGATAAAACCCTATTCAGAATTCAGGATGGAGACAGCATCCTGCTTGTTCAGATCTATGTTGATGACATCATTTTTGGATCAACCAACAAGCAGTTATACAGAAAATTCTCAAACATAATGCAATCTAAATTTGAAATGAGCATGATGGGTGAACCGAGTTTCTTCCTTGGATTGCAAGTAAAGCAGCTTGATCAAGGAACCTTCATAAATCAAATGAAGTACACCAAGCAGCTGATTAAGAAAATTGGAATGGAGAATGCCAGTACAGTAAGCATTCCAATGCAAACTTCAAAAGGTCTAGACAAAGATGAAGGAGGAAAGACAGTTGACATCACAAAATATAGAAGGCTAATTGCGTCACTGCTCTATCTTACCGCAAGCAGGCCAGATATCATGTTTGCTGTGGGAATGTGTGTACGATATCAAGCCACACCCAAAGAATCTCATCTTACAGCAGCAAAGAGAATAATCAGATATCTCAAGGGAACTCAAGATGTAGGCTTGTGGTATCCAAAAGAAGGTGATATAAAATTGATTGGATTTACTGACTCTGATTTTGCAGGTTGCAAAATTGACAGAAAAAGCACTAGTGGAACCTGTCAAATACTAGGGAATCGCCTAGTATCCTGGTTCTGTAGAAAGCAAACATCAATAGCCACTTCCACGGCCGAAGCTGAATATGTTGCTGCACGAAGATGCTGTGCGCAAATCCTATGGATTCAATAACAACTTCGAGATTCCGATATTGTTGAAAAGGATACTCTAATCATGTGTGACAATTCAAGCGCAATAGCAATTACACACAATCCTCTTTTTCACTCAAGAACTAAACATATTGATGTTAGGCATCATTTCATCAGAGATCATGTCGAAAAGAAAGATATCTCTCTAGAGAAGATACATACTGATCAACAATTAGCTGACATATTCACAAAACCTCTATGTGAATCGAGATTTCCCTTTCTAAGAAATAAATAAGGTATTATTAAATTAAGCTAAACCTACTAATGTATCTGTTGAAGTGTTCTACAGCTCAGGGGAAACACAACAATCACTTTCAGAAAGGACACTGAATAGGATCCTGACAAAGGTCCCTGGTGAAGGAAGTTGATAAAGCCTACTGAAAAATACACTAGCAAAAGCTACCTGGTAACTTAATCATCACAAAGAAACCCAAGAAGTGCACAATAGTGAGAAACTGTCAATCCCGAGACGTGGCGCATCAAATCAGGGCAGGTTACCCAATAAGTGGCGGCGATATTCGCAGAAAAGTCCCTCAAGATCGTTGAAAAGACAAAAACAAATCAGCGCATTAAATACAAGGATCCTCAACCACGGGATAAAAGACCTTTCAAATTCGAGAAGATCTACACCGTTGATCAAAATACAGGAAGTTCTTCTATAAAACAGAAACTTTACACTTGATCAAATCTTTTACATTTTTCATATCTTCTAAACTCTCTAACCTTCTGCAAAATAGAAACCTACTAATTGTTCCTGCGATTTTCTCTACTTTTTGCAGAAAACATGCCTACTCTACTACCTCTCGAAATGGCACCCAAAGTCACGCAAGTCATTGATGGCCGTCTCGTCGATGAGAAAATCATAGTGAAAGCCATTAGAGATGAAGGTCGCTCCATTGTACTGATGCAAATGATCCTGAACAATCTTCACCAATCCATAGTCTTTGGTTTATGCTCACACTACAAGGAACCCTACTGTGAGGACATGATCTGCCTGTTCTACAATAATGCAGAGATATCCAAGGACAAGTCAAAGATCATCTCTAAGATGGGGAAGAAAATGATTGAGATTACAGTCAGCCTCCTCGGCAGAATCTTCCAACTGCCAACTGAAGGGATTAATGGCAGTGAGTTAGTCACCTATAGGGAAGAGATTGTGGAAGAATACTGGAAGAGATTCACAGGTTTAGAGGACTTGCTGACATTGAACAAAAGTTACAACAAAAAGGTCTTCCAAATGGAGTATCAGATGCTCCATGATATCTGCTACCATATCATTGAGAACCGATCTGGTTCCTTTGATAAGTGTACCAATCTCAGATATAGAATGATGATGGCCTTAATGGAAGCTGAGAAGATAAATTGGGCAGAATATGTCTTTACCAGGCTCAAGAAAGAAGTCGAGAAAAGGTGGGTAAGCCAACCTATGGACTAATAATCAACACCATTCTTTGGTCTACTGGTCTCGACCTATCTAAGGGTAAGCCTATCCAAAAGGGCAAGTTCATAACATACGGCAGAATCTTTGTCAAGAAGGGAACTAAGGGCTCTCCGGTGACCAAAAAGACTACAACTGTGAAAGAAAATGAGCCTAAAAGAAATGAGAGACAGGAAAGCTCATCTGAGGGGGAAATCTTGACAGCCGCTGTTTCTCCACCCAAGCAGGAGAAGAAGGCAAAGAGTACTAGAGCAAGGGCAAAACAAATGGTAAGGAGGAAGCTGAGAATTTCTGATGATGAAATTTCACCATCACCCGTGTTGATGCTCCATGCACCATCTAGAAAAGATGATGATGCTGAGACAGAGATTCAGACTACTGAGCAAGTAGAAAGAGCTGTACAGAAGGTGACCAAACAAATATAAATAGGGGAAGAAGAGAGTTCAGAGGACTCTTAACCCGATATAGTCCTGGATATTGTAAAGATGAAGAGAGAGTTGAGGAAACAATGGGAAAGATTCACCACTTGGTGGAATTATCGACACCTTCCCAGTATGGTCTTGGTTCAATGGCAAGAGCTACATATAGAGGAAGATTGGGCACTGAATTGGGCTGAGGTGTCTGACATTAAAGAAGAGAAAGTACTGGACTCAAGCTTTCTAGTAGGATTACGAAAGAAGAAATGGAGTGAGTTCAAGGAAAACTATGAAGCAGAGTTGAGACTGGTTGCTCGTGCCGAAAAGAAAAAACAGACAGCACCTCTTGAATTGCCTCCACCATCCCCAAGAACTCTGAAGAGAAAGAAGCCTATTGAGTAACCTGACTTCTATAGGGATGATGTCATTCTAATGGGAGCACCTGAACAAGTGATCGCTGGTGATGACATAGGTTTTCCTGAGAAACAAGCAGAAGCCTTTGGAGCTGATGAAGCAGAAGAAAGGATGTTGAAATAGGCCATGGATGCTAGTTTGTTGGAAAAGGGGAGGAAGCATAAAGCTGTAATCATACAACCGGGTGAAGGGTCATCAGCTATAGCAGCACCCATAGAACATGTTGGATACATTTGTAGAAAGTTTTGATGAGACAAATCCTTAAAAGTAAGTCTATAGCATAACCAATCTTAGGATAAGATTCTTGCAATAGAGTTACTATAGAAGATTAAAAGAAAACGAGAAAGTGTCAAAGGAAGGATACTGAAGAGAATGGGTGAAAAGAATCTGGAATTAATAAGGATACTATTGACTTCAGGAAGCTACTGGAAGAGACCTCGCCAAAGCAGAAAACAGCGAGACAGGAAGCTACCTGGGAAGACCATGCCGAAAGCATATTGCAAGGAGCCGCATGCTACAGAAGCGTCGAAACCACCTGAAGGAGCAAGCCAGAAGAAGGAAGCTCCAGAGTGAAGCTAGAGGAGGAAGCTACAAGGCAGGCATGGGCAGAAAGTCAAAGTTACCGGTAGACACAAGAAGTTATCGGTAGAGAGAAGAAGGAGAGAAGCCAAATGGAAGAAGACAAGTGGAAAGCGAAAAGCTGCCGGGTGTCAGGAGTGTGGCACGTCAATGTCAGAACTCTATTTACCTTTAACGGGCAGATTTCACCACCTATAAAGAGGAGGACTGAAGACTGAAATGGTGTGTGAGTGAGAGAACACACCCAGTGTGTGAGAGAAGCACCAAGTGTGCAAGAAAGAAGAAGACGAGCCCATCAGAATATCCAAACGCAAGAGAAGAGAGAAGAGCTCAAGGCTCACAAAAGGGAGAAGCGCAGTAAAATGGGGAAGTTAAGAAGAGTAGAGAGTGTTCACAAAGAGCAATAGAAAAGAAGAAAAGCTCGAACACTCCACACCGTAAAAAAACACACACCCAGTCTACCAGTTAGCAGCAAGCTTCAGCAGAAAGAGTCTGCAAAAGAAGGCCAAGCTTGCTGCACCCAGTTGAAGAAGAAGGAGATAAACCTCTCTAAAAGGTTGTCTCGGAGTACTAAGTACGAGAGTAATGTCCTGCTGAGTTTACTACTTTCGAGGAGAAAGTGAAGACCCTGGGTGGGTAGAGGAGGATCGTGTGTGGGTCTACGGAAAGTAGGCAAGCATCTGTGTGAAGGTTTGCTACTTCTTCATTAAGGGTGGGTTGTAATAGATAGGTTTATGTAAATCAACCAGCTTAACCAATGTTCCCTCCCATGAGGAGGAAGATAGCACGTAGAAGGATTACTCCACCTTCGAACCTCTATACATGCTTGTGTCTTTATCTGCTTACTGCCATGTATACACTCTCTCTAATAATCCACACATCTTCTACCAGGCATAGAAAAGGCTTCCACATTCACTCTGATCAGTAACCTCTCAAAAGGTTACTGACATAAGAGAAAGGCGATAGATGTAGAAGAAAAATGTGCAATGGATTAGTAGGCTTATTCACTCCCCACCCCCTCTAAGCCTACTACCAGTTGCTTCTTCGGACTAACAAGTGGTATCAGAGCAGGTTGGACCATTCACCAGTTGATATACCTGATACCTACAAGTGGTATCAATAGTCTATAACCAGTGAATTATTCATCCTTGTTCAATGGTCAATCTAATACCAACAAATGGTATCAGAGCAGATGGATGAACCAAAAAATCTAATCGATCTGTCTAGATCCCAGCTGTGAAAGAAGCCTCTCTCAATATCTCTATCTCTCTCTCTCACCTTGACATTAGAGATCATTTCAAAATGACTTTTGCTCAAAAAAAAGATATGATTGATATGAAGACAACAAACAGCTAAAAGATGAAGAAAATCAAGTTGTGTTGTGAAGAATGCTGTTTCTGAGGGGGAACAGCAAGCTGCGAAGAAGAAAGTCATGTACAAAGAAGCAACGTCCTTATCTATCATGGAGGAGACCAACATGGAGCTAATCAACAAAGAAGACTTGCTTCTGAGTAAACAAAGGAAGCTGACATCAACAAGCGAAGAAGTAAATGCTAAGGATGTCAAACAAAGGAGTAAGAAGAAGAAGCTCACTCCAGTCTCTAGATAGAAACAAGATAAAAGAAGACCTACTCTTTTGAAAGAACAAAATGACCAGGTACCTCGTTCCAATTATATACTCTTTATTTCTGGTCATAATCATGTCTTTTTCTGTCAAAGAACTCAAGTGACTATTTTCTACAATAATGAACTTTAAACCGTTGTCACTTGGTTCTAATAATGAGAAGGAAGCCTGTATGTTTTTGTTTCACATCATAACGCTTTACCTTCTCATGATAAGCCTCAAAGTAATCTAAAATAGTACTGATAAGTGACCCCACATCTTAAAAGAGAAGACCACAATGTAAGGGGGAACTTCCAGTACAAATCTAGGAAGCTTTGAAGGCAAAAAGGTTAAAATCCTTGGAATAACCCAAGTGTGGGAATGCTATAGAAAGTCTGCAACGAACTGACATTCCATTAGGAATCAAGCAGAATAGCAACTCCAGAAAAATAAATATAAATAAATAAATAATAATAATAATAATAATAAATAATAAAATTTTTAACAATTTTGCTTACTATGTCTTTGTCTATCTTGTTTTGATTATATACATCTGCACGCACTATCACTCTTTGATCTTCAAAAGTCTTGAAGAAGCCAAAACTCTCTCTACAGTATGGGATGTGAAGATAGTCTAAGCTCTGAAAGAAAACAAGAAGGACTCATACTTGTATGAGTACCTATACATGATTATCGTTATGCAGGTACAAATGACAAAAAACTAGTAAATTTTGGGGGAACCATTGACGAGATGACAAACTCTGACTATAGGATGCTGAACATCCGGCTACATGATACTAGGTCATGGGATAATAGGACGTTGTACACCCAGACACTAGATGCCAAGCTAACTGGATGCTAAGTTACTAGAAATCAGAGCACTTGTCATTAAATCAATAGAAAAGGTAGAAGGACCTAAATGAAAAAGATAAAGATCTGACTAAAAGAAACTCTAGACACCAGAATATTAAAAACTAGGTCACTAATAGCAAAATACTAGACATCAGGATACTAGAGACCAGGCTGACTGGAAATTAGGTCGCTGGGTAGTAGGACGCTAGATATCAGGATGCTAGATACCAGGGGCTGGAAACTAGATCGCTGAACACTAGGTCGCTGGGCAACAGGACGCTAAGTACCGAGTAGCTGGATACTAGATCGCTGAACACCAGGTCGCTGTGTATCAGGACGCTAGATTTCAATATTCTGGATACTAGGTTACTTAAAGTCAGAACTTATCATCAAAACTGGATAAAGAGATCTCTTGGATGTTACAAGATAAAGCAGTTACTGAGAAAATATTTATTGGTAACTTGCGTACATTTAAAAGAGATCACCTTTTCAGAAATAGACTACCTTTTCTAAAACCCTAAAAGAACTCCAGCCGAACGATCAGAAAAATCCAAGGGTGAAGATTCAGCCGCTGACCACATATGCAATCAAATCAAGAGATAAGATTTAAAGCTGTGGAAACTGTCAACATCAGCCTTGGAAACCGGCTGAGCAGTTAATGAAATCTTTAAAGATCTAAACTGCAATAGGGAATATTTCTATCCCTATATATACATGCACTCTTATTCTTCACAAAGCATAAAAAGATGTCCTCTCCCTCTCTCTTATCCCTGCATATCATGGAACTCTATTGTTGGAAACCCTTCTCTTCATCCCTTCCTAAAGACACATTCTCTGCAAATAATCAACCAAGCACAAGCCAAATCGCATACAGTCACCTCTCATGCTTAATACTTGCTAAGCAAGTCTTCCTCAAAAGACTTGATCTTCTATCATTCTCTCCTCACCTCAGACTTGAGTATGCTTAAGGTCTTGCCCAACGATCTCCCCTGAGACGTTGGAGGTTAAATTGGAGGAATCCCTCTCCAGTGACCCTAGAGCTTTAGCTCATTTTTTATGATGTCAAAAAGGAGGAAGAACTGTGAAGGATTCAAGAAGATCAAAAGTCTTCCTAAGGTGAATAACAGAAGAGCAACCCATCCATTGTGTGAGCTTTCTTCTGTGTCCAAGAAGAAAGAGGAAGAGGGGTCAGACACAGGAGTTGGAGAAAAAGTACGAGAAGAAAAGTTACAGCAAGCTACTGTACCAAGACTTCTCTACTCGTTCACCGACTCTTGAGTATAAACCTTAGTTCCTTCTTCTTCGAAGAGACATCCTCACCTTTACTCTAATTCTCCTCCACGATCAAAGAGGAAATCGACTGGGAGCAAACCTTGCATAATAGAGGAAGAAGCGAGAAAGAAGCTCGCAAGAAACTAGCAACAAACAAGAAGGGAAAAGAAAGATAGGAAAGAGCAAGAAGAATAGAAGAATCAATTTAGAGAGGATTTTTATTGTAACTTTGCTTACTGCATTGTTATATAAATATGTTATCTTAATAAAATGTCTTCTGTTCTTCATAAATGCTCAATCCTTATACACTTTGTTTTAGACTGATCTGTGATTTGTGTATGAAAGTAGTATGCCCATATGTGTCATGCTTTAAATAAGCTTTCTATGCTTAAAAGGTTATATTCTTTTGATCTTCTATAAAAAGGTTTTATCATCATCAAAAAGTGGGAAATTGTTAGATACATTTGTAGAAAGTTTTTATGAGACAAATCCTTAAATATAACTCTATAGCATAACCAATCTTAGGATAAGGTTACTACAATAGAGTTACTATAGAAAATTAAAAGAAAAAGAGAAAGTGTCAAAGGAATGATACTGAAGAGAATGGGTGAAAAGAATCTGGAATTAATAAGGATACTATTGACTTCAGGAAGCTACTGGAAGAGACCTCGCCAAAGCAGAAAACAGCGAGACAGGAAGCTACCTGGGAAGACCATGCCGAAAGCATATTGCAAGGAGCCGCATGCTACAGAAGCGTCGAAACCACCTGAAGGAGCAAGCCAGAAGAAGGAAGCTCCAGAGTGAAGCCAGAGGAGGAAGCTACAAGGCAGGCATGGGCAGAAAGTCAAAGTTACCAGTAGACACAAGAAGTTATCGGTAGAGAGAAGAAGGAGAGAAGCCAAATGGAAGAAGACAAGTGGAAAGTGAAAAGCTGCCGTGTGTCAGGAGTGTGGCACGTCAATGTCAGAACTCTGTTTACCTTTAACGGGCAGATTTCACCACCTATAAAGAGGAGGACTGAAGACTGAAATGGTGTGTGAGTGAGAGAACACACCCAGTGTGTGAGAGAAGCACCAAGTGTGCAAGAAAGAAGAAGACGAGCCTTGTGTGTACTAGAGATTTGGTCACTGTGCAGTAACCCTGTGTGGGAGAGACTGGCAGTAGTTCTCATTCAGTTTAGGTTGTCTAAGCGAGGCTTGTGTAAATCAATCGTTTTACCAAACGAATGTCCCTCCTTGTGTAGGAGAAGAGAGGATGTAGAAGGATTACTCCACCCTCGAACCTCTATAAATTGTTGTGTTCTATACTGTTGATTACCTTGATCATAATATTGCATATCTGAATCTATCTGCTGCATATCATCCCTAAGCATAGTCATGGTTTTCAGAAAAACAAGTATTGTTTTGAAAAAGTATTTCCCCTGTGCATAACACTCTCTTGTTTCAAAGTTAAAGTTAACTGCACAAGCAGCGACCTTCGAAGTAAGATTTTCTGAAAAATTGAGTAGACTTATTCACCCCCCCCCCCTCTAAGCCTACTACCACTTGGGACCAACAGTTGCCCATATTGAGCTTCCTTCCGGTGCATGGGGTATAAGTCGAGAATGATCCATTCTCTGAGCAAACATGACAAGTGGCACCGGTATCCACAAACCATTCATTTAGGTTGTCAACCAAGTTGGTTTTAAACACTACCGCCGACATGTCTTTGTCGGTCAACTCACATTTTTCAATCATGTTAGCATAGGATTGAGGTTTACTATTTTTATTTTTCTTAGGTAGACGACAATCCTTTACCTTATGATTTGGTTTACCACAATTGTAGCAATCACCATTGAACTGGGCTTTCCTCCCGAAGGATCTTTCTTGCTCTTTCCATTCGGCCTCTTCCTCTTGTTAGAGGAACCTTCTAACAAGTTGGCCTTAGCCTCCTCACAAACATGGCCAAATTTACCGTCCATTCTACAGTTATCTTCTTCAATTCGAAGTTTCACAATCAAGTCATCAAAACTCATGTCCTTGCGTTTCTGCTTGAGATAGCTTTTAAATTCCCTCCAACCAAGGGGCAGCTTCTCGATCACAGCAGCAACTTGGAACACCTCGGGCAAGGCCATACCCTCAGAAAGGATATCATGCAAGATCAATCGAAATTCTTGGACTTGTTCCACAACCGACTTAGAATCATTCATCTTAAAGTCTAGGAACTTAGCCATAACGAATTTCATAGATCCGGCATCCTCCGTTTTATACTTCTTTTCCAAAGAGTCCCACAACTACTTCAATCCACTAAGGATATAGTTACCGCACAAGTAATCTCCCTCGCACCATTGGTCAAGCGCAATGCGCTTTTCCACATCCGGGTCATCCTCAGTGACCACAGGTTGTTCCTCAATTAGGAACCTCGCTACATGTAGCGTAGTCAAGTAAAACAACATCTTTTGCTCCCACCTTTTAAAGTTAGCACCCGTAAACTTCTCAGGCTTCTCTCATTGGATAGGAGTTACAAAGGGTTTCATAGTCGAAGAAGTTGACATTGTTCAGAGCTATTCATCGTTGAGATTGTTGGGTGTATAGGTTTACCAAACAATGTTTAATTACAAAGGAAACATAAAGCAAACAAAAAATAAAAACTGATGTTGCTCTTGGTGTTGGACAACACAGTGGGCAACATCGAACAAACATAAACTTCTGAACAGCCTTAGTGTTTCCCCTTTCTCCGATTTTACAGTAGCCTTTAACCACGAACAGATCTCCTCCACAGTAGCAGGAACAACCCACGAACCAGGTTTAAGTCGAGTCAAGGTTAGACCTATCCCCTCAAAGACGAATACATCCCGGCTAGTGCTCACGGTTTGACGTAACGTCCCCAAAGGTAAAACGACTTCGTCTTCAAGTTAGTAGCACCACATAACTGGAAGCTCCAGCGAACTAGAATGGAGATGGACTAGAATGTATGATCTATATGGAAAACCGTATGCAACTTTGCACTTTTGTTCAAAGGATGCTATGAACTTTAATACAATAAAACATGGAAAGATGGTGCTCTCAGGAGTCTTTTTTTTTTTTTATGATATGAAAGATGTTAATTTCATGCATAAAAATTCCCTATGTTATAGACTTCATTCAACATTCTTGTAGATCATGGGAGGGGAAAAACTACCCCACTAAGTGAGTAGTGCAACCCACCTCTCTACTTTTTAGAACTTCCAATCAACTACCCTTGCCCATAACTTCATTCCAGAAGTAGGCTCCCATATTGGATGATCATGGGCCTTATGGACCTCTCCAATGGACTTCCAAAAGGACTTTTATGAACTGGGCTTCGCAGACACACGATGTTACACGCAATGTTACTCGTCATGTTGCAACATCATAAACAACATCGTCACCAACACCAGAGGCAACATTCGACCAACAAATAGATTGTTGTCACAAACTATGTGTGTCGATTTCCACTCACCAAAAATCGGTTTTGAGAGTGAGAATGCACTACGACCATCTACTCCAAATGTAGAACAATCTATTGCCCTTTATTTTTATATTTGCCCAACTTTTGCTACTCAATTCGGTGGTCAACAATGTGTTGTAACACATTTCAAACATTGGTCAAACCAATTTTCACATTGCACCCAAGTTCTTCTCCATGAGACTGTAGGATCAAGAGAAGGATCTTTCTCCAGTAACCCCAGATCTTCAGCTCGATGATGATGACAAAATGGGGGGAAGAAACTGCAAAGGATCATGGAAGATCAAAAGTCTTCCAAAGGGGGAAGAGAGAAGATTCCAACCCTTCTATAGGGTGTATTCTCTTCTGCTCAGAAGAGAATGAGAAGGAGAAGCAGTCGAAGGAATTGGTAAGATTATATCAAGAGAGAAAGGCTGCAACAAGCTTGTACGCCTTGGGCTCTCTCCCTCCTCACCTGACCCTCCAAGCATATCTTTTTTCTCTCTCATCAAGCCTCTCACCTTTTTCAGCTCTCCTCTCTAATCAAAGAGAAGAACTCACACAGAAGAGGGAGAAGCCAGACAGAAGATTAAAGCTAACAGCAAGCTAAGGGGGAAGGAAAGACAAGAGCAAAAGAAAGAAGACTGAGTCAGAAATGCAAGATAGAATGTTTACTTTGTACTTTGCTTACTGCTTTGCACTGTAAATTTATTTTATCGTAATAAAATATGTTTTGTTCTCTAAAAACTCACTCCTTGTCAACCTTTTTCTCGACTTTATGTGATTTGATAAAAGCATATCATTTTTACATGATATATCTTGTGTATCTGCTTATTGTGCTTAAATATTTCTGATTCTTTGAACATGTATCTTGATCTTCTCTGTAAAGGTTTTGTCATCATAAAAAATAGGGAAATTGTTAGGAAATATATGAATATGTTTTGATGAGACAAAAACCTTAAAAAAAGCAACATTCAAGTAATTTGCATAATACATCTCTATCTTATAAGGTTACTGCAGGAAGGTCACTACAACAAGATGCTTCAGAGAATGCTTCAAAGGAAGGACACTAGAGAGAATGATGAAGAAAACTGGAAAACTAAAAGGACATTGCTTACTGCAGGAAGCTACCTAAAGAGACCACATCCAGCATACTGCAAAATAGCAAGCTACAGAAGCTTCAGTTACTTGACAAAGCAAGTACGAGGAGGAAGCTAAAAGTTACCAGTAGAAATGGAGGGATTTGAGCCGGTCAAAAGAAGACACGTATAAAGTACAAAGCTGATGCGTATCTAAGAGGAGCGGGCGCATTAAATGCAACCGTACTATGAGGATCAGAAAAAGTACTGTGAAGATCTGCACATTAAATACTGGGAACCTGCCACACTTCAATGGGCATAATTCTTAATCTATAAATAGAAGAGACTGGAGACTGAAGAACAGCGAAAAAGAAAAGAGAGCAAAGCGAGAGCAGAAATAGAGAGCAGAGAAGGGGCAAAAGAAGAAGAGAAGAGAATATGGAAGAAAAGGAAGCTCAAACGCTCTGAACAAGATTGTTTAGTCATTCAGTCCTACAGCAAGCTATAACAGTGTAACCTGCAAAAGAAGCCAAGTCTTGTTGCACCCAGTTGAAGAAAAAGATAAACCTTTTAAAGACTGTCTTTGGAGTGCTTTGTGCTAGACCTTTTAAAGACTGTCTTTGGAGTGCTTAGTGCTAGAATTAGGTTCTTGTTAAGCTTTACGCTTTCTGAAGAAGAAAGTAAGGATCATGTGTGGGTCAGTAGGAAGAGTATGCAAGTATCTTTGTGAAGGCTTGCTACTCATTTGTTAAGTCTGTGTTGTAATAGCTAGGGTTATGTAAATCAACAATTTTAACAAAGTTCCCTCTTGAGAAGAGGCAGAGAGGATGTAAAAGGATTACTCCACATTCGACAATATAACCTGCAAAAGTAGCCAAGTCTTGTTGCACCCAGTTGAAGAAAAAGATAAACCTTTTAAAGACTGTCTTTGGAGTGCTTAGTGCTAGACCTTTTAAAGACTGTCTTTGGAGTGCTTAGTGCTAGAATTAGGTTCTTGTTAAGCTTTTCGCTTTCTGAAGAAGAAAGTAAGGATCATGTGTGGGTCAGTAGGAGGAGTATGCAAGTATCTGTGTGAAGGCTTGCTACTCATTTGTTAAGTCTGTGTTGTAATAGCTAGGGCTGTGTAAATCAACAATTTTAACAAAGTTCCCTCTTGAGAAGAGGCAGAGAGGATGTAAAAGGGTTACTCCAACTTCGAACCTCTATATATATATATGTGTTTGTTGCATGCTTATCTATCTAACTGCATATCCAAGTGAAAAACATATCTTCCATACTTGTGTTTTCAATAGAAGAGAGATTATCCGTTGAACAACTCTCAAGACTCCAGAGTAACCTCCCAAAATGTTACTGCACTTAACTCTACAAGTTCAAGCAAGTTGCTTCTATGAAGCAAGCTGTTAAGCTTAAAGCTCACTCTTGAACTTACCCGTTATGGAGCAAAAAGATTTAGAAAAAGATTTCAGTAGGTTTATTTACCCCCCCTAAACCTACTGCTACTTGGGACCAACACAACAGAATATTCATGTTGAATTCTCTTTTCCGAGCAATATTTCTCTATGAATTTGTTTGTGAATCTAGTGCCTCTGTCAATCATTGTTGGAACATATTTAAGTATGTTTTGATAAGACAAAACCACAGAATAGTAACCCTCATTCTATAAGCATAACCAATCTTAGGAGAGGTTACTACAACGAGGTTACTGCAGAAAGATACGACAGAGAAAGCTTCAGAGAAATGATACTGAAGAGAATGGTAAAAGGAATCTGGTAGACTAATTAGGATATTGCTTACTGCAGGAAGCTACCTGGAAGAGACTATGCTTAAAGCATACTGTAAAGCAGCTGGCTACCGAAGACTCAAGCTACCTGACAAGAAGCTACCTGGAAGAGACCATGCCGAAGCAGACTGCGAGGGAGCAAGCTACAGAAGTCTCAAGCCACCTAAGAGCAAGGCTAGGAAGAGAGCTACAAAGCGAACATGGAAGAAAGCTAGAAGTTACCTGTAGAGAGAAATGGGAATGGAGCCAATCAGATGAAGACACGTAGAAAGCGAAAAGCTGGCGTGTATCAGAAGAAGTGTTGCGCATTGAATGATGGAAATCTACCTACCTTCAATGGGTGGATTTTCTAATCTATAAATAGAAGAAAACTGAAGACTGAAGAAGTGCGAGAGAGAAGAAACGAGAACAAAAGAGCATGGACAAAAGCTCGTAGAGAGAAGAGCACAAGAGAGAGCGCCAAAAGAGAAAAGCACACCAAAAGAAGAGAAAAGCACAAGAGAGAGCTTAGAAGAGAATGCTCAGAAGAAGGGGGGAAGGGCATATAGAAAAGAAGAAGAAAAGAGTGTACAAAAGATAACAAGAGAGAAGAAAGCTCAAACACTCTATGCCCAGACATGCATACTCATTCACACAGTCCAGACAGCAAGCTACAACAAATCAACCTGCAAAAGAAGCCCAAGCTTGTTGCATCCAATTGAAGAAGAAGAAGACAAACCTTTTAAGGACTGTCTAGGAGTGCTTAGTCAGGACTAGGATCCTGATAAGCTATCCACTTTCTGAAGAAGAAAGTGAGGACCCTAAGTGGGTTGGGTAGGATGCTGTGTGGGTCAGTTAGGAAAGTAGGCAAGCAGCTGTGAGCAGCTATGTGTAGGCTTGCTACTTACTTGTTAAGTGAGTGTTGTAATAGACAGGGCTATGTAAATGAACAAGCTTAACAAATGTTCCCTCTTGAGAAGAGATAGATAGGATGTAGAAGGGTTACTCCACCTTTGAACCTTTTTATATCCATGCATTTATCTATGCTTACTGTTCTATATGCATATTTTAAGTTAGATCCTCACAATGTTTGAGTTCTTCTCATTTTGTATCCTCTACATGAACTCAGGTAGTTTCAGCTGTGTTTCTGATTTCTTTGCAAGAAAGATGGTCCAGGCAAATCTTGAGTAATCATTAATGATTACTAAGGAGTATTTCTTTCCACTTAGGCTTGTTGGTCAATTGGTCCAAAAAGATCCATGTGCAGCAGATCCAGAATCTTGAATGATGATCTCTGCACCTTCTCTTTAAAAGACACTTTGATTTGCTTTCCTTTTTTACAAGCTCCACATATGCTCTCTTTCTAATAAGCTATGTCAGATAACCCTCTCACAAGTCCTTTTCTGGTCAGTTTGTTGATGGTTTTGAAATTCAGATGGCTCATCCTTTTATGCCACAGCCAGCTTTGTTCAAGTGAGCTCTTTGCAATGAAGCGTGTTAGAGTAGTTGAAGATTTCCAGTCCACTAGAACACATTTCCTTTTCTTGTTCCTGCAAGCTTGATTTCTTTGCTGACTGCATCCTTGATTAGGCATTTGTCTTGGAAGAATTCCATGCAATGTGCCCTTTGTCACAAAATTGACTTATGCTTAATAAATTGTACTTCAGTCCCTTCACATATGACACATCATTGATTTGTACATCTCCTCTGATTATCCTTCATGTAACCAAAGTGTTTCCTTTTGAGCTATCCCAAAACACCACATTCGGTCTTTTGCAATTCTGGAAGTTACTAAGTGAAGACCTGCCGCCAGTCATGTGTCTGAGCAGCCACTGTCTATGTACCATGGATCTCTGCTGATACATAGCGACTGCACCTACAAGATGGTCATTCAGATTTAGGTACTTATACAAGGACGGGTCCTTGAGGGTTAGATTTCAAGTTTTTCTTTACAGATTGAGTCTCGGTTTTATCTTTTTCTTTAGGAAACAGGGATGTGTCTATGAAATCCCAATCTCCTTATTGAACTTCAGTTCCTCGTTCCTTTTTGATGTGTTGTAACCTACGTGGTTGTTGTATCTTGCTTCCACTGGTAGCAGTTGTAGTTTGCTACAAGCTACAACTTTCAGCAGTTTTTGTGTCCATGGTTACAGTAGTCTGTTTCGATTCATTATCTTCAATGGTCAGGTCCTCCACTTTCTTCTCAAGCTCTTTTTCAAGAAACATAACTTCTCCCTTGACAAACTTAGGGTTCATGCATGAGTTTTCTTGACTAGCTTTGTCAAATTCATTATATCATATTCCAAGTCTAGCTTCTAGAGTTTTCTATTGACTTATGAAGTCCCTTGATTTTTTCAGTAGCTCTACTGAATAAGATTATAGTGGATTTGATCTTTATCACTTCAATCTCAAGATCTCTAACTCTGTTCTTTAACTTAGCACACTTCTTACTCTTACTTTCACTTTGTTCTTTCAGAATTTCTTGCTCATATTTCCATTCTGCAACCTTGTCACTATCTAGTTTCAGCACTTTGTTCTCTCTTTTTAAGGCTTTATATTTAGAGTTTACCTTTTCAAAGTCACTTAGAAGCTGTCTAACAAAGTTATCCATCCTAACATCATAAGACTTAGAAGAGATAGGTTTTTAAATTACCTTTTCTACAGCATCCTCTTCAGTTTGTGCCATAAGGCATATCATTGCTTCATCTTCTAACGTGGATTCATCTGTGTCTGACTCTGAAGAAGGTTCTTCTTATGCTTCAATGGATGCGGTAGCTCCTTTTGCTTTTTCAGCTTCTACCAATAGTGCCCTCAGTTTTAGTCTCTCGTTCTTGGTTCTTTTTTTCCTTTTGGCTCTGACCTCCGCTGGATATCGATGAACAATTGGATGCGGACAATTTCTGGCATAATGTCTAGGTTTTATACAATTGTAGCACAAATCTTTCGATTATATTGTATCCTGGACTTGCCGCATCTTCTGTTATGGTTGTTGCTGTAGGTTGTTCTTTCTCTGAAAGTTTCCCCCTATCTTTTTGCTTCTCCTCATGAATTTGGAAAACTTTTTCAACAACAGTGTTATGTCATCTTCTGCAACTGGAGCAAATTATGTTATAACTACAAGCTTAGTTGCAGCAGTGTTTTCTTTTGTTCCTCTTACAACAAGTGTTGTAACTTTGCTACTGCCTTCATCCAGTTCTTTCTTCCGTCGGTATATGTCAAATTCGAACGCCTTGAGATCAGAAAATAAGTCTAATGTGCTCATTGACTTTAAGTCCATGGAAAATCACATGACAGTGGTCTTACTATCTCATTCAGCTGGTAGAGCTCTCAAGACTTTCATGTTCTTCTCTTTTTTTAGAGTAGCTCTTTCATAGGGATTCCAGTGAATCTAAGATCCAGCTGTTCCAGGGTTTTTCAATATTCATTTCAAATAGCTCAAACTTTTGAGTGGCTGAAGAGATCTTGTTATCCTTCGTGAGCTTTGTCTCTTCACAGATCTGTTCCAACTTATCCCATATTTCTTTTGTTGTTTTGCACGTCTTCACCTTGCTGAAAGTACCCTTATCCAAGGTGAGAAACAGTGCGTTTTGGGCTATGTTGTCCAAGTTGGATCTCTTCCTGTCTTCACCTGTCCATTCCTGTCTGAGCTTCTCAATGTAGGGTTGTATCCTGAGGTGTTCAGCTTCTTCAATCTCGCCCTCATCATCAGCTTCTTGTTCACCAGCTATATCTCTTCTTCCTTGAGTGAAAATCGGGTTTGGCTTAGTGATTGTTTGGTGGCCCTTCTGTGATTACTTACCACATTTCATCATGTATAGCCGATAAATGTGTCTGTATCCTGATTTTCCAATCATCATTATCTTCAATCGTAAACATAGTAACATTTGCATGCATAGAATTCATGTTAGATAAAAAAGATATAAAGCACTTAGAGCAGATAGCGTAAAGATGGTCTCGGGTTAATCTGGGTAGGCAACCAAACGAGTTGGTTTTTAACCCAACCCGTTCTGGTACCACTTGTTGATCCCAAGTGATTACAGAGGTGTTAAGATGTATACTATAAGCCTAGCTTTTGTATGAACATCTTTTATGCAATGAGAATCATTATGGTCACATGTTTGCATTTTATATTTGTTATATATGTTTATGCAATGTCCAATTAATTTATATTATAGATAACTTAGTGTGTGGTGCCACACAGAAGATCTTGTTATCAGTTTCTTATAAATTATAAAGAGTAGCTCACAACCAAGATGAATTTGGACAAATCATCGGAATGGTTGTAGTGTAGTTTGGTATTAGTCTGTCTTGACTATAAAACTACACTAGTATACTTTATGTGTATTGAGCAGGACCATTTGAGGTTGTTCGTTTTATTCTGACTATATAATGAACAAGACCTCTGTTATTATGGATGTACGTTCTCTTAATCCCTATATAATAACAGCCACGTATACACAATATTTGTTTCTTTAATTTACCAACGAGTGAGATTTATTTATTAAATCAATAAACTCGGTGAATTGGGAAACCGTATTGTCTATATGGTGTACTGTTGATTATAGAAGGAATCTGTGTCCTAATTATTTAGGATGATGATGTCCCCTTGAGGAGCTCATAAGGATTATCATGTAAACCCTGCAGGTGGATTTAATCCGACATGATAATAAAGTTGAGTCGTACTACTCTTGGAATTAGATGTTAATTAATTAAGTTGTTAGTAACTTATTTAATTAACGGACATTCGATATCTTAAACACAGGGAGATAAACGTGCACATAATAAGAAGGAGCCCATATTAAATATGGGATTGGGACGGTAGTTCAATAATAATTCTTTAGTGGACTGAATTATTATTGATGGGCTTAATTTATGTGCTCGGGCCGAACACAGGATACTTAAGCCCATCAGGAGGCCCAACCCAATTCCTCCTCTAGGTCCCTGATGTAGCCTATTTATAGCCCTTTTTTCATCAGCGCCTCTCAACACACGCAGATCACAGATAACACGTGATAGTGAGAGAGAGTGCAGAATTGAGAGTTCTCGAAGGATCGTTGGCCACGCAACGTTCGAGAAAGGCTGCAGGAATACATCGGAAGATCGAGAGGTCTAGGGTTACGTAAGATCAGTCTTGGCTCGATTTCTCGTAGACTGATCGAAAGGTATAATTATTTTCTTTCCGCTGCTTCTTCTTTATACCTTTGCATGGATCCCGATTCATCAATTGCATAGAGCCGGCGATCGGTCGGTTCCAACAATTGGTATCAGAGCCAGGTTTCTGGTTCTATGCAATTGGATCGGTTAATTATTATGATCTTATGCTGTAGCATACGTTTTATATTCAGATTGTATGATAGTAGGATTGCATAGGATAACTCGGTTTTGCAGGTTATCTATATCCAACTATTATGGTCTGTGTGTATGTTTAATGTATGATCTAAACCCTCGGACCTGTCGAGGTTTTTTGTTTTGGGTTGGTTGCATGATTGTAATAGTAAAAGCACGGCGGTTTGTCGTGTTAGGTTCGATATTTTTTTGATAAGTTCTCGATGTAATTCTTGATTAGTTCTCGATGTAAATCTTGATTTCTTATCGATGTATTACTGTTCGATTACAATTTTGATGTAATCCGATCGATGTAACTTGAGTGGATTGCTGGTCCGATCGAAAGACTGATCGAAAGATGTTCGATGAGATCGAAAGGCGCTGTTCGATCAGACGGCTGGATTGGCGCAACGGGGCGCTGCTGAATCTCCGCAACAACCTGGTGGATTGGTGATTCTGCTGCTGAATCTCCGCAACAACGTGCTGGATTCGAGTGATTCTGGTGCTGAATCTTCGCAACAACGTGCTGGATTCTCGCAACTGGTGGATTTTTTTTTTCTAACGGGGTCGATCCCCGTTTGGCAGGCGAACATTCGATCGAAGTGGCCATAATAGTTGGATTTACTTTATTCCATATTTATTGCCTATTTATATGTTTGTTGTTTTATCAAGCATGCTTTTATATGTCACATGTCATTGCATGCTAAATTCCCTCATTTAAATAACTAAGTGGGAGAGGGATTTATTTTGAATAAATCCCATGGTCTCCATTACTGGTTTGTAAGTGATGCATTTAAACTTGCGCGTTGGCTTTAAGTGCCTTCCTCCATATCGGATGAGTTTGATTGTGGATCACTAGATCAAACTTTCTTAATGAATAATTATAGGAAATTATTTAAGAGCGTGTAATCTTCTCCATCTGAAGATACACAAACCTAGATGATTGACTTGGTATTAAGTAATGGTATACACTTAGGTGCATATGATAAGTATCCTCCCCATCGGAGTAAGTGCTGTTATTTGCATGACTAAAGATAAACCAACTATTAATTTTATTTTGTTTGTCAAGATAATGAAATTAATGGGTAAAACCTCCTCTAACGAATGTTTGAATTAGTATACGACCACATTATCGTGGCTTACGAAATTCACGGTGTATTGAGGTGTTGGTGAATTTAATTATATCGTTTGAGAGAATGATATAGACTTTAAATTCTATATGATATGTGACCTGCGTATTTATTTGTTTATTTATATGATTCTCAGGATTTCATAATGTCTTTCAACCCACTTGCTGTTATACTCAAAGAAAACAAACTTACTGGACCTAATTATATTGACTGGAAAAGAAACCTGGATATTGTCCTAACTGCTGAAGAGTACAAGTTTGTACTCCATGAGCAATGTCCTGACAGGCCTGATGAAAACTCTAGTGAAGAGGAGAAAGTGCATTATAGGAAGTGGGTTAAGGCAGATGAGATGGCACGGTGTTACATTTTGGCTTCCATGTCAAATGTACTGCAACATCAGCATCAGGCCATGCCCACTGCCTATGATATGATGCTCAATCTCAAAGAACTCTTCGGACACCAGAGTCGGGCTGCCAGACAGGAGGCAATGAGAAACTTGATGACGACCACCATGTCTGAGGGGACACCTGTGAGTGATCACGTCCTTAAGATGATGGCTCATTTGAATGAGATGGAAGTCCTTGGAGCTGAAATCGATGGGGAAACCCAGGTCGATATCGTGCTCCAAACACTGCCTAAGAGTTTTGAGCAGTTCCGCCTTAATTATAATATGAACAAAAGAATGTACTCCTTGGCGGAACTTCTGACAGAACTCAAATCGGCAGAAGGACTATTTCGTCAAAGTGCTCAAGCTTACGTTGCTGAAAAAGTTTCTACTTCTAAGCCGAAAGGTGGAAAGAAGAAGAAGAAACAGAATCCTTCGGCGAACAAAGCGAATGGACCTCAAAAGGCCGGACCACGAGGTGGTGTGAAAAAGCCGAACGGCAAGTGCTTCGCGTGCAAGCAGCCTGGACATTGGAAGGTGGATTGTCCTCGTAAAAAGGAGAACAAAGAAGGTATATCTTATTCACTAATTGTTGAAACATGTTTAGCGGTGTTATCTACCGGCACCTGGTGTGTAGATACAGGAGCCACTGATCATGTCTGCAATTCTTTGCAGGGGTTCCAGGAAACCAGGCGACTTAGTGAGGGCGAGATTACCATCTACATGGGCAACGCTGCGAAAGTGGCGGCTGTTGCAGTGGGAGATGTTTATTTATCTTTTGATAGGAACAAGACTTTGGTTTTGAGGAATTGTCTTTACGTACCTTGTTTTAGAAAGAATTTGATTTCAGTTTCTAAGTTGGTTTTGGATGGATATTCTGTTTCTTTTGATGGCAAAGTTGTTGTCAAGAAAAATAGGGTTATTATCTGTTCTGGTACGTTGGTTGGCAATTTATATACTCTTAATCCAAAAACTCCTACGATGCAACAAATGGAAATTAATAATACATCTTCTAACTCAAATAAGAGAAAAGAACCTTCAAAAATGAACCAAACATATCTTTGGCATCTAAGATTAGGTCACATTAACTTGAGTAGGATTCAAAGGTTGATAGCCGATGGACCTTTGAGTTCATTGGAAGTGGAAAACTATCCGACCTGCGAGTCCTGCTTGGAAGGAAAAATGACCAAGAGGCCTTTTAAAGCCAAGGGGTATAGAGCCAAAGAAGTGTTGGAATTGGTTCATTCTGATTTGTGTGGTCCTATGTCTATCCAAGCAAGAGGTGGTTTCGAATATTTTGTCTCTTTTATAGATGATTTTTCGAGATATGGATACATTTATTTGATGCGCCGCAAGTCTGAGTGCTTTGATAAATTCAAAGAGTACAAGGCTGATGTGGAGAAGCGTCATGGTAAATGTATCATAATACTACGATCTGATCGTGGTGGCGAGTACCTCTTAGGAGAGTTTAGGAATTACTTATCAGAGGCTGGGATCCAGTCCCAATTGTCAGCACCTGGTACACCCCAACAGAATGGTGTGGCAGAACGAAGGAATAGGACTCTCATGGAAATGGTTAGATCAATGATGAGTTATTCGGAATTACCGAATTCGTTTTGGGGGTATGCCCTGGAAACGGCGGCGTACATTCTGAACTTGGTACCTTCTAAGACAGTACCCTCTACTCCCACAGAATTGTGGAATGGGCGTAAGCCCAGTCTGAAACACATTCGGATTTGGGGTAGTCCAGCACATGTGCTGAAGGGAGATGCTGATAAGTTGGAATCTCGTACAGAAGTTCGGCTGTTTGTGGGCTATCCTAAAGGAACGAAAGGTGGTTTGTTTTATAGTCCTAAAGATCAGAGGGTAATTGTAAGCACAAATGCCCGATTTTTAGAGGAGGACTATGTAATGAATCACAAGCCCACGAGTAAAATTGTTCTAGAAGAAATAAGAGGGCAAACTCCTATCTTGGTACCAACGGTACAAGATGAGATACCACAGGGGTCTGCACCATCTGTCACTAATGATACACTATTACCACAAGTGCCTCGTCGTAGTGGGAGGGTTGTTAGACAACCTGATAGATTCGTGTTTTTGGGAGAGTCTTCGGACTTAGTGCCCGGTGAACATGAATCTGATCCTTGGACCTATGACGAAGCACTCCAAGATAAAGATGCAGAATCTTGGCAAAAAGCTATGAATTCTGAGTTAGAATCTATGGATTCTAACCAAGTCTGGGAGCTAGTAGAACCACCAAATGGTGTAAAAGCCATTGGATGTAAATGGGTCTATAAAAGAAAAAGAGGATCAGACGGGAAAGTACAAACTTTCAAAGCAAGGCTTGTTGCGAAGGGGTATACTCAAAAGGAAGGCATAGATTATGAGGAAACCTTTTCGCCGGTAGCCATGCTTAAGTCTATCCGGATTCTTTTGTCTATTGCTGCTCATATGAATTATGAGGTTTGGCAAATGGATGTCAAGACAGCTTTCCTTAACGGTAGTCTTGAACAAAACATCTATATGAAGCAACCAGAAGGATTCATTGCAAAGGGCAAAGAGCATCTTGTGTGTAAGCTTAATCGGTCCATTTATGGACTGAAACAAGCTTCGAGATCTTGGAACATCTGTTTTGATGAGGTAATCCAGTCTTATGGATTCATTCAATGTCCGGATGAGTCTTGTGTATACAAGAAGAGTGACGGAAACGTGGTGGTATTTCTTGTACTATACGTAGATGACATTTTGCTCATTGGCAACAATGTCAAGGTGTTGTCAGACGTAAAGGAATGGCTATCCAAGCAATTTGATATGAAGGACTTGGGAGAAGTTGGACATATTCTTGGGATCAAAGTTATAAGGGATCGCAAGAAAAGGATGCTATGTCTATCTCAAACTTCATACATTGATACTATCCTAGCTCGTTTTAGCATGCAAAACTCCAAGAAAGGTTTTCTACCTTTTCGACATGGAGTACCTTTATCTAAGGAGATGTGTCCTAAGACACCAAAGGAGATAGAGGATATGAAGGCAGTTCCTTATGCTTCGGCTGTAGGAAGCCTAATGTATGCAATGCTATGTACGAGGCCAGATATCTGCTTTGCCGTGGGCATGGTTAGCAGATATCAAAGTAACCCAGGACAAGGACATTGGACTGCGGTAAAGCATATTTTAAAGTACCTGAAAAGGACTAGAAATTATATGCTGGTTTACCAAGCTAATGATTTGCTTCCTGTGGGTTACACGGATTCTGATTTCCAGTCGGATAGGGACAATAGTAAATCTACCTCGGGTTATGTGTTTACCTTGGGAGGTGGAGCCATAGTATGGAGGAGTGTTAAGCAGAAATGCGTTTCGGACTCAACCATGGAAGCTGAGTATGTGGCAGCCTCTGAGGCAGCCAAAGAAGCTGTATGGCTCAGAAACTTCATGATGGACTTAGAAGTGATTCCTAATTTGCCTAAAGCTATCACAATTTATTGTGATAATAGTGGTACAGTAGCAAACTCGAAGGAACCACGAGCCCATAAATCAAGTAAGCACATTGAGCGCAAGTACCACCTGATACGAGACATCGTAAAACGAGGGGAAGTTGTTGTCACCAAGATTGCATCAGCCGATAACCTAGCAGATCCTTTCACAAAGGCCCTTCCGGCGAAAGCCTTCGATGAGCATGTTGAAGGAATGGGAATCAGATGTATGGTAGTGTAGATGACAGCATAGTCTTTTAGTATAAGTGGGAGATTGTTAGGATGTATACTATAAGCCTAGCTTTTGTATGAACATCTTTTATACAATGAGAATCATTATGGTCACATGTTTGCATTTTATATTTGTTATATATGTTTATGCAATGTCCAATTAATTTATATTATAGATAACTTGGTGTGTGGTGCCACACAGAAGATCTTGTTATCAGTTTCTTATAAATTATAAAGAGTAGCTCACAACCAAGATGAATTTGGACAAATCATCGGAATGGTTGTAGTGTAGTTTGGTATTAGTCTGTCTTGACTATAAAACTACACTAGTATACTTTGTGTGTATTGAGCAGGACCATTTGAGGTTGTTCGTTTTATTCTGACTATATAATGAACAAGACCTCTGTTATTATGGATGTACGTTCTCTTAATCCCTATATAATAACAGCCACGTATACACAATATTTGTTTCTTTAATTTACCAACGAGTGAGATTTATTTATTAAATCAATAAACTCGGTGAATTGGGAAACCGTATTGTCTATATGGTGTACTGTTGATTATAGAAGGAATCTGTGTCCTAATTATTTAGGATGATGATGTCCCCTTGAGGAGCTCATAAGGATTATCATGTAAACCCTGCAGGTGGATTTAATCCGACATGATAATAAAGTTGAGTCGTACTACTCTTGGAATTAGATGTTAATTAATTAAGTTGTCAGTAACTTATTTAATTAACGGACATTCGATATCTTAAACACAGGGAGATAAACGTGCACATAATAAGAAGGAGCCCATATTAAATATGGGATTGGGACGGTAGTTCAATAATAATTCTTTGGTGGACTGAATTATTATTGATGGGCTTAATTTATGTGCTCGGGCCGAACACAGGATACTTAAGCCCATCAGGAGGCCCAACCCAATTCCTCCTCTAGGTCCCTGATGTAGCCTATTTATAGCCCTTTTTTCATCAGCGCCTCTCAACACACGCAGATCACAGATAACACGTGATAGTGAGAGAGAGTGCAGAATTGAGAGTTCTCGAAGGATCGTTGGCCATGCAACGTTCGAGAAAGGCTGCAGGAATACATCGGAAGATCGAGAGGTCTAGGGTTACGTAAGATCAGTCTTGGCTCGATTTCTCGTAGACTGATCGAAAGGTATAATTATTTTCTTTCCGCTGCTTCTTCTTTATACCTTTGCATGGATCCCGATTCATCAATTGCATAGAGCCGGCGATCGGTCGGTTCCAACAAGAGGTTCAGGGGGTGAATGAACTTCTTTTTTTTTTTTTTTTTTGCTCTTTTCACTCTCTATCGCTGAAACTTTGCTGAAAGCTATTGCTGCTTGCAGCAAGTATGCAGATAGTGGTTCTGCTTGCAGCGAACAGTTACTGCAGCCTAACACTTAAGAGTTTTGCACAGTGAAATTGTTTAAATAAAGAGTTCAACAAATATACTTAGTCTTTTAAATACAGAGTTAATAGACTAGGTTACAGTTAAACATGTGTGTAAAGCCATATAAATAAGCATGCAGCAGATATGAAAATAAAGAATGCAGTAAACAATAAAATAAACACAAGGTTTTACAGAGCTTCGAAGGTGGTGTAATCCTTCTACGTCCTCTATTCTCCTTCAAGAGGAGGATATCCACTAGGAAGTTCTCATTTAGATTTAGAGAACTCTTTTCCTAACTAAAACTACCTATGAATAAGCACAACCTACTCAGTGTCTTACTTCCTCTCAAGGTTTCAGCAGACAGACAGGGATCCACACATGATATTATCCTAAGCTAGTATCAAAACACATAACAAGGAATAGTTCCTCTCAACTGTGGACACCAAAAATAAAACAACCTAAGAACACAACTATAAGATGGTTAAATAAAAATTTCTCCAACTATGGTGAAGCAAGAAAACTCCAAAAGATTCTTCAATGCTGGAATGCTTTCGTCTAGGTTGAGTGGGACTGAAAATACTTGATTTCTTTTAAGCTCTAATGATCGATGTAAGTTTGAATATCGAGGTGCGGTTCTTGGATTTTCGGTCTTGTGTTCTTCAGTTCCACTCTCCCATTTTATAGATGGTGGAATGCACCAGTTGAAGTGTGCACATTCCATGTGTCATCTTTTTAGCTCCTTTCTTCATATTGCTACATCCTGATCGTTGATCCATTCGCACTCTTGAAATCTATCCTTTGGGTTGATCTGGATGGTCAGCATTCTTCCTCCTTGATCCTCTATGATCTTCATCGGGTACAGTCATTTAATGAGCTCTTGAAAAGGTAGAGACATGCTCCTCTTTAAGCTCTTGCGCCATTAAATGTGGTTGTCCTTTGTTGTAGTTTACTGGCTGTTTCTCAGGCCAGGTGACAGCTCTCCATTAGCTCGTCGTCCTTGGATTTATCCTTTTGTAACGACCTGTCAAGCACTGCAGTGACAACTGAGATTCATGTATTCTTGTATTCTGTCAGCATGCAGTGGATGTTGATAACTTCGATGTTGATCTACATGCAAGATTGCTTCAGTTGGTGCAACATATTGATAGGTGCTGCATCTAGAGAACATGCGCCTTGTAGGTGGCAGCCTTTCTACGTGCAGCATGCAGCAAAAATTTTCCCTCTCGAAATTCTTTTATGTGTGGCTCGGTGTAGGCAAACTTCTTCAGATCTTGTTCCTTGTTCACCTTTTTCTTTAGGCTACTACCGCAAATGTACGGTGTAGAGGCAGAACACGGTAAGCAAGGTCGATCCCACAGAGACTATTATCTAGGAATAATCGATTACCCAATTCAACCCCTAAATTTATCTAGGCTTTCAGATATCAAAAATTCAATTAACTATAATAAAACAAAAACATATAAATACACAGAGACAAACAAGTATAATGAGACAGGTTCTAGAACATGCTTTCATCTAATTCTGATCACGATATCACTTGACCAATCCAATTCAATGATTAATTATCCTATATGAGCAATCACAAATATCGAATTAAAAACTCTCTCGAGTCAATTTAACCGGTTGATTATTATGCTACCAGAGGTATCTCTACTAGATCTGATATAACACAACAACTCCTAAAAGCACATAGGATTGAAAATCTCATCACATATGTCATTTATCTCTCGATCTCATGCTGCATATATGTCACGTGTTTATTCTTCCGTAATTAAATCTCATCTCTCGAATTTTGACTCAATTACTCTAACATGCTCAATTAGTGGCCACATAATCAAACAAGCAATCAAACCATAAACACATCAATAGGATAAAGAATCAATAAATTGAATTGAAATCAAAGATCCATCATATTCGAATTAAACTAATAACAAGTCCTAGAAACCCATGGAAAACTAGTCTGACATGAATATCAACAAACACATAGACAAGATTGAAAATATCATATCAAACTAAAATAATCCAATAATAAAGGAAAGATAAAGAAAAATTCTATATGAACGATGATCTCTTGATTCTTCGATCTTCTTCAGATCTTGTTGCTTACAGCTTGCAGCGTTTACTTTCAATAGAAGACTTCACAGTATGTTTTTTTGCCACTTATTGGAATACAATGGGAATTTACAATAAATGCAGTAAGGTTACAGCGGTTTTGTCTCATCAAAATCTAAAGCTTCTTCTCCTTACAACTTAAATTTTCCATCATAACTTCGTCACCAACACAACTTAATGACGAAAAATTGGAATTTAGTGATGAATTCTTTTCTCAACGTCGGCAAGTTTTTTATAGTGAAAGTATTGGTTGTTTACTCATAAAATATTAATTGTACAAGTCAAATATATGTTATAGTGAAAAATATTAGTTGTATATTACTTATTATGTATTACATGTATAATTAAAATATTTGTTTTAGTGAGACATATATATTAGTTATATGTATTATGTTTTGGGTAATATCAATGTTAGTCTTGTAATTTAAGTTTTTTCCAGTTTTGATGCATCAAGTTTAAACTTTCGAATTATAAACATTTAACTACCAACTTTTTCCAATTGTTGTCCTTCCAACTGCCACATTAGATTTTCTGAGTACCACGTTAGATTTTCCGACTATCACATCAGATTTTCCGATGGCCACATCAATAATTTCGTTTGTTCCGACCAAAAAGGACTAAGATTGAAAAAAAAATCGATAATTAAAGGACTAAAATTGGAAAGTTTAAACTTAATTATTACACCAAAACTGGAAAGGACTCAACTTACCTAATTAAAATTGATATTTTCCCTTATTTTTTTATATATAAATGTATTAGCTAAAAATATTAAAATTGGGCTGGGAATACTTTGTAGCTCTAAGTGCACACGAGCCCTTCACTGATTAATCAAAAATGTGTTTTAATTTATAGATTTTTACTAGCTAGTTTTATGGTAATTGATTTAAAAATGTTTAATATTATAGAGTTGGTTTCTCATACACCAGTTTTAAGGTGTGATATTTATATCGTATAAATGTGACATTTATATACTAATGTGATAACCGACTTTTTCACTTTAAGAATTTCAACAAAATTAGTACATATATACATTTATGTGATATTCTTAGATGCACCTTTATATTGATATAGTCATGTCGTTATGTAATACATAAAGGTGCTAACATCACATAAAATTATGAGCAATATCACACAAATGTATGTTTATAAAAAATGCTCTGATATTTTTCTGAATTTTTTTTATAAGAAACATAACATAAATGTCATGATATTTGTACATGAAAGACACACCAATGCAACATAAGTCACATCACAAATGAATGTGAATACAGACATATTGATCAAATTGTATCAATTTAAAACCATACAACCGGTGCATAGAAAAATTTACGTTTGCGTATATTTTAGTTAAGTTGCTATCAATATTTCAAAATTTGTCAGACTTACTTAATTTGATATTTAATTATAAATATCACTTAAGTTCGATCAAATTCGATTTAGTTAAAGAGTGAGTCTCTTGTGAATCAGGTGCATGGATCTCAGATCCATGCACCCGGGTCGGATCCGGGTCAGGGGGACCACCCCTTTTTTTTTTCGCGCATAATTTTTGAAAATGTTCACGTACCAATAGGTTATGTTAGACATACATTTAAGCTATGTTAAACATACCATTCAGCCCAGATTTCATACCTTATCTTTTTTGCTCTTGATTTTTTGAATTTTGGCACCTACCACTACGTTATGTTAGACATACCTTTACGTTGTGTTAGACATACCTTTGTATATAATTAGACATACCTTTATATATGTTAAACATACATTTGTATATAGTTAGACATATATTTGTATATGTTAGACATACCTTTGTATATAGTAAGACCTACCTACAAATGGTATGTTTAACATAACACAAATGTATGTCTAACTATACATAAAGATAGGTCTATTGGAGCGAATTTTGGGTGAGCTTCAATATGAGTCTCAGGCGCATGGGACGCGCGTTTTGAGACACGTGAGCGGATCGACCCGGTTGCACGGATCCGTGCAACCGGTGTATAAAAGTTTTTGCCTTAGAATGGCTTTCGAGTAGTTGTATATAACTTTCCACACTAATTAGTTGCATATAGATTGAAAACTCATGATGCAGTCGATCGAGAACTAAAATAAGTATAGCTTAACAAAATATATGTCTTTTAAAGAAGAGTAGGTCAACAGTTTCATACCAATAACATTATCATCAGCAATCAATCTCCCAAAGTGAGTCCCCTAACAAAACATGAATACTCACTAATAGGAGATTCAGACTCCAATGAAATGAAAGAACTAGAAACAAAAAAGTATAGAACCTAATTTCCAAATTTAGGAGAAATTCATATTTGACTCGGTACTTGAAATTTTGTGTTCACTATATTTATTTTCTAGTCTTTAAAATTTGCTTTCTTTTTATTTTTCCTCATTCTACATCTTCTCCTATTTTTGCTCTTTATTTAGTTTATACGTTTATTGTTGCCATGAACATTGATTTCAATATTGATTTTGTAAACAAAAGATGCAAAAATCATAAGGACAACTAAAACAAAAGAAGAAGAAAATATAAGGGATAAAAACTAACAAATTTGAAAACAAGTTAAGGACAAAAAACATACAATTAAAGAATAAAAAAAAATTAGTTATCAAATTTAAAAGATAAAAAATAACTAAATCTGTAAAAATATAGGAGGGAATATATTGTTTTTTTCCATAAAAATATAAGTAGATTGATTAAACTAAAATAAGGTTACATATATACTTTTGCTCAGAAAAAGAAAATAAGAGTGATGAAAGAAGCTTAGGTGAAGGATTCCCAGTTGGCATTGCCATTTTGCGCGAATGCTATTTGGTGCAAATCCGGTGTCGTTTCGACCACACTCCACACCTTCACCGATTTATCAAGACTCCCACTGTACACTCTCCACTTCTTCTCACCACCGGCGGCGCCGCCCTCCTCCTCCTCCACGGCGAGGCACTTCACCGGCCCTGTGTGCCCTGACAATACAGAAAGACACGTGTGCTCCGACCCCCCCCTCCTCCACACGCATATCGTCTTGTCTGCTGACCCACTGAACATCAGATTCCCTGCCGCCGCCAGGCACAGCACCGCCAGCTTGTGCCCCTTCAGAGCGCCGCCGTGCGACAGCTTCTTCTCCAGCTCCCAGAAATTGACCAGCCCATCGGAGGACCCACAGTACACCACTGACCCCGACTCCGTCACCGCCAACGCCGTCACGGCGCACTCCTGGCTGTGCAGAGTCTGCTGCAACACATGCCGGAAAACCTTCCCGTTTTGCTGCCTCCTCCACACCTTCACGGTGCCGTCCGCCGAGCCGGTGTAGACGACCCCGTCTGCGCTGCACACGACGGAGTTAACGGCGTCGTCGTGGGCCTTGACGGACTCAATGCACTTGGAGCCGTCCACCTTCCAGACCTTGAAAGTCCGGTCCCAGGAAGCCGAGTAGAGAATCCCTTTCTCCTGATTCATGCTCAGGCACGAAACGGCGTCGTTATGCTTGATCCACACCGCCGTGCGTTTCCGCTTCACCTCCACGTAATTACTCGGCCTGATCGAAGCCTTGAAGATGTCGAAGAAGGTCGGCATCGTTCCCACGCGCTTGTGGACGACGTCGTTTCCGTGCTTGCGGACGATCCTCCATACCCGGATCTTCCCGTCCTGGTGGCCGGTGAAGATCCTGTCGCCGGAGATGATAATGGCCTTGACGAGGCCGCTGTTGGATTTGAATGCGGAGAATTCCTTCATGCTCTTCCACACGCGGATGTTCTTGCTGTCGGAGCCGGTGTAGAGGACGTCGGCGGCGGCGGCAAGGGAGTAGATGTGGCCCTCCTCCCGAACGAGGGAGGCGACCAGCCCCGTCTGGGGGGCGGCGGCAGGCTCCGACAGACTGGACCACGGGGATTTCGCGAAGGGAGAGCCGTTCCAGGGCGACATCATCACCGGAGAGCCGCCGTCGTAGGCGGAGTAGAAGCTGTTGCGCTGCATGTAGTCATCTGCGCCGTCCACGCTGGAGGCGGCGGAGGAGGATGAGATGTTGGCGTCGCTAAACATGATAGATGCTGTTCTTTGATTTTGTACCATTCCAATTATATGACTAATTATTAATTTTGGTGGAGAGAGAGAGAGAGAATAGGTTGAGGACGTGTGAGGGTAGTGTGATACCTAATTCTTACATGTAAATTTTACGTATGGTCTTCGATTTCTCAACACTAGTTTGTGTGGCTAATCCATCTCAAGCGTTCCACTATATATAGCATTCAACCTCATTTTCAACGTTTCAACTATACAACTAAATAAGTGGACATACCTCTGTTTATTCATTTTTGTATGTTAAGGAACTTATTTACCCATTTTTTTAAAAATATACTTTTTTACTCATTTTTTGGCCGAAATATCAATAATACCCTCAACTTAAGTTTATATTTACATAAAGTGGAAATACCTCTGATATCATATCAGCATATTGTGAACACGATATCAGCATATCATGAACATGATATCAGCATATCGTGAACACAATATTATATTTCATGTTCATGATATGTTGAACCTTTCTGCATATCATGAACACAGTATTACTTTCCATGTTCACGATATGTGAACAGTTCTGCATATCGTGAACACGATATTATTTTCCGTGTTCACGATATGTGAACAGTTCTGCCTATCGTGAACACGATATTATTTTCTATGTTCACAACATGTTGAACTTTTCTGCATATCGTGAACATGTTATTATATTTCGTGTTCACGACATGTTCACCTTATCTGAAAGGTAGACGCGGGTAGAGTTTCTGGACACGAGTCGAGTTTCCTGGACGCGGGTAGAGTTTCTGGACACGAGTAGAGTCTCCTAGATTCTTTTCTTATGTAAATATAACTAAAATTAAGGGTATTATGGAGATTTCACCTTAAAAATTGAGTAAAAAAGTTATTTTTTTAAAAAATGGATAGATAAGTTCCTTGGCTTATGAAAATGGGTATTTTGGAAATCCTCCCACTAAATAATATTGGAGTTGGTCTCACGTACACTTGCAATTGGATTCAGGTATGGTCGATTCGGATAAGCACTCATTTTCTTTTTTAACACATTATTTTTTCCTTTAGAATGAGAGATCGTTGTATTTATGTGCTATTTATTTTATATAAGTGTACTACCTCTAACTTTGAAAAAAAAAAAAAAAGTTTTACCAAAATTTATACTTGTATAGCATACCTTTATATGATTTTAGTTGCACCATTATGTAATAATAGTTGCACATTTATGTGATATTAGTTGAACAATTATATAATATACAAATGTGCAACTAATATTACATAAAGGTATGAGTACTAGTAGTGATAAAAGGTCATTGAAAATTTTCTATATTTCTTTTTTCAAGGTTATAGAACATAAAAGGTCACGATATTTGTACATAAAAGTCACAACATAAAAGTCACACTAATATAATATAAAGGTCTCAATCTGAACAAAAGGAAAACTGAAAATCTTCATTTTTTATAAGTTCGTGAGCATAAAGGTCACACTTATATAATATAATGGTCACATAAATATAACAAAAAGATATCAATCTAAAGTGAAAAAAATCCAGATGAACACAGATCCAGATCGAGTCGCCCTAATTGGATGGCTTTAGATCCCTGTAAGTAATGCAAATAAGTTTTTGCCAATACCACATGTTTGGAGGATTTTATGAATTTAATTTTTTTTATCTTAATTTTGAGAAAATTAAAGTAACTTAGACATTTTTTTTATATTATTTCCACTAATTTTACATATTATATTTTTTACTTAAATTTTTTATTTTTATCCACATGAAAGTTAGAATTTTTCATGGACTCTCCAATTCTGACGTCATATAAAAATTGACATTTCAAATAAAATTGAATCAAAATAAAAATAAAAATATACAAAGAAAGACAAAAAATTTGATGCACCGGTTGCACGGATCCGTGCAACTGGGTCGACCCGCTCACGCGCCCCAAAACGCTCTCCCTCGTGCGTCTCACGCGCCTGCACGTGCTCCCACACGCTTGAGACTCGCGCTGAAGCTCACCTTAAATTCGCTCCAATAGACCTACCTTTATGTATAGTTAGACCTACATTTGTGTTATGTTAAACATATCTTAAGTAGGTAGGTCTAACTATATACAAATGTATGTCTAACATATACAAAGGTATGTCTAACTGTACATAAAACGTAAATGTATGTCTAACATAATGTAGTGGTAGGTGCCAAAATTCAAAAATCAAGGGCAAAAAAAATAAGGTATGAAATCTGGGCTGAATGATATTTTTAACATAGCTTAAAGTATGTCTAACATATTGTAAATGTATGTCTAATATAACCTATTGGTACGTGAACATTTTCAAAAATTATGCGTGAAAAAAAAAAAAAAAAAGGATCCCCTGATCCGGATCTGACCCGGGTGCATAGATTTGAGATCCATGCACGTGATTCACAAGAGAATCACTCAAAAAGAAAAGGATAGAGGTCAAAAATTAAAACTTCTAAAATTTATGGTAAATAAGTAAACAAAATACTCAAACTGCAGTACGAAATCATTTAATGTCCCTCTTTCTTAACTCTTCCGAATCACATCATATAAATCATACAATTATATCTTTAATATATAGTACGTATAACCTTCTAACATTTCATTTCTCCATACATCTTTATTCTATAATAAAGGAATCTTCATTCTAATTTCGTGTGTCACTCTCTCATTAATTTAATTTTCTTTCCAAATGAAAACTCAATTAAATTATATTTAAGTCTATTTCATTTAAATTAATACTTAATTTATATTTTTTAGTCAATTTATAATCAATATTAATTAATTTTAATTTTTTTATGTTGAAATAGAAAAATGAAATACTATTTATTTTTTTTTAATTTTTTCAATAATATTATCTCATTTATTATATGAAATGATAGAATTAAAAGATTTAAAAAACAAAAATCAAGGAAAATAAAATTATAAGTGCATTCACAATTTAATTGTATATGGTAAAATTATATGTAAATTAATATAAACATTATAGATTGAAAACAAAAATTTTATGCATATGATTAAGAAGATTATATATATAAATTGAAATTAAAAATAATTTTGAGGTCATATAAGTATAGAAATAGAGTAATTCTCCTGTGCATTGGTTGCATGGATCTAAGATCCATACAACCGAGTTGGATCCGAGCTACCCGACGCGCTTTTCCATTTTTTTTTTCGCACTACTTTTTTGAAATTTTGGTCATAACTTTTACTTTATGTTAAAGATACCTTTAGGTAATGTTTAGGGATACCTTTAGGTTATGTTAAGGATATCTTTATGGCCAGATTTCATACATTTACGTTACGTTAGACATACATTTAGGTTATCTTAGGGATACTTTTATGTTATGTTAGAGATACCTTATCCATAACATAGTTGTGTTACACATTTTGTACACAAAAGTATCTCTAACATAACGTAAATGTATCTCTAACATAAACTAAATGTATATTTAATATAACGTAAATGTATGTGACCTAGAGCGAATTCTAAGGGTATCAAATCAGTATTTCAATGTTATTGTTAACATCACATAAATGTATCCTTAACATCTCCTAAAGGTATCCTTAACATAGCGTAAAGGTATGTAATTTGGAATTAGGATTACAAAGGTATCCTTAACATCACCTAAAGGTATCCTTAACATAACGTGGCATGTAATTTGAAATCAAGATTTCAAAGGTATAATTAACATCAACTAAAGGTATCCTTAACATCACCTAAAGCTATTCTTAACATAACGTGATGTGTAACCTGGAATCAGTATTTCAAAGGTATCCTTAACATAAACTAAAGTTGTCCTTAACATAACCAAAAGGTATCCTTAACGAACAAATTTGAGTGGATTTGAGTGCATCCACTCAGGTGCGTGGGAGCGCGTGAAGGAGCATGGGAGCGTGTTTTGGGGCACGTGGGTGGGTCGACCCGGTTGCACGGATTCCAAATCCATGCAATCGATGCATAAAGTTGTTGTGCTAGAAATATAACTTTAAGAAGAAAAAAGAGCATTTGCAAATTCAAGAAATTAAATTATTTATTGCTAATTAATATATGTTGTAATAAAATTTTGATGAATATATGTTAATACCAATACATAAAAGGAAATATTAATAAAATAATGAGATGTTAATTTATGTTAATATAAATTTATAGAAAAAAAACACTAAATGTATGTTTTTATGAATATAATTTTACTTTAGTTTTAATATAAAATATAGTTGAAGTTTATGTATTACCTACAAATTTGAAATACAAATTTTTTTTAGAACATGAAAGTATTTTTCGATAAAAATTATTTTTGATCCATCGGATATAATCGAATTATTATTATTGTTTACTCAAAATACATTACATTATTATATTTTGGACACAAGTGATACAGAGTTTTAGGGGTGAATGAAACTCTATTGATTTTCCAATTTTGAACTCTATCAAACATTTCTGCTACAAGTTATCGATACTTGCAGCAAACTTGCATTGTCGTGCTCTACTTACAGCAATGAAGAGGTGTTGTAGTCTTAAACTTTAAAGATTTATGCACAACAGAATTTGGGTGATAAAGTTTCAGCAAATAAAGTAACCTTTTAACTACAATGTTAGAAGGTTACAACAGTTAAGCATATGAGCATATAAAGCCAATTTAGACATGCATGCAACATCAGATATAACAATAAAGCTGTAAATGTAGTAAAGTAAATGCGCAAGACTTTTATATAGGTTTAAAGGTGGTGTAAGCCTTCTACGTCCTCTCTTCTCCTTCTCGGAGAGGAAATCCACTAGGCTATTTGATTTACAAGACTCTTACCATACAAACATTTGCCTAAGTATACTGTCTATTAAGACCTTATTCCCTTCTTAGGTTTCGACAGTTAAATAGGTCACCCACACAGGGTATTATCCTACACAAGGACTCAAACACACAACAATTTTTTTTTCTTTATACTGTAGACACCTAAAATAACCTAAGCACACAGCTACTTAGTGCAAGCTAGCTTGTTGTATGCAGTAGGCTTGACTTGCTTGCAATAGTGACCTTCCTTTACTTACTGGATGTCTTCTTGTAGTATGTTTAGCTTCATGCAGTGACCTCCCTTCTTCATGTAGCGTCCTTGACTTAATCTACACTTTTACATAATAAATACTTAGTACAAGGTTATTAGGTCATATCTATTACATGTTTTGTCTTCATCATCTATACATAATTCCTAACAATTTCCCATTTTTTGAGGATGACAAAACTTCTTTAAAAGGATCAAAGGTCTCTTTATATATATTGTGCAGTAAGCAAAATAAAGCAGAAAGTAGTAAGTGAAAGATAAGCATTAAGTTCACGAGTAGTGAGATTTTAGGACAAAAAAGATAGACGTATTGATGAGATATCAAAGATACATACAAGGCAAAACTAAAGAGATAGAAATAAAGATAAGATAAAGATTAAAACAGGTTCCGATCTCTTCAACTAGGTAGCAGGTTGTCTTGGAGGCTTCTTCTCATGAGCAGTACCTTTCCACCAGTTTAGAATGGATTCTTGGTAGCTCGACTACAAGATCCTCTTAACCTCCTCAGACTCAATGTACCTCAACCAAAAGTCTTCAGCGAAAGGAATGAACTCCCCCATTTAGAGTCTCTACATCAGCATCACTTTGATTGGGAGTTTTCCTTAGCCATTTCAACAAATTTCAGAAGGGCCTTTTGGTTGTTGAAATAGGATTTGAGCAGAACCGACTCTTTGCAGATCTTCATATAATACTTGATGAATTCAATCCTCTTTAAAAACTCAATCTGCTTGGAAGAGGGGTTGCACTGAGTAGGCATGCTGATTGCAGGGAGTTTGGGCTCCTTGAAGGTAGGATTATCAGGATTGGGACTGGCATCTAGGAAGGAAACACTATTGGGATCATTCTTTGATAAAGAGAGATCAGGTACTAATTGAGCAGGGAATAGTCTTCAAAAGGATTCTCTAGCAGTCCTTTCAATAACTATGTCCATGTGCTTCACAATCTTTTCTTCCTTCCTCTTCCTGGTATCTTTAGCTCCTCTTCTGAAGGCAGGATGCAGGGTGCCTAAACTCTGAACAACATCACATTTCCTTTTGTGGCCGCTATCAGATTAGCTCCTGGAACCTCTGTAATACCTCTCACTCCTATGCTTGTAGATGGTGTTTTTCAATTCAACTTCTATCCTCTTTTCTTCTGCTAGGACAAGTCCTAGCAGGAGTGCCTCTTCGGTGTTATTTTCTTGAAAGTTTAGCACTCGCCAGGTTGGCATACACAGTTCAACGGGGATCATGACTTCTATCCCAAAGGTTAGGGAGAAAGGTGTTTCCTAGTTAAAGTTCTTCTCGTTGTCCTGTATGACTACAGCTGGTAGCTCATCAGCCCATGTTACTTTTAAGCCCTCAAGCTTTGTCGTACGCATGTGTTTGATGAACTTGTTGATTGCCTTGACCTACCATATCCTTGTGGGTGATAAGGAGTTGACAACATTTTCTTTATTCCTATTTCTTTACAAAATTCCTGAAATCCTTCAGAATCGAATTACTTTCCATTGTCAGTTACTAGTGAGTGAGGTATTCCAAATCTGCACATAATGGACTTATATGTAAAGTCGGTGATTTTAGCCTCTGTTATTTTCACGAGAGGTTCTGCTTCTACCAATTTTGTGATATAATCTACATCAACCATCACGAATCTTACTCCTCATCTTCTTGTAGAAATTGGGCCAATAAGGTCTATCACCCATTCAGTGAATGGCCATGGGCTAATAACTAACTTGATTTTTATGATGGGGCCCGTATTATGGCACACATCTTTGACAGCAGTCACACTTCCATGCAAACTCTATTGCATCATTCTTCAAGATAGGCCAAAAGTATCCTTCGCTTATAATCTTGTACGTGAGTGTCTGTCCACCCGTGTGATTTTCACATATTCCTTCATGTATTTCTTTCAAGGCATACTCCGCCTCCAGCTCGTCCAGACAATTTAGCAAAGGCCAGAAGAATCCTCTTTTGTATAGTACCCATCCTATAGGGTGTACCTGGCTGACCTTATCTTTTATTTTCTTGCCTCTATCGGGTCTTCTGGTTCCTCCCTTCTAACAAGTATGACTAATTGGGGCCATCCATGTTTATTTTTGCTCGGTGTTTTGTATTACCTCCTGTTCCAAAGCTGACGCCATGATTGTCCATATGTTGACAGATTCTATATATTTGGCACTTTCACTAGTTGCTAACCTGGCTAAGGCGTCCGTTTGAGATTTTTTTGATCGAGGAATTTGTTCAGCCCTTATCCTTTGAAAGTCTGCTAGGGCCAGTTCGGCCCTTTGCAAATATTTTGCCATCACCTCATCCTTTGCAGTGTATCGGCTGGATATTTGGTTGATCATGAGCAATGAATCATTGTAGATATCTAGATTGCGGCACCAAATGTTTTGCCATGTCTAATCTTGCTAGTAGGGCTTCATATTCCGCCTCATTGTTTGTGGCTGGGAACTCAAACCTGAGTGCCGAACATAAGTATTTTCCGTTTGGGGTAATAAAGATTATTCCTACTCCCGAGGAGTTAGCGGTGGTCGATCCATCCACAAACATCTTCCAGCGCTCCTCCTCTTTAGGTTCTTCCAGAGTGATGGTAAGTGTGAATTCAGCTAAGAAATCGGCCAACACTTGTCCTTTTATTACAGTCCTTGGGGTATAGTGGATATCGTATTTCCCCAACTCTACTTCCCATTTAAGCAGACGGCCAGATGCATCTGGTTGACTAAGCACTTGTTTTAGTGGAAAGTTTCTCAGTACTTCTATGGTGAGATAAGAAATATGGGCTGAGCTTCCTTGCAGATATCACTAATGCATATTCTAGTTTTTCCATAGCTGGATATCTTAATTCTGCATCATGTAGCTTCTTGCTGATGTAACACACCGATTTCTGATTTTCCCTTTCTGCTCGAATAAGTATGGCGCTGATGGCGTACTGGAGACTACTATGTAGAGTTGAAGTTTTTTTCCTGGCTCAGGTTTTGCCATTACAGGTGCAGTGGCTAGTGATTTTTTCAGTCCCTCTAGTAATTCGTCGCACTTCTTATTCCACTAGAAGTCCTTCCCTTTCTTAATCAACTCGTAAAAATATTTGCATTTATTTGTCGATTTTCAGATGAACCTGTTTAGTGCAGCTATTTTCCCAGTGATGCTTTAAACGTCCTTAACTCTCCTTGATAGAGTTAGTTCCGTGATTGCTTGAATCTTTTTATATTTGCTTTTATTCCTCTATGGCTACCCATGTATCCAAGAAATTTTCCGACCCAACTCCAAAAGAGCATTTCTTTGGATTGAGTTTCATCCTGTATTACCTCAGTATATTGAACATTTTGTTGAAATGCGAGACATGTTCTCCTGTCTTTTTTAACTTGACGAGCATGTTGTCCACATATACCTCAATTGTTTTACCGATTTGAGCTATAATCTTCTTGTTAACCAACCTTTGGTAGGTTTTCCCTGCGTTTTTTAGTTCGAAAGACATCATCGTATAACAATATTGTGCCCTGTCTGTAACGAAGGTCGTGTTGGATCTGATCCTCCTCTGCCATGGGTATTTGATGATATCCTGAGTATGCATCTATGAAACACATAATTTCAAGTCTGGCAGTTGTGTCCACCAATTGATATATGTTTGGCAACGGGAAATAATCCTTTGGGCAAACCTTATTTAAATCCGTAAAGTCTATGCACATCTTCTAAGTCTTATTTAGCTTCCCCACCAAGACAGGATTGGATACCCATATTACATGTTGGGTTTCTTTCATGAACCCATTCGCGAGCAATTTTTGCATCTCATGTTCCAGCCCTTTATATCTATACGGGCTTAACATCCTTTTTTTTTTTTGTAAGACTGGTTTTGCTTTGGGTCGTATGTTGAGCTTGTTAGGATGTATACTATAAGCCTAGCTTTTGTATGAACATCTTTTATGCAATGAGAATCAATCACTTTGGTCACATGTTTGCATTTTATATTTGTTATATATGTTTATGCAATGTCCAATTAATTTATATTATAGATTGATAGGATGTATACTATAAGCCTAGCTTTTGTATGAACATCTTTTATGCAATGAGAATTACTATGGTCACATGTTTGCATTTTTATATTTGTTATATATGATTGTGCAATGTCCAATTAATTTATATTATAGATAACTTGGTGTGTGGTGCCACACAGAAGATCTTGTTATCAGTTTCTTATAAATTATTAATAGTAGCTCACAACCAAGATGAATTTGGACAAATCATTGGAATGGTTGTAGTGTAGTTTGGTATTAGTCTGTCTTGACTATAAAACTACACTAGTATACTTTGTGTGTATTGAGCAGGACCATTTGAGGTTGTTCGTTTTATGCTGACTATGTAATAGAACAAGACCTCTGTTATTATGGATGTGCGTTCTCTTAATCCCTATATAATAACAGCCACGTATACACAATATTTGTTTCTTTAATTTGCCAACGAGTGAGATTTATTTATTAAATCAATAAACTCGGTGAATTGGGAAACCGTATTGTCTATATGGTGTACTGTTGATTATAGAAGGAATCTGTGTCCTAATTATTTAGGATGATGATGTCCCCTTGAGGAGCTCATAAGGATTATCATGTAAACCCTGCAGGTGGATTTAATCCGACATGATAATAAAGTTGAGTCGTACTACTCTTGGAATTAGATGTTAATTAATTAAGTTGTCAGTAACTTATTTAATTAACGGACATTCGATATCTTAAACACAGGGAGATAACCGTGCACATAATAAGAAGGAGCCCATATTTAATATGGGATTGGGACGGTAGTTCAATAATAATTCTTTAGTGGACTGTATTATTATTGATGGGCTTAATTTATGTGTTCGGGCCGAACACAAGATACTTAAGCCCATCAGGAGGCCCAACCCAATTCCTCCTCTAGGTCCCTGATGTAGCCTATTTAAAGCCTTTTTTCATCAGCGCCTCTCAATATTCACAGATTACAGAAAACACGTAATAGTGAGAGGAGAGCAGAATTGAGACTTCTCGAAGGATCGTTGGCCACGCAACATTCGAGAAAGGCTGCAGGAATACATCAGAAGATCAAAGAGGTCTAGGGTTACGCAAGATCAGTCTTGGCTCGTTTTCTTATCGACTGATCGAAAGGTATAATTCTTTTCCGCTGCTTCTTCTTTATACCTTCGCATGGAACCCGATTAATTAATTGCATAGAGCCGGCGATCCGTCGGTTCCAACAAATGGTATCAGAGCTCGGTTTCTGGTTCTATGCAATTGGATCGGTTAAATATTATAATCTTATGCTGTATCATACGTTTTATTTTCAGATTGTATGATAGTAGGTTGCATAGGATAACTCGGTTTTGCAGGTTATCTATATCCAACTATTATGGTCTGTGTGTATGTTAATGTATGATCTAAACCCTCGGACCTGTCGAGGTTTTTTGTTTTTGGGTTGGTTGCATGATTGTAATAGTAAGACCACGGCGGTTTGTCGTGTTAGGATCGATGTAATTCTAGTTTTGTTCTCGATGTAATTCTTGATTTGCAATCTTGATGTAATCCGATCGATGTAACTTGCTGAGATGGATTGCTGGTCCAAACGGCGGCTGACTTTTGGGCTGTTCGATCGAAAGACTGCTGGATGTGGCCGTTGATCAGGGCGGTTCGCTAGACCACGGCGGTTCGCTGGATTGGCGCCGATTCTTGTGCGCAACAACCTGCTGATTTTCCGCAACAGTATGGTGGATTCACTGATTTTCCACAACAGCATGGTGGATTCGCGCAACGGGGCGCTGCTGATTCTCCGTTTAGCAGGCGAACATTCGATCGAAGTGGCCATAATAGTTGGATTTATTTTTGTTTCCATATTTATTGCCTATCTATATGTTTGTTGTTTTATCAAGCATGCTTTTATATGTTACATGTTATTGCATGATAAAATCCCTCATTTAAATAACTAAGTGGGAGAGGGATTTATTTTGAATAAATCCCATGGTCTCCATTACTGGTTTGTAAGTGATGCATTTAAACTTGCGCGTTGGCTTTAAGTGCCTTCCTCCATATCGGATGAGTTTGATTGTGGATCACTAGATCAAACTTTCTTAATGAATAATTATAGGAAATTATTTAGGAGCGTGTAATCTTCTCCATCTGAAGATACACAAACCTAGATGATTGACTTGGTATTAAGTAATGGTATACACTTAGGTGCATATGATAAGTATCCTCCCCATCGGAGTAAGTGCTGTTATTTGCATGACTAAAGATAAACCAACTATTAATTTTATTTTGTTTGTCAAGATAATGAAATTAATGGGTAAAACCTCCTCTAACGAATGTTTGAATTAGTATACGACCACATTATCGTGGCATACGAAATTCACGGTGTATTGAGGTGTTGGTGAATTTAATTATATCGTTTGAGGGAACGATATAGGCTTTAAATTCTATATGATATGACCTGTGTATTTATTTGTTTATTTATATGATTCTCAGGATATCATAATGTCTTTCAACCCACTTGCTGTTATACTCAAAGAAAACAAACTTACTGGACCTAATTATATTGACTGGAAAAGAAACCTGGATATTGTCCTAACTGCTGAAGAGTACAAGTTTGTACTCCATGAGCAATGTCCTGACAAGCCTGATGAAAACTCTAGTGAAGAGGAGAAAGTGCATTATAGGAAGTGGGTTAAGGCAGATGAGATGGCGCGGTGTTACATTTTGGCTTCCATGTCAAATGTACTGCAACATCAGCATCAGGCCATGCCCACCGCCTATGATATGATGCTCAATCTCAAAGAACTCTTCGGACACCAGAGTCGGGCTGCCAGACAGGAGGCAATGAGAAACTTGATGACGACCACCATGTCTGAGGGGACACCTGTGAGTGATCACGTCCTTAAGATGATGGCTCATTTGAATGAGATGGAAGTCCTTGGAGCTGAAATCGATGGGGAAACTCAGGTCGATATCGTGCTCCAGACACTGCCTAAGAGTTTTGAGCAGTTCCGCCTTAATTATAATATGAACAAAAGAATGTACTCCTTGGCGGAACTTCTGACATAACTCAAATCGGCAGAAGGACTATTTCGTCAAAGTGCTCAAGCTTACGTTGCTGAAAAAGTTTCTACTTCTAAGCCGAAAGGTGGAAAGAAGAAGAAGAAACAGAATCCTTCAGCGAACAAAGCGAATGGACCTCAAAAGGCCGGACCACAAGGTGGTGTGAAAAAGCCGAAGGGCAAGTGCTTCGCGTGCAAGCAGCCTGGACATTGGAAGGTGGATTGACCTCGTAAAAAGGAGAACAAAGAAGGTACATCTTATTCACTAATTGTTGAAACATGTTTAGCGGTGTTATCTACCGGCACCTGGTGTGTAGATGCAGGAGCCACTGATCATGTCTGCAATTCTTTGCAGGGGTTCCAGGAAACCAGGCGACTTAGTGAGGGCGAGATTACCATCTACATGGGCAACGCTGCGAAAGTGGCGGCTGTTGCAGTGGGAGATGTTTATTTATCTTTTGATAGGAACAAGACTTTGGTTTTGAGGAATTGTCTTTACGTACCTTTTTTTAGAAAGAATTTGATTTCAGTTTCTAAGTTGTTTTTGGATGGATATTCTGTTTCCTTTGATGGCAAAGTTGTTGTCAAGAAAAATAGGGTTATTATCTGTTCTGGTACGTTGGTTGGCAATTTATATACTCTTAATCCAAAAACTCCTACGATGCAACAAATGGAAATTAATAATACATCTTCTAACTCAAATAAGAGAAAAGAACCTTCAAAAATGAACCAAACATATCTTTGGCATCTAAGATTAGGTCACATTAACTTGAGTAGGATTCAACGGTTGATAGCCGATGGACCTTTGAGTTCATTGGAAGTGGAAAACTATCCGACCTGCGAGTCCTGCTTGGAAGGAAAAATGACCAAGAGGCCTTTTAAAGCCAAGGGGTATAGAGCCAAAGAAGTGTTGGAATTGGTTCATTCTGATTTGTGTGGTCCTATGTCTATCCAAGCAAGAGGTGGTTTCGAATATTTTGTCTCTTTTATAGATGATTTTTCGAGATATGGATACATTTATTTGATGCGCCGCAAGTCTGAGTGCTTTGATAAGTTCAAAGAGTACAAGGCTGATGTGGAGAAGCGTCATGGTAAATGTATCAAAACACTACGATCTGATCGTGGTGGCGAGTACCTCTTAGGAGAGTTCAGGAATTACTTATCAGAGGCTGGGATTCAATCCCAACTGTCAGCACCTGGTACACCCCAACAGAATGGTCTGGCGGAACGAAGGAATAGGACTCTCATGGAAATGGTTAGATCAATGATGAGTTATTCGGAATTACCGAATTCGTTTTGGGGGTATGCCCTGGAAACGGCGGCGTACATTCTGAACTTGGTACCTTCTAAGACAGTACCCTCTACTCCCACAGAATTGTGGAATGGGCGTATGCCCAGTCTGAAACACATTCGGATTTGGGGTAGTCCAGCACATGTGCTGAAGGGAGATGCTGATAAGTTGGAATCTCGTACGGAAGTTCGGCTGTTTGTGGGCTATCCTAAAGGAACGAAAGGTGGTTTCTTTTATAGTCCTAAAGATCAGAGGGTAATTGTAAGCACAAATGCCCGATTTTTAGAAGAGGACTATGTAATGAATCACAAGCCCATGAGTAAAATTGTTCTAGAAGAAATAAGAGGGCAAACTCCTACCTTAGTGTCAACGGTACAAGATGAGATACCACAGGGGTCTGCACCATCTGTCACTAATGATACACTATTACCACAAGTGCCTCGTCGTAGTGGGAGGGTTATTAGACAACCTGATAGATTCATGTTTTTGGGAGAGTCTTCGGACTTAGTGCCCGGTGAACATGAATCTGATCCTTGGACCTATGACGAAGCACTCCAAGATAAAGATGCAGAATCTTGGCAAAAAGCTATGAATTCTGAGTTAGAATCTATGGATTCTAACCAAGTCTGGGAGCTAGTAGAACCACCAAATGGTGTAAAAGCCATTGGATGTAAATGGGTCTATAAAAGAAAAAGAGGATCAGACGGGAAAGTAGAAACTTTCAAAGCAAGGCTTGTTGCGAAGGGGTATACTCAAAAGGAAGGCATAGATTATGAGGAAACCTTTTCGCCGGTAGCCATGCTTAAGTCTATCAGGATTCTTTTGTCTATTGCTGCTCATATGAATTATGAGGTTTAGCAAATGGATGTCAAGACAGCTTTCCTTAACGGTAGTCTTGAACAAAACATCTATATGAAGCAACCAGAAGGATTCATTGCAAAGGGCAAAGAGCATCTTGTGTGTAAGCTTAATCGGTCCATTTATGGACTGAAACAAGCTTCGAGATCTTGGAACATCCGTTTTGATGAGGTAATCCAGTCTTATGGATTCATTCAATGTCCGGATGAGTCTTGTGTATACAAGAAGAGTGACGGAAATGTGGTGGTATTTCTTGTACTATACGTAGATGACATTTTGCTCATTGGCAACAATGTCAAGGTGTTGTCAGACGTAAAGGTATGGCTATCCAAACAGTTTGATATGAAGGACTTGGGAGAAGTTGGACATATTCTTGGGATCAAAGTTATAAGGGATCGCAAGAAAAGGATGTTATGTCTATCTCAAGCTTCATATATTGATACTATCCTAGCTCGTTTTAGCATGCAAAACTCTAAGAAAGGTTTTCTACCTTTTCGACATGGAGTACCTTTATCTAAGGAGATGTGTCCTAAGACACCAAAGGAGATAGAGGATATGAAGGCAGTTCCTTATGCTTCGGCCGTAGGAAGCCTAATGTATGCAATGCTATGTACGAGGCCAGATATCTGCTTTGCCGTGGGCATGGTTAGCAGATATCAAAGTAACCCAGGACAAGGACATTGGACTGCGGTAAAGCATATTTTAAAGTACCTGAAAAGGACTAGAAATTATATGCTGATTTACCAAGCTAATGATTTGCTTCCTGTGGGTTACACGGATTCTGATTTCCAGTCGGATAGGGACAATAGTAAATCTACCTCGGGTTATGTGTTTACCTTGGGAGGTGGAGCCATAGTATGGAGGAGTGTTAAGCAGAAATGCGTTTCGGACTCAACCATGGAAGCTGAGTATGTGGCAGCCTCTGAGGCAACCAAAGAAGCTGTATGGCTCAGAAACTTCATGATGGACTTAGAAGTGATTCCTAGTTTGCCTAAAGTTATCACAATTTATTGTGATAATAGTGGTGCAGTAGCAAACTCGAAGGAACCACACGAGCCCATAAAGCAAGCAAGCACATTAAGCGCAAGTACCACCTGATACGAGACATCGTAAAACGAGGGGAAGTTGTTGTCGCCAAGATTGCATCAGCCGATAACCTAGCAGATCCTTTCACAAAGGCCCTTCCGGCGAAAGCCTTCGATGAGCATGTTGAAGGAATGGGAATCAGATGTATGGTAGTGTAGATGACGGCATAGTCTTTTAGAATAAGTGGGAGATTGTTAGGATGTATACTATAAGCCTAGCTTTTGTATGAACATCTTTTATGCAATGAGAATTACTATGGTCACATGTTTGCATTTTTATATTTGTTATATATGATTGTGCAATGTCCAATTAATTTATATTATAGATAACTTGGTGTGTGGTGCCACACAGAAGATCTTGTTATCAGTTTCTTATAAATTATTAATAGTAGCTCACAACCAAGATGAATTTGGACAAATCATCGGAATGGTTGTAGTGTAGTTTGGTATTAGTCTGTCTTGACTATAAAACTACACTAGTATACTTTGTGTGTATTGAGCAGGACCATTTGAGGTTGTTCGTTTTATGCTGACTATGTAATAGAACAAGACCTCTGTTATTATGGATGTGCGTTCTCTTAATCCCTATATAATAACAGCCACGTATACACAATATTTGTTTCTTTAATTTGCCAACGAGTGAGATTTATTTATTAAATCAATAAACTCGGTGAATTGGGAAACCGTATTGTCTATATGGTGTACTGTTGATTATAGAAGGAATCTGTGTCCTAATTATTTAGGATGATGATGTCCCCTTGAGGAGCTCATAAGGATTATCATGTAAACCCTGCAGGTGGATTTAATCCGACATGATAATAAAGTTGAGTCGTACTACTCTTGGAATTAGATGTTAATTAATTAAGTTGTCAGTAACTTATTTAATTAACGGACATTCGATATCTTAAACACAGGGAGATAAACGTGCACATAATAAGAAGGAGCCCATATTTAATATGGGATTGGGACGGTAGTTCAATAATAATTCTTTAGTGGACTGAATTATTATTGATAGGCTTAATTTATGTGTTCGGGCCGAACACAAGATACTTAAGCCCATCAGGAGGCCCAACCCAATTCCTCCTCTAGGTCCCTGATGTAGCCTATTTAAAGTCTTTTTTCATCAGCGCCTCTAAATATTCACAGATTACAGAAAACACGTAATAGTGAGAGGAGAGCAGAATTGAGACTTCTCGAAGGATCGTTGGCCACGCAACGTTCGAGAAAGGCTGCAGGAATACATCAGAAGATCAAAGAGGTCTAGGGTTACGCAAGATCAGTCTTGGCTCGTTTTCTTATTTACTGATCGAAAGGTATAATTCTTTTCCGCTGCTTCTTCTTTATACCTTCGCATGGAACCCGATTAATTAATTGCATAGAGCCGGCGATCCGTCGGTTCCAACATAGATAACGTGGTGTGTGGTGCCACACAGAAGATCTTGTTATCAGTTTCTTATAAATTATAAATAGTAGCTCACAACCAAGATGAATTTGGACAAATCATCGGAATGGTTGTAGTGTAGTTTGGTATTAGTCTGTCTTGACTATAAAACTACACTAGTATACTTTGTGTGTATTGAGCAGGACCATTTGAGGTTGTTCGTTTTATACTGACTATATAATAGAACAAGACCTCTGTTATTATGGATGTGCGTTCTCTTAATCCCTATATAATAACAGCCACGTATACACAATATTTGTTTCTTTAATTTGCCAATGAGTGAGATTTATTTATTAAATCAATAAACTCGGTGAATTGGGAAACAGTATTGTCTATATGGTGTACTGTTGATTATAGAAGGAATCTGTGTCCTAATTATTTAGGATGATGATGTCCCCTTGAGGAGCTCATAAGGATTATCATGTAAACCCTGCAGGTGGATTTAATCCGACATGATAATAAAGTTGAGTGGTACTGCCCTTGGAATTAGATGTTAATTAATTAAGTTGTCAGTAACTTATTTAATTAACGGACATTCAATATCTTAAACATAGGGAGATAAACGTGCACATAATAAGAAGGAGCCCATATTATATATGGGATTGGGACGGTAGTTCAATAATAATTCTTTAGTGGACTGAATTATTATTGATGGGTTTAATTTATGTGTTCGGGCCGAACACAGGATACTTAAGCCCATCAGGAGGCCCAACCCAATTCCTCCTCTAGGTCCCTGGTGTAGCCTATTTATAGTTTTTTTTTCCATCAGCGCCTCATATACACAGATCACAGAAAACACGTGATAGTGAGAGAGAGAGCATAACTGAGATTTCTCGAAGGATCGTTAGCCACACAACGTTCGAGAAAGGTTGTAGGAATATATCAGAAGATCAAAGAGGTGTAGGGTTACGAAAGATCAATTTTGGCTCGTTTTCTTCTAGATTGATCAAAAGGTATAACTCTTTTATTCCGCTGCGTTTGTTATACCTAGCATGGAACCCGATTAATTAATTGCATAGAGCCGGCGATCCGTCGGTTCCAACAGAGCTTATGGCAGGCATCCTGCGGCCTGATTCCTTTCATGTCTTCGTGTTCCCAAGAAAAGATATCGATGTTTTTCTTTAGGAACTCGATCAGGTCATCTCTAACTTCCCCTCTCAAGTCTCTGCCGATTTTCATCACCTATTCGGGCCTATCCTTGGAAAGGGGGACAGTGTCTAATTCCAACACAGGGGTGGCCTTTTTTCTCATTTTCTCCTATCTCGGATCTATGAGCTCTTCCTTGAGATCCTCCTGGCTGGGTCCTTCAGTCATGTTTATTGCATGTGGCTTGAGTGCTGAACTGCATTCCCTTGCTACAAGTTGGCTTCCCTTTACTACATACACTGAGTCTCCTATGGATACTTTAGGCAGAGGTGATGCATTAACACCACATCCCAGAGTTTCGAGAGGAGTGGTCGTCCCCCATATAGCATTGTATTGGGATGGGATGTTCACAACCTTAAACTCTGTGCTTAGGTTGATCTCGACTTCTCTTTGTCTGAAGATAACTTTTAATTCACACACACCTCAAACCTCTGTTTTGTGACCTGTAAACCCTTCTAACACATCCTGGCAGGGTCGAAGTTTGCTTACTTCAATACCCACCCTGGTGAATGTATTCATGTAGAGTACGTTTGTATAGCTTCCTATGTCTACTAGCTCGTGAACCGACCACAAAAATCTTGTGTCCGACTGGAGTCTTGCCATTACTGCCATGAGCAGTGCATCTTTGGATAGTGACTCCATCTCCATAACGAGTTTGTTAAACCTTGAAAGATAAGATTTAAGAGACTTGTCTGTTCCATGTCTGACGTCTACTAATCTTTCTTTGGGAGTCACCTTGGTTTTTGCTCCCATGAAGTGAGTACGGAAGAGCTCGGCCAATGTATCCTAATTGGAAACAGATCTTTCAGGGAGGTTCCTACACCACCTTTGTGCATTGTCCCCCAAAGTTAGATGGAATGCTTTGCACATCAGGTGTTCATCAGTACCTTGCAAGTCTATCCACGAGACATACTTATCCAGATGTGTTCTCGGGTCAGTTTCCCCATTATAAGATCCTATCTTGGGAAAATTGAATTTATCCGGAGTTGGTTCTTGTGTGATATGCTCCACGAATGATGAAAACATTCTCCACTGTTTTTCCTGGTCAACCTTTTTCCTTTTGACTCAGTTATGTATTCACTTAAGTCAGAATACCTGTTTTTAGCTCATATCATGCTTTTGGCCTTCTATTCGTTCAGTTGACTTGATTGTGATTGATCTGTTCCTTCTTCGAAATCGAGCCTCCTTGGATTTCTTACAACCTCGAATCCTAGGTGGTTAATGACACTTCTGGCCTTACGTTGTGGTTCGTCGGGATTCTCCCGAGGTGTCCTAGCTTCCTGCCTCGTCGGTTCCTCTTCAATGGGTCTTTTTCTCAAGTTTTTTCCTTATACCTAACAACCTCATTAGAGGATAATTCGTCATCCAAATCTCCTGTCACTCATTTTTTTGCCTTCTAGCCTTTCCACCCTAGTGAGGTGACCCTTTAACCAAGCTATCATGGATTTGATCTCGTCTGTTGTCATCGTGCTTTGGTTGGGTTTCGAGGGGCCAGCATTAGCCGTAATCATTCCATCTATGGCTCTGCCCATAGCTTGGTTAGAGGTCTTGGCTTGGCCTTGATTGCCACTGGGAAACCGGTATATCTAAGCTAGTGGTGTGATTAAATCCTCATCATTAGCCAATGTTAGAATAAAGGTGAGTATGTCGTTTTAATCTGTAGATACTCTACCCCCTCCTCTTAGCGCCAAAATTCCTCAGTCCAACAACAAAATAAACAAGAATAAATCGAATTTGAACAACACTGGATGCAGAAGAACACTAGGCCCGGAGCCTATCCGGGCAAGATTGCTCTAGGCTAGGTCTGACTGACCTATTGGTAGATCGGTAGAGAACCTGTATTAGAAACGTGATAGTTAAATCTCCCTTGTTTGGGTACAATTGAGTAAAAAGACTCGGATCCAGATCTTCTTCATACCCAAATGGTCATGGAAAATTCGAGTGTGAGTTGCTCCTCCCTGTTCCTGAAGGCCCTATTTATAGTGATTCATGGGGTATAACCCTTGGGTAACAAAAAAAGATCTCATGTTTCTGGGACTTTACATGGTAAGAAATCAGATTTTTTTCCTTTTTAATAGCTATCCTTTGATCTCCTAGGCGTTGTCATATTTGTGCCTCTTTTGTTGAGCTGCTTGTGCCGTGCTATTCAGGTTGTCCGCTCAGGTCGACTTTTGAAGAATTTCCAGTTTAGTCGGGCTACTAGCGATGCCTCGTATGGATATTGGAACTAGTCCAGCTATAGTTTTCAACTCGGCTCGTATTGACTTCCTACTCAAGTAATATTTTAGGGTGTAACACTGTTGTATAGATTAAATGACTGAAACTTGTAGGATATTTGAATACTTGAAAGATTGAAATTGTTTTAGAGCTCGTGACTTTCAGTAGTTGTTCCAGTTGCACTCTTCATCTATATATAGGCGCGAGAGAATTTTGCACGTTGAAGAAGGCAGCTCCCTGTTCAGTGAGGTGTCCAATTCTGATTGGCTCGTAAAAGATCTTCTGTGCATTCTGGTACACCATTACACTGAGCCTTTCATTCCCTACAAGATCATCCTTTTGTCCTTTTTATTCTCCAAGTGTCATCTTTTGATAGGTTCCTTCTTGATTGTTCCTTCTGGAAAATCAAAGCGCTGAATCATAAATAACTGTTTCACAGGACGAGGTTTCTGGGTTGTCACTTGGTGCAACTAGCTTCTTGTAGTGACGTTTCTTTGCTTGTTGGATTTCTACTTGTAGTATGAATAGCTTCCTGCAGTGACCTCCATTCTTCATGCATGGACCTTGACTTAATCTAAACTTTAACATAATAAATCCTAAGTACAAGGTTACTAGGTCCTATCTATTACATGTTTTGTCTTCATCAAAACCTGTAAGAAACATTATATAAGATTTTGATGAATGACAAAACATGTAATAGAATAGGAGCCTAGAATCATGTATATTAGATCACGTTGTAATATTTTTTAGATTAGGATCAGTAGACTTGAAGATCAGAGACTGAAGATTGAAGACCTTGCTGCACAAAACCGTAGAGATAAATAATCAACCGCAGGCTACTTCAGATAGGCTACTGGTTGCACATAGTCCAAGAATGCTAAGATGAACGAAGAGGATACTGAAGTATCAGAAAGCTCCAGCTACCTGAGAAGTAGCGGTTATCTCGAAGAATGCACTCAAAAGTTTACGGTAGGCACAAGCCACAGTTGCAACCAACCAAGTAATGCCATGTATCGAAAAGCAAAAAGGGAAGTCTAAAGATATGACAGAGTAGGATGGCAATTGCAGCTTTTGAGTGACAATTTGAACAAACAGTGTACGATGAAATCAAGAAATGACACGTCACTCTATAAAGGCAACAGATCAGATTTTCTCTCCAACGAACAAAATTAAAATCACCTATAAATACAAGAAGACTGGCACTTGGAATGCACCTAAAACTCTTACGATCAAAACGCTCAAGATATACACTGCAGATCATTCACAAACATTTAGAAGTTTCAAGTCCAGTCTAAGCAGCAAGCTACTCTCAACTTAAAGAGCTCATCTGCTTTAAGCTTGCTGCCTATGTTATTGAAGTTTTATTTCCTTTGTTAGACTGTATGGAGTTGCTTGATCAGAGGGTGTGCCTGATTCTAGTATTTTTGTTCTTAGTAGAAGAGCAAGAGCTCTGTGTGAGCTAAAGTCCTGTGTGGGCTAAAGGTTTCGCTCTTTGTAGAAGAGCAAGAGTCCTATGTGGGCTAGAGGAGTTTGATCACTATGCAGTAACCCTGTGTGGGAAAGACTGGCAGTTCTCGTTAGGTGTAGGTTGTCTAAGCGAGACTTGTGTAAATCAATCGTCTGACTTAACGAAAGTTCCTCCTTGTATAGGAGAAGAGATGACGTAGAGGGATTACTCCACCTTCAAACCTCTATATATTGTTGTGTTCTTTATTGTTGTTTTATCTTGGTTATATTATTGCTCATCTGAACATATCTATTGCATATCATATCTAAGTATAGTCACGGTTTTCAGAAAACAAGCTTTGATTAAAATATATTTCCGCTGTGCATAAAACTGTTTCTGTTTTTAAAAGCTTAAGGTAACTACTCAAGTAGCTACCTTCAAGGCAGTAAGCTCGTTAAACAACTTGCATGTGTGTCTTTCGAAAGAAAAAGTTTGAAACTTGAGTAGGCTTATTCACCCCCCCTCTAAGCCTACTACCACTTGGGACCAACAAGTGGTATCAGAGCGGGTTGGATTAAACGTCCGATCTTACTGACCAATCCTAGATCCCCTCTTTCTGAAAACCTTTGTTTTGAAAGCATAATCATCATGGACTCTCATAAAGTACCTATGTTTTTCATTGACGAATATGATGATTGGAAAATTCGCATGCATGCACATTTTTCGGCTATGCATGATAAAATGTGGTATGTTATCACCGAAGGAACTCCAAGGATTACAAAAGTCAACCCATTATTTGCTAGAGCCACTGATGAAGCAGCTGATAGGCAAGGATATGCAGAAGCCATTCAACATCCAGCCGTTCTGGACAAGCCAAGAGAATAATGGACTGCCGATGAAAGAAGAAGAGCAAACCTTGATAATGTAGCAAAAGACGCTCTATTCTTTACTCTTGACAAAGGAACCTTCAACAAAGTTAAGACTTGCAGAACCGCCAATGAGATCTGGGAAAAGCTTGGGCAAATATGCGAAGACACTTAGCTCACAAAAGAAAACAAAGTCTCAACGGCAACACAAAAGTTCGAGCTGTTTGAAATGATACCTGGGGAAACCCTAGTGCAAATGGATCTAAGGTTCATAGCCATCATTAATGAGCTTGAGTCCCTGGATAAGGTTTACACTCAAAAGGAGAAAAACATGAAGATACTTAGAGCGCTTCCTGTTGAATGGGACAGCAAGACAACAGCCATGAGATTGTCTATGGACTTAAATTCTATGAGCATATTCGATCTCTTCTCAGACCTCAAAGCCTTTGAGTTCGACATCAACAGAAGGAAGATGGAAACTGAAGGAAGCAACTCAAGGGTCACTGCGTTAACAGCAAGACAACCTCAAGAAGTGAGGAAGTCTAAAGATCAAATAACTGATTTGGAGACCACTGCAGAAGAAGACATGTCACTACTTCTGAAAAGATTTCAAAAGTTCAAGAGTAATAACTCAAGAACCGATAGCTTCAGGAAAAAGCAAAATGAAACCGGGACAAGTGGGCAATCACCCTGTTGGTCCCAAAACTACTATAAGTAGGCTTAGAGGGGGGGGTTTAATAAGCCCACCTTCTTTTCAACCTTTTCTTCTAACTCTTTCGGCTCACTTCTAAGATCAGTAACCTTTTGGGAGGTTACTGATTAGAGTGGTTTGCGGAAGCTTAATACTGAGCCGAGTAGAAGTTGTGCAACTTATCAGAGAGAGTGTATGAATGCATGAAATGCAGTAAGCAGATAAATACGCAAGGATGTATAGAGGTTCGAAGGTGGAGTAATACTTCAACGTCCTCTCTTCCTCTACACAGGAGGGAACCTTTGTTAAGCTGGTTGATTTACATAGACCTATCTATTACAACCCACCCTTAACAAGTAAGTAGCAAGCCTTCACACAGATACTTGCCTACTTTCCCTTGACCCACACAGGATCCTATTCTACCCACCCAGGGTCCTCAATTTCTCTCCTAGAAAGTGGTAAACTCAGCAGGACGTAACTCCTGGCACTGAGTACTCAGAGACAACCTTTTAAAGAGGTTTATCTTCTTCTTCTTAAACTGGGTGCAGCAAGCTTGGCCTTCGTATGTAGACTGATTCTGCTGACTGGTAGACTGGGTGTGCGTCTTCTTGGGGTGTGGAGTGTTCGAGCTCTTCTTCTTTTCATAAACTCTCCTAGAACACTCTCTTTTCTAAGGCCTCCCATTTCTTCTGTGCTTCTATCTTTTGAGCTCTTCTCTCTTCTTTTGTGCTTCTCTCTGTGAGCTTGGATATTCTGATGTGTTCACTTCTTTTCTCTCTTGCACATTCTGTGCTTCTCTCTCGCACACCCCCATTTTCAGTCTTCAGTCCTCCTCTTTATAGGGTGTGAAATCTGCCCGTTGAAGGTAGACAGATTTCAATCATTTCTACGCCGCACTCCTGACAGACTCCAACTTTTCATTTTCCACGTGTCTTCTTCTAGTTGGCTCCTGTTCTCTTTTCTCTCTACTTGTAACTTCTTGTGTCTACCGGTAACTTTTACTTTTCTCCCCATGTCTACTTTTGCAGCTTCCTCCTCTAGTTTCACTCTGGAGCTTCCTTCTTCTGGTTTGCTCTTTCAGGTGGCTTCGAGGCTTCTGTAGCATGCTGCCCGTACAGTATGCTCTTGGCATAGTCTTCCAGGTAGCTTCCTGTCCCGCTGTGTTCTTCTTTGGCGAGGTTCCTCCCAGTAGCTTCCTGAAGTTAATAGTATCCTTATTAGTTCATCCGATTCTTTATAACCTTTCTCTTCAGTATCCCTCCATTTGACATTTTCTCTGTTTCTTTTAATCTTCTGTAGTAACTCTATTGCAGTAACCTTATCCTAAGATTGGTTATGCCTATTAGAGTTACATTAAGGATTTGTCTCATCAAAACATTCTACAAATGTATCCAACAATTTCCCCCTTTTTGATGATGACAAAACCTTTTATAGAAGATCAAAAGAATATAACCTCTTAAGCACAGAAAGCATATTTAAAGTATGATATTTATTGGGCATACTACTTTCATACACAAATCACATATAAGTCTAAAAGAAATGGCACAAGGAATGAGCTTTTTGAAGAACAGAAGACATTTTATTGAGATAAAACGTTTACATTACAATGCAGTAAGCAAAGTTACAATAAACATCTTATGTAAATTCATTCTTCTATTCTTCTTGCTCTTTCCTTTCTTTCTTTCCCCTTTAGCTTCCTGCGGGCTTCTTTCTTCTCTAGCTCTTCCCGCTTTTGGGTGCAAGGGCCTGCTCCCAATAGATTTTCCTCTAAGTCTAAAGAGAGAGAGAATTAAAAGTGAGGAGAAGAGGTTTATTCGGAAAAGAGTAGTGAAGCAGAGGAAGAGATCTGAGAAGATGGAGAAAATGACACAGTAACTTGTTGCTGCCTTTCATTCTCCATAACCTCACTAACTCCTCCTGCTGTATCATTTGCTCAAATCCTTGGAAGCAGGAATCATCCATTTCCCCTCCAACATCTTTATGTGGACGGGCTGACATCTTCTCTTTTCCTCCATGGAAGACTTTTGATCTTCCATGATCATTCGTAGTTTCTTCCCCCTTTTTGACATCATAAAAAATGAGCTGACGCTTTGGGTAACTGGAGAAGGATCCTTTAACTCTATCTCAGTCCTCTAAGAGGAGAACCTAGGTTCTTGCCCTTAGGCTCCCTTAAAGCTGAGGTAAGGAGAGAATGCTAGAAGATCAAGTCTTCTTAGAAAGACTTGCTTAGCAAGTGTTAAGCGTGAGAGGTGAAAATATGAGATTTTAGGTGTGCTTGGTTGATTATTTGCAGAGAATGCGTCTTTTGGAAGAAATGAAGAGAAGGGTTTCTAACAATCAGGTTCCATGATGAACATAAAGATGAGAGAAAGGGAGATGATATCTTTTTATGCTTTTATGAAGAAATAAGAGTGCATGTATTTATAGGGAAAGAGATACTCCCTGTTGCAATTGGATCTTCCGAGATCTCATTAACTGCTCCGCCGGTTTTCAATGCATGCGTTGACAGTTTCCACAGCTTTATGTCGTTTCTCTTTGATTTGATTGTATCTGTGGTCAGCGGCTGAGTCTCCACCCTTGGATTTTTCTGATTGTACGACTATCGTTTCTTTTAGGGTTTTTGAAAAGATAGTCTATTTCTGGAAAAGGTGATCTCCTTTAAATGTACGCACGTTACCAAGAAATATTTTCTTAGTAACTGCTTTGACTTGTAACATTCAAGAGATCCTTTTATCCAGTGACTTGATGATAAATTCTGATGTCAAGTAACCTAGTGTCTAATACATTGGTGTCTAGCATCTTGATACCCAGCGACCTGGTGTTCAGTGACCTAGTGTCCAGCTGTCTGGTATTTAATGTCCTGATGCCCAGCGACCTAGTGTTCAATGATCTAGTATCCAACCCCTGGTATCTAGCATCCTGATATCTAGCGTCCTGCCATCCAGCGACCTAATCTCCAGTCCGCCTGGTTTCTAGCATCCTGATGTCCAACATCCTGCTATTCAGCAACCTAATTTCCAATGTTCTGGTGTCTAGCGTTTCTCTTGTCAGAAGTTTATCCTTTTTTTTTTTTTGTGGCCTTCTATCTTTTCTACTGACATGATGACAAGTGCTTTGATTTCTATTATCTTAGCATCCAGAAGTTTGGTATCTAGAATCTGGGTGTACAGCGTCCTGTTATCCCATGACCTAGTATCTAGTAAACGGATGTTTAGCATACTAGAGTCAGAGTTTGTCATTTTGTCAATTGTTCCCCCTAAAATTAACAGCCGTTTGTCAGATGTTCCTACAAAATGAGTGTTCTTGTATAGGTACTCATACAAGTATGAGTCCTTCTGGATTAGATTTTCTTTCAGAAGTTTAGACTATCTTTACGACCCGTGGTTGCTATAGAGAGAGTTTTTGACTTCTTTTAGATTAAAAGTTAAGACAAGAAAGACAGTGTGTGCAGGTGTTTTCTTACTGTATCTCCCTTTTGGAGTATGATCTCTCAGATATGGAAATGATAAACTGAGATAACAGTAAGGGAAGAAAAAAAAATAGTTTTTGAAGTTGCTGTTCTGCTTGATTCCTTAAGGACTGTGAGTTTGTTGCAGACTTTTTACAGCATGCCCACACTTGGGTTACTCCAAGGATTTTAACCTTTTTGCCATCAAAGCTTCCTTGATTAGTACTGGAAGTTCCCCCTTACTTTATGGTCTTCTCTTTTAAGATGTGGGGTCACTAACAGTACTGTTCTTGATTACTTTGAGGCTTTGCATGAAAAAGAGAAGCATTATAATATGGAAATAAACATGCATGCTTCTTTCTGATTTTTAGAAACATGTGACAACAATTTAAAGTTCATTATCTTGGGATATAGTCACTTGAATTCCTCAACAGAAAAACAAGACATGGTTATGACCAGAATTAAAGAGTATAGAATTAGAATGAGGTACCTGGTCATCATTGTTCTTTCGAAAGAGCAGGTCTTCTTTCATTCTTGTTTCTATCTGGAGGTCAATCTGGTTGATGGAGTGAGCTTCTTCTTCTTACTCCTTGGCTTGACATCCTCATCATTTTCCTCCATGATTTGCTGCTTGTTGATTGCTATAGCCTTGAAGCTTCCTCTGTATGTTCAACAACATATCTTCTTTGTTGGTCAGCTCCATATGGGTCTCCTCCATGATATATAAGGACGTTGTTCCTTGTGCATTGCTTCCTTCTTTGTATTCCTTCCATGGCAGCTTGCTGTTCTCCCTTAGAAGCAGTTTTTCTTCACAACACAGCTTGATTTTCTACATATTTTAGTTGTTTGTTGTCTTCACATCAATCATATCCTTTTAGAGCAAAAGACATTGAAATGATCTCTGATGTGAGGGTGAGAGAGAGAGAGAGAGAGATATTTGAGAGAGATGCTTTTTCACAGATGGGATCTGGATAGATCGATTAGATCTTTTGTTTATCCATTTGCTCTGATACCACTTGTTGGTATCAGATAAACCATTGAGAAAGGATGAAAAATCCACCTGCTCTGATACCACTTGTTGGTATCAGATGGACTAGCTGATGGATGATCCAACCTGCTCTGATACCACTTGTTGATCCCAAAACTGTTGTAGGTAGGCTTAGAGGGGGGGTGAATAAGCCTACCTTCTTTTCAACTTTTTCTTATAATTAAGATCAGTAACCTTTTGGGAGGTTACTAATTAGAGTGGTTTGCGGAAGCTTAATACTGAGCCGAGTAGAAGTTGTGCAGCTTATCAGAGAGAGTGTATGAATGCATAAAATGCAGTAAGTAGATAAAGATGCAAGGATGTATAGAGGTTCGAAGGTCGAGTAATCCTTCTACGTCCTCTCTTCCTCTACATAGGAGGGAACCTTTGTTAAGCTGGTTGATTTACATAGACCTATCTATTACAACCCACCCTTAACAAGTAAGTAGCAAGCCTTCACACAGATACTTGCCTACTTTCCCTTGACCCACACAAGATCCTATTCTACCTACCCAGGGTCCTCAGTTTCTCTCCTAGAAAGTGGTAAACTCAGCAGGACATAACTCCTCTCACTGAGTACTTAGAGACAACCTTTTAGAGAGGTTTATCTCCTTCTTCTTCAACTGGGTGCAGCAAGTTTGGCCTTCGTTTGCAGACTGATTCTGCTGAAGATTGCTGCTGACTGGTAGACTGGGTGTGCGTCTTCTTAGGGTGTGGAGTGTTCGATCTCTTCTTCTTTTCATCAGCTCTCCTGGAACACTCTCTTTTCTAAGGCTTCCCCCTTCTTCTGCGCTTCTCACGTTTGAGCTCTTCTCTCTTATTTTGCGCTTCTCTCTATGAGCTTGGATATTCTGATGTGCTCACTTCTTTTCTCTCTTACACATTCTGTGCTTCTCTCTCGCACACCCCCATTTTTAGTCTTCAATCCTCCTCTTTATAGGGTGTGAAATCTGCTCGTTGAAGGTAGACAGATTTCCATCATTTCTGAGCCGCACTCCTGACACACGCCAACTTTTCACTTTCCACGTGTATTCTTCCAGTTGGCTCCTCTTATATTTTCTCTCTACCGGTAACTTCTTGTGTCTACCGATAACTTTGACTTTTCTCTCCATGCCTGCTTTTGCAGCTTCCTCTTCTAGCTTCACTTTGGAGCTTCCTTCTTCTAGTTTGCTCTTTCAGGAGGCTTCAAGGATTCTATAGCATGATGCCTGTGCAGTATGCTCTTGGCATGGTCTTCCAGGTAGCTTCCTGTCCCGCTGTGTTCTGCTTTGGCGAGGTTCCTTCCAGTAGCTTCTTGAAGTCAATAGTATCCTTATTAGTTCATCCGATTCTTTATAACATTTCTTTTCAGTATCCTTCCATTTGACACTTTCTCTGTTTCTTTTAATCTTCTGTAGTAACTCTATTGCAGTAACCTTATCGTATGATTGGTTATGCCTATTATAAGGATTTGTCTCATCAAAACAATCTACAAATGTATCCAACACACCCCATGCAAACTCCAAAGCCATTGACCTCTACTACAACTGCAGAAAGCCAGGCCACTATGCCAGGGAATGTCCATATCCAGAAGTCCGTAAATATCCAGAAGATGAATGAAAAGTGAGAGAAGAAAGAAAACGACAAGATGTTCGAAGTTAAGGGCGCTACTTGGTGAGGCAGAATCTTCTCAGGCACCTGCACCTGAGAAGACACCCAAAAAGGATGAGTTAACTACCGATAGTGACTCGGAAGACTCATCATCAGATGATGAATCTCTAATCTGCCTCATGGCAAAAAATGATGACTCTGAAGATGAGGTAATATATTTAAACTCTCCTGTTCAAATTAATGAAAGGATGAATATGATATGTGCCTTTAAACAAATCATGAGTGACTTTGAACAAATCACTTCAACTCATGAAGATTTAAAATTAGAAAACATAGACCTTCGGAAAGAGCATGTTACATTAGAAAGACAATTAGTGCTATAAAAGTCAAAAAGTCAAGCATGCAGTAAGCTCAAAACTGAAATCAATGAGCTCAAATTACAGGTCACTAAGCTAGTAAGTGAAAAGAAGGCTCTTGTTGAAATAATTAATACCTCCAACAAATCCTCTAAAGACTTAGATGCTATGCTAAAAATTCAGAGAAGTCTAAAAGATTATTCTGGCATAGGTTACTATGATGAAGACTCTACTTCGATTGCTAGTACCTCAAGGGCACCTACATTCGTGCTTGCAACCATTCCTCATCAAAATGAATTATCTAATTTAGAAGGAAGCACAAACACAAATGTAGAAAGTCTTGTAGAAAAATAAAAGAAATCCTTTAAAATTAATGATGAATCTGAGTCTATTAAAAATTGGCTACAAGAACCTAAGTATGCTAAAAATAGGAACTAAAGACAACAAAAAAGAACTCAATTGTCATGTGTATCAGAAATCTGTGAAACCTTTGTTTCTGGAAGGAAAATGAGGAAATCACAACTATATGTGCGTAAGTATACTTGTGGTAATCCAGGAACCTTCAAGACTTAGAACCAAAAGATTGTTGTAAAGCAAATATGGGTACCTAAAAGGAGAATTGAAACTAACGATAAAGGACCCATACTTTTATGGGTACCTAAAAGAAAGTGATCTCTCTTGAAAGTGCAGGATCCTGTGACTAGGAACAACAAAGAAATATGGTATATCGATAGTGGTTGTTCAAGACACATGTCAGGAAACCAGAAAAACCTTATGAACTATAAAGCTTCCAGAGGACCAAAAGTCATATTTGGAGATGATTCCAGAGGAAGCACAAAGGGCACTGGTGATTTAATCAAGGGGAAGATTTGCATCAAGGAAGTATCCCATGTAGAAGGTTTAAAGTACAATGTACTAAGCATAAATCAATTTTGTGATAAGGGCTACTGTGTAGAATTTAGTCTCAACAAGTGCCTCATCAAAGACAACAAGACTCAAGAAGTCAAGCTAACAGGAATCAAGAAGGGAAACATCTACATTGCTGAATGGGACTCAGCAACTACTGCCACATGCTTCATTACCAAAGGTACTCCTGGAACTGGCTGGCTGTGGCACAAGAGATTGAGTCATCTGTACTTCAAGACTATGAATAAGTTGGCCAGAAGAGAACTAGTCAGAGGATTACCTGATATAGTTTACAAGAAGGAAGTTGTCTATGGAGCATGCCAGAAAGGAAAACAAGTAAAAAGCTCCTTCAAAAACAAAACTCTTCGATCTACAGAAAATGTACTGGATATGCTTCATATGGATCTTTTTGGACCAATTGATCCAATCAGTATATCTGGAAAGAAATACACCTTAGTAGTAGTAGATGACTACTCAAAGTTCACTTGGACGATCTTCCTTGCAAAGAAGTCTGACACTCAGCAACATCTGCCAGAATTCTTGAGAAGGCTGCAAACAGAAAAGTGTCTGAGCATAGTAAAGATCAGAATGGATAGAGGAACTGAGTTTACCAATAAATTCATAGGAGACTACTATTCAAACAATTGAATCAGGCACGAATACTCAGCAGCAAGGACGCCTCATCAAAATGGAGTTGCCGAAAGACGAAATATAACTTTGAAGGAAGCCACAAGAACAATGTTAGCTGAAGCTGAGCTACCAAAGAGATTTTGGGCAGAAGCAACCAACACAGCATGCTACACACAAAATGGATGCCTGATAAACAAGAATCTAAACAAAACACCCTACGAGTTGTGGTATGGTTTTTTTTTTTTTTTTTTTTAGCCCAACTTGATTTCCATTAAAAGCCCAAGGGCAAGAAAAATACAACCCAAAATAAGGCCCAAAAGTGGCCTAAAGAAAAAACCCACCAAAATGGGCCAAATAAACAATGGCATAAGCCCATAACAAATAAAACATCTAAAAAACTAAGTCATCTATGAAGAAGAAAAACTCGCAACGCGCTGCCCATGCATAAATCCTCAAGATTGCGAAGACTTCTTTTTCTTGCTAGAGCCCGAAGATGTCAAAAATCCCTTCTTAACAAAAGGATGAGTGGAAACCGAGTCTTCAGATGTGGACTCCTTTTTAGTTTTAGGAGCTTTAAGTCGGAAATCCTTTCCCCAAGCTGCATTATCTCCAAGACACTGTAGCTCATAAGCCTCAGCAGATTCCGTGCCATATTCTTCAAACTCCTCAGCAAGCAAAGCCTTTAAAGACGAAGTGGACTCCGGAATTGAATCATATAAAAATTCATCGAGCTCCTCCAATCCATCAAAATCCCCCTCCGGATATATAGTAGAAATCGGAGTAGGAAAAGGAACACGATACTCCTCCGATGATGATGATGATTTACCCAAACGGCTACTCCTACGAGGACCTGTATCTTGTTTAAGAACCGCCGAAGCCGTCTGCACACCAAGGGCCTTCAATTCCCGTTTGCCCGTACTCATCTTCGCATTTTTCTTTCTTGTGACCGAAGAAGATAAGTTTTTACAAGTTGGAGTAGCCACGTCCATTTGCTGTTTCTTCCTCCCATCCACATCATGGGCTAAAACATATTGGGCCACTCCATTGACCTCACAACCCAAACCCATATTCTTCACATCATCTTGGGCCTTTGAATTTCCAGGCCCATAAATCTCCAAGGCCATTCCACTCGTCGGCCCATCTGCCTTCAGCCCACCATTGGCGTCCTCCATCTCATCAGCCCAGCCTCCCATCAAGTCCGTCCGAAGCCCACCATCGCAGCCCACATCTCCTCCATTCAGCCCAACGCCCTCCACTGCAATTGGGCCAGGAGACGGCCCAATCATCCGGCCACCATCACAGCCCACACCACTGCCATCCAGCCCATCTCCCTCATCCGCAACTGGACCTAAAGACGGCCCAGCCATCTGCCCAGGCCCCTCCATCATCAGCCCACGCCGAGACCCAATCCCCAGCCCCACTTCCTTTCCAGCAACTGGCCGAAGCTGCTGGCCCTCCACCACAATCATCGGCCCATTTTCCAGCCCACCCGACAGCCCATCATCCCCCCGCCCCATTGGACCCGGAGAAGGCCCATCCAGCCCAGGATCCCGACCCAACAGCTCCCCAACCCCCCGTCCATCAACCCCATCTCCCAGCCCAATGTCAAGCCCAATCTCCAGCCCATTGCGAAGCCCACTCTCCAGCCCAGAAGCCAACTTCAGCCCACTCCTCGGCCCAGGATCCCGGCCCATAAGCTCCCCAACCCCCAGCCCATCAACCCCTGGACGTGAGCCCAAGAATTCCCCCAATTCCAGCCCATCACCCAGCCCACTCTCTGGCCCATTCCCAAGCCCAACAGCAGGATACGCCTCAGCCTTCTCCAGCGCAACGTCCTCCGCCAATATCGCACGGCCGTTCATCCCAGCGCCGCCGCCCGACTCATCCAGCCCTAGAGAAGACGAGCCCAGCCCATCCGCCTTCACCCCCTGGCCCAAAGCCGTTCCTAACTGCGGCCCAACGTCCTCCGCCGCCGAATCGTCGACCTCCAACGCTGCAAATCGGTTCATCAAGCAGACTCCGGCCGCGCTCGTCGGTCGTGAAAAAAGAACCACCGGTGAAGGCGAGATAATGGCCTTGGCCTGAGCCAAAGCTTTCTTGCATGTACCTAGGATATCCACCCGACTCTCTCCCGATGAAGAAGCAACAAGGTTCGCCGCCGCCGAACCCACACCACCTCCGACAGCCGCATGCAACGCATCCTGCCGAGGGTTCGAACCCACAACGACAACACCCGAGCCCATCTTAGTCGTAAAACGGCGCTCCTCCTCCACCACTGCCGAGCCACGCAACTCCGCCGTAGCAGGTTTAATCTGCCACTGACGAACAGCCTTTCGACGCCGGGACCGGAGGCGTTTCCATGCATCCTTCCCTCGAACTCCCACATCTCGATCGGCGACCTCCCGGCAATGAGCCAAATCGTGTCCCACACGATTACACGAAGAGCAGAAGTAGGGGATGTGCTCGTATGATACTTCTTGTTCAATTTTTTCCCCAGAGATAAAAAGATGAACAAACGGGATTCTAGGTTTAGATATATCCAATTCGACGCAAACCCTTGCCATCGTAATTCTTCGACCCAAACAATAGTTCGAATCCATAAGAAGAGGCTCACCGATAAGAGATGCAATCGAGAACAATGCATCGCGTTCAAATAAATGAACTGGCAGCCCCGGAAAACGAATCCAAACCGGCATCAAACGTAATTCCTATGTTGATTATTTTCACATCTTTGGATGCAGGTGCTTTGTGCTTAACAATGGAAAGGAATACCTTAAAGCATTTGACGCCAAATCTGATAAAGGAATATTCCTGGGATACTCATCAATGAGTAAAGCCTTCAGAATTTTCAACAAGAGAACACTTGTTGTGGAAGAATCTGTACATGTGATCTTTGATGAATCACAATGTAGTAAGACTGATATTAAAGAACTTCATGAACAATTGGATAAAACTCACATCAACAACAATCATGTTGAATATATTGATGTGAAGTTACCAAACCTTCAACATATGGATGGAATGCTACCATCCCAAACTATATATGTCCCTGACATGCAGGTACCTACTCAGACACAGGAACCTGAACTTAATCAGGAACCTCAAGATGATCAGACTGCAGACCTGAATCAGAACATAATTGAGGGGGAACCCCAGCAAGTCGATGAAGCAAGAAGAATGTGGCTAAAAGATTACCTAAAGGACTTAATTATCAGGGATTACTCATCTGGAGTAAGAACGAGAAGAGAAAATCCGTACGAAGCCATGTTCGCTTGCTTTATATCACAAATAGAACCAAAACATCCAGAAAAAGCTCTACAAGATACCAACTGGATTCAAGCCATGCAAGAAGAGCTGGATGGGTTTGAGAGGAATCAAGTCTGGTACATGGTTCCTAGACCCACTCATCAAGGAGTCATTGGAACTAAGTGTGTATTCAAAAATAAACTAGATGAAGAAGGACAGGTTGTAAGGAACAAGGCTAGGCAAGTCGCAAAAGGATACTGCCAGGAGGAGGACATTGATTTTGATGATACTTTTGCTCCAGTAGCCAGACTTGAAGCAATCGGAATCTTTCTAGCATATGCAGCACATAAGAATCTCACCGTATATCAAATGGATGTGAAGAGCGCCTTCTTGAATGGGATGCTGGTAGAAGAAGTCTATGTTGAGCAGCCACCCAGGTTTGAAGAAGATGCTGATAGGATGGTGTATAGATTGAGAAAAAACACTTTATGGATTGATGCAGACGCCAAGAGCATGGACCCTTTTGAAACCCTTTTGAAAGGTTACTGCTTCTCGACCCTTTTGAAAGAGAAAAGTTTGAAAATACAGTAGGCTTATTCACCCCCCCCAGCCTACTACCACTTGGGACCAACAGGATCAAAACCGGAAATGTTAGTCGGCCTATTAGATGAAAGTCTGGCTGACACCACAGGATGGCCCCTGCCCTCGAGAAGGGGCAGAGCTGAGGAAAGAGTCTGGCGAACTAAAACTTGACAAGCAGAAGACTCACCCACCTCCATGACCTCCCGATGTCACTTTCTTCAAGCAGTAGGAGAAACAGGGGCATTGACAGAGCCATTCGTAGGGCCCCGACGAACAGGGGCTGAAGGACGGCTGGAAGAACTCCTGTCAACCTCAGCGGTTTGATCCAATAGGTGAGAAACAAGGTCCATTTCAGGAGGACAAGCTGAAACATAAGAGAGAATTAAGAAAATCATAGAAATGGAATAAGGTTTAAAATGCAAAAATACATTACCTTGAGCTGGAGCACGGATGAAATGAACAATGAGGTCGGCGTCTCTTAAACGCTTGACTGAAAACAAGAAACTGATCTGTCGATTCACAATAGGGGCCTGCTCTATGCGATTAGGCCGTCTACAAAAATCCGTCGTGACAAAGAGGTTGTAGGCTGCATGAAAGCAAGATATTAAACATCACAAAAACTGAAGGAAAAGGAAAAAAAATAAGGATAATACCATTAGGAACACTGAAGTTAGAAAAACAGGGCTGAAGTCGGGAAGAGCAGAGAATGGGGCTACCCCACTTGGTTCAAAACTCCTTTACAGAGGAAGAAATCTCCATAACAGGCTGAGGCATATCATTCCTAAGAGAAAGATAGTAGAATTGTTTATCAGAACCACGGGTGGCCTTCAAACTGAACAGTTAGTTCACTTCTCAAAAGGTCGACTCAGGGAGATCATAGGTCTGAAAGAGAACCAACAAACCAATCAAGAAGACCATCCATTTGGATATATTTGAGCAGGCGCCAGCTGCCACTGAAGGAGAAATTTAGAAAGGATATGAGCAAGGGGAAACCTAAGGCCGGTCTCCAAGGCCCAAACACTAACATCAACATACCCTTCGAGAGGATTGTTCATTCTGTCATCAGGGCTTGGAGCAGCGAGCTAAATGTTTTCGGAATGTTGAAATCCTAATGCCATTGGGATAGTTCAAAGGTAGAAATAAGGGAAGGAGAATTAGAAGCATAAATAGAGACGTTGGAACCCCTAACAGAGAAAACCCTAGCGGGGAGAGGGTTAGAAGGACCAGCGGCCTCTAGTGAACGGTGGTCTGGAGAACCAGACGTCCTAATCCACTCAGAGGAAGACAATGACATAACGCTATTGTCAGAGTCATGAACTCGATCAGAATCAGAAGAAGACATGACGAAGGTAGAAAATTTTACTTTAAATCTTTTAGAAGAATAGGTCGGAGGTTGAATATGATAGCAGGAATGTGAAAAGGCAAAGCGGCAAGTTACAATCCCTACTTATAGGCGCATCCCACGTCCTATCCATGGCGTACGACTCAACTCACGTCTCTTCAACTTCCAAAAGAAATAAGATGCTGACATGTATAACAAGAAGGACGGCTCGGATGAGTTAACTTCCACCAAAATTCACGTCATTTCGACACAAGCTTAGGGGCTAATGTTGCACCCTAAAAGTATTACTCGGGTTTATAATCGAGCCGACCATAAAATTACGGCCGGGCCGGTTCAGGCGTTCAGATAGGGCATAGCCAGAGGTTCTGCTAAAGCTCAGAGAACTATTGAAACCAACCTAAATGGATGACCCAAGATAGCACGACTTAAAACAGCTCGACAAAGTAGCACGAACAGAGCAACGCGTTAAGGATCAAGAGATATCTTCTTATAGATGGCAAAAATCTGATTTATGTAAAGTCCCTAATTCATGGGATCTCTTACGATACCCAAGGGTTGAATACCCATATATCTTCATAAATAGGGCCTCTAGGAACAAGGTTATAAAGAGAGAGGGACAAGTGGAGACTCACTTCATACAAGTGGGGACATTCTCTCTAGAGAAAACTATCTTTTCATGGAGATTTAGATCTCTAACATATAAGGGAGATTTAAGTCTCACATTATTAATACAGGCTCTTTGCCAACTTATAAACCGGTAGGTCAGACACACCGTAGAGCAATCTTGCCCAGTAGGCTCCAGGCCCAGTGCGTTTACTTCAATGATTTTATTGGGTGTTGGACCGAGGGAGTTGTTCCATACAAATTCCGAACGTCAACAAGAGGTCAAAAGGGTCGATAATGGTGGGGCAAGCGGGTTGAAAATGGTGAGCACGATATGAGGATGAAGAAAAAGGTTGATGGTGTTGTTGTTGTTGGTGTTGCGACGATGGTTGCGAAGGTACTACCCGAAAGTGTTCTAGTGACGGCGTTTCTGGTTCTCGTATCCTGTTCGCTACGTCACCGCTCACAACCTCACCGTTCGCCGCTCATAGCCTCACCGATTAACCATTAGCCGCATCGTCACCGGATTCAAAATCTAAGGCTTGCTGGTTGGGCGTGCTTGAACTCGATGGAAACTTCACTGGAACTCAATGAAAAGTCGGGTATTCCTACCTTTGGAATCGACACTGCCGTCGCCACTTCCGCTGATGGACTCCTGTTTTCAGAAAGATATGCAAGTACTTCTAGAAGGAATCAAATGGATAGGGATATTTACTAGCCTGTAAATTTAGGTTGACTTAGTGTAATGTTTGATTTTAGACTTATATAGATTTGCCCCCTTTTTACTTATTATAATTTTTAACCTAATTTAGTTCAAATGAATAAACTATCATGTATATAAAGAACCATGAGGCTATATGGTTTAGTGGTTTGTATGTTATTTGTGGGTCTAGTGTTTGAATCCTACTTCAATCATTTGAACCTTAAACTTTCTTTTAGTAACTTTCTTTTATATATATACTAAATTATTAAAATTGGGAATAAATAAATCATAGATTTATTAATGTTTTATTTAGTCTCATTTGTAAAATTATTATACACTTTTATAGAATATATTTTTTAAAATTAGCCTCGTACAATATATTTTGGAAAAATATATAAAAATTATATTATATTATTTTAATATATTAAAATAATATAAGATAACATCATGTAATATTTTTTGTTGGTCCAGAGGGGTAAAAGGTTTAAAGGGGCTGATTAAACCTTCTCAAATTTTCAAATTTTTACTCCAAGTGATGTTAAGTACTTGTACTGAACCAGCAACCTTCAAACTTGCTGCTTCAGTGAGCTTGCTGCTGAGCAATGAGCTTTTCAAGTACTTCGGAGTTTTATGTGTAGTGGAAAATACTTTGCAAATATGACTTTAGAAGATAGTTTTTATGTTGTATGAAAGATATATAAATAACATTTAAGATATGTTTCACATGTAGTAAACTTAAACAAAGATTACAACAAGCTATATAGTGGTTCAAGGGTGGAGTAATCCCTCTATGTCCAATCTACTCCTTTCACTAGGAGGAACTTTGTTACTGCAGATTGGTTTACACAGCCTAGCTATTACAATCAATCAAAACAAAGAAGTAGTCAGCTTTCACACAGGTTGCTACATTACAAACCAAGACCCACACAGGATCGAAGTAGCCCAACACAGGACTCTTACTCTTTCCAAAAGAGTGTAAGATACTAGCAGGTACAGTGACCTCTACTAGATACTCCGAAAACAATCTAAAATGATTAAGGATAAAAAGTTTTTCTTCAACGTTCTGTGCAACAAGCTCTTGTCAGAGTTAAGCTGAAAAGGTAGATGTAATGTTGCTTTAGATTGAGTGACTAAACTTTGAATTGGCTTGAGTGAGTATACTTGTAAGCTTTCTTGAGCGATGTAGATCAGTTCAGTAGTCTTGTTCAGCTACACTCATCTTCTATTTATAGATGTGAAATATGCCTGTTGAAATTAGAACGTTCCCCACATTTAATGCGCTGATTCTAAGGTACAGGTCTGCTGATCTTCATAGTACCTTTCATTTAATGTGCCGCAGTAGACTTGTCCTTGTGACTTTCAAGATGTCTTCACTTGCTTGGCTCGGATCCTGATTGCTCTTACCAGTAACATTGTGAGTTTGTGAATTCGAGGTGATCTTTGTTAGTACGAGGTTGTTGTTGCTTCCATTTGTCAACATACAATTGGTAATCACCTTCTACATAGCGTGCAACAACTTTTGTTCTTTGTAGCGACCTCTGGTACTTGCTAGAGTGACCTTGCTAAAATATTTTTACATTTAAAAACTAAGTACAGGGTTGCTCCTAACCTAGTGAGCTCTGCGGTGTTTGTCTCATCAAAACCTATGTAATTCCTAACAATTTCCCCCTTGTTGATGATGACAAAACTTTTACAAGGATCAAAGAAATTAAAAACAGATTACTTAGCTACAAAACAGAACAAGTGTTAGAAGACATAGCAAGATAATAACAATCAAAGTATAAGCATTTTATATAAGTTCACAAGCTTTGAGAAATAAGAATCATCCTTTATTTGTACTTGCTGATTATAGATACATCAAATAGGAAAAATAAAAACAAAGCAAGTATCTATGAGTTCTTGATTCAGAAAGCAATAAAAACAACAAAAAGCATGTAAAAAGGTCTTCATCTCCTAGCTCCACGTAGAAGATCTTCAAGCAATCTAATGCGAAGTTCCCTTCCACCAATTCACTGTAGAATCTTGGTAGGTTTTGTCCATGATAGCGCTGATTTTTACATCTTCCTCATACCTTAGTTAAAAGTTCGTAAAGAATGGGATGAACTCTTTCTTCCAAATCCTTTGCTTCAGTTTGATCAGCAAAGGCAATCCATCCTTCCTTGCTAACTTTGTCCCCCTCTTCAAAGCCTTCAAGTTGTTCGATAACATCTCAAATATGGAAGACTCCTTGCACAAAAATACAAAATACTTGAAGTATTCCATTTCTTTGAAATCCTTTATCTCATGGAATGTTGCATTCCGATAAGTTGGTAGAGTAACCACAGGAGGAGGTCCCTGGACGAAGGTTAGATTCCTCGGATTCGAGCTTGCATCATGGTGGTATTTCCTCCATGCAAAAAAGATTGGAAACTTCTGATCTGGATAGGTTCTTATCTGAACAGCTCTCTTCCTGCCCTCTTCAACGGCAACATCAATAGCCTGCAGATAAGAACTCACTTTTATTGTCATCTCATCTTTCTCAGACTCTCGTTGGCAAGTACCTCTTCTCTCCAATGGATGGGGCATTCCCCTTGTTTGATCATCTCCAGGCCTCCTCTTGAGGTGGCTTGAGTAACCTCAAGCACTTTCCCTATTGGACCGACTACCTCCATTTCCTGGAGCATCATCCCGTCTGCTGAAATTGCTGGGCTCTTTAAACTGGGAGTCAGGAGCCCTCTTCTTGCTTTGATCCTCCGATCTTTCCCCCTTTTTGGCATCATCCTCAACACCAAGGGTAGTCATCAGCATCTCCTCAACACTAGTTAAAGTTATTCCCTGCTCCACCAGCTTCTCATCAACTCTATCCACAACTTTGTTCAAATGGGATACTTCTGTATTGATGGAGATGAGGTTGTCCTCATGTTTGTTCAGCTTGTTAAGTACACTCTTCAGTACAGACTCCTCACTCTCTTTGTGAGCTTCCTCCATGGCAAGTATCTTGATAGGCAACTTGTGGCCTTCTTGGGATCAGTACCTGGGAAATAAGCATTCAAAGCTTTCTGGACATGAGATAAGGTATATGTTAGAGTCTGCATGAATCCAGAGATGAGTTTGGATTCAGAGCTGAAATCCTTGGATAGCTTTTTAGTAGATTTATCTACTACTTTTCTCAGCCTCCTCAGCTCTTTCTCCATCTGCTTCTATTGTTCACTTAGTGGGGGCGAGCTCTCAGCTTGCTGGGCTTGCTGAGTTGGTGGCTCAGGATCTACATCCATCTTGTCAGGCACTACCATAGCTTTGCTTGAGTCTCCAAAATCATCATCATCTTCATTGTCATCCTCTGAATCACTACTAGAGGTGGATCTGTTACTGTTGTCACTCGAGCTATTGGATCCATCATCACTTGATTCAGGTCCCTCGACTCCTACACCTGTTGCATCTTGAGAAGGTGTAGCCGGGTCCTCAACGGCAGTAACCTCTGGTACGGTAGGTTACTCTTTAGTTGGTCCTTCTTCATTGGTTGGTTCTGTTTGATCAAGTTGCTCAGGAGCAGGTTGCTGCTCAGCCTGAGAAAGATTCAAGGTTGCTTCTCCAACAGTGCCAGCAGCTTCTTGTATCAGCAAAGCCTGCTGTCCATCAGCCATCTCTACATCTTTAGGCAGAACAACTTGCTCTGACAGCCTAGCCTATTATCCTTTAGCTACTTCACTCTCTTCAGCAGCTTGCTTAGCCAGCACATATTGCTCTCCTCCTTCTGGCTCAACTACTACATCTCTAGGTACCTCAACTGGCTCTACCTGAATGACTGGAGGAGCATAATGAATGATGGCAGTCTCGGATAAAATAGAAGCAACTTCTGGATTCGCAGCTAGATCCAGCAACTCCTTAATCTCAGCTGCAGCCCTTAAGGCATCCAGCATCCAGCATCAGAAAAAGTAGAAACAGAAGTGGTACCTTCACCAATTTGGATTGGTGGTATCTGGGGACGGCCTCACATTCCCTCAAGCTTAACTCTATTGCAGCCCTCATCATCCTCTCCATGGCCTCCTATTGTCCATAAATAGCCACTTGTTTGGCCACAAATCTTTCCTCATCACCTACTCTTATCTCCTTAGCAGCAGGATCAAGTGAAAAGGGGTCACTCACTGGCTCAGTGACCTCTATGATTTGTTTGCCTTTCAGAGTTCTGAGTGAGGGAGAAGGTTGCTCCACAGGTTGCTGCTTCCTCAGAATGGCAGCAAGCTGAGCTTCAGCTTTGGCAGCTTCATGGAACTCCTGTCACTTTCTCCTCCGCATAGTTGAGATGAACTTTTTCTCTAGAACTTTAATAAGATCCGAAAACCCGACCCAGTTGATAACTCACTTCTCTTCCTCATTCAGCTCTGACCATTGGAACATCACCTCCCAGCCTTGATGTCTGTAGTTCTACCAGACCTAGAACTAATCAAGGAATCTCATGAATTCCCTATTCACCACCTCGAGGTCCAGAGTGACCTCTTCTTCTTATTTCTCCTCCGACACCCCTGCTTCTGCAGCCGTTGCAACCTCTGTAGCTACTGCTACTACCCTCTCCATTACCTATTGAGGGACATCTTTAGGGATGGATGTGAGAGTGAGAGGTGTTGGGGAGGTTGCTGGCTTATCCTCCTCAGGCTCTTTTTGGTAGCTCGCTGGATCGTTTTTTTCTTGTTTTGCTGACGGGGTGGAGAGTTAGGGATTTCCATCACCTTTGGTTCTTCAGCAGGCTTCAACATAGCCAGGGGCTTTAGCTCCTCCTCTTCCCCCTCACTGGAGCTTCCTCAGTCTCAAGCCTTCTTCCTTCTAGTGACCTTCTTTGAGGTCTTCTTTCCAGCAAAGACCTTACTGGCTCCCATGTACTTGCCCCTCTAGACAGTCTTTCCACCAGAGAGATCAAACCTAAGCTCCCCAGCAGGGTGTTGATGATCAGGCCATAACTTCTCTTCCCAGCAGGCTTCAGAACTTCTTCTCCGATCTTGGTTAGGATGTCGTGTAACCAGTTTATTTTCTCCTTGTTGATTATAGCCATCGTCATCCAGAAGCAGAAGTTGGTACACTATCACAGTTGCCTATTCTATTCTCAATGATGTGGCAGCAGAATATCGTGTAGCAACTCACATTCATAGAGGAATACTTTCTTAGAGCAGCTACGGATCATCCCTTTGGAGGTCTTCCTCCCTGTAAACTTGAGCCTGTAAGCTTCAAGCTCATCCTCACCGTAGGTGGTGAGGTCATTAGCATCAATTCCAGCGGCGGGCAGGTTGAAAACCCTTGGCAACATCTTGCTACTTATGGTGTCAGAGCCTTCATTCATTTTGAATGGGATGTCAGCAGCATCCTCATTGACTCTTGCCCTTATGTAGAACTTGGCCACAAGCTCTTCATCATAGGGTCCGATAAAGGTTGAGCAGAGTCCCATCAGTCCAGAGTCGAGGATGCATTTCAGAATCCCTTGCATCAGGTAGGGAGTTCTTCTTTCATCCTTGCAGCAAGTTAAGATTACAGCCTCATTGACAAGCTTGTCGTCGACGATCTGATTGTTGTACTTTGAGGGAGACATTTTAAGAGAAATTGAAAGTAGGTTGCTAAAATTATAAAGGTATGCAGTTAGCAGGAATGTCTTAAGCAAAAAGATAAATTGTAGAAAATATGTGAGCGTAAAAGATTAAATCTAAGTAGGGTTTCAGTTTATGTATGATCTTCTACAACATGTCTGTCGATTGATGTGCTAGTTGCTGCCTTCTAGATTGAAAGGATCCAATGGTGTATATTTGAATTCCAGGTCACAGGTCGCTTGATCCAACAGTTGATGATGCGCACGCGGGGCTTATCCTGTAGAAAGTGATCTTTTCAGGGGTTCTTTTGCAATTAATCATAGTAATTTTCTTAAAAGTTATTCCATATTAAATGCGCCCACTTTGTTGATTGCACGTTTATTCCCGCCTAGTTAATTTCATTAATTTGTTAAGGTTGTTGTGTGTATTTCATAGAAAAATAAATGTTTTCTCAATAAATATTGTCTCCTGCAGTAGGGTTCAACATAGCAACATGTTAGGCAGTAACATTGATAGGTAGTACTGACCTTTTCCTATACCAGTAACCTTAGGTTGCTGGTTTTTGACAATTTCGCACATTTTCCATAGAAATTCCCCCTGAGTTTAATAATTCATTTCCTTTAGAGGTTGTTGGGTTTTTAACTTAGCTTAATTATACCAAATTCTTTCTTAAGAGTGAGAATCTGGATTAACATAAAGGTTTAGTGAATATGTCAGCTAATTGTTGATCAGTATGAATCTTTTCTAGTGAGATGTCATTTTTCTCCATATGGTCTCTGATGAAATTATGTCTGATGTCAATGAGTTTTGTTCTTAAGTAAAAAACAGGATTGTATTTTATAGCTATTACACTTGTATTATCACACATTATTGGAGTTTCTTTCTCAATTATGTCATAGTCTCTTATTTGTTGTTGAATCCACAAAATATGAGCACAGTAGCTTCCTGCAACAACATATTCTGCTTTAGCTGTAGCGGTTGCTAATTGAAGTATGCTTCCTGCAAAACCAAAAAACTAATATGTTACCCAAAAATTGACAAGTACCACTAGTGCTCTTCCTGTCAATCTTGCATCCTGCAAAATCTGTGTCTAAGTAACCTATTAATTTGAATCCTTCATCCTTGGGATACCTAAGTCCCAACATCATGTGTTTCCTTTAGGTATCCGATGATTCTCTTTGTTGTTGTCATGTGTGACTCCTTTGGTGCAGCTTGATATCTTACACACATGCCTACTCCGTACAGAATGTCTGGTCCTCTTGCTGTGAGATACAACAATGACCCAATAAGTCTTCTGTATTTGTTTATATCCACTGGTTTTCCTTCTTCATCCTTGTCTATGCTCACTGAGATTGGCATAGGGATGCTCATTGTGCTTGCATTTTCCTTCTTAATCAGTACATTTGTTTATTTCGTATGATTTATGAAGGTTCCTTGATTAAGTTGTTTTACTTGTAGGCCTAGGAAGAAACTAAGTTCTCCTATCATGCTCATTTCAAATTTTCTTTGCATTAGATCAAAATATTTCTTCCACACATGTTTTTTTAAAGATCCAAAGATGATGTCATTCACATAAATTTGAACAAGTAGGATGTTGTCACCATCTTAGATTCTGAACAGTGGCTTATCTACTTTTCTTTGCTTGAAGCCATTTTCAAGTAGATACAATGAAAAAGTATCATATCAAGCTCTAGGTGTCTACCTCGATCCATACAGAGCTTTCCTTAACTTGTACACCTTTCTCTCTGGATTATCTTCAAATCCAAGAGGTTGCTCTACATAAACTTCTTTAGCTAAAAGTCCATTCACAAAGGCACTCTTCACATCCATTTAATAGACAACAAAATTCTTGTGTGCTGCATAGGCTAGAAAGATCCTTATAGCCTCAAGTCTAGCTACTGGTGAAAAGGTCTCATCAAAGTCAATTACTTCCTCTTGGCAGTAACCTTTTGCTACTAATCATGCTTTGTTTCTAACCACTAGCCCTTCTTCATTTATCTTGTTTTTAAATACTCATTTTGCTCCTATCACTCTTTGATGAGTTGGACTAGGAACTAAGTTCCAAACTTGGTTCCTCTCAAAACCATTCAGCTCTTCTTGCATAGGTTGAATCCAGTTGGTGTCCTCTAGAGCTTCTTTAATGGTTTTGGGTTTAACTTCAGAGATGAAGCGCAAACATAGCTTCATGATGTCTTGCTCTCCTTGTTCTTACTCTTGTTCTACTATCTCCAATGATCTGATTCCTGGATGATTCCTCAGCAGTTAGTTTCAACTTCTTGAACCTCTTGCTGATTTTCAGTAGGTTGCTATCATTGGCAGGTATCTCTCTTACTTACTGATCAACAGCAGATACATCTGCTCCAGTAGTCTCCTCACCTTAGAGACTTAGCTGAGAAGAGTGAGCTAGGTCCATTATTCTATCAACTTGTGCTTCAAACTTTGGAGGTGGCAACCTGGCAGCATGGGACTTAACTTGTAGAGGGAGTTCAGAAAAAAGTAGAAACAAAAGAGGTACCTTCACCAATTTGAATTGGTGGTATCCGGGGATGGCCTTGTCTTTCCCTAAATCTCAACTCTGTTGAAGCCCTCGTCATTTTCTCCATGGCCTCTTATTCTCCATAAATAACCATTTGTTTGGTAACAAATCTTTCCTCATCACCTGCTCTTATCTCCTCAGCAGCAGGATAAAGTGAGAAGGGGTCACTCACTGGCTCACAGACCTCCAGGATTTGTTCATTTGAGAGTTCTGGGTAAGGGAGGAGGTTGTTCCACAGGTTGTTGTTTTCTCAGACTAGTAGCAAGCTGAGCTTCAGCTTTGGCAGCTTCCTCGAACTCCTGTCACTTCCTCCTCCGCATAGTTGAGATGAACTTCTTCTCCAAAACTTCAGTGAGATCCAAAAACCCGACCCAGTTGATAACCTACTCATCTTCCTCCTTCAGCCATTAGAACATCATCTCCCATGCTTGATGTCTGTAGTTCCACGAGTTCTAGAATTTCTTAAGGACTTTCATGAAGTCCCTATTCACCACCTCGAGGTCCAGAGTGACCTCTTCTTCTTCTTCCTCCTCTGGCACCCCTACTTCCGCAGCTGCTGCAACCTCAGTAGCTACTACTACTACCCTCTCCATTACCTGTTGAGGGACATCTTAAGGGATGGATGGGAGAGTGAGAGGTGTTGGGGAGGTTTCTGGCTCATCCTCCTTCAGCTAGAAGTCCATTCACAAAGGCACTCTTCACATCCATTTGATAGACAACAAAATTCTTGTGTACGGCATAGGCTATAAGGATCCTTATAGCCTCAAGTCTAGCTACTGGTGCAAAGGTCTCATCAAAGTCAATTTCTTCCTCTTGGCAGTAACCTTTTGCTACCAGACTCGCTTTCTTTCTAACCACTAGCCCTTCTTTATCTATCTTGTTTTTTAATACGCATTTTGTTCATATCACTCCTTGATGAGTTGGTCTAGGAACTAAGTTCCAAACTTGGTTCCTCTCAAAACCATTCAGTCTTCTCGCATAGCTTGAATCCAGTTGGTGTCCTCTAGGGCTTCTTCAATGCTTTTAGGTTTAACTTTAGAGATGAAGCACTAACATAGCTTCATGTTGTCTTGCTCTCCTTGTTCTTACTCCTGCTCTAGGATCTCCAATGATCTAACTCCTTGGATGATTCCCCAACCATGTTTTGTTAGTTTCAACTTCTTAAACCTCTTGCTAATTATCAGTAGGTTGGTGAACCTCTACATCTGGTTGAGTTTCTTCTGGTTGTTGAACTTCTGCAAGTTGCTGAACCTCTGCAGGTCTTTGAACAGTGGTAGGTTGCTGAATTCTTTAAGCTGAATCCTCTTCTTCATTTTGAAGATTAGGTTGTATCACATCAATGTATTGAACTTGGTTTCTCATGATGCATGTTTTAGCTAGATTATTTCATAGTTTATCAATATCAACTGAGGTACAGTGAGCTTCATCAAATACAAAACATGAATAGATTATTCTACTATCAGTGTTCTCTTGTTGAAGATTCTGAATGTTTTGCTCACTAAAGAATATCCCCAAAATACTCCTTCATCAAAATTTGCATCAAAGATCTTGAGATACGTTTTGCCATTGTTCAGTATATAGCATCTGCAACAGAAAATATGAAAATAAAAGATATTAGGTGAATAGCCATACCAGATTTCATATGCAGTTTTATTTAAATATTTATTGATAAGACATCTATTTTGAGTATAACATGTTGTATTTGTAGCCTCTACCCAAAATCTTTTGGGGATTTCAGCTTCAGCTAGCATGGTCCTTACTGCCTCCTTGAGAGTCTTGTTTCTTCTTTCAGCTACTCCATTATGTTGAGGTGTCCTTGCTGCTGAATATTCATTTTTGATCGCATGGTCTGAGCAATAAGCTTCAATGAACTTGTTTGTGAACTCTGTTCCTATGTCTGTTCTTATCTTCACAATAATGAGGCTTTTCTCATTCTGCAGCCTCTTCAAGAACTTTGTTAGCCTGAGTTGTGTGTCTGACTTCTTTGCTAAAAATAGTGTCCATGTAAACTTTGAGTAGTCATCCACTACAACCAGTGAGTATTTCTTTCAACTGATGCTGATAGGATCTACTGGTCCAAATAGGATACTAGCAAGTCTAGTATCCTATCTGTTGATTTGTGTACTTTGTTCTTGAATGAGCTCTTTACTTATTTTCCCTTCTGGCAGGCTCCACAAATAACCTCTTTCTTACACACAATATCTGGCAGTCCTCTGACTAGTCCTTTTCTTGCCAGTTTGTTGATTGTCTTGAAGTTCAAGTGACTCGTCATCTTGTGCCCCAGTCAGCTTGTTTCAGGTGTGCTCTTTTGCAATGAATTAAGTAGTTGTCTTGGCAAAACTCCAGTCAACTACATATATATTTCTTCTTCTTGTTCCAGTAAGCTTGACTTCTAGAGTTTTTATAAGAAGAAGCCTTGATGTATTTTTATGAGGACAAAACCCGCTGTAACCTTATTGTACTTCAATGTTTATATTTTTCTCATTTTGTACTTCATTTTTAATAAGTAGCAAAAGTCTGCCTTGAAGTCTTCCATTGAAGTTTAGAGCTGCAAGCTGTACGCAACATGGAAAGAAAGAAGTCTGCATACAGCGAGCTACACTTGGAAGAGCTAAATGAGAACTGTTTTGTTGCATGTTGCATGCTGAAGACTGAACCTACTGATGCAGTGAGTCTAGATGTAGCAACCAAGAATAAGTTGTAGCAACTGGAGTGAGACATGACAAGCGGAATCAACTTCGAAGAACTAAACATCCACTGCATGCTCTCTGATAATACGAGGAAACATCAACTTCCATTGAAGGTGCAGTGCCCTACAGGTCGAAGCATAAAGGACAAATACAAGGACAACAAGCAAATGAAGAGCTGCCACCTGGCCTGAGCAAGTGCCTTCAACCTGCAACAGAAGGACAACCAAAATTAATGGCGCTGAAGCTTAAAGAGGAGGTTGTCTCCACCCTTTTCAGGAGTGCATTAATTAGGGCGTACCTTGAAGATCAAGAGGATCAAGGAAGAGGAATACTGACCATCCAAATCGAATCAAAGAAGAATATGCTTGAATGTAAATGGATCAATGATCAAGATGCAGCAAAAGAAGAGATGAGCTGATATGAAGACGCGTGGAATGTGCACCCTTCAACTGGCGCATTCTAGCAACTATAAAAGAAAGGAGTGAGGGTGAAAGAAGAAGAGGACTGAAACTTTAAGAATCGCACACTGAATCTCCAGCTTACAGTGATCATCAAGCTTAAAGAAATATCCAACATTTCAGTCCCTCACTCAACCCAAAGCAAAGCATTAAACCATTGAAGATCTATTAGGGTCCATTTGGATGGGTGGATTTGAGGAGGGATTTGAAATCCATGGTAGCAAATCCACCGGTAGTGTTTGGATGGATATGGATTTGAAATCCATGGTTTTCATTTTAAGCTAATTTTGGAGTCATTTTGGTGGATTTCAAATCCACTCAAACTTGAGAGGATTTGAAATCCACTCATTTCAAATCCTGAATTTCAAATCACTCTATCCAAATGGAGCCTTAAAGTGTTTTTGTTTCACCACAGTTGAAGAAATCTTTTCAACCTTTTATATAATGTGTGTGTAGGTTGTTTTAATTTTTGGTGTCCACGGTTCATAAGAATAGATTCCTTGTTGTGTGTCTTGATCTTAGAGAAGGATAACATCCTGTGTGGATCTTGTCTTGTTGCTGAAACCTAAAAAGGGTGTGAGAACTTTAGTAGGCTTGTTTGAGTCCTTAGAGTTGTGTTTAGTAGGAAAAGTTCTGTAAATCTAAAAGCTCTAGTGGATATCCTCCTTGTGAAGGAGAAGATGACGTAGAAGGCTTACACCACCTTCGAACCTCTATAAGTCTTGTGTTTCATTTTACTACTTATTAGTTAAAAGACTTAGTATATCTGCTGAACTCTCTTTCAACTTACAATTCTGTTGTGCATAAACTCTAAAAGTGGTTAGGCTGCAGTAACTAGTTTACTGCAAGCAGAACACTTAAACTGCCAATTTGTTGCAAGCAGCGATAGCTTACAGCAGGTTGCAACGAAAGAGAGAAAAGTGAGAAGAAGATAAGAGGTTCATTCACCCCCCTCTGAACCTTTGTAACCACTTGGGACCAACAGTTTTTCTGTCTTTCATGAGACACTTATTATGGTTGAACTCTACTGAGTGGCCTTTATTACAGAAGTGACTTATGTTGAGCAAGTTGTACTTTAATCCTTTTACATAGGATACTTCTTTTATGTAAGTACTTCCTTTCAGTAAGTTTCTTATTCTTTTGGTGGTGCCTTTGGTGTCATCTCCAAATACCACCTTAAGTCCTTTAATTGCTTGGAAGCTTGTCAGTAAATCTTTATTGCCAGTCGTGTGTCTAGAGCATCCACTGTCAATATATCATACTTCACTACTACTCCCTGGCATAGGTTCCTACAAAACTATCACTTTGTTTTAAGTACTCATACTTGTACGGGCCCTTTTAAGTTAGTTCTATTTGGAACCCAAATCTGCTTCACAATAATTGGTTTGTTATGAGCTTGCTTGGTTCCTCTACTTTTGACAGTAACCTTAGGATACTCTATGAAGTGTGTGTGCACTTGTGTTCTACCAGTACCTTTTTGGTATGGTCCTCTCTTGTACTTTCTTGGAGCATTTGTTATCTTAGATTTAGACATGTAGGTCTTAGTACTAACAAGTGGAGGTTGATATCTCTGAAACCAACCTTGATGTTGTTGCTTGCTACAACTTGTAGCAAATTGAGCTTGCTACAGTCATCTGCGTACTGCAGGCTTACTGCATCTGGTTTCAGAAAGGGGCCTCTTTCCCTTATCTACTGAGCTTACCCCATTTGCACACTTTGTTCCCCCTGAGATATATACAATCTTATTCCGGTTCAAAGTTTCTCATTTGACAAACCAGGATGTCTCAGTTATGGTTGTTGTGGAGGTGGAAGCTTGCTCACTTTATCTTAGATCAGTATTTGCCTAAGCTTTGTTGAATACTTAGCAAGGCATCCAGGTGTTTTGAAGACTTGTTAAAGGTGTTCACAGTGTTCAGTAGGCTTCTCTTCTCTCCTTCAAGTTTAGTGACTTGCAGCTTGAGCTTACTTACTTCTACTCTAAGGTCACTGTATGATTTTGTCTTTAACTTTTCCATGCTAGTTCAGCAGAGTTCAAAGCATGATCTCTTAGAAGCTGTTTGTTTTCATATTTAAGGTCCTCATGGGTTGAGTTTATCTGCTCAAAGTCAATCATTATTTTCTTGAAAGCAGTGATCATGTTTAGCATCTCACTCTCCTTAGAGACATGACTTTCTGGGGTTACCTCGTCTTCACTGTCCTCCACGTTGGCCATTAAGCATATGAGAGCTTCTTCTTCCGAAGTTGAGCTATCTGAGTCACTATCTAAGGAAGTTTGTTCTTTTAGCTCCTATTGTTCAGTGATTGCTGACTTAGCTGTCTCTACCTCACTTATCAAGGCTCTCAACTTCTGCTTCTCAAACCTTTTCTTTTCTCTTCTCTTTGTCCTTTCCTTTTCAGGATATCTTTACACAGGTGGATAAGGACAGTTCCTTGTATGGTGACCTAATTTCCTACAGTTATAGCACAACTCAGTGTCACTTATAGTGGGTTAGTTCGCTGAGCTTGCTTGTGCTTGAGGAGTCTGCTTCTTCTTATGGAAGTTAGTTCTTGAGTTGCTCTTAATGAACTTCTTAAGTAGCAGAGTCATGTCCTCCTCAGCATCTCCTTCAAAGGTCACTGTCTACTTGCTACTGTTTGCCTTTCCAGTATCCTTGAATACTCTAGTTGTCAAATCAGTAACCTTTGAGCTAGATTTTGCAGTCTCCTTCTTCCTTTGGTTTATATCAAGTTCAAAGGCCTTGAGGTCTGAGAATAAATCAAATGTGCTCATGAATTTCAGATCCATTTATACTCTCAAAGTTGTTGTCTTGTTTTCCCACTCAGCAGGTAGTGCCCTTAGTACCTTCATGTTCTTTACTCTCTGTGAGTAGTGTTTGTCCAGCGACTCCAGCTCATTCACAATGTTTGTAAATCTTAGGTCAAGTTGTTCTAGAATATATATAGAATTCATTTCAAATGGATAAAAATGCTGGGTTGCTGTAGACTTTATTTTCTATTGTCAGCTTAGTGCCTTCACATATCTGTTCCAACTTGCTCCAGATATCTTTGGCGGTCTTGCAAGTCTTGACCTTACAGAAGGTACCATTGTCCAATGTAATGAATAAGGCATTCTTGGATACATTGTCAAAATTAGCCCTCTTCTTTTCTTCCAATGTCCACTCCTCTCTGGCTTCTCTATGACTGTTGGATGAGGAAACACTCCAATCTGCTCTGTCTTCAGCTGAATCTACTACAGCTCAAGCAAATAGAGGGTTGACTTTGGTGATCACTGGTGGTCCTTCAGTGATGACATACCACATTTCATCATGCATGGCAAATAGATGTGACTGCATTCTCATTTTCCAATCGTCATAGTCTTCTATAAAAAACATAGGTAACTTATGATGTGATGTATCCATGATATGCTAAAAGTAGTATTAGTTTTCTAAAAAAACGGATCAGGAATATGACCAATGCAGATGGGTTTTTAGTCCAACATGCTCAGATACCACTTGTTAGTCCCAAGAGGTAGAAGGTCCACTCTACTCCTTTCACCAGGAGGAACTTTGTTATTAAAGATTGGTTTACACATCGTAGTTATTACAATCAAAATAAAGAAGTAGTCAACTTCCACACAAGTTGCTGCACTACCCATCAAGACCCACACATGATCGAACTAGCCCAACACAGGACTCTTACTCTATCCAAAAGAGTGTAAGATACTAGCAGGTACAGTGATCTCTGATAGGTACTCCTAAAACAATCTAAAACGATTAAGGATAAAAGGGTTTTTCTTCAACGTTTTATGCAGCAAGCTCTGGTAAGAGTTAAGCTCAAAAGGTAGATGGCTTAATGCTTTATATTGAGTGGCTGAACTTTGAATTGGTTTGAGTGAGTATGCGTGTAAGCTTGCTTGAGCGATAGATCAGTTTAGTAGTCTTGTTCAGTTGCAATCCATCTTCTATTTATAGATGGGAAATCTGTCCTTTAAAGTTTAGCAGGTTCCCCGCTTTTAATGCGCTGATTCTGAGTTACAGGTCTCTTGATCTTCAGAGTACATTGCATTTAATGCACCGCACTAGACTTGTCCTTGTGCCTTGAATTGCTGTCTTCACTGGCTCGAATCTTGATTGTTCCTACTGGTAACATAGTGATTTTGTGAATTCGAGGTGATCTTTGTTAGTACGAGGTTGATGTTGCTTCTTTTTTTCGAGATACGCTTGGTAGTGACATTCTGGATAGCGTGCAGCGACCTCTGATGCTTACTGGATTGACCTTGCTGAAATACTTTTACATTTAAAAATTAAGTACAAGGTTGCTCCTAACCTAGAAAGCTCTAAATTGTTTGTCTCATCAAAACCTATATGATTCATAACATTTTTGTTTTTAAAATTTGAATCTAATAACAAAATAATTTTAATATTACAAATTGACAACCCTATAAAATATGTTGCACAAAGGGGCTATCGATTAGCAAAAAATTCAGCACAAAGACAACCAATAAAATAGTGTTGCATAAAAGGGTTGTCTATTAGCGAAAAAAATATGCTGAAAGACAACACTTAAAATAGCATTGCATAAAAGGGTGTCTATTAGCGAAAAATTCCGCTCAAAGACCACCCCTTAAAAAAGGATTGCATAAAAGAGTTGTTTTGAAGCTTAAAAAGGCGCTCAAAGACAATCTCCAGTTATAAGGGTTGTCTTTCTCCTTATTTGTATTGTCTTTTAGTGTATCCAAACATACAAAGACAACCTTTTTTTTTCCAAAAAAAGTTTTAATTTTCAAAAAGACAACATAAAGGGTTGTCTTTGAGTATTTTTCTTGTAGTGCTCATCATCATTAATTGAGAGTTGTTATATATATATGCATTCCTTATACAGTACAATATATTTCATCTCAAATTTTCTACTTAGTTCCATCATTAATTTTATTCTTCTTTTGATATTTCTAGTCTTCATTTCATGTTATTTCATCATCATTAAGTGAGAGATGTTATATATATGAATTGCATATATACAATGACTTCCATCTTTACTTTTCTTCTTATTTTCATCATTATTTTTTCTTCTTCTTTTGATATTTCTAGCCTCCATTTCAGACTTTTTTAACGAAATATTGTAATATGAAAAATTCATTAACAATTTGTAGTCCTTCTAAAAATGTTTAATAGAGTACACGAAGTCCCCTATACTAAAGGTGACCTATCTATTTTGCTTATTTTTAGTATTTTGTCTCCTATACTAGCTATAAGCGAACTCTTTTTTAAAAAATTAATTTTTACCAAGTTATTTATCATATAATTGAAGAGAATTTTTATAATATTTCAAAATTGACAATTTTATTTAAATGGACAATGAAAAAATTAAAATAAAAGATGGAGGATTGAATACAACAGCATTAAAAAAAATTCAATATAAATAAACAAATATATTGTTGCTTTGTACCTATGAAAACTATTGTTCTCATTATTTTTCACATAATTTATCAATTTTTTTAAACATTTTATACGTGATGTTTCTTAATTGTTGATTCCACTTGAATAATAGAAGAAGAATTTCATATGGATTGAATTTTAGATATTCTATTCAACTTGCTATTATATCTAGTTTACATACAAGTTTATATTAACATTATTATGGAAAAAAATATTAATTGTTATAGTACTTTTGAAGACAATATTAAGCACTTCAAAGTGTGTTATATTAGAAGAAGAATTATATATGGATCGATTATAAATATTCTATTCAACTTGCTATTATCAGTTGACATAAAAATTTATATTAACATTATTACTGAAAAAAATATTAATTGTTATAGTTTTGAAAAAAATGATAATGTAACATATTAAGGTACTTCAAAGTGTTTTATATTATTATATTTAAGGATAACTCAAAGTGCATTAACATGACACTTATTACTAATGCATTTAACATATTCCTACATTAAAATATAAAGCATTTTAAGAAAGTGTCATAATAGCTTAAATATATGGGAAAATGTTCAATAAGCCACTAATGTTTACCCTTATGTTCAATTATCTCATTGAAGTATTTTTAGGTACAAAAATGCCACTAATGTTCACTTTTAAGTACATATGACCCCCCATTTAACATTTATTTAATATAATACACCAATAATGTTTTAAATTAAAAATAACTTAAACACTTTAACTTATTTTCTTGACCTCATATTTTAACATATTTTAGAATAAAACAACCATTTCATGAAAACGTATGTATATAATTAGATTATTATATATACATATGAATACATATTAATTATTATTATTATTATTATTGTTATTATTATTATTATTATTATTATTATTATTATTATTATTATTATCATTTACACTATTAAATTATTAAATAACTAAATTTGTTTGATAATAAGAGATATTGTTATTTTTTATTTAAAAACAATTTAAATCTCTATATATAAATAAAAACTAAACTATTAAACAACTAAATATATTAGACAATAATTTCACTATGATATTATGGATATTATTTTTTAATTTAAATACAATTTAAATCTTTATATTTAAATAAAGACCAAACTTTTAAGCAACTAAATTTATTAGATAACAATTTTACTATGAGATTAGGAATATTATTTTTAAATTTAAATACAACTTAAATCTCTATATTTAAATACAACATAAATATTATTTATTATTAAGAACAACATGTATTCACACACACAATAAGTTATTATATTTACATAATTTCATGAAATAAAACTTTTACATATCTTAGAATAAAAAAACTATTTCATGAAAACGTAAATATAATAGTTATTGTATGTGTGTGTGTTAGAAAAAATAATTATTCAAATATACATGTTATTATTAATAATTATTAATATTTATGTTGTATTTAAATGTAGAGATTTAAGTTGTATTTAAATTACAAAATAATATCCCTAATGTCATAGTGAAATTGTTATCTAATTAATTTAGTTGTTTAATAGTTTAGTCTTCGAAAGTAAAAAAGTGTAAATGATAATTTTTATTAATAATAATATTTATTCACACGTATATATAATAATCTATTATATTTATATTTCATGAAATAGTTTTTTGATTTTAAGATATGTTAAAATATGAGGTCAAAAAAGAAAATAAATTATAGTGTTTAAGTTATTTTAAATTTAAAAATATTGGTATATTATATTATAAATAAATGTTAAATGGGGGTCATATGTACTTAAAAGTAAACATTATTGACATTTTTTAACCTAAAAATACTTCAGTGAGATACTTGAACCAGAATGTTGGTCCTCAATTAGTAGTAGTCATAAGGGGGGTGAATAAGTCTACAATATTTTCAAACTTTTTTCTCCAAATGACTTAGTAGTAACCTTTTGGGAGGTTACATATCAGTGTTATATTGCGGAATCTTTCTTTCATTGATAGAAGATGTGCATCTAACATAGGACATGCAGATAGAATGGTAAGCACAAACAGACGCATAGATATACACAGAAGTTCGAAGGTGGAGTAATCCTTCTACATCCTCTCTGCTTCTTCTCAAGAGGGAACATTTGTTAATCTTGTTGATTTACATAGCCCTATCTATTAAAACACAGACTTAACAAGTAACTAGCATGCCTACTCATAGCTGCTCACAGCAGCTTGCCTACTCTCCTAACTGACCCACACAGGATCCTATCTAGCCCACTCAGGATTTTAGTCCTAACTAAGCACTCCGAGACAGTCCTTAAAAGGTTTGTCTTCTTCTTCAACTGGATGCAACAAGCTTCGGCTTATTTTGCAAGTTGCTCTGTTGTTGCTTGCTGCACCACTGAACGACTTAGTATTCTAGCGTTTCTGGGGTTTAGAGTGTTTGAGTTTTCTACTCATCTTTTATACACTCTTTTCTCTCTTCTTCTTTATTCCCCCACTTAGCTCTCTTTTCTTTTATATGTTCTTCCCCCCTCTTAACTACGCTCTCTCTTGCGTTTCTTTCTTCTCTTCTCTACGCTCTATTTTTTTCTTTAGTCTTCAGTCTCTTCCATTTATGGATTAGGAAATCTGCTCGTTGAATGTGGGTACGTTTCCATCATTAAATGTGTCGCACTCCTTCTGATACACGCCAGCTTTTCGTTTTCCACGAGTCTTCATCTGATTGGCTCCATTCCTCTTCTCTCTACCGGTAACTTCCAGCTTCTTTCCCATGCTTGCTTTGTAGCTCCCTTTCCAGCCTTGCTTTGTCAGGTGGCATGAGGCTTCTGTAGCTTGCTGCTTAGCAGTATGCTTCGACATGGTCTCTTCCAGGTGGCTTCCTGTCAGGTAGCTTGAGTCTTCAGTAACTTGTTGCTTTGCAGTATGCTTTGGCATAGTCTCTTTCAGGTATCTTCCTGCAGTAAGCAGTATCCTTTTAGTTTTCCAGATTCCTTTCACCATTCTCTGTAGCATCCTTTCTTTGAAGCTTTCTTTGTTGAATCTTCCTGTAGTGATCTTGCTACAGTAACCTTAACGGGTTACTTTTCTAAGGTTTTGTCTCATCAAAACATGCTTAAATATGTTCTAACAATTTCCCCCTTCTTGATGATGACAAAACCTTTGCAGATAAGATCAAGAAGTCATAATCACCTAAGTACTGAAAGCAGGTTTATAAGATATATAAACATAGAGCAGACTGCTTTCATTAAACCACATACAAGTCAAAAAGAAATGTCACAAGGAGTGAGCTTAGAGAATCAGAAGATATTTTGTATAGATAAAACATTTACATTACAACGCAGTAAGCAAAATACAATGTAAATATTCTATCTTGCTTTTATGGCTCATTTTTCTTTCTCTTGTTCTTGTCTTTCTTTCTTTTCCCTCTTAGCTTGCTGCTAGCTTTAATCTTCTGTCTAGTTTTTCCCTCTTTTTGTGTAAGTTCTTGCTCCCAATTAGTTTTCCTCTTTGATTGGGAAGATGAGCGCAAAAAGGTGAAGAGGTTTGAAGAGAAAGAAAGAAGGTTTAATCGGAGGGGAACGTGAAGTGGCAGAGGAGCTTAGGCGCAGTAGCTTGCTGCAGCCTTTTTTACTCTAACCTCCCCAACTTCTCTGACTGTCTCTTCTTCTCATTTTCTTGTAAGCATAATCCATCCTATGGATGGGCTGGAATCTTCTCTTCTCCACCTTTGGAAGACTTTTGATCTTCCAAGATCCTTCGCAGTTTCTTCCCCCTTTTTGACATCATCATCGAGCTGAAGCTCTAGGGTTACTGGAGAGGGATCTTTAGCTCTATCCTCCGGCCTCGAAGAGAAGAACTTGGGTGCAAGTCCTTTGAATTTGAGGTGAGGGCAGTAAGCTAGAAGATCGAGTCTTTTGAGAAAGATCTGCTTAGCGAGAATCAAGCGTGAGAGGTGAGTTTTCGTGATTTGAGAGGTGCTTGGTTGATTATTTGCAGAGAATATGTTACTAAGAAAAAATTGAGAGAATGGTTTCCAACAGTCTGGTGTCATGTTGTTAAGGATAAGAGAGAATATATATGAATGGAGATATGTGTAAGGAATGCATGTATATATAGAGTTTGAGATACTCCCTGTTTTGAGGTTAGATCTTTAAAGATCTCATTAACTGCTTCGTCGATTTCCAATAAAGTTGTTGGCAGTTTCCACAGCTTTGCTTTTTTCCTCTGCATGAGGTGATTGCTTAAATATATGGTCAATATCTAATTCTCAACCCTTAGATCTTTTTGATAACACAGCTGATATCCTAGGGTTCTGAAAATGTTGGTCTACTTCTGAAAAAGGTGATCCACTTTTCATGCGCACACGTTATCGAGAGTTTTTCGTAACCGCTGGACTTGATGAGATGTAACCCACTAGTGACCTCTTTTCCAGTGAATTGATGATAAGTGACCTGATTGTCAAGTATCCTAGTATCTAGTAACCTGGTATCTAGCATCCTGGTATGCAGTGACCTGGTGTTCAGCGAACTAGTATCTAGCAATCTGGTATCTAGCATCAGCGACCTGTTATCCAGCGACCTAATATCCAGTAGTCAGGTGTCTAGCGTCCTATTGTCAAAACTTCATTTGTCATTCCTTAACTTTGTCAAAGCTTTCCCCTGGATTCAGTAGTCTATTGTCTAGGGTGAAGTGACCTTCTTTAGAATTTTCAGCTTCTTGTTGCAATCTCATCTTGCTTCTATTGTTTGGGTTGCTCTTGGTGTCTGCTTCCTGTTGATTTTACAGATATGTTTCTGGCAGCTTGCTTTAGTTCATGTAGAACCTTTTTGAGCCTGGAGGTCTACTTCTTGGTTGCTCAAAGGTCTAAATGTTGTTTCTTGTAGCTTTCTGTCAGAGGTACCTGCAGAACGAATATTCTTACATAGGTACTCATGCGAGTATAGGTCCTTTTGGGTTAGTTTTCTTTCAAGAATTCAAACTTTCCTTACAACTGATAGTTGTTATAGTGATAGTTTGTTCCTTTAATACTTTTGCCAGTAAGCATAAGATAAAATAGAGATTAAGGTGTTTACCTACTGTATCTCTCTAGAATATGAACTCCTTTAGATATAGATCAGACAAAATATGATACCAGTAAGGTTGACGGTTTTCTTCCCTTTTAGGAGTTGCTGTTGTCTGCTTGATCTTTAGGTCGCTGCAGACATCTTACAGCATACTTATATCCATTGGGTTCCATCAAGGTTTTATCTCCCTTGCCTACTGAGTTACCTTGGTTTGTACTATAAGTTTCCCCTTACTTTATGATTAATTCTTTAAGATGTGGGGTCACTTTCTCAGGATCACTTGAACTTTTAACCAGATATAGATATTCAGAGCTATCTTGTCATAGGATATATTAGATCAAAAATTTAGAATGAGATACCTTGTCATCGTTGTTCTCTTTTCAAGAGATGGTTTCGTCCTTGCTTTTTTTTGAAGTGTGGACTGTTTGATGGAGTGTATTTCTCATCTTACTCCTCTGCTTGACTTCTTCAGCAATTTCTTTCAAGGTTACTTCTCATCGTTGTCATCTAGAGGCTCCAGTATGATCCATACTCCCAGTTTTGCTTTGTAACAGCTTCTTCTTCATGTTCAGCAACTTGCTTCACTTTTTGGTCTGCTCTGCGTTAAGTAAAAGCTTGCTCCTCATGCACAGCTTCCTGCTTAGCAGTCTGTTTCTCGAGCATAGCTTGTTGTTCACTAGTTTCCTGCTTCTGAGCAGCTTTTCTCCACAACTCAGGTTGCTCTTCAATTTTCTTCTTAGCCACTATTGTCTTCACATCAGTCATACTAAAAAAGGCAATAGATTTTTCTTATCTATGATGTGAGAGAGAGGGAGAAAGAGAGATGTTTTCATTGATGGGATCTGGATTGATCAGTTAGATCGGATGTTTCATCCATCCTGCTTTGATACCACTTATTAGTCCCCAAGTGGTAGTAGGCTTAGTGGGGGTGAATAAGCCTACTATATTTTCAATTTTTTTCTCCAAATGACTTAGTAGTAACCTTTTGGGAGGTTACATATCAGTGTTATATTGCGGAATCTTTCTTTCATTGATAGAAGATGTGCATCTAACATAGGACATGCAGATAGAACGGTAAGCACAAACAGACGCATAGATATACACAGAAGTTCGAAGGTGGAGTAATCCTTCTACATCCTCTGTGCCTATTCTCAAGAGGGAACATGTGTTAATCTTATTGATTTACATAGCCCTATCTATTACAACACAGACTTAACAAGTAAGTAGCAAGTATACTCATTGCTGCTCACAGCTACTTGCCTACTCTCCTAACTGACCCACACAAGATCCTATCTAACCCACTCAGGATCCTTACTTTCTTCTTCAGAAAGCGAACAACTTATCAAGCAAGATTCTAGTCCTAACTAAGCACTCCGAGACAGTCCTTAAAAGGTTTGTCTTCTTCTTCAACTGGATACAGCAAGCTTCGGCTTATTTTGCAAGTTGCTCTGCTGTTGCTTGCTGCACGACTGAACGACTTAGTATTCTAGCGTTTATGTGGTTTAGAGTGTTTAAGTTTTCTACTCTTCTTTTACACACTCTTTTCTCTCTTCTTCTTTATTCCCCCACTTAGCTCTCTTTTCTTCTATATGTTATTCCCCCTCTTAACTGCGCTCTCTCTTGTGCTTCCTTCTTCTCTTCTCTATGCTCTATTTTTTTTCTGAAGTCTTCAGTCTCTTCCATTTATAGATTAGGAAATCTGCTCGTTGAATGTGGGTGGGTTTCCATCATTAAATGCACTGCACTCCTTCTGATACATGCCAACTTTTCGCTTTCCACGTGTCTTCATCTGATTGCCTCCATTTCTCTTCTCTCTACCGGTAACTTTCAGCTTCTTTCTCATGTGTTGATCCCAAGTGGTAGTAGGCTTCAGATGGAGGGGGTGAATAAGTCTACTCAATTTTTAAATTTTTCTTTAAAACCGAAAGATAAGTCAACCAGGTAGGAAGCTTGAAGAGCTTACTGTCCTCGAGGTTACTGCTTGAGCAGTTACCTTTAATGAACTTAGAGAAAAAGAGTTTTATGCACAGCCGAAATTCTTTTTGACCAAAGCTTCTTTTCTGAAAACGATTGCTATGCTTGTGAGATATATGCAGCAGGTTATAGCAGATAAGCAAGAACAAGAATAAGAGAAGCAGCAAACTATATCAAAAATAAACACAACGATTTATAGAGGTTCAAGGGTGGAGTAATCCCTCTACGTCATCTTTACTCCTTCTCAAGGAGGAACTTTGTTAAGTTAAACAGTTGATTTACACAAGCCTCGCTTAGACAACCTAAACCTAACAAGAATTGTCAGTCTATCCCCACACAGAGCTCTTGTTCTTCTACTAAGAACGCAAATACTTGATTAGGAACAGCTTCCGATCAAGCAACTCCTAACAGTCTACGAAAGTAAATAAGGTGTTTTTCTTCAACAACACAGGCAGCAAGCTTTTGTATAGATAGCTCTCTAAGATAGAGTATGCTTGCTGCAATAGACTGGATTTGAAACTACTAATGATTGAAAGATAGTGTGTTGGATAGCTTGAGTGCTTTGATTGCAAGAGTTTCAGGTTTCAAGTTTTTTTCAAGTCCAGTTCTTCTATTATTTATAGGCAATTAGAAATCTGCCCGTTGGAAAGAGAGCTTCCTTCTCGCAGCATGCATGGGGCAACGTGGCTCCTTCTGATTTGCTTGTACGAGGTTTTTAAGATCGTACATATCTGTTGTTGCAATCGCCATACCTATTCTGACATATCTTCAACCTTCCTTTTTGCTTTATTACGTGGCATCTTTGGATTGGATGAGTTTGTGGTTGTGCCTAACGTAAACCTCGTACATGGATTTTGAGGTAACTGCTTCCAAACAGGTTGATGATGCTTCCTGGTTCTTCAGTCGTCTTCAGCTTACTTGTCTCTTGTTCAGCTAGCAAACTCAGCATCCTTATGTAGTGAGCATCTAGTATCCTTTTCAAGCAGCCTACTGCAGAGATTTATACTTAAATCATTTTAAGGTTTTATGCAGCAAGGTCCTCACGCTCCAGTCTTGATCATCAAGCCTCCTGATCCTATACTTAGAGAATTTTACAACAGAATCTAAATACATAGGATCCTAAGCCCTAATCTATTACATGTTTTGTCTTCATCAAAATCTATACAATGTTCCTTACACCATGCTTGCTTTGTAGCTCCCTTCCCAGCCTTGCTCTGTCAGGTGGCTTGAGGCTTTGGTGTGTTGTCGCCGGCACCCAAAAATAAATATTCACCTTGACTATCCACTTATGTAGTAGGATAAGCAAGTGGTCGAATCCACAGTTATTAGTGTAATTCAATTGACAATTTCGTGTATAGAAAGCGACAAAAATATGGGGGGGATTGGTTTGTTGAGCAAAAATTGAAATCATGTATCACAAGAAATTCAAAGAGAAACAAACAAAACGAATCGGAGAGATATCAAATAATTAAACAATCTGCCCTTGGATAACCTCACCTAGAACGACTCTTCCAATTTAAATGATAGATATCCCCGTTTATCTGCACCATATCTCGAATCTTGCCCCTAAACCAACGGTACGACCGAACTAGTTCGAATTATTTCTTGAGTTCATTAATTAGAAAGTACGACCCTTAATCAAACTATCTCAATAAATAACCTCAAAATATGTATTAAGGATTCAATTCACAAGATGCATTAACGATCCAAAATAATAGAGCAAACTAGACTATGAAAACAAAACGTTCGAATCATACTATCTAAACTTCGTTATTTCAATTGCTACTATATTCACACAATTATAATAATTACGGATTATATCATGCAAATTAGCTAGAATTAATCAACAAACATATTAAGGTGGCCAATCTCAACAATTCATCAATCAAACATGCAAATCATAAAATCAAATAATGAAGAAATCGAGATAAAGTAAGAAAATGTTACTACTCAATTAAAAATGGGTGAATCATTCAAAGTTTGACATCTCCTCGGACTAGAAAATATAAACTAGCCTCTAAGCATCATTATCCAAAATACAAAAGATAAAAATTGTGTTCTTCTTCTTCTTCTCTAATTTTCTTCTCTCTATCTCTAGCTCTCTTTATGCATGTTCTCTCTTGCTGCCTCACTCCAATTTTGATCCTAAAAAATAGTCTATCACATTCAATTCCACAAAAGAAAGTCAACCATCACATGATTCTCTCTAAGATGGATTGCACTATTTATCTTCTCCTTCCAAAAATAGCGCTCACTTCACAGAATAAGAGAAAGAAAAGGAAATGAGCTTGATGGAATTGGGCCGCTGACACGCCAATAACAATTAGTATTCACATTCTCAACACTGAAGGCCTCAGTTTTAGGCTTCTTCTTCCCGTTCGGCCACGCGACTGCACCTTTTATATTCTCACTCCCAATTTGTCTTTCAAACAACCTGAAATTCATAGAAAATGCAAAATCAAAGCCACCGCGACAAGTATGACAAATATCGGGTAAATACAACAAAGTAGTGAACAATTGAGTACAAAATTAGTCACATTATGCATGTAAAACACAAACAAAACCCGACTTATCAGGCTTCTGTAGCTTGCTGCTTTGCAGTATGCTTCGACATAGTCTCTTCCAGGTGGCTTCCTGTTAGGTAGCTTAAGTCTTTGGTAGCTTGCTGCTTTGCAGTATGCTTTCGCATAGTCTCTTCTAGGTAGCTTCCTGCAGTAAGCAGTATCCTTTTAGTTTTCTAGATTCCTTTCACCATTCTCTGCAGTATTCCTTCTTTGAAGCTTTCTCTATTGAATCTTCTTGTAGTGATCTTGCTACAGTAACCTTAACAAGTTATTTTTCGAAGGTTTTGTCTCATCAAAACATATTTAAATATGTTCTAACATAGAAGATAAACATTAGTGGCTTATTTGAATCTATATTATTATCTAACATGATAGGACATTGTTTGGTATCATGTAAAATCATATTTCTAATAGTTAAATTATTAAATTAATTTAAAAATCAAAATGAAATGTTGAAAAAATAAAATAAAAGAAACTTATTTACACATCACCAAATTAATGTGATATTTTTAGAAGCTTCCGTGAGAAATTAGTAATTTTGTCAACTCTATATAGATAGAGATAAACAAAATTTATTTGTGTGGCATGAAAAGTATTAAATTAAGTAGGTCGGATGTGAATAAATGGTCATATTTGTTTTTTTTTTTTTTTCAAGAAATGGTCAAATTTGTTTTAGAAATCAGAATTCGTATGATCAATGAACTGCAGCTTTGTCAGATAATGTGATTCAACGGCCAGCATTGAACCAGATGTGCGGCAGTTAAAGAATGAACTGATGTTTGAGGTTTCAAGTGTGAGATGATTAATGTTTGGTCCTTTTTGGTAACAAAGAAATAGTTGCATCATTCTCACTCTTCTCCAGATTCGCTTCTCTCTCTTAAAAACCACATGCCCTCCGCAATTTCAGCTGCTTTTCTATTTCATGGTAACTTTTTATTTACCACTCCACTCATTGGATTTCATTTTATGGATACTCACCAATAGTTATTACATAGTTGTATCAGACGATTTCATTGATAATTTTTATATAGATAATAATTTTCCTTATTCACACATTTATATGTGAATTGTGAATTACAAATTGATTCGTCTCACATGAAATAATTTGTGAAACGGTATCATATGAGACTTAAGGCAAAATATTTTGCGTAACTGGATCCATGCACCTGGGTCGACCCGCCCCACACGCCCCAATGAGCTCTCACACGCCCCCACGGGCCTGGTGGTTGCGCTCAAACCCACCAAGATTCGCTCCAGGCAGTTATACCCTCATGTTATGTTAGGGTTATTTTCATGTTATGTTAGAAGGTAACACTAACATAACATGAATGTAATTCTAACATAACGTGAGGGTCACTCTAACATAACATGAAGATATGATTAACATTGTTTTTTACTTTCATGTTATGTTAGTGTTACCTTCATGTTATATTAGTGTTACCTTCGTGTTATTTTAGTTCAGTGGTTTTAAACTAAGGTTATGAAATCTGGAGATGGGGTCACATTAATATAACACGAAGGTAACCCTAACATAATACGAAGGTAACACTAACATAACGTGAAGGTAACGACCAAAATACGAGAAAAAAATAAAGAGGCGCGGGTTGAGCGGGCCAGCCCAGCCCGCGCACGGCCCAGTTGCACAAATCTGAGATCCGTGCAACTGGTGCACAGGAGAGTAACTCGAGACTTAATCTAGTTATTATAAGACAGATCATTTTTATTTATGGATCATATCAACTTTTACTAAATTATATTTGAATTATACGTTTGGGTTGTGGATTGACTTATCTCATAAAACATGATCCGTGAGACAGTCTCATTCAACTTATTTCATCTACATTCAATTTTTACCTGAGATACAACTTTTCAGCCAAGTTTTTAGTTCTTTTTTTGTCTCTCCCCCTTCCCACCACAACCCCCAAAGTTATTAATAAAAATATACAATTTTTCTAAAACTGATTTTGTTCGAACAACATACTAAGTATATAAGATTGTGTTATTTTGAGCAATATTGAAAAGTTTGGTTAAATTGACAAACATTTCACTATTGATCAAAATAACATGACCTTTTATATTTAGTATGTTTTTCAAGTAAAATAGTGAAAAAATATATTTATTGTCTATCGATATATAACTTTTCACCAAAGGTATTTAATATTTTTTTCTCTCTTCCCCTTCCGTCCACAATCCCCAAAGTTATTAATAAAAAAATCAATTTCGAAAACTAATTTTGGTTGAACAATATACTAAATATCTAAAGTTGTGTTAGTTAGAAAAATAGTGAAAAGTTTGGTTAAAATAATAATCTGCATAAAGGATTTTTCTGACAATTAACACATTATTTTATTATTTTACTAAAATGCTTATGTTCTTATAGAACACCAACATCGTGAGATGGTGACGTTCTAGCACACTGAATGCATGTGGGAAGAATTGCACAAAGCACTAGGTGTATAGAAATATCCCTATTATTTTATATTCCTTCAGTTCCAGTGGAATTTATCTACTTGTCATTTTCATTTGTCCCAATCCAATTTGTCAGCCCATAAATGACAAAGAAATTATAAAGTAAAGAGTATAAAAAAATATTTTTTTAATCAAAAAGTAAGCAAAATATAAAACAAAAAGTATAAAAAACATGTTTTTTAATCAAAAAGTAAGCAAAAAGTAACCTAAAACAATAAGTTAACTGCATTTTATTAGTTTCGTGTCCGGTTCAAATAGACAAATTGGACCGGGACTCGGATAGTATTTAATTACAATTTGATATGGTGCACATTTAATATAAATTATTAAATATTATAAACGATGACAATTCAGTGAAGTTACACGTGATAAATCAGGCAAACCAACATAAAAAAGGGCATAAATATAAAAAGTTTATTTGTTCAGCAAGTTTTTACCCTATTTCATATAAGAAATTACTTTTTACCACAAAAGATAGTCTTGTTACTTTTTTACCATAAATTAGAAATTTTAACAAAATTGCACTTTTGGAAGTAAAAAAAAAAGGAACAATGCAGAACACAAGTTAGAACTTACATGAAAAATCATGTACGGAACGACACACCTTTTTTTTTTAGGACATTTGTTTTCCGTGTAAGACATGATAAATTTGAATAAGTAAAAAAAGAAATTCATCAAGGCACCAAAATACATGTAATTTTTTCATGTTCGACATTATTAAAGAAAAAATGAATTAGTGAAAAAAAAAAAAAGAATTTGTGTAAGTCACCAAAATTACACATTTTTTTCGTGTAAGGTCTAATTCATGTAAACCAAAATTTATGTAAAGCCTTATTCCATATTTTATCACCGATATAAAAGTGACTTTTTTACTTTCTTCACAAGAAGAATTTTGTATATTCTCTAAATATATGATAAAAAAATATACAGACATATACGCATCTTTTTACCAACAAATCAAAACCAATTTTTGCAAATTTATAGGTAAATTATGAAGTGTGGAATACAGACTAAGTAATCAAGTAAAATGATTCATGCAATTGTCTCACAAGAGATTCATTCAAAAAAGTAATATATATATATATATATTATTTGTGATATAAAATTAATGTATTGTATGGTATAAAAGGATATTAGGACACGTGCATCAGTTGTTGTTGTTGTCACAAGTTCTTAGGAAAAAAAGTATTATTTTATTAAAAATGTAAAAGTCACTATTCTTGATTGAGAGAAATGTTCCCTTGCATGAACATTGTTAGAGCATGCACAACCCATCTATTAAAAACATAATCCATTTAATCATTAACAACATTCTCTCTCATCGGCATCAACATTTCCTCAATTTAAATTCACACACAACCCATCAAACATATTTAAAATATTTAAAATAGTGTATTCAGCTATTTGATGAGTCCCACCTTCACTCAATCTTCTCTCTCCTAATTTTAATTTTAATTTAATTCAAAATTTCTAACTTTGGATAAACAAATTTTATTTCAATATACTTTAAGTAAATAAAATATTCTATTAAATCTTATTTTTAAAATTATTTCATTTTAATAAATACTAAAGCAAAGGAGTACAAAATTAATTTAAAATTAATATATGATAAATTGACACTATAACTGATGTGTTCATAAAGTTGGTATCCAATGTGTAACATAATCTTGTTTTGGAATATAGTTAAAGTTTATCTTATATAATTTGTGAGAAAATTAATTTTGATCACATATAAATTATTTAATTAAAATTTTGAATTTATAAATATTTATGGTTTAACTATTAATATAAAAAAAAGTAGAGCTGGACTCGTGAGACCGTCTCATGTGCGATGGCACTGGTGCACGGTCGTGTGCTGGGACACGATCGACCGTACGCCGAAACACATACTTATAGTACTAAAAGACATACTTATAGACAATAATCACATACTTATCTCTACCGTGTCCTGAGACCTGACCGTGCGCCACAGATTGCTCTTAGTTTTCACGCAAGGCACGGCCTGTCCCAGGACACGGTCGTGGGTGAGAAAAAAAATTTTCATACTTATAATGAAAAATCACATATTTATTATTGAAAAAGACATATTTATACACTACAGTCGCGCACTGTCGTGTCTTGAGACACGGTCGACCGTGCACGAATGTCGTCGCATGAGAGACAGTTGCATATGAGTATTTGTGAAAAAAGTATCGGATAAAAGAATTCAACGCCATAAAAAATAGAATTCAAAAAAAAGAAGTGCAAAAATAAAAACCAAATCAAATTAAATTAAAAATGAATAAAAGAAGAAAAACAACAAAATATGAATGATAAAATAATAAAAAAATAAAATGAAAAGGTTTGATGCAGTGGGACCCAGTTGTTGGATCTCATCACTCTCGTATGGAATGTGTATTACACATGTCCATTCAAAATTAGTAGGTTACACGCGTTGTTGATGAGATTTGTTTTCTTTATCACTTTTTGGATCAAATTGGATTCAATCATTTGAATCTAAAGTCCTATCTCTCCTGCACCTATCTCGTGGGATCCATTTAATATGGATTCAAATCCAAATTTTGGTTTGCATTGTGGATGTTCCCAGAGAAGAGAGAGGAGAGGGAGAGGGAGAGGGAGAGGGAGATGAGATGAGAGAGGAGAGAGGAGATCCTATTTTTCTCTAATTTTGTAATCATAACTATTTTATTTAAAAATAATACTCCATCATTCAACTGATATTCATGTCCTTGCTTTATAAGTTTATCAAGCTTATAAAACTTGCGTGAGACGATCTCACGAAGTATTTTCGTGAGACAAATTCTTTTAACCCACGTATTAAACTCATTTCAACTAATTTATAAATGAATTGTGAAATGTGGGTTGACCTATTTCACAGAACGTGATTCGTGAGACGGGTTCAAGCAATACTTAATCTTTCAAACTTATAATGTCAATCCGTACATGACATGACAAAAGCCCATAATTAAAGCAAACGTGACATGATAAGACTGTTAATATATAATTTATGTGTAGAACAAATTTCCTGTCCTGTTAGCTAGGCTCCTTAATCTTTTAATATATAGTCTTTCTAATGTGTATATGTGTTGTAGCCTTTTAAGTTTAGTATGCACATTTGGGCGTTTTGTTCTTCTTCTTTTTTAATTATTATTGTATTATTACATTTATTGTTTTTGTGTGGTTTTATTGCCATTTTCCCAATGTTATCTTACTACGTTTGTAAGTTGTTTCACACAAAAATAGTTTATTTCCAGTCTATTAATTCTTTTATGATGTGGGAAGAAGGAGAATATAAAAGGGTCTTTCGTCATTCGGATACCTTGTCTCTAATAAAACAAAATCGTAAAATAGTGATATTGCAGAACTGCTTTCGCATAGGCAGACGTGGTGGCAGAAGTGGCAAAGATACGTCGAACTGCAGACGAGATACTCCGCGTGACCACAAAATCGCAGAAGTGGCGAAGATATATCGAACTGCAGACGAGAAGCTCCGCGTAACCGCATAATTGCAGAACTGGTAAAGATCCCTGGGGTGTTAGTCAAGGGATCCGTTGAGAAGCTCTAGGCGCTTAACTCTATGGCTGATGCGACGCAGAGATGTTGAGTTGCAGACGAACGAATTCTGTGCGCTCGGAGTAGAGGATAAAAGCTCAAAAGCAAGGATGACAAGCATGCTCTAAGGTTTTGCTGACGTGGCCACAAAGGACGAAGGAAAATATCTTCCCATATAACAGAAAATGGAAGATTCTAGAGGAGGGGAGGTGTACTTGGAGCAGTAAAAGAAGTACCTTGAAAAAGGAATATTTGGGATGACTTAGGCAACAAGGAAAGATCAATTAGAAATGACAGAAATACCCCTCTTTGTAAAAGAATAGTATAAATATGAGAAATTATGTGTTGTAAAGGGACCTCACCATTTTTTCAATCAAGGAAATACATCCTATCTTTCTTCTTTAGCAAATAAAGACTATCTCCATTCATTTTTGTGCATCTTGTGTTGATTATTTTCACTATAGCATCAATACTTTGTGTTGATAATTTTCACCATAGCATCAATACTTTGTGTTGCTTACTTCACTGTAGCATCATTTTACTTTGATGAGATCTTTAAGTTGTGAAGAAATTTCTTTTGATAGAATTAAATTCAAACTTCAAATAAGTTTAAATATAAATAACTAAATATCTGATAATAAATGGGACAAAATTAGAATAATTAAGAATATTGTAGATATATAAGAAATTTGGGTATTTTGGTAAATAAAACTCCAAAACGAATAAAATAGTGTGACACTGTTCATCCATATAAATGGGAATCCACAGTACCATATTTCATCTTTGAAGTTTGTGTTGGAGTCTGATTAGACGAACATGTGATATCTCCTTCCTCCATTTTTTTGGAGTTTTGGACACGACCAGTGCTATATTTAAATGTATTTTTAAAAATATTTATTACATACAAGTATTAATTAAATTTAATAATCTCAAGTTACATATATAAATATATCACATTGTTTATTGAAACAGAATGAAAGAGTATCACTTGTATCACCTAAAGACATTAACCTTATAACTTAAATATATTTATTATATTTATATAAAAATATTGATTTTGAGACATTAATGTATTATTTCATTTAAATAAGGATTCTATAGTACTTATTTTTTCTACATAACTCATTTGTGTGGAATTTCTGAAATACACTCCTAAAATACAAATATATCATTAAAGTTCCTGTTTACTGATCAATTATATTTGTATCTTGCTTATTCTACCTCGATCATTTCATCAATTATATTTGTATCTTGCTTTTTCATTTTTTATCATTTATTGTTTTGTTACACTTTGTTTGCTCCTTTCATTTTTTAAACCTGTTTCCCATATGAACTTTCATTTTTATTAACCTTTCTCCTTCATTGACAAAAAGGAAAATCATTTGCGGTAAACAACAAATGAATGAAAGTATGTGGGGCAAAAAAATAGACGATTTCATCATGTAAAGGGCAAAAGTGAACAAACAAAGTTGCCAAACTTTGTTTGCCAAATCTAAAATCCAGGTTTCGGGATTTTTACATGCATGCAGGTTGCTGAATTATAGGGAATCTACAAAATTTTATTGATCTAAGATTATCTATATATTAAATGATGATTATTAAACTTAATACTACTGAATCTAGTAAAGTCAATCTCAACTTACAGGTTTTGGGCACCCTGACTTTTTTTTTTGGCGTACAAAAAAGATTACCACTTTTTAAAAAATTGTAAATTTATCTTCACTTTTCAATAATTGTAAACAAAATCACAACCTTTGTTCATCGATGCAATTTTGACATAGATAAACAATTTTATGACTGTATAGTTTATGTGACGTATTCATGATGAATTTAAACACTAAAAAATATATTCTAATTGCAAAAGGAAGTATGTGGTTCTTTATGCTAATTTTTGAAAGGTTGTGATTAAATTGCAACTTTAGGAAGGGTGATGAATTTATTTTGTAATTTGATTTTTAAACTTTTTTTGGTTGGAAACGATGTGCATCCAACATGGCATATGACGTGACATGTTTGCTGGACACGTGGACTCTAGTTGTCGGAAAATTCAAAAGTGGTCTAAATTGCAACGGTGAAAACAGGTTGTGATTTTTGTTTGCAATTATTGAAAAGTAAGGACAAATTTACAATTCCTTAAAAAGTGGTGATTTTTTTTTTTTGCAATTATGCCTTTATTTTTCGTGCATTTCTTTTGCTATTACATTTAGAGTCCGTTTGGATAGGTGTATTTGAGGAGTGATTTGAAATCCACGTAGTAAATCCACCGCTGGTGTTTGGATGGATGTTGACTTAAAATCCCAAGTTTTCATTTTGTACTAATTTTGAAGTCTTTCTGCTGGATTTCAAATCCACTACAACTTGGGTCAAATCCCCTTATTTCAAATTTTGGATCTCAAATCACTATTTCCAAATGAACTCTTATGTTATTTTAGTCATAAGCTAGTATAATACTTGTGTATCACATGGATATTTTAATGTTAAAATTAAAAATATTGAAAATTATTATGTATCCATCATTAATTATTAATTTGATTAGTGTGTAAATTAAACTTAAATGTGCAAAACATTTCAATTATCATTTAATGCAATTGTAACAATCAACGTCTATTAAAAAAAATTGTCTAAAATTTCAAAAGTTACAATTTTATTAGCAATCATCATTATTAATTTTGGTTATTCAATTATGATGATTTCATTAAATGTTTAGTTATAATAAATTAGAAAAATAAGTGAATTAATTGAAATTAAAATTAAATTAAAAACTTGAGAAGGAAATAGGATTAACTAAAGGACAATATGCGTCCATCTTGGTTATTCTCTAAGTATAGATATAGATTACATTATGTTAGTCATATATTTATGTTATGTTAGTCATATTTTTATGTTATATTAGTACCATTTTTATGTCTGGATATCATATATTTGTGTAATACTTTAACTTCAAAACATACCCTAATTCCGACACAATTTGTACATCTATACCTTTAATTGGTATTACTCATTTCATTATGTGATATTAGTCATAACTTTCTATCAACAAAGTCATACCTTTATGTTTGTCCCAAGTGATGAGAGGTTTAGAGGGGGTGGAACAAACCTATTCTAATTTCTCTAACTTTTCTCCAAAGTAGATATAAGTTCAGGTTACTGACCAGGTAGCTAGGAAGCTTACTGTTCATAGGTTACTGGAGTAACTATTGAGAATGTTACTTCACAGATAGAACTTACTTATTATGTAGCAGAAAATATTTTAACACATTTGAAAATATGCATCTTTTAAAGAGTATACACTATGCTTAGAATGATGTAGATGACAAAAAATATATGCAAGCAATATACAATGGTTCGAGGGTGGAGTAATCCGTCTATGTCCACTCTACTCCTTCTACAGGAGGAACTTTGTTAAGATGTTTGGTTTACACATCTTAGATATTACAAACTTGTCCCAACATAGCAAGCTTCCATACAGGTTGCTCTGCCTACTTGACCAAATGACCCACACAGGATCCTATAACCTACACAGGGTTCTTGCTCTTCCTTGAAGAGTAAAGACTCAGTAGGAATATGTTTGGTCCCAAATATTATGGTAGTAAGCTTGGGGGGGGGGGGGGGAGAATAAGACTACTCCTATTTCAAACTTTTCTTCTATTATGTCGGCTTGGTTCCAATATCAATAACCTTTTGGGAGGTTACTGATCAGAGTGGTTGCGGAAGCTTTTCTCTCTTTTTATATGCCGAGTATAGAAGATGTGCTGCTTATCATAGATTATGCAAGTAAAGCAGTAAACACATATAGACGCATGGATATATAGAGGTTCGAAGGTGGAGTAATCCTTTTACATCTTCTCTGCCTCTTCTCAAGAGGGAACATTTGTTAAGCTAGTTGATTTACATAGCCCTATCTATTACAACCCTCATTTAACAAGTAAGTAGGAAGCCTTCACACAGCTGCTTGCCTACTTTCCTCACTGACCTACACAGGATCCTATTCTACCCACCTAGGGTCCTCACTTTCTTCTTCAGAAAATGGAAAGCTTAGCAGGACTCGCTCCTCGCACTAAGCACTCCAAGACAGTCTTTAAAAAGGTTTGTCTTCTCCTTCTTCAACTGGTGGCAACAAGCTTAGTCTTCTTTTGCAGGTTGAACTGCTATAGCTTGCTGCCTCGACTGTGAGACTGATTATGCATCTTTGGGGTGTGGGGTGTTTGAGCTTCTCTTTTCTCTCTTCTTGTTTTGCTCCCCACTTTGCTCTCTTTTCTTTTGTGTAGTCTTCCCCCTCTTTTCTGCGCCTTCTTTTTTTGAGTTTTTTCTCTATTGAGCTCTTTTCTTTTCTTTTGCATGCTCTCTCTATCTTTGCATCTCTCTCAGTCTTCAGTCTTCTTCTTATTTATAGATTAGGAAATCTGCCCGTTGAAGGTAGGTAGATTTCCATCATTGATTGCATCGCACTTCTTTTATCACACGCCAGCTTTTCGCTTTCCATGTGTCTTCTTCTGGTTGGCTCCTCTTCTCTTCTCTCTACCGGTAACTTTCTTGTATCTACTGGTAAATTTTGACTTTCTTTCCATGCCTGCTTTGTAGCTTTCTCCTCGTGCTCACTCTGGTGCTTCCTTCTCTGGCTTGCTCCGTCAGGTGGCTTGAGGCTTCTGTAGCATGCTGCCTCGCAGTATGCTTCGGCATTGTCTCTCAGGTAACTTCCTATCAGGTGGCTTGCTGCTTTTCTGCTTCAGCAAGTTTTCTTCAAGTAGCTTCCTGCAGTCATTAGTATCCTGTTTAATTTACCCGATTCCTTTCCATCATTCTCTTCACTGTCCTTCCTTTGACACTTTCTTTGATCTTTATTTCTTCTGCAGTAACATCTCCTAAGATTGGTTATGCTTTAGAGTTACTTTCTTAAGGTTTTGTCTCATCAAAACATACTTAAATGTTTCCAACAATTTCCCCCTTTTTGATGATGACAAAACCTTTGCAGAAGATCAAAAGAACATAATCTCTCAAGCACAGAAAACAGTTCTTATGATAAACAAAGTTATAGCATACTGCTTTTATCAAATCACATGTAAGTCAAAAAGAAAGGGCACAAGGAATGAGCTTTTTAAAGAACAGAAGAAATTTTATTTAGATTTGATATTTACAATACGACGCAGTAAGCAAAGTACAATAAACATGCTATCTAGACTCATTCTTCTTTCTTCTTGCTCTTTATTTTCTTTCTTTTCCTCTCTTGCTTGTTGTTGTCTTCTTTCTTCTCCCGTTTTTTCCTCTTTTGGGTGCAAGGGCCTGCTCCCAATTGGTTTTCCTCTTAGTCTAAGAGAGAGTGAAAAATGTGAAGAGAAGAGGCTTCGTCGGAACAGAAGGAAGAGTTTTAAGAAGAGGGAGAGAGCGTTGACACAGTAGCTTGCTGCAGTCTTTCTCTCTACATAATCTTACCAACTCCTCCTACTGTTATTCCAGCTCAACTCCTTGGAAGCAAAAATCATCCAACACCCCTTATGGAAGGGCTGGAATCTTTTCTTCTCCTCCTCTCGAAGACTTTTGATCTTCCATGATCCTTCGCAGTTTCTTCCCCCTTTTTGACATCATCAAAAATGAGCTAAAGCTCTAGGGTAACTGGAGAGGAATCCTTTCACTCTTTCTCCAGTCTCTAAGAGGAGAACATGGGTGCAAGCCCTCACACTCCCTTAAGTCTAAGATGAGAAGAGAATGCAAGAAGATCTAGTCTTCTGAGAAAGACTTGTTTAGCAAGTCTCAAGCGTGAGAGGTGACTATACGTGATTTGTGAGGTGCTTTGTTGATTATTTACAGAGAATGTACATTGAGAAAGGAATAAAGAGAGTGGTTTCCAACAATCGGGTGCTATGATGTATATAAGGATAAAAGAGAGAGGATATTTGTATGAAGATGAAGAATAAGAATTGCATGTATTTATAGAGTTTGAGATACTCCCTATTGCAGTTAGATCTTTAAAGATCTCATTAACTATTTCGCCGGTTTCCAATAAAGGTGTTGGCAGTTTCCACAGCTTTATATCTTTTCTCCTCTGCATGAGATGATTTGCTTATGTTAGTGGTCAACAACTGGTTCTCCACCTTTAGATTCTTCTGATCGCACGGCTGAAATTCTTGTAGGGTTCTGAAAAGGTGGTCTATTTCTGGAAAGGTGATCAACTTTTTATACGTGCACGTTACAAAAAAATCTTCAGTAACTGCTCTGATTTGAGAGTTGTAACCTCCAAGTGATCCCTTAATCCAGTGACTTGATGATAAGTCCTGATGTCCAGTGACCTAGTATCCAGAGTATTGGTGTCTAGCATCCTGGTACCCAGCGACCTAGTGTTCAGCGACCTAGTGTCCAGCACCTGGTATCTAGCATCCTGATGTCTAGCGTCCTATTATCTAGCGACCTAATATCCAATAGCCTGGTATCTAGCGTCCTGATATCCAGCGTCCTGTTATCCAGCGACATAGTGTCCAGTAGCCTGGTATCTAGTGTCCTGTTGTCAGAACTCCATTTTGTTCCTTTAATTCATTCCCCCTGAATTTAGTATCCTGTTGTCTAAGGTACCTGCAAAAAAAATATTTTTGTATAGGTACTCATGCAAGTATGAGTCCTTCTAAGTTAGTCATCTTACAGGAACTTATCCTTTTCTTACAGCCCATGATTGTTGTAGGGAAAGTTTTGATTTCTGTAAGACTTTCGTTAGTAAGCATGTGAATGTGTGCAGGTGTTTACTTACTGGAACCTCTTTAGAGTATAGAAAAGGCAAAGCATGATACTAGTAAGGTAGACAATTTTCTTTCCCTTTTGGAGTTGCTGTTCTGCTTAGTTCCTTTAGGGAATGTAAGTTTGTTGCAGACATTTTCAGTATACCCGTATTTGGGTTTCTCCAAGGATTAGACTTTTTTGCCTCTGAATTACCTAGATTTGTACTAGAAGTTCCCCTTTACTTTATGATTCTCTCTTTTAAGATGTAGGGTCACTTTCAGTACTATTTTAGGTAATCCTTGAGGTTTGTATGATTAGGTGAAGCGTTCTTATTTGGAAATAAATGTATAAGCTTCCCTTCTCATTTTCAAGTCAAGTGACCAAAATTTCAAGTCTGTTATCTTCAGTCTTCTGAAGATTCTTTCACTTGGCTTTCTTGAACATTGTTTCTCATGTGATCACTTGAGTTCTTTGACAGGATAAGAGTGAGCAAGACCAAAAATAACAGAGCGAATTAGAACGGGGTACCTGGTCATCATTCCAAAGAGTAGATCCTCTTTCATCTTTACATCCGTTTGGAGGGTGGTCTCTTTAATGTAGTGAGCTTCTCTTCTCGCTCCTTTGCTTGACATCCTCCGCATCTTCTTCCAGGGTTGCTTCTTATGGCTGTTGTTTGGAGTCTCCGGTGTGATCCATTCTTTCAGCTCGGCGTTGTAGCAACTTCCTCATTTTGTTTAGCAACATGTCTTTCTTATTGATCTGCTCCGTATTGGTCTACTCCGTGATAAGTAGAAACTTGCTTCTTGTGCACAACTTCTTTCTTCATAGTCTGATCTTCGAGTAGCTTGTTGTTTACCAGATTCCTTCTTCTGAACAGCTTTTCTACACAACTTAGCTTGATTTTCTATATCTTTCTCAGCTGTTAGTTGTCTTCACATCAATCATATCCTTTTAATCAAAGGCAGTGAATTGATCTATGATGTGAGGGACAGAGAGGGATATTTTCCAGAGAGAGATTTTTCTCAGATGGGATCTGGATAGATCGATTAGACCTTTTGTATATCATCCAACCTGCTCTGATACCACTTATTGGTATCAGATAATACACGTTGGATGATTTATCCACCTGCTCTGATACCACTTGTTGGTCCCAAATATTTTGGTACTAGGCTTAGACGGGGGGTGAATAAGCCTACTCCTATTTCAAACTATTCTTCTATTCTGTCGGCTTAGTTCCAGTATTAGTAACCTTTTGGAAGGTTACTGATCAGAGTGGTTGCAGAAGCTTTTCTCTCTTTTTATATGCCGAGTATAGAAGATGTGCTGCTTAACATAGAGTATGCAAGTAAAGCAGTAAGCACATATAGACGCATGGATATACAGAGTTTCGAAGGTGGAGTAATCCTTCCACATCCTTTCTGCCTCTTCTCAAGAGGGAACATTTGTTAAGCTAGTTGATTTACATAGCCATATCTATTACAACCCTCACTTAAAAAGTAAGTAGGAAGCCTTCACACAACTGCTTGCCTACTTTCCTCACTGACCTACACAGGATCCTATTCTACCCACCTAGGGTCTTCACTTTCTTCTTCAGAAAATGGAAAGCTTAGCAGGACTCGCTCCTCGCACTAAGTACTCTAAGACAACCTTTAAAAAGGTTTGTCTTCTCCGACTTCAACTGGTGGTAGCAAGGTTAGACTTCTTTTGCAAGTTGAACTGCTGTAGCTTGCTGCCTCGACTGTGAGACTGATTATGTATCTTTGGGGGTGTGGGGTGTTTGAACTTCTCTTTTCTCTCTTCTTCTTTTGCTCCCACTTTGCTCTCTTTACTTTTGTGTAGCCTTCCCCCTCTTTTCTGCGACTTTTTTTTTTCGCTTTTTCTCTATAGAGCTCTTTTTTTTTTTTTTTTGCGTGCTCTCTCTCTTTGCATCTCTCTCAGTCTTCAGTCTTCTTCTTATTTATAGATTAGGAAATCAGCCCGTTGAAGGTAGGTAGATTTCCATCATTGATTGCATCGTACTTCTTCTGTCACACGCCAACTTTTCGCTTTCCATGTGTCTTCTTCTGGTTGGCTCCTCTTCTCTTCTCTCTACCGGTAACTTTCTTGTATGTACCGGTAACTTTTGATTTTCTTCCCATGCCTGCTTTGTAGCTTCCTCTTTGCGCTCACTCTAGTGCTTCTTTCTCTGGTTTGCTCCGTCTGGTGGCTTGAGGCTTCTGTAGCATGTTACCTCGTAGTATGCTTCAGCATGGTCTCTCAGGTAACTTCCTGTCAGGTGGCTTGCTGCTTTTTTGCTTCAGCAAGTTCTCTTCCAGTAGCTTCCTGCAGTCATTAGTATCCTAATTAATTTACCCGATTCCTTTCCACCATTCTCTTCAGTGTCCTTCTTTTGACACTTTCTCTGATCTTTCTTTCTTCTGCAGTAACTCCATTGCAGTAACCTCTCCTAAGATTGGTTATGCTTTAGGTTTTATCTCATCAAAACATACTTAAATGTTTCCAACAAAATACACTTTCTCTTGCTAAGTACTCCTAAACAATCTAAGAATAAAAAGTATATGTTTTTCTTCAACTTTGGTGCAGCAAGCTTCTGTTTGAAATTTGAAATCAAAGGTAGCTTGCTTGCTTAGATTGAGTGACTGAAACTTAGAGCTTTGAGTTTAAAGACAGAGAGCTTGAGCTTATGTAGGATAGTTTAGTTTCAATAGTTGCTTCAGTGTCCATTCATCTGTATTTATAACCTTGAAAATTTGCCCGTTGAAGGGGGTAAATCTTCAGCATTTAATGTCTTGATCTTCATCGTACAAATGCATGTAATGCAGTTGAGTTTTTTAATATTTAGTATTCTTCATCTGTACACGTGTCTTCTTTTGATTAACTTCATCTTATTTGTCTCTACTGGTAACTTAGTATGATCCTTGTACTGATTTGACTCTTCTTCGGAGTGACCTTGGATCATGCACTAGTATACTTTAGGTTGTTATATTAATTCTGTCTGCAGTCAACTTCTACTTCGGTATCCTTCTATTTTAGTATCTTGTTCATTATGTATGCAATACCCTTTACTTTGCAGATCCAGTAACCCTTCTTCTTTTGTGTTGGTAGCCTTTCCTTTCAGAAAGCAGTATCATTTCTTTCCAGCATCCTATACCTTGAAGCATCCTCTAGGACTTAGAAAAAATTAACATTGTAAACATTACAAAGTCTTGCCTAGGCATATCGAAATGAGCGAGAAAGGGTACTCTTATTTTCTATTACAGCTTGGTTTTTGTCTCATCAAAACTTACTAAGTCAATTCCTAACAATTACCCCTTTTTTTTATGATGACAAAACCTTAAGGCAAAGCATCAGAAGCTTAAACAAAAAAAAAAAAAAAAAAAAAAAAAACCAAGCAGCTAAACATATAACCATAAACAACAATCACGAAGATCACAAAGAAGTGAGCTTTATACAAACAATAGAAAAGATAGAGATTTCATTAAGATTAGAGGCCATGAGTACATTTACAAAAGATAGTATAAAAGAGAATAACAAAATAGAACATATTCATCCTAGGCTTGTTCTTCTTATGCAGCTTGCTTCAGCTTATTTTCCCTATAAAACAAGACTCCTCTTTTCATGTTCAGTTATGTTGGTCCAAAAACTGCTGTAGGTAGGCTTAGAGGGGGGGGGGGGTGAATAAGCCTACCTTATCTTCTAAAACTTCTTTCTAAGTCTATTGGCTTATTTCTAATATCAGTAACCTTTTGGAAGGTTACTGATCAGAGTGAACGCGGAAGCTTATCTTTGTGCTCAATAGAAGATATGCAGTTTATCAGAGAGAGTATATGTAAGGCAGTAAGCAAATAAAGACGCAAGCATGTATGGAGGTTCGAAGGTGGAGTAATCCTTCTACGTCCTCTCTTCTTCCACACAGAATGGAACCTCTGTTAAACTGGTTGAATTACATAGACCTATCTATTACAACCCACCCTTAACAAGTAAAGTAGAAAGCCTCTCACACAGATACTTACCTACTTTCCCTGATCCACACAGTATCTTACTCTACCCACCAGGGTCCTCACCTTCTCTCCTAGAAGGTGGTAAACTCAGCAGCACATTACTTCTCGCAGTGAGTACTCCGAGACAACCTTTTAGAGAGGTTTATCTCCTTCTTCTTCAACTGGGTATATCAAGCTTGGCCTTCGTATGTAGACTGATTCTGCTGAAGCTTGCTGCTGGACTAGTTGACTGGGTGTGCGTCTTCATGGGGTGTGGAGTGTCCGAGCTTTTCTTATTTTCATCTGCTCTTTGTGAACACTCTCTTCTCTTCTTAACTTTCCCTTTTAACTGCGCTTCTCTATCTGATGAGCTCTTCACTATTCTTCTGCGCTTCTCTCTACGAGCTAGGATATTCTGATGTGCTCGTATAGTATCGCACTTTTGTGAGTTCTCTCTTCTTCTCACTCTCTCACTTATTTCAGTCTTCAGTCCTCCTCTTTATATGTTGTGAAATCTTCTCGTTGAAGGTAGACAAATTTCTGACATGATGCGCCGCACTCCTGACACATGACAACTTTTCACTTTCCACGTGTCTTCTTCCGGTTGGCACCTCTTCTTCTTCACTCTACCGGTAACTTCTTGAGTCTACCGGTAACTTTGACTCTCTGCCCATGCTTGCTTTGTAGCTTCCTCTTCTAGCTTCACTCTGGAGCTTCCTTCTTCTGGCTTGCTCCTTCAAGTGGCTTTGAGGCTTCTGTAGCATGCTGCTCCCTGCAGTATGCTTTTGGCATGGTCTTCCTACGCAGCTTCCTGTCTCACTGTTTTCTGCTTTGGCGAGATCTCTTCCAGTAGCTTTCTGAAGTCAAGTATCCTTATTAATTCCAGGATTCTTTTCACCCATACTCTTCAGTATCCTTCATTTGACACTTTTTTTTTTCTTTTAATCTTCTGTAGTAACTTTATTGCAGTAACCTTATCCTAAGATTGGTTATGCTATAGAGTTACTTTAAGGATTTGTCTCATCAAAACATACTACAAATGTATCCAACAATTTCCCCCTTTTTAATGATTACAAAACCTTAACAGAAGATCAAAAGATTATAACGTCTCAAGCACAGAAAACATATTTAAAGCATGGCACAAGTGGGCATGCTACTTTCATGCACAAACCATATATAAGTCAAAAGAAAGTGCATAAGGAATGAGCAGTTTTTTGAAGAACAGAAGACATTTTATTAAGATAAAACATATACATTACAATGCAGTAAGCAAAGTACAATAATCTAGATTCATTCTCCTATTCTTCTTGCTCTTTCCTATCTGTCTTTTCTCTTCTTGTTTGCTGCTAGCTTTTTTCTTCTTCTCATTTCTTCCTCAATCATGCTAAGCACTTGCTCCCGGTCGATTTCCTGTTTGACCGTGGAGGAGATTTAAGAAAGGTGATCGCAAAGAGAAAGATGATCAAGAAGTAGTGGAGATGCTCAGGCGCAGTAGCTTGCTGCAACGTTTCTTCTCGCACTTCTTCCGCCAACTCCTGTGACTGATCCTTCCTTCTCTTTGGATACAGAAGAGAACTCTTCCAAAGGAAGGATTTTGTCTCTTCTGTTATTCACCTTATGAAGGTTTTTGATCTTCCTGAATCCTTCACAGTTCTTCCACCTTTTTGACATCATCAAAAAAAAAAGAGCTTAGCTCTGGGCTCGCTGGAGAGGATTCCCTTAACTCAACCTCCGGACTTCAGGAGGAGATCTTAGGGGCAAGACCTAAAGCATCATCAGGTCTGAGGTGAGGAGAGAACGTTAGAAGGTCAAGTCTTCTGAGAAAGACTTGTTTAGCAAGTGTCAAACGTGAAGAGTGAAAATATGAGGTTTGGGTTGTGCTTGGTTGATTATTTGCAGAGAATGTGTCTTTTGGAAGGAATGAAGAGTAGGATTTCCAACAATCTGGTTCCATTTTTAGGCTAAGAATGAGAGGAAGAGGATATCGATATATATGCATTATGAAGAAAAAGAGTGCATGTATATATAGGGATAGAAATACTCCCTGTTGCAGTTTGGATCTTTAAAGATCTCATTAACTGCTCCGCCGGTTTCCAAGGTTGATGTTGGCAGTCTCTACAGCTTTAAATCTTATCTCCTGATTTGATTAAGTCTGTGGTCAGCGGCTGAATCTCCACCCTTGGATTTTTCTGATCTTACGGCTGTTATTGATTTTAGGGTTTTTGAAAAAGGTAGTCTATTTCTGAAAAGGTGATCTTTTTTTTTTTTAAATGTACGCAAGTTACCAAGAAATATTTTCTCAGTAACTGCTCTATCTTGTAACATCCAAGAGATCTCCTTATCCAGTTTTGATGATAAGTTTTGACTTTAAGCAACCGAGTATCCATAATATTGAAATCTAGCATCCTGATACATAGTGACCAGGTATTCAGCGATCTAGTATCCAGCTACTCGGTATTTAGCGTCCTATTGCCCAGCGACCTAGTGTTCAGCGATCTAGTTTTTATCCTCTAGTATCTAGTATCCTGATATCTAGCACCCTGCCACCCAGCTACCTAATTTCCAGTCAACCTGGTATCTAGCATCCTGATATCCAGCATCCTGCTATCAGCGACATAGTTTTCAATATTCTGGTGTCTAGTGTTTTCTTTGGTCAGAACTTTATCTTTTTCTTTTTGTGTCCTTCTACCTTTTCTTATTGACTTAATGACAGGTACTTTGATTTTTAGTGGCTTAGCATCTAGTAATGTGGTGTCTAGTGTCATGGTGTACAACATCCTGTTATCCTATGACCTAGTATCTAGCAACTTGATGTTTAACATCCTATAATCAGAGTTTGTCATTTTGTCAATTGTTCCCCCTAAAATCATTAACCCTTTTGATGTACCTGCAAAACACTTACCTTGTATAGGTACTCATGCAAGTATGAGTCCTTCTGAGTTAGGTTTTCCTTCAGAAGATTGGACTATCTTTACAGCCCATGGTTGCTGTAGAGAGAGTTTCGGCTCCTTCAAGACTTGTGTGTGCAAGTGTTTGTAGGCATAGCATGATAGACAAAGGTAGATATTACTTATTATTATATTTTTTTTATATTATTATTATTATTTTTTTTTCTGGAGTTGCTATTCTGCTTAATTCCTTATGGAATGACAGTTTGTTGCAGACTTTCCACAGCATACCCAGTTTAGGTTACTCAAAGGATTTTAACTTTTTTGCCTTCAAAGTTTCCTAGATTCATACTAGAAGTTCCCCCTTACATTATGGTCTTCTCTTTTAAGATGTGGCGTCACTAACAGTACTATTTTAGGTTACTTTGAGGCTTTGTATGAGAAAGAGAAGCATATAAAATGGAAGAAAAACATGCAGGCTTCCTTTCTCATTTAAAGAATCAAGTGACAACAAATTATTATCATAACATAAAGTCACTTGAGTTCTTTGACAGATTACCAAGACATGGTAACGACCAGATGTAAAGAGTATAGAATTAGAACGAGGTATCTGGTCATTGTTCTTTTGAAAGAGTAGGTCCTCTTTCGTTCTTGACTCTGTCTGGAGACTGGAGTGAACTTCTTCTTCTTACTCCTTTGTTTGACATCCTCAACATCTTCATCTTTCCTTGTTGATGTCAGCTTCCTTTGTTTGCTCAGGAGCAAGTCTTCTCAGTTGATCAGCTCCATGTTGGTCTCCTCCATGATAGATAAGGATGTTGCTCCTTTGTGCATGGTTTTCTTCTTCGCAACTTGTTGTTCCCCCTCAGAAACAGCTTTCCTTCACAACACAACTTGATTTTTAACATCTTTTAGTTGTTTGTTGTCTTCACATCAATCATATCCTTTCTAGAGCAAAAGGCATTGAAATGATCTTCTGATGTGAGGGGGAGAGAGAGAGAGAGAGAGAGAGAGAGAGAGAGAGAGATTTTAAGAGAGAAGCTTTTTCACAGATGGGATCTGGATAGATCGATTAGATCTTTTGTTCATCCATCTGCTCTGATACCACTTGTTGGTATCAGATTGACCATTGAGCAAGGATGAATAATCCACCCACTCTGATACCACTTGATGGTATCAGATGGATTAAATGGTGGATGATCCAACCTGCTCACCTCTGATACCACTTGTTGGTCCTAAAACTGTTGTAGGTAGGCTTAGAGGGGGGGGGGGTGAATAAGCCTACCTTATCTTCTAAAACTTCTTTCTAAGTCTATTGGCTTATTTCTAATATTAGTAACCTTTTGGGAGGTTACTGATCAGAGTGAACGCGGAAGCCTATCTTTGTGCTCAATAGAAGATATGCAGTTTATCAGAGAGAGTATATGTAAGGCAGTAAGCAAATAAAGACATAAGCATGTATGGAGGTTCGAAGGTGGAGTAATCTTTCTACGTCCTTTCTTCCTCCACACAGAAAGGAACCTCTGTTAAGTTGGTTGAATTACATAGACCTATCTATTACAACCCACCCTTAACAGGTAAAGTAGCAAGCCTCTTACACAGATACTTGCCTACTTCCCTGATCCACACAGGATCCTACTCTACCCACCCAGGGTCCTCACCTTCTCTCCTAGAAGGTGGTAAACTCAACAGGACATTACTTCTCGCAGTGAGTACTCCGAGACAACATTTTAGAGAGGTTTATCTCCTTCTTCTTCAACTGGGTACATCAAGCTTGGCCTTCGTATGTAGACTAATTTTGCTGAAGCTTGCTGTTGGACTGGTAAACTACCGGTAACTTTGACTTTCTGCCCATGCTTGCTTTGTAGCTTTCTCCTCTAGCTTCAAACGGAGGCCAAGCTTGCTGCACCCAGTTGAAGAAGAAAGAGATAAACCTCTCTAAAAGGTTGTCTCGGAGTACTCAGTGTGAGGAGTAAAGTCCTCCTGAGTTTACCACTTTCTAGAAGAGATAGTGAGGACCCTGGGTGTGTAGTGTAGGATCCTGTGTGGGTCAAAGGGAAAGTAGGCAAGTATCTGTGTGAAGGCTTGCTACTTATTTGTTAAGTGAGGGTTGTAATAAATAGGTCTATGTAAATCAACTAACTTAACAAATGTTCCCTCTTGAGTGGAGGAAGAGAGGACGTAGAAGGATTACTCCACCTTAAAACCTCTATACATCCTTGCGTCTTTATATGCTTACTGCACTACATGTATACTCTCTGACAAGCTGCACATCTTCTACTCGGCTCTGTAATAAGCTTCCACAAACGACTCTGATCTGTAATCTCCCAAAAGGTTACTCATATTAGGAATGAACCGATAGAGATAGAAGAAAATTTTGAAAAGAAGGTAGGCTTATTCACCTCCCCCTCTAAGTCTACCTACAGCAGGTTTTTAGACTAACAAGTGGTATCAGAGCAGGTTGGACTAAAGCATCCACCAGTTAATCTATCTAATACCAACAAGTAATATCAGAGCCGATGTATTATTCATCCTTGCTCAATTGTCAATCTGATACCAACAAGTGGTATCAGAGCAGATGGATGAAATAAAAGATCTAATCGATCTATCCAGATTCCATCTGTGAAAAGGCCTCTCTCTCTCTCTCTCAAATCTCTCTCTCTCTGTCACCCTCACATCAGAGATCATTTCAATGCATTTTGCTCTAAAAGGATATGATTGATGTAAAGACAAAAAACAGCTAAAAGATGTAGAAAATCAAGCTGGGTTGTGAGGAAAAACTGTTCTTGAGGGGGAACAGCAAGCTACCGAAGGAAGGACTGTGAAGAAGGAAGCCATACACAAGGAGCAAAGTCCCTACTCATCACAGAGCTGATCAACATGGAGCTGATCAACAAAGAAGACTCGCTGCTGAGCAAATAAAGAAAGTTGACATCAACAAGCAAGTAACCACGGAAGAAAATAATGAGGATGTCAAGCAAGGAAGCGAAGAAGAAAAGAGGACCTAGTCTTTTAGAGGAACAATAGTGACCAGGTGCCTCACTCCTATTTTACACTCTTTTATTCTGGTCATAATCATATTTATCATGTAAAGAAACACAAGTGTCTATATACTATGATGATGGATCTTAAAATGTTGTCACTTGACTTTAAAAATGAGAATGAAGCCTGCATGTTTATTTCCATACTATAATGCTTCACCTTCTCATGCAAGCCACAAAGTAACCTAAAATAGTATTGTTAGTGACCCCACATCTTAAAAGAGAAGACTATAAAGTAAGGGGGAACTCTCAGTACAAATCAAGGAAACTTTGTAGGCAAAAAGGTTAAAACCCTTGGAATAACCTAAATATGGGTATGTTGTAAAAAGTCTGCAACAAATCGATCATCAAGCAGAACAACATTTTTTAAATAATAAATATATATATATATATAAAAATATATATTTGCATATCATTGTCATCCTTTATTGTTATCTTTGTTTATCATTTCCATATCTGAAAGAGTTCACTCTCTAAAGAGATATAGTAAGCAAACACCTGCACACACTATCACTTTTGCTTTTTAAAAGTCTTGAAGGAACCAAAACTCTCTTTATAGCAACCATGGGCTGTAAAAAAAGTCTAAACTCCTGAAAGAAACATTAACTCAGAAGGACTCATACTATATGAGTACCTATACAAGCACAGTTATTTTGCAAGTACCTTTGACAAAAGGATAATGGATACTAGATCGCTGAACACTAGGTCGCTGGGCACCAAGACGCTAAACACCAGGATGCTGGATACTAGATCGCTGAACACCAAGTCGCTGGGGATGCTAGACACCAATACATTGGATACTAGGTTACTAGAAATCAGAATTTATCAACATGTCACTGGAAAAGGGGATCACTTGGAGGTTTACAAGATAGAGCAGTTACCGAAAATTTTCTCGGTAACGTGCTATCATAAAAAGTGGATCACCTTTCCAGAAATAGACTACCTTTTCAGAACGCTAGAAGAATTTCAACCGTGCGACCAGAAGTATCCAAAGGTGGAGATCCAGCAGTTGACCACGTCATCTCACACAAAGGAGAAAATACATAAAGCTGTGGAAACTGTCAACACCTTTATTGGAAACCGACGGAGCAGTTAATGAGATCTTTGAAGATCTAACTGCAACAGGGAGTATCTCTAACCCTATATATACATGCACTCTTATTCTTCATAAAGCATTCATAAAGATATCATCTTTCTCTCTCATCCCTAAGCATAATGGAACCCGATTGTTGGAAACATTTTTCTTCACCCCTTCCAAAAGACACCTTCTCTACAAATAATCAACCAAGCACACCCCAAATCTCATACAATCACCCTTCACGTTTGACACTAGCTAAGCATACCTTTCTCAGGAGAGTTGATCTTCTAGCTTTCAACTCCCATCTCACCTGTCAAGAACTTGCACTCAATTTCTTCAAAGCAGTATATTTTTTTAAAAATGATACTACCTCCGTCCCAAAATAAATGTTATTTTAGTCTTTTACACATAAATTAAGGAATATGATTAAAAGTCTGGTCTACGCCTACTTAACTTTAATTAATGAGGAGTTTTTTTCTCTTTTCTTTCTTAACAATATTTAATTCGGAAGAAGTAAATAGGGGTATTTTTGGTACATTGTATATAAATATGTTTTGAAATCCAAAAACGACATTTATTTTGGGACAATTTTACTTGCTAAAATGACATTTATTTTGGGACAAAGATAATATATATATATATATATATATCATTACACTATATCATCAACAATATATTAGATTATATAACTAGGTGCGCATCGCGCGAGTGCAATACTAGTGGTAAATAAAAGTTTTGGAGTATAATCACACTACACACCCATAATAGCCTCCTCCGATCCGACCTTATTTATAATCACAAACTGAATGGGGTTGCCAAACAAAGTAGAAATAAATAAATTTCAGGGAAAAAATAAGTTGTTATTTTTCTTTAAAGCAATTTTAGAAACTATATATTATTTCTAAATTACTAATCGCAAGAACTATATATCTGTAAGGTTAATTGATAGTAGATTTAAATATTTGTTTCTTGTGGTTGAGAGCAATTGCATGGTGGGGAAGTCAATGAAAGTGGTAGCAAATATAGTTTAAGAGGTGAAGGAAAGGAAGAAAATGATTTGTAAATGAACTCTATTGTTAGAGACAACACTACAGATGGTAACAAACCCAAAGTCGCCTGCTATACAACTATTTTATCCCTTTCCCTAATGCATTGGCAACTATTCTACACCTTATAATGTTTCTATATCTGCCCTTCACAAATTAATATTATACATGAAACTGTCTCATTACTTATAATTTAAATTTATTTTAAAAATAAAATTTTATTTTATAACTATAATCAGTTGTTACTTAACACGTCTTATGAAATTAAATTCATAAAATAATTTTACAAAAGTCATACCAGTATAGTTATCAAAGTAGAGTCATAAAATTTAACTATTTTGTTGTTGCTTTCACCTTTAATTACTGAAATATTGGAAATTAAATATATAGTGTCCCTAGATTAATTGTTGTGAGATTCTTTTTGACAACAAAAATTGTCGTAAAAAGACTTTTTTAACAAAATTTGATTATATGAATTGACAATGGGATGTTGGAAGAAAAAATAATTTAGAAAAAAAAAAAAAACTATTTATGACAACGTGTTGTCTCTAATGTGTTAGCAACAACAACAATATTGTCATGTTGTGCGAGAGAAGACTTTTGAGATAATAATTCAATAACTTTGATCGTAGGAATCGATATCTAATCGGGACAAAAGTTTGTCATATAATATTTTTGCGAAAATTATCATTATATTCTTCTAACAACATTTTCTTGTCTCTAGGACATTTATATATATATATATATATATATATATATATATATATATGTGTGTGTGAGATGTGGGAAGGATGTGAAAATAGAAGAAGGTCCTGTGAAGTCAACAATCAATTATCAGTAGTCAAGGAGCAAACCATAGAATCATACCCATAATAGCATAAATTCATAACGGCAAAATAGCAGGATGGCAGAGCTGCAGATATGACAACAGAACTATTATCTTAAATCCCGTGAGAAACAAACCTGCCATCAGGATAGAAGTCGCAGACGTCGGAGCAGACCTGCTGCCTAACCATATCTTATGGAGCGTCTATGGATCTCGGCAGGCAGAAGTATGCATGGAAGTAATAGGAAAACATCAGTCAGCAGAAATGAGCCTTATGCGCTCGAAGTAGAGAATTGCAGCCTACGAGGAGGATAATAAGCATGAAAGTGACATTGCTGATGTGGCAAAAAAGACAAAGAAGAGTATCATCTATATTATACTAAAAACAAGCAAGTTGACAATAATTACTAATTTGTCATTTCCCTCATAAAATGTCACATCAATTTGATGATGTGTAAATAATTTCTTTTTATTTTAGTTTTTCAAGATTTTATTTTGTTTTTCTATATTAATTTAATAGTTTTAACTTACATGACTTTCTTGATAAGTTATCAAATATTATAGTAAAAAATAAAAGGAAAACATATATAATTCTTGATTAACGATACATTATAGTGAAAGAGATAGAAAAATTATACTCCTTTTTATGTATTATATTACACATATTATTAATTTTTTTAAATAATTATAAATTATAAAAGACTTAGTTAAACGTTTCTAAAGTAAATAAAATCTACATAATATAATTTATTGTAGAAAAATTGTTTTTTCATATTAACATACTCATGTGTCTTATTTTTAAAACGACTTTTTTATTTTAATATATATTTTGTGATAAAATATTTAATAGATCAATTTTGAAATTCATGTACTTAAACATAAATGTTTAAGATAATATAAATATTTAAAGTTTTATGAAGTTAGAAGTTAATACGAAAATATTCTATGTTAGAAGTGTATACTTCATAATGTGAGTATAAGTATACGATGTTTTTTAATATTGAAATATACATAAAAGAATATGGAAAATATAATTATTTAAATATATATATATATTATATCTAAAATGACAATAGTTGGTGATTATTATCAATTAGTCATTCAATAGCAAAACTATTAGCCAATAGAAAAAAAAGGGAAAAAGAAAACTATTAAAAGAAAAAAAAATTGAGTATCTTATTGGACAAACTCCTAAAAATTATTGGAAAATCTGAGTAATTATTTTAAATTTAATTTTGGTTCTCTAAATTAATTTAATAATTTTAAATTAAACTTCTGTATCAAGCCATTAGGATTAGGCTTCTCCTAAAAATATTGGACAATTTGAGTAATTTTTTTAATTTAATTTTGGTTCTCTAAAAGCAAGCAAGTTGACAATAATTACTAATTTGTCATTTTCCCTCATAAAAATGTCACATCAATTTGATGATGTGTAAATAATTTCTTTTTATTTTAGTTTTTTAAGATTTCATTTTGTTTTTCTAAATTAATTTAATAGTTTTAAATTACATGACTTTCTTGATAAGTTATCAAATATTATATTATAATAAAAAATAAAAGGAAAGCATATATAATTTTTGATTAATGATACACATTTTAGATACAGTATAGATTACACTATATTATCAACAATAAAAATAATTATATTATATAGTAAGCCGCGCATCGCGCGGGTGCATTACTTGTTCTTCATAACAAGAAATGGAAGATCCTAGAATGAGAAAGGTGCACCTTGGGCTACAAAATGAGTACTTTGAGAGTAGGGAATCTTTTGGTGGCTTAAACAACAAGGAAGTTTAAGAGTAGAAAGTCCAAAGTACACTCCCTTCTAGGGGAAAAATATATATAGCAAAAATTATGTAAATAGGGGATTCATTCATCTTCTCAACAATACTTGTACATTTTCCATATGCTACTTCTCTTGGAGAGATACAAGGATTTCCTCTTTACCATTTTGTTGGTCCCAAATATACTGGTAGTAGACTTGGGGGTGAATAAGTCTACTATATTTTCAAACCTTTCTTCTTCTATTGGCTCAATTCTAGAATCAGTAACCTTTTGGGAGGTTATTGATCAGAGTGGTTACGGAAATTTTTCTCTCAATGCAGAGCCAAGTATAGAAGATGTGCAGCTTATTATGGAATATGCAAGTTAAGCGATAAGCACACATAGACGCATGGATATAAATAGGTTAGAAGGTGGAATAATCCTTCTATGTCCTCTCTGCCTCTTCTCAAGAGGGAACCTTTGTTAAGCTAGTTGCTTTACATAGACCTATCTATTACGACCCTCACTTAACAAGTAAGTAGTAAGCCTTCACACAGCTGCTTGCCTACTTTCCCACTGACCCACACAGAATCCTATTCTACCCACCCAGGGTCCTCACTTTCTCTCCTAGAAAGTGGAAAATTCAGCAGGACTCTATTCCTCGCACTGAGTACTCTAAGATAGTCCTTTAGAAGAAGTTTGTCTTCTTCTTCAACTGGGTGCAGCAAGCTTGGCCTTCTTTTGCAGGTTGATCTGCTGAAGCTTGCTGCTGGACTGACTGACTGAGTGTGCGTCTTTTGGGGTGTGGAGTGTTTGAGTTTTTCTTCTTTTCTTCTGCTCTTCTGAACATTCTCTTTTCTTCTATTTTATCTTCCCCCTCTTTTTGCGCTTTCTTCTTATGAGCATTTTCTCTGTTGAGCTATTCTCTCTTGTTTTTACGTTTCTTTTTACGAGCTTGAATTTTCTATTATGCTCGTTCTCTCTCTTGCACACCCTTCTTTCGTCAGTCTTCTTCTTATTTATAGATTATGAAATATGCTCGTTGAATCTAGGTAGGTTCCCTAATCTATAAATGCACCGCACTCCTAACACATTCCAGCTTTTTGCTTTCGTCGTGTCTTCTCTTGGTTGGCTCCTCTTCTCTTCTCTCTACCGGTAACTTCTTGTGTCTACTGGTAACTTTTGACTTTCCTCCCATGCCTGCTTTGCAGCTTCCTCCTCTTGCTTCACTCTGGAGCTTCCTTCTCTTGCTTGCTCCTTCAGGTCGCTTGAGGCTTCTGTAGCATGTTGCCCTTGTAGTATACTTTAGGCATGGTCTCCCAGGTAGCTTCCTGTCTCGTTGCATTCTGCTTCGATGAGGTCTCTTCCAGTAGCTTCATGCAGTCATTAGTATCCTTATTAGTTCACCCGATTCTTTTTCACCATTCTCTTCAGTATCCTTCCTTTGATACGTTCTCTATTCTTTTAATCTTCTGTAGTAACTCTGTTGCAGTAACTTATCCTAAGATTGGTTATGTTTGTTAGAGTTACTTAAGGTTTTGTTCCATCAAAACATACTTCAAGTGTTTCCAACACTTTTTATTGTGTTTCCACAAGGTGGACCTAGGCGAGGCAGGCCTTGGCAGGGGCGGGCTAGCCCGCGGGCCGGTGGGCTGGCCCGCCTATATAAAAAAAAGATTAAATTTTTATTTGACATAAAAATAAAAAATATTTAATATTGAGAAGAATTATTACCATTTAATGCAAATAATGATGTTCATATATTAAAGTTGGTCAATTTATTTATAGAAATGAAAGAATGTTAAAGAAATTTCTACTTTTTATGATTGTTTTTTTCGTAATTTACATGTAATTCAATGCATGTAAGGTTGAATAAAGAGTAAAAGTATTAGAAATATTATTATTTTCATTTTTTAAATTAAAATTATCAATTTTAAAAATAATTTAAAAAAAGACAAAGAAAATTGAAGTGGGCTGGCCTGCCCAGCCCGCGGCCCGCGGGTGGGTTGGGCTGGGTTGGGGTTTTTCCTAGCTCGCCATAATGGCGGGTCGGCCCACCCCGCCGGCCCATTTTGACAGCCCTACATGTCATATATAAAATATATACATATATGTTAGTTTGAATCTCAGATGAGCAGCAATAAACCAATTAATCTCCAGCAATCAACTCAAGAACACCTTGCATGCACACATGCAATATGAAATCGAAATCAACAATTCGAACACAAAACACCCAAGATTTTACGTGGTTCGATAGATCAGATTGATCTTACATCCACGCCGAAAAGATCGCAAGCTATATAACTCAGAATCAAAGAGTAATTACACCGAATTGAACCCAAACTATGAATTATGGTTTTCTCTCTCTACACAAGAACCCTAATCGAAGTTGATCTCACTCAATCTTATGAATTGTAAGTTTTTTAAACTACAACTAAACCTAGCTAACAATATATATAGCAAAAGCCCTCATCCAATTTCTGCAAAGGATCCCTGGATATGCGTGAATTTTTGTTTCAATTCCCGATTGTGCGCAGAATCCCTAACAGAACCATAACCACCTTGGACCACCTTTAACTGCTAGTTTCTTGTTGAGGCCGGTTCAACCGGTTTTCATTCGGTTCTTCAAGATCTAAGGCCGGTTTTGTAATCATCGTTTATTTCTGAATTAAACCCCTCACAAAATCTCCACCTTTAATCAGAAATTGTACCTGCAAAAATAAACAGCAAACAACAACATTTCCACAAGCGTTGTCTATTAGTTAGTACAAAAAATAAATGTTACCACTGCAGAACCCTTATTAAGTTCATGTAGTGATTGAACTTGGACCAAGGTACTACTTTAGTGAGCATATCAGCAACATTCTCCTCAGGGTCAACCGTTTTAGCCTCAATTACACTTTTATCTACCATGTCCCTTACAAAATGAAGTCTTATATCTATATGTTTACACCTTTCATGAAAGACTTGGTGTTTGATAAGATGCAGAGCACTTTGATTGTCACATAGGATATCCACTTTAGCTTAATTAACTCCCATTTCACCTAGAATACCTCTGATCCACACTGATTCCTTTACTGCTTCTATCATGGAAATGTATTATGCCTCAGTGGTAGATAAAGCCACAACAGGTTGTTGACTTGCCTTCCATGTTATTGTTGTTCCATACATAATAAATATGTAACCTGTGAGACTTTTCCTTATGTCCTTATTCCCTGCAAAGTCAGAATCAACATACCCTTTCACAGGTTCTATGAGTTTGTCATGTTGTTTCTTAAATGATAGACCATATTTTCTGGTGCCAACTACCTATCTAAAAGTCCATTTCACAGCTTCCCAGTGTATCTTACCAGGATCAGACATGTATCTGCTCACAACACTCATTGCAAAGGCCAAGTATGGTCTGCTGCAAACCATGGAATACATTAGACTCCATACTGCACTTGCATAAGGGATTCCCTCCATATATCTAGCTTCTTCCCTTGTGCTAGGTTTATGTGCTGCAGACAACTGAAATTGAGTGCTAAGAGGTGTTCTAACCTTCTTTGCCATGTGCATGTTGAATCTTTTTAAAACTTTGCTCATGTAGTCTACTTGTGTTAGAAACAATTTTCTAGCCCCTCTATCTCTCTTTATATCCATTCCTAAAATCCTCTTAGCTTCACCTAGATCTTTCATCTCATAGTTAGCCTTCAGTTTGTTTTTCAGAGCTTCAATCCTGAGCATATCTTTGCTTGCAATAAGCATATCATCTACATAGAGTAGAAGATATGTGTGTACCAGTTTCCCTTCCTTTTTTAGGTAAACACAATCATCATACCTACATCTACTCAGGCCTATACTCAGCATGTACTTATTAAAGTGCTTGTACCACTGTCTTGGACTTTGTTTAAGTCCATACAGTGATCTTTGTAACAAGCATACCTTCTCCTCTTCTCCTTGTTTGATGAAGCCCTCTGGTTGATCTATATAGAGAATTTCATCTAAGTTGCCATGTAAGAAGGTTGTCTTAACATCATCTGTTGAAGTTCCATATCAAACTGAGTGACCAGAGCCAGAAGAATCCTTTATGGATGAGTCCTTCACAACAGGTGAGAAAACCTCATTGAAGTCAATCCTCTCTTTTTTGTGTGTACCCTTTTGCCACCAACCTGGCTTTGTATCTGATCCTTTTTGTGTTATGAACCTCTAATTTCCTTTTAAAGATCCACTTACACCCTATGATCTTCTGCCCCTTTGGTTTTGGTACAAGAGTCCATGTCTTATTTTTCTCGAGAGAGTTTATCTCGTCCATGTCTTATTTATCTCTTGCATGGCTTCCTGCCACTTAATTCTTTCTTATGATCTCATAGCTTTTGTAGTTATCAGGTTCATCTGATTCTAGGTCCTCTGCTACTGTTAAGGCATATGAGATAATATCGGCTTAACCAAATCTACTAGGGGGTGGATTTGTCTCCTTTGTCTATCCCTTGCTAGGTTGTAGTTCCTTAAGCTTTGATCTTGACTTTCTTCATGATCTGATGCTTGTTCCAATCCATCTGTGTGTGGTACATCCTCTTCTTGATCAGACTCCACCTCAGCTTGAGTGATATCACTTCCAGCTTGCTCCACCTCAGCTTCTAGTGTCTCATTATCTTGATCATCTCTGTTATCCTGCTCAACATCAGATTTATACCCCATAACAGATTCTCTAAACACAACATCCCTGCTTATGAAACACTTTTGATGTCCTCCTTCTAGACACCAGAGCTTGTAGCCTTTAACCCCTGGAGGATACCCAATGAAGATACATCTTGAAGCTCTTGGTTCTAACTTGTCTTGTTTAATATGTGCAAAAGCAAGACACCCAAATACTCTAAGATGAGAATAGCTCGGTGCTTTTCCATACCAGACTTCATCAGGTACTCTGAATTCAATGGATGAGGAAAGAGACTTGCTGATCACATAGGCTGCTGTGGTAACAGCTTCACCCCAAAAACCTTTTGGTAAATTTGCACTGATAAGCATGCATCTTACCCTTTCTAGGATAGTCATATTCATCCTCTCTGTCACCCCATTTTGTTGTTGGTTAGCAGCCACATTCTGATGCCTAGTATTTCCTTTTTCTCTGCAGAACACTTGAAACTCCTCACTAACATACTCTAGGCCATTATCAGCTCTAAGATACTTTACCTTTCTCCCTGTCTTATTCTCTCCTAAGTTTATCCAATCCTTAAATTTAGTGAATGCTTCACTTTTGTGTTCCATGGTGAACACCCAAACCTTTCTTGAAAAGTCATCAATAATAGACATGAAGTATCTAGTTCCACCATGAGTTGGAGCTCTAGAAGGACCCCAAACATCAGAGTGGATATAGTCCATGCTTGCAAGTGTAGAGTGTGTGCCTTTGCTAAAGCTATTCTTCTTAGATTTACCAAGAATACATTGATCACAAGGCCGTAGGTTTGAGATAGATTTGTTACCTAGAAGTATTCTCTTTGGCAGCTCCTTGAGACCTTTTTCTCAAATGTGTGCAAGCCTTTTGTGCCAGGTGGAAGTGTCTTCATTGCTCATGGTTAAGTTCAGTTCTGCTGGAGTTGTTTATCCTTTCAGAGTATAGAGACCATTCACCTTTCTTCCTTTCATAATCGCTGTTTCATTCTTTGTGATTTAGATTTGTCCTATTTGAGTCTTAAACTCACACCCTGCAGTGGTTAGACAGCCAAGAAAAATTAAGTTTCTTTTGAGATCAGGTATGTACCTTACATTGGACAGGTGCTTGATGGTTCCATCATGTAGTTTTAAGGAGATGATATGCCTTGAACCCTGCAAGAATGGTCATTCCCCAACAACACCATTCCTCCATCTTAAAGCTTAAGATTCTCAAACCAAGCCTTGGTTGGACACATGTGGAATGTGCAACCTGAGTCAAGGATCCACTCTCTTGATTCCTTCTCAGTGCTTAGACATAGCATGCTAGCACTTTCATATCCCTGATCAGCCACTGCAGTTTCCTGTTTGGTGTTATTAACCTTTGCATTCTTTCTTTCTGGGCAGTCTTTCTTGAAATGTCCAGACTTATGGTAGTGGTAGCATCTTTTCTTTTCTTTGTCTTCTTCGGCTATAGCATCTGGAGATTCAGATTTTCCTCCCTTATTCTTCTTCCGGCCTTGAAATTTCTTTTGGTTCTTGCCCTTCTCAGCTAGACCCTCTCCTAGGTTTTGTCCTTTTAACTCATTGGATGTTGCTGAACTTAAGATCTTGGATCTTATTTCAATCATTACCTCATCGAGGGTTAGAGGAATTGTTCTTCCATATACCAGAGTATCTTTGAAACTTTCAAAAGATTTAGGTAAGGAATTAAGGAGCATTAAAGCCTTATATCTTCATCAGTGATCTTCTCTCTAATGCATTCAAGATCATCTATGATCTTTGAAAATTCATCCAGTCGATCAGCCAACTTTCTATCTTCAGTCATTCGAAATGCAAAGAGCTTGTTCTTCAAGAAGAGACGATTAGCCAAACTTTTAATGAGGTAGATAGATTCCAACTTTCTCCAAACCTGTAATGTTGTCTCCTCCTTGAACACATCGTGCAGCACTTTGTCACTTAAACACAACAAAATCACGTTATGGGCTTACATGTCTATCTCCTTCCATTTCTCAGTAGCTTCTGAAGAGGATGGCTGATCATCCTGTTCGACCAAAGCGCCATGCAGGCCATTCTGAATCAAGAGAGCTCGCATTTTCACCCGCCACATGTTGAAATCAGTCTTGCCGGAAAACTTCTCGATATCCACCTACATTGAGCCCATGATCGCCAGAGTCGGTTCCCACTTAATTGTTAGTTTAGCTAATTGTTAGTTTGAATCTCAGATGAGCAGCAATCAAACTAATTAATCTCCAGCAATCAACTCAAGAACACCTTGCATGCACACATGCAATATGAAACTGAAATCAACAATTCGAACACAAAACACCCAATATTTTATGTGGTTCGGTCGATCAGATAGATCTTACATCCACGGCGAAAATATTGCAAGCTATATAACTCAGAATCAAAGAGTAATTACACCGAATTGAACCTAAACTACGAACTAGGGTTTTCTCTCTCTACACAAGAACCCTAATCGAAGTTGATCTCACTCAATCTTATGAATTGTAAGTTTTTAAAACTACAACAGAACATAGCTAACAATATATTTAGCAAAAGCCCTCAACCAATTTTTGCAAAGGATCCCTGGATATGCGTGAATTTCTGTTTCAAATCTCGATTGTGCGCAGAATCCCTAACAGAACCCTAACCACCTTGGACCGCCTTTAACTGCCAGTTTCTTGTTGAGGCCAGTTCAGCCGGTTTTCATCCGATTCTTCAAGATCTGAGACCAGTTTTGTAATCCTCGTTTATTTCAAAATTAAACCCCTCACAATATATATATATATATATATATATATTATGTTTAGCATATAAGGAAAATTTAATGTTTTTTTACTAGAAAAACTATATTAATTTCTTCGTGGATGAGCTCTTCTTCTCCTAAGAAATATCTATTACCTTTTTCTAAAATTCATTTTATTTCATGCTGCCCTCTTAATAATAATATTGTTTATAATAAATATATGATCCTGTACACCAGGTGCACGGATCTGAGATCCGTGTACTTGGACCGCGCAGGTCGGCGTGGGCCGGTCCAGCCCATAACGCCTCTTTATTTCCTCGTGTTTTGGTCATAACCTTCATATTATGTTAGTGTGACCTTTATGCTATATTCGGGTTACCTTCATGTTATATTAGTCATACCTTCATTTCCAAATTTTATAACCTAGTTCAAAACCATTGACATTTATGCTATGTTAGGATTACCTTCATGTTATGTTAGTCATACCTTCATACATCACTACCATAACATGAAGGTAACCTTAGTTCAAAACCATTCACATGTATGTTATGTTAAGGTTACCTTCATGTTATGTTAATCATACCTTTATTAAGGTATCACTAAGATAACATTAAGGTAACATTAACATAACATGAAAATATGACTATTTGGAGTGAATTTTGGTGGGTTTGAGCGCACACACCAAACGCGTGGGAACGCGTTGGGCACGTGAAAACGCACGTAAAAAGTGCATGAGGCGGGTTGACCTGGGTGCATGGATGGATCTAGTATAAATACTCCTAAATATATGCATTAATACTCCTTGCTACAAAAGTTCTTGCCTAAATATTACTTGTTACATGCATAAATACTCCTTTCATTTCTAGAGAAAGTGTCATATAGATATCTACTTTTATTCTATGTAAATTATTTGTCTTTTGAATATTGACCCAATTATATTTCAACAAGACCTACAATCGGTAGTTTTCAACTGAAAAAAAAAACTTTTATACATCCGAGTGCATCGTGCACTCGTCAACGCGTCCCTACGCGCAGTCAACGCGCTCCCACACACTTGGTGGGCGAGCTCAAGCCCACCAAAATTCGCTCCATGTAGTGTGACCTTCATGTTATGTTAGTGTGACCTTCAACATGAAGGTCAGTCTAACATAACATGAATATATGATTAACATTATTTTTTACCTTCATGTTATGTTAGTGTGACTTTCATATTATGTTAGTGTGACCTTTATGTTATGTTAGTCTGACCTTCGTGTTATTTTAATTCAATGATTTTGAACTAAGGGTATGAAATCGGGAAATGAAGGTCACACTAATATAACATGAAGGTAACACTAACATAACATGAAAGTCACACTAAAATAACATGAAACTCACGACCAAAACATGCGAAAAAAGTAAAGAGGTACGGATTGGGTCGACCTGTGCCGACCCATGCGCTGCCCGGGTGCACAGATCTCAAATCCATGCACCTGGTGCAAAGGATACTCACTCTTTTCAACTAAGGTACGTATTTCAATTTGATTTATTCTTTATTCTACCATCTTATTTATTCAATCCTCATTTATCTCTTGCATAATTCAAGTAGTATTGAGAGAAAAAGGAGAGAAATCGATTGTTTAAATGCTAATTTTTGTTAAGTTTTAACGATTTTAATTTGACACGATATTCTAAAATATCCTTTAAATTAGAATTAAAAATAATATCTTGCATTTGAGTCATGTATATATTTTTTTATTGTGGAAATACATCTCTTTACCCATATTCATGGGCCAAGGAACTTTTATACCCATTTATTGAAGAAATGATTTTTTTACTCATTTTTTTGGACGAAATATCAATAATGCCCTCAACTTAAGTTTATATTTACATAAATGGAAATACCTCTGATATCATATCAGCATATTGTGAACATGATATCAGCATATCAACATATCATGAACACGATATCAGCATATCGTGAACACAATATCAGTATATTGTGAACACGATATCAGCATATCAACTTATCATGAATACGATATCAGCATATCGTGAACACAATATCAGTATATTGTGAACACGATATCAGCATATCATGAACACGATATCAGCATATCATGAACACGATATTAGCATATCGTGAACACAATATCAGTATATTGTGAACACGATATGAGCATATCAGCATATCATGAACACGATATCAGCATATCGTGAACACAATATTATATTTTGTGTTCATGATATGTTGAACCTTATCTGAAAGGTAGACGCGAGTAGAGTTTCTGGACACGAGTCGAGTTTCCTGGACGCGAGTAGAGTTTCTGGACACGAGTAGAGTCTCTTAGATTCTTTTCTTATGTAAATATAACTAAAATTAAGGGTATTATGGAGATTTCACTTTAAAAATTGGGTGAAAAAGTTATTTAAAAAAAAAATTGGTAAAAAAGTTCATTGATTTATGAAAATTGGTATTTTGGAAATCCTCCCTTTTTTATTTGTGAATAGAATGAGTCGACTTACAATCCAATTCATTATGTGATTGGATGATACAACTAGATGGAGGAGGAAGTGGCAGCTCTAGACTCCCTAAATAATTGTCATTTCGACCTGTTTTCGTTTTTATTTCATAACAAAGATTGTGTTAATTTCTCGATTTTGGATGTCTAAACTCTGAAATCGCTTTCTTCTCTTAATCCTCAAATTCAAAACTTACACTCATTAAAAGTGCACCCTATAAATTATACATACATCCATCGATAACAAAATCACATAAATATCAACTTTTTTCATCTATGATTTAACTTATATGGTACCTGTCTTATCTTGTATACAATCCTAAAACAAACATATGTCTCTTCACTACTCATCTACATTACACAATTTAAATCCTGAAATCAATTTTTTTTCCCAAAAAACAAATAATCCATCACTAAAACCAACATAGAATTGTCTCATATGAGTTTTGGGCACGGTCTTGCCCCAAACATGGTCGACTGTGCAATACAACAATGTATAGGTATGTCCTGTAAGTATTTGTGTTTGTACTATAAGTATGTGATTTGTTTTTCTCATGCATAGTTGTGCCTTGAGACACAGTTTCATCGTGCGCGACAAAATTATAGTGGGCGAATGGAGTACAGTCATATCCCGAAATATGGTCAAAATAAGTATACATTTTTTATTTATAAGTATATTTTCTAAATCTATAACATGTGTAACTTTATATTTGTCCACCATATTCTGAAATACAACAATATTCAACCATATCGTATATGAAACGATTTCATAAAGGACAAACTCATAATCTATACTAAAGAAATAAGTAATTATGAATTTAATTTGAAGTTATAATCGAATAAAATATCCGAGAATTTCGCAAGCTTTGAATTTGTGACACGCATGCCATAACATCGTGGAAAGCCGTTATGGCCTTTTATCCTATAATAAGTAGTCTTTAATTCATTGTGGGTCCTATACTGTTATAAGCATTAAGTCGAGTAATGTTAAATTAGACTACTTGCCTCAGTGAGAGGTCGCCGACCTCAAAGAAGAAGCCAAAAAAATTGACAAAAGAAAAAGAAAAATATAATTGTAAGTTGCAACTTGGATGAGAGAGTTTCAATTCCAATCTATGCACCAACTTGGGTTGGTCAATTAAAAGATAACACATGTTATTTTTTGATTTGTTCAACCATATTTTATATGGATAAAATGTATATTCTAAATATTGTGGATAATATGTATTTAAAAGATATATATATATATATATATATATATATCAAAATTCATTAATTCTCTATAAATAGACACCAATATTAACATATTTTTGAACACATCTTAAATTCTCTATTTTCTCTTCTATTTTTTTTATCATTCATCTCTCAATTTCCATTATGGATCCAAACCATCCTAATTATTTTCCAAACTCCCAAGATCTTCTAAACTCCCAAGATTATCCAAATTCGCAAAATTATCCAAGCTATCAATCAATTCTTAACTCTCAATCTTTTCCTCTCTCGGAAGATTATTCAAACTATTATCAAAACTCTCAGTTTTCTCCAAATCCAAATCAAGATTCTACATCTGAGCATGTCCAGCCACCACAAAATACCTCCCGAAATTTATTCCAAAATGTTCAACAATGAAACACAAAATTATGATGGTGTGTATCATCATGCACAATATGACAGTAGAGGATGAACATGACACTTACCAAAATTATTTTGATCCTGTCCACTTATATGATTAATAGGGAAAATCTTCGCAATAGAGAAGCTCACAACACTCTAAAAAATGACTTGATTGAGTATATATGACAAAAATTTGGAACAAGCTAGAAATCAATGTAACTTGCATGTTCTTTATTTGAATTTTTTTTATTTCATGCATCTACTTGTATTTTGATATATTTCTTTTCAATTTCGTATTTCAACTCTTGTTATTGTAATTTCGTTATTGTATCTTATTCTAAATGTGTTTTAAATTATTTTCCTTAATATATTTATAGATTTAGAATATTAAATTATTTATTGTATTTTTTGTACATTTTAAATATAATAAATATTAATCAAAAAATTTATGTAATTAATAAAAAATAAAATAATAATAATTATTTTAGGTTGGGTTTGGTTGGGTTGTGGATGTGGATATAAAAAAAATAAAGTTAAGTTGAATTGTAGGTTGAATAAATGAATGAGAAAAAAATTAATATTTTATTTTAGATTGGGTTGAGATGAGTTGCTGATGAGGTAGTGCAATTTGGGTTCCAACCTTAACCAAATATAGGAAAAGCAAAAAAGATAAGATATTTTCCTCAAGGCAAAAACTTTTATGCACCCGTTGCACGGATCTGGAATCCGTGCAACCGAGTCGACCCATTCACGTGCCTAAAACGCGCTTCCACGCGCCTCCACGTGCCTGCACGCGCTCCCACGCGCTGAACATTTGTGCTGAAGCTCACCCAAAATTTGCTTCAATAGACCAACCTTTGTGTATAGTTAAACCAACCTTTGTGTATAGTTAGACCAACCATGTGTAGGTAGGTCTAACTATATACAAAGGTATGTCTAACATATATAAATGTATGTTTAACTATATACAAAGGTATGTCTAACATATACAAAAGTATGTCTAAGTATACATAAAGGTATGTCTAACACAACGTAAAAGTATGTCTAACATAACGTAGTGGTATGTGCCAAAATTCAAAAATCAAGCCAAAAAAAGACAAGACATAAAATTTGGGCAGAACTGGTTTGTTTAACATAGCTTAAAGGTATGTCTAACATAACCTATTGGTATGTGATTTTTTTCAAAAATCATGTGCGGAAAAAAAAAAAAGTGCGGTCCCCCAACCCGGATCCGACCCAGGTGCATGGATCCTGATTCGCAAGACACTTACTCTTTCCTCAACTGTTCTTTCAACTGCCACACGACACGTGTGGACACAAATAGACAAGATGACAGGTTTTTGCTCTAAGAAGTCGCCACGTCACTCTAATAATTCTTCTTCATTCCATTTTATAGCCTTTTTTCTTTGTCCTTCTCAAATTGATAATATACTTCTATTCCGTTTGATAATATACTCATTTAATTGAGAAAATACCTCAAAAATACTCAAATATATATAAGATATATCCGCGACAGAGCACCAAACCAATTTGATATAGTGAATCTCTTCCCCAAAAATATTGTAAATTTTTATGTCAAGTTTATTCAACTGCTATTTTGCGTCAACTATCCACAGATCAACGTCTACACTATCTTTTTTTTTTTTTTAGTTTTACTTTTCTATCCATATTTTCTTATATTGAGTACCTTATTTTAATCTACATAAAATTTAAAATACAACATAAATCATACTAATTAATAAAATACATATAATATTTAAACATTAAATTACAAATAGAATAAGAATCACAGAAAAATAATTAAACAAAAAGATTATTAATAAATTAAAAGATACAATATTTAACAATGATAATGAATGTTAATAGTAAATGAAAAGTTAAAAAATTTAGTAATAAAAAATATTAATATCAATGTATAAAATAGTACTAACTGTTAGAGATCAATGTCGATTTTTACATAAAATAATGTATTATTAACTGTAAAATTATGTGCACTATTAGAGATGATCTTGAGTGTTTTGAAAAACTACGTACAGGAAATACATTATCAATCAAATTATACTAAAATGATGATAAGTAGTTTTGGTTAATGTTGAGAATAATTCCTATTTTAGCAAAAGAAGACGAGTGTACATATTAAAATGAGATTGTGAGATGGGAAAAAAAAAAAATCAAGAAAAGTTTAATTGCTTTTAATGCATCTTTCTTGAGCAAAATATTTTGTGTAACTGGTGCTTGGATCTTGGATCCATGCACCCGGGTCGACCCGCCCCACGCACCTCTGACGCGTGTTTTTACGCGCCCGAACTCTCTCTCACGCGCCCGCATGTGCCTGGTGGGTGCGCTCAAACCCACCAAGATTCGCTTCAGGCAGTCATACCTTCATGTTATGTTAGGGTTACCTTCATATTATGTTAGGGTTACTTTCATGTTATGTTAAGGTTACCCTCATGAGGGTAACACTAACATAACATGAAGGTAACCCTAACATAACGTGAGGGTCACTCTAATATAACATGAAGGTATGATTAACATTGTTTTTACCTTCATGTTATGCTAGTGTTACCTTCATGTTATATTAGTGTTACCTTCGTGTTATTTTAGTTCAGTGGTTTTAAACTAAGGGTATGCAATCTGAAGATGGGGTCACATTAACATAACGCGAAGGTAACCCTAACATAACATGAAGGTAACACTAACATAACGTGAAGGTAACGACCAAAACACGAGAAAAAAGTAAAGAGGCGAGGGGCTGGGCAGCCCAACCCACACGCAGCCCAGTTGCATGGATTTCAGATCCATGCAACTGGTACACAGGAGAGTAACCCAAGAAGGAGTTGAAAATGGAGATAAGGAATAAGTCCTTAAAATAAGGTGACATCAATATATGCATGTATTCTTAATGCATAACCATTAGCACAATTGGACCAACAAATATCTTAGTTACATTTATAACTATTTGTCATTTTTGGCAAACTTACACATTAACCAGCTGATTTTCAGACACCTGGTTATATAATTTATAGGCAAACATTGCTTGTGAAATTTTTAGGTGAAAGTATGATTTTTCTTTTGAAAAGTTGGCAAATATGTTGGATTTCTGTTGCAAGATATTTAGATAGTCGCATCACTTAGTTCGCTAAATGTAAGTTAATAATTGGTATATTTTTAGTCAATAATTCATATGTGCAGGATGGTTTGAGATTGATCTTTTCAAAACCTTAAAAATAATCTTATTTATATTTTTTATATCATTTATTTATTTAATAGTTTGTCCTTTTATATCATAAAAACTTGTACATTACTTCATACAATTTAGGTCCCCTATATTATAATATATATTATAAAACGAAGCGATCTCTCTCTCTATATATAAATATATATACTTCATTCGTCATAATAATGATGCTATTTTTCTTCAAAAAAAAGCTAATCTAAAAAGAATTAATAATTGGTTTATATAAGCATATTGAGTAATATTATTACTTTTTTCCTTGAAAGTTGTATGCGTGTGTGTATATATATATATATCTATATTGGAGTGATTAAAATGTATAGCTGAGGACCTATCTGCATTGGACACGCGTGATAAACTAAAGTAGAAAACATAATTAGTTTGGTTTCCGTTCTTTGCAATTTCAAGAAGATGAAGAAAGCTAAATTATATATCATCTAAAGGACATAAAAGACAAAAGTAATGGGCCATCATGGAATTGTGCCATAGGTTTTTGACATTTGTTCAAGCTTATAATCAGTGAGGGTCAACAACACTTACCATTTGCAATAAAAATGATTATTTAAATCTTGAGAAGGACTTATGTGCCCGGCCCCAACCGGACCCGTTCGATCCACCCCCATTAATTCAATTTTTTTTTCTTCATCTTCTTCTTCACGCAGCATTTTTTTTTTCTTCTTCCTCTTCTTCTTCTTCTTCTTTCTCATTCTTCAACCCGATCTGCTTTCTTCTTCTTCTCATTCTTTTTCAACCCTTCTTCTTCTTCTTCTTCTTCGTTTTCTTCTTCAACCCGATTGGAACACATATACATACATACATATGGGGAATCATCTATGGGGTCAAGGAGGAAGGAACCCAACCTTTGTCTATCAAATCCTCATTTTCCGATTAATGAGGGAGGATATTTTGCTGTTAACCCTAGCTCACCATTGATGCTTCCACTAGTTTTGTGTTCTAATTTTTTCAGATTTCAAATTTTCTGTTTCATCTCTATTGTTCTTTTATCTTCATTAAGATTTATATATTCAGGATTGTATATATATATAATTTGATATGCAACTTTGTTGGTTATTGAATGAAGATATAAAATTGTAGAAATCTGATTGAGTAGTATGAATTTGCAGAAAACTTGGGGAAGAAGATAATAAAATCGCATTTCACAATCTATTATTTATATATACATATCACTTAATTTTAAGAACAGATATTTAACATCTAAAAAGTATATATTAAACATATCAGACATATAATATGAAAATATTCTAAAGGTATTACAAATATACTATATAGGTGATATAAGATCACATGCATCTATAAGATATAATAAATACAATTCCTTCAAATGTTATGAAAATATTTTAAAGGTATTACAAAGACACTCTATAGGTGATATAAAATTACATGCATCTATGATATATAATAAACACAATTCCTTCAGGTATTATGAAAATATTATAACACCTAAAGAACATACATATAACACTTATAGAGTATATACATGACACCTATCATTCAATCACATAATATGAAATCTTCTTTATATGTGATACCTCAAGAACATACATATAACACATAAAGAGTATATATATAACTCATATAGAGTATACATATAACATCTATCACTGAATCACATAATATGAAATCTTCTATATATGTAATACCTCAAGAACATAGATGTAACACCTAAGGAGTATATATATAACACCTATAGAGTATAACTATAACACCTATCACTGAATCATATAATATAACTATAACACCTACAGAGTACATATATAACACTTATAGAGTACATATATAACACGTATCACTGAATCACATAGTGTGAAATCTGGTGTGCGTGGGCGCACACCAGATCAGGTGGGGGTGCGCGTGGGCGCACCTGGATGCGACCCACGCGTCGGGTCGGGTCAGGGGCACAGATCTAGGATCCGTGCCACAGGTGCATATAAGTTTTGTTCTTAAATCTTTACGACTACATATTTTATTTAGAAATATTTTAAGTTATTATGATTTCTCATTTTTTATTTGAGAATAATGACATCATTCTTCCAAAACTGCTAACATATAAATCACAGAATGTACATTAATGATGAGAACTGATTTTGAGATTGAGTCCACTAATATCGCTAATATGACTACCCAGAAAAGAACAATTTCACTCACATGAGGAATAGGACCCACACTACTAGCTTCAGCATGACGAACCCCATTTTTACAGCTTTTCCCTACGACGAAAAATGTCATATATTTTGCGACAATGTATTGTTTAAAATATTGATGATATAAATTGAAAACAAATTGTCAAACAAAAACAAATAAGAAATCCATACTATAATAATAGATGGGAAGTTGAAGATATTTACAGAAATATTTTTTGCCCCCCAAAAAGTATCACATCAACAATTTTTTTTCTTTTACATTTTTTATTGTTTAATCTATTTGATAATAATACAAATATTGTATTAGTTTAGTATTATTTTATTGATATTAATGAAATTAATATTTATTGAATAATTTCTTAAATACCAACAATAGATATTGTACAAACAATAATTTCAATAATAAATATTTTTTTTTATGGATGATTGTTACCATATTTAATATAAATTACTAAGTAAATGTAACACAATTGAAATGTATATATAATATGTATTTTAGTGTGAAATTATATGTCATCCTAACTATTTCTTAAATTAATATTTGTAGTTCAAATATGTAATATCATTCAACACTTTATCCTTTATTGATATATTAATGATGAATTGAAGATATTGTTAAGTATGCAAGTACAAATATCTCATAATCAAATATAATTTTCGGCTTTTAGTTGTTGAGGTTGGAATTTGTACAAAAAATAATTTGTTTGGTCCAACACCAAATAAACAAGAAATAACTCGAATTTAAGAAAAAACACTGGGCCCGAAGCCTACCTGGACAAGATTGCTCTAGGCTGGGTCTGATCGACCTGTGGGTAGGTTGGCAGAGAGCCTGTATTGATAATGTGAGAGGTAAATCTCCCGTGTTTTGAGTACAATGTGAGCAAAAAAGAACTAAAATTCGGATCTCATAAAGACCCAAATCACTATCGAATTTCTAGAGAGAGAAAGTCCACTTTTAGATAGAGAGTCTCCACTTGTATGAAATGAGTCCACAATTCTAAGGTGGAGGCCACTTCTTTGTTCATAGAGACCCTATTTTTATAGAGATAATGGGGTATACTCTTGGGTATCAAGAAAAAGATCTCTTGATTATAGGATTTTACATGGTAAGAAATCAGATTATTTTCCTTGTATAGTAGGTATCCTTGGATCTTCTACGCGTTGCGTTGTGAGAGCCCTTTCTGCCGAGCTGCTTGTGTCGTGCTTTGTCCGTGCTTCTAGTTTAGCCAGGTTGCTAGTATTGTCCTATTTAGGCGCCTTAACCGGTACGGCCTTGTTTTTAGCTAGACTCGATTTGACTTCCGACCAAAGTAATATTTTAGGGTGTAACATTAGCCCTTTAGGTTGTGCCGAAATGGTTTGAATTTCAGCTGAAGCTAACTCATCAGAGTCGTCCTTTCATTAAACGTGTCAGCATCCTGTCCTTTTGAAAGTTGAAGAGACGTGAGTTGGGTCGTGCGCTTTGGACAAGACGTGGGTAACGCCTATAAGTAAGGTCTGAGCTTCCTTGCAGATATCACAAATGCATGCTAGCTTTACCATTTCTAGATATCTTAGCTCCGCGTCATGTAGTGATTTGCTAATGCAGTATACTGTCTTATCATTTTCTTTTTTTGCTCGGACAAGTATGACGTTGATGGCGTACTCAAAGACAACTAAGTAAAGTTGAAGTTTTTCCCCTGGCTCGGGCTTTCCCATCATAGGTGTTGTGGCTTGCGAGTTTTTCTATCCTTCTAGTGCTTCGTCGCACTTCTTATTCCATTGAAAATCCTTTCCTTTCTTTATCAACTCGTGAAAATGTGTGCATTTATCGGTTGATTTTGAGAAGAACTAGTTTAGTGCAACTATTTTCCCTGTGATGCTTTGCATGTCCTTAACTCTCCATGGTGGAGTAAGTTCCATAATTGCCTGAATCTTTTCTGGATTCACCTCAATTCCTCTTTGGCTAACCATGTACCCAGGGAATTTTCCTGACCCAACTCCGAAAGAGCATTTCTTCATATTGAGTTTCATCATGCATTGTCTCAGTATGTCGGAAATTTCGTTCAAATGAGAGGCATGTTATCTTGTCTTTTTAGACTTGACGAGCATGTCGTCTACATACATCTCCATAGTTTTCCCGATCTGTGCTTCAAACATCTTGTTGACAAACCTCTGGTATGTACCCACTATGTTTGTTTGGCCGAAAGACATTATTGTATAGCAGTATTATGCCCATTCTGTAACAAAGGTCGTGTGGATCTGATTCTCCTCTGCCATGGGTATTTGATAATATCCCGAGTATGCGGCCATGAAACTCATTACTTCATGGCCGACAGTTGTGTCTACCAGTCTATGTTTGGCAGCGGGAAACAATCATTTGGGCAGACCTTATATAAGTCCATGAATCCTCCAAGTCCCATTCGGTTTCTTTACCAGAACATGATTTGACACCCATACTGTATATTGGGTTTCCTTGATGAACCTGTTGCCAAGAAATTTCTGCACCTCGAGTTCCAGCCCTTCATATCTATCTGGGCTTAACGTCCTCCTTTTCTGTACGAGTGACTTTGCTTCGGGTCTTATGTTCAGCTTGTGAAATGGAATCTTGTGGCCTGATTCCTTTTAAGTCTTCTTGTGTCCAGGAAAAGAGGACAATGTTTTCCTTCAAAAATTCGATCAGGTTGTCCCTGACTTCCTCTCTTAGGTCTCTACCGGTCTTAATCACCTGCTCTAATCTGTCCTTGGAAAGGGAAACAGTGTCCAACTCCTCTACAAGGGTGGCATTTTTTCTCTTTTTCTCTTGCCTCGGATCTATGAGTTATTCCTCTAGATCCTCCTTATTGGCTCCTTAAGTCATGTTGATTACTCGTGGCTTGAGTGCCAAACTGCATTCCCTTGCTACAAGTTTGCTTCCCTTCACTACATATACCGAGTCCCCTACGGGAAACTTTAAGCAGAGGTGATGCATTGACACCACAACTCGGAGATATGATAAGAGTGGTCGTCCCCAAATTGCATTGTATTGGGATGAGATGTTCATGACCTTGAATTCTATGCTGAGGTTAACATCGTTGTCTCCTTGCCCGAAGCTCACTTTTAATACACACAAATCTAGGACCCGTGACTTGTGGCTCATGAATCCTTCTACCACGTCTTACCAGGGTCGAAGTTTGCTCTCTTGAAAAACCCATCCTCGTAAATGTATTTAGGTACAGTACATTTGCACAGCTTCCCGTGTCTATCAATACTCGTTGCACCACAATGGACGATATTTTCAGGGTGACTATTAGTGGGTCATTGTGTGGCTGTAATACCTCATCAGCGTCTCGTTCCACGAACGTGATTGAAGTATGCTCGGGTTTTTCCTTTATAGGGTTGCATATTTGATACACATTCCTGGCTGACCTCAAATAGTCCTTTCTGGCCCGTTTAGTCATCCTTTCCTCCTCACAGTTATTGTTGATTAGAGTGTAGATTTTGTTGGCCCCAAATAGGCTGGTATTAGGCTTAGAGGGGGGGGGGGGTGAATAATCAGTAAGCACGCATGGATATACAGAGGTTCGAAGGTGGAGTAATCCTTCTACATCCTCTCTGCCTTTTCTCAAGAGGGAACATTTGTTAAATCTTGCTTGATTACATAGCCCTATCTATTACAACACATATTTAACAAGTAAGTAGCAAGCCTTCACACAGCTACTTGCCTACTCTCCTTACTGACCCACACAGGATCCTAATCTACCCACACAGGGTCCTCACTTTCTTCTTCAAGAAAGTGGAAAACTCAGCAGGACTCTACTCCTCGCACTGAGTACTCCAAGACAGTTCTTAAAAGGTTTGTCTTCCTTCTTCTTCAACTGGTGGTAGCAAGCTTAGACTTCTTTTTTCAGGTTGATCTGCTGAAGCTTGCTGCTCGACTGACTGACTGAGCATGCGTGTCAGGGGTTAGAGTGTTTGAGCTTTCTTCTCTTCTTCTTCTCTTTTGAACACTCTTTTCTTCTGTTTGATCTTCCTCCTCTTTTCTACGCTCTCTTTTAGGTTTTGGCTTCTTCTATTCTTTTCTGCGCATTCTCTCTTGCACTTTCCTGCGCTCTCTCTCTTTTTCTTAGTCTTTAATCTTTCTCTATTTATAGATTAGGAAATCTGCCCGTTGAAGGTAGGTAGATTTCCATCATTGATGCGCCGCACTTCTTCTGACACACACAAGCCTTTTACTTCCCACGTGTCTTATTCTGATTGGCTCCTCTTCTCTTTTCTCTACCGGTAAAGTTTTCTTTCAATCGGTAACTTTTGACTTTATTCCCATGCCTATTTTGTAGCTTCCTCCTCACGCTCACTCTGGTGCTTCATTCTCTGGCTTGCTCCTTCAGGCGGCTTGAGGCTTCTGTAGCATGTTGTTCCTGCAGTATACTTCGGCATAGTCTTTCAGGTAGTTTCTTATTTTGTTGCTTTGCAATCTACTCTGGTCTTCCAGGTAGCTTCCTATCTGCAGTAACCTTCCAAGAAGGTTATGCTTATAGAATGAAGGTTACTTTCTCTAAGGTTTTTTCTCATCAAAACATACTTAAATATGTTCCAACAGATTTCCCTAATCACTCCCTTAGGTGGAGGAGGTGGTGGTACCTGCCCCTGATTTTCTCCTGCCCTTTGATTATTTTTCACGAACCTGTTGAGATGTCATTGATTGATGAGCTTCATACGCTCTCTCAGAAGCATCTTGCATTGATGATATCATGTCTCGGGGCTCTGTGGTACTGACAGTATCTTCCTGAGCCTACCTGTCCTGGGGTTACCTTCATAGGCTTTAGGTCTGGCAGCATATTTTGCAACTGGATCTCCTCTAATACCCAAGTTGAGCTTATTGTTAGTATGTCCCTTACGTTGCTCAGCTCCTGGTCATCATGGAATTTGAATTCCCGAGCTGGTTTGAAAGTAGAAGGGTTCTATCTCTGTCCTTCTCTTTTTTCTCCTTTGAGGTTTTGGTCCTTCCCTTCGTTCATCACCTGTTCCACACTTATGTACCAATCTGCTCGAGTGAGCAGTTCTTGATAGTTGTCTGGGCCTTGTTCATGGACCGATCACCAAAATCTTGTTTCTTGTTGGAGCCCTACCATTACTGCCATGAGCAATGCATCTTTAGATAGCGGCTCCATTTCCATGACGAGTTTGTTAAATCTGTAAAGATAAGACTTTAGAGATAAGTAATAGCTCAGTAGCGTATCCTTATTGGGCATGAATTTTTCAGTGAGGTTCCTAAACCATCTTTGTGCCTTATCTCCCAAAGTTAATGGGAATGCCTTGTACATTAGGTGTTTCTCAGCTCCTTACAAATCCATCCACGAGACATACTTATGTAGATGTGCCCTTGGGTCGGTCTCCCCATTATAAGATCCCATACGAGGAATCTTGAATTTTTCAGGAGTTGGTTCCTGTGTGATATGCTCCTCAAATGGTGAAAACCTTCTCCATGGTTTTTCCTGATCAACCTTTTTCCTTTTGGAATCGGTTATGTATTCCCTTAGGTCGGAATACCTGTGTCCAGCTCCTATTGTGCTTTTGGCATTCTGTTAATTCAGTTGGCTCAGCTGTGATTGATCTATTCCTTCACCGAAATCAAGCCTCCTTGGATTTCTTAAAGCTTCGGATCCCAGATGATTTACAACACTCCTAGCCTTGCTTCGTGGTTCTTCGGAATTTTCTCGGGGTGTCCTAGCCTCATGCCTTGTCGATTCCTCTTCCATAAGCTTTTTTCCCAAATTCCTTTCTTTGTACCTAACAATCTCCACAGAGGATGATTCATCATCCAAATCTCCTCTGGCCCTTTTTTGACCTTCCTGTCTTTCCACCCGAGTGAAGTGATTTTTCAACCACATTATCGTGGATTTGATTTCCTCTGCTGTCATCGTGCCTTGATTCGCTTCCGATGGGCCGATGTTGGCAGTGATCATCCCATCTATCGGTGTGTCTGTGGCTTGGTTGGAAGTCTGGGCATGATCTTGATTGCCGCCGGGGAGTCGGTGTATCTGGGTCGGCGGCGTGATCAAATCCTCCATATTAGCCAATGATTAAGATTAAGGCGAGGATGACTTTCGATCTATAGACACTATACCCCCTCCTTTTAGCGCCAAAATGTTGACGTTGGAATTTGTACGGAACAGAATGCCACGGTCCAACACCAAATAGACAAGAAATAACTCGAATTTAAGAAAAAACACTGGGCCTGGAGCTTACTCGGGCAAGATTGCTCTAGGCTAGGTCTGACCGACCTGTGGGTAGGTCGGTAGAGAGCATGTATTGATAATGTGAGAGGTAAATCTCCCGTATTTTGAGTATAATGTGAGCAAAAAAGAACTAGGATTCGGATCTCGTAAAGACCCAAATCACTATAGAGTTTCTAGAGAGAGAAGGTCCCCTTTTAGAGTAAGAATCTCCACTTTTATGAAGTGAGTCCACAATTCTAAGGTGGAGTCCCCTTATTTGTTCCTAGAGGCCCTATTTATAGAGATACATGGGGTATACCCTTGGGGATCGAGAGAGAGATCCCTTGATTCTAGGATTTTACATGATAAGAAATCAGATTATTTTCCTTATATAGTAGGTAGCCTTGGATCTTCTATGCGTTGCCTTGTGAGAGCCCCTTCTGCCGAGCTGCTTGTGTCGTGCTCTGTCCAGGTCGACTTTTGTAGCATTTCCACTTTAACCAGGTTGCTAACATTGTCTTGTTTAGACGCCTTAACTACAACCTTGTTTTTCGCTACGCTCAATCTGACTTCCGACCAGAGTAATATTTCAGGGTGTAACATTAGTGTATACTTAAAATTCGTATCTTTTTATATGAGTCACGTTTTGAATTTAGATGATTCAATTGATTATTTAAGTTATGTGTCTAATTTCTAATTGTCATCATCATCATCATCACTATTATTAATTACATTTCGATTTTGTGTAGTGCTTGAATTGTAGTGATTAATGTCGTGTTGTATTACTTAATTTATGTGACAGTTATAATGGAATAATTATACGTCATCTAAATGTCAAATGATACTAAAAATGTTTTTATAATTCATTTTATTTTAAAATAAAAGGTTAAAAATATATAATTGACTGTGCTTACATTAAGTTTTTACTTTTTGCGTAAAATTTCTAATTTTATTGTCTATTGTATATACTTATACATACTCATGCACATATATTTAATTTAAGTGATTGAATTGATTTTCCATTCATAATTTTTTTAATGTTTTTAATATATTTAATTTAAGTGACTGATGATATTAGTTTGTAACACAAATGATAAAAAAATATGTCGTCTAGAAATGTTGTGTATAAGAAGTTTTTTAGAACTTATAATATTTGTTGGTAAAGTTTCCAATTTTGATTTAAAAATCATGATTGATACTTTTATTTTTACTATTAATCATGGATTATGTGTATAATACCAATATATTGTTATGAATTGAATTATTTTAAAAAAATTTAATTTTTTTTAGTTATTAAATATTATATATTATATTATCAAATAATTAAAATTTACCAACATAATACCACGTGGTGGTTGCGGATACTAGTTATCAGAAAAAACAAAAGTCTAATTGTTACATGAAGTGGCTCGAATATATTTGCAAGAAGTCTTACTAAAAAATTAATTCAAAAATGAATGTTGTCAAAAAAAAAAAAAAAAAAAAAAGAAGAAGGAAGTTTTGTGAAAACTATCTATGTTTTCCCGATAAAATTTTGTTGTCCCTGATAACTTTTTTTGTTGTGGTGCAAATTAACAATAGTTTAATTTTGCAAAATGAATCAATTATTTATAACTCACAAAATAGAAATTAATTTCATTTTAAGTAAAAACTACTCAATTAATCGAGAATTGAAAAGAAAAAAATCTTTAGAAATCTCAAAATAAAAAGGATGAATATTATGAAATGATGATTTTTAAATATATAAAAAAATAGCTAAAAGGTCCTATCAAAATCATAATATATAAAACAAGATTAGTTTATTGCATCGTGAACCCATTTAATATACCCAAGTTTGAGGAGTAAGTTTTACTTGCAAGGCGGTCTTACGTGAGATTGTACGTAAGATGAATTTCATATAAATAGATTATGATTACGAACTAATTAATTTAATATAATTAATATCGATTTCATGAAAGTATAAAAAAACTCTATCTCACGTAAAATTTTATATAAAATGAGTTTTAAAAAATTGTGTGTTCGTAAAATATGAGATTGCCTTTATTAAACCACTTAATGATGTATTTATAAGTATGGACTTCATATGGTTCCCTTCATGGTATTGGGCCATGATTTATATCTCTTCAAATAAATCCATTATTAAAAGTATACATACTCCTATATTAATATTATGGGCTCTTCTGCCAAAGCTATGGAGTAGCACAATTCGCGATTTCTTTCTTGCTTTACGTTTCATTCATTTTCTGTTTTACCTCATCACCAACTTAACTCGGGGTAAGTCTACTCGGTTCGAGCTGGTTTAAAGATTTAAATTTTTTCAGAATTTTAAAAGATTCTTCGGAACCAAATCTATATATATATAAAGAAACCTTCAATAAAAATAGTAAGAACTAATTTTCCCTCCTAAATTGACATATTATAAACAAAAAGAAATTAGTTAGAAAAATTTTAAAAAATTGAAAATAAAAAGATTTACACTTTTAAGTATTGTAGGGTCGTATAGATTGAGCTATAACCCAAGGATAGATTATAGGTTATTTTGTCTTTTTCTATATTTCATATAAATCATAATCTTTAAATTAATTAATATGTTTTTCATTTTCAATTTTGTTTTAATCTATGATATAAGAAATTTATAATTTTTTAATTTAAAAAATTGCTCGTTTTATTTTGTAATCACAATTTTGATAACAAGTGAGGTTGGAGTGAATAAGTGTATACCTAATGCAAATTATATAAGAAATAATGATTCCAAATCAAATAATCTATTCATGGAGAATTTATGGTTACTGTATGAATGACCAGTTAAGACACTCAATTAACCATATAATTGTACGCAAAGCTATAACAAAATTGACACTTATCAATTTCCCCCAAACTTAAATCATTGCTCGTCCTCGAGCAAAATCAAGAACTCTTTTTCAACACAAATCCCAGAAGAACGAACCAAGTTTCACAACCAAAGACTCAAAGTACTTAATCGAAATCGAAACTTTCTAAACTTAAGCAAACACTCCAAACAATCCACAATCATGCACTTCAAGGAGTAATGAACCTCATAAGGTAAAAGTATATCACTCACCTCAAAAAGTGTATAATATGGGATGTGTATACTCTCAAATCAATCAATCAAATACAATCTACCATAGGCTTGCAAATCGTCTCACTTCTCCACCACTTTCGTACATGTGAATATAAGAATCAAAAAGGACTTTTATTTGGACGCAATGAGGCTCTTTGGACATGGTAGGGAAAATTATGGATAAAAGTGACTAAAAAAAAACATATGATTGAAGCTACTTCACAAGTTTCCAATTTGAATCACGAATTTCTACACCTCCATGAAGTTTCTTCAAAAAAATCACCTACCTCCAACATGAGTTCCAGAAAGTATATCAAAAAAACTTACTCAATCGAGTTCCAGAAAAGGCATAACTCAACTAAGTGTCAAAATTATATCAACAGGGCAACTCATGCAAAATGTTATTTTCTCCACCAAATCACCTATTCATCTTACTTTTCCATTTTTTCCCTTTTTTTTTTTTTAAAGCCACTTTTTCTTTGGTTCCTCAACAATATCCACCAATTTTTTCTTTTGACTCTTCCAATTTTTTCAACTCTATTCACATTCCAAACTACTCAACTCAAGCTCTTCTCACCCAATCACTTTTCATCCGAGCTTCACAATCATATTGTAACACCCCGTTTTCAAGAAAATGTACATTTGCATATTTCATAAAATTTCTTTTACCTTTTAATTGAAAATGATTTGAAGTGAACTTTTATGTTATTTAAAGTCATGATTTAAGTATTATGTGGTACTCGATGAGTTTTTTTACGTATTTTATGAACTAATGTTTCTTTCGTGATTTTAAAGTATCTTGCAGGATTGCATACGGAGGAAACCGAGCTTGATCTCAACTCACTTGACAATCATGGATAAAAGTAAAAAGATAAGATATAGATAAGTTTAAATGAGGAAAAATGATATTAGGTTTTTGTGCTAAGCTTATTAGTTGTGTCGTAAATGCTTTCATTTTATGGAATTTAATCATGATCTTTATATGTAATTCCATGTGATAACATAATTTACATAAAATGTACTTAGTAAATACTTGTGTATAAATTATGTTAATGTAGTATTAGTAAATACTTGTGTATAAATTATGTTAATGTAGTATTAGTAAATACTTGTGTATAAATTATGTTAATGTAGTGTTATTTTTATTATTATATTTAATGTTATTAATGTTGATCTAATATATATAGATGTGTACGTGTGTAATATATATATGTAGATTATGTATGTATATTTAGTAATTATCTAAAACATATATATATATATATAATTATTTATTTTGTGAGTATAATATATAAGATTAGGATAAAATTTGAGAGATGAATCAACACATGTTTTGCCTTTTTCCTTCACACGTGTCTTTTCCTTTATATTAAGATAGAGATGATATTTTCTTCTTTCTCATTCATCTTGGAACATTTTACATTTGCAGAGAGATTTGAGTGTAGAAGGGTAAAGTTTAATTCATTTTCTTGTTTTATAATTCAATTTTAATTGCTTTCAAGCTTTATCCCCAAATTAATTGTAGATGTAGTTGTATATATATGTGTGTATATTGTGTACTGTAATTGAGATGTAGAAAAAGGGAAAAGTGGGGAAGAAAAGGGAAAGCAAGGAGGAAGAAAACAGGGGAAAGAAAGGAAGAAGAAGAGAGGGAGATGGGGAAAAGTGGAGGAGGCGCCGCCGCATCGGGTGGCACCGTGCGAGGGCAGGGGGTGCAGCGCCGCTGCCGGCGGCGCTGCTGTGCGCGTGTGGTGGTGTTTTATGTAGGTGTTGTTGTGTGCGTATTGTATGTATATGTGTGTTGTGTGTGATGGATGTGTGTGTTGATTTGTGTTTGCTGTAGGTTATCGGGAGAAAATCGGGGGAGGCGCCGCCGCTGCAGGCGGCGTCGTGCGCTGTGATTGAAGGAGGAGACGCCGGCGTTCATCGCCGGCATTGGCAAGGGTCACGGCTGCCATGGTGCAGGGAGGAAGGGGGGAGAAGATGGGGGCTGTGCAAGGGGGAAGGGGGCGGCGCCGTGAGTGGCGACGCCGTGCAGAGTGTGCGCCGGCGACGGGGGTTGTCGCCGGCAGGTTGAGCAGGCGGCGGCCGAGCAGGAGGGGGGAAGAGAGAGGTCGACGGGAATGGAGAATGGAGCAGGGGTGAATTTTTGAGAATTTGACTTTTGTTAGGGACCTTTGTGCAATTTTACCACTTTTACTAAATTTATTAATTAGTCCCTTAGATTCTGATTATTACGGTTTGACCCTACAGATTATGTTAATTTCAATTTAGTCCTGAAATTAGTTTAAGTTGCAGTTTAACCCCCAAAACTTTACAAGATTTTTAATATGATCCCAGACTTTATAGAAACTGTAGAATCACCCCTAAACTTTACTATAATTATGAGTTGAACCCAATTCTGTATCGAATATTATTTTATGACCTCAAACCATATTTTATGTGTCATTTTAAGATTTAGAATTTCTAGTTAAAAAATACCTAAAGTTTAAATTATAAGTATATTTGTTGTTTATATGTGAATCATGTTCAATGATTGTTAATTCTTTGTACAAGCAATTAAAATCTATGAATTTTCAGTATGTTAACCTAAATGAATATATATGATCATATGAATAATATTGTGATTTTAGAAGTATATATGAAATATTAAAATTGTTACATCTTTATATTTTATGTGTCTTTTTAGGACTAAAATTTCTAGTTCAAATATCTAAAGCTTAAGTTATGAGTATGTTGATTTCTTTTAAATGCTAATCATGTTTAAATGATTCTTATGTGATAATGTTGTCATCAAAATTTTATATATGAGTCTAATATATGTATATTTTGTATGATGTATGATTAATATAAATATTTGGATAATGTGTATGAAATCATGGTAATGTATTAGCTTACAACTTGTATTTCTATTTTGAGTTGATTACATGATAATTAAAGATTTATAAATTTATGTACATTGGTTATTGTTTCACTAATTTATTTTGTTAATTGAGGTGTGTATTTCTAAATGATCATACTATTTGGCAAATTATATATCTTAATTATTTACTTTGCAAAATCATTTATAGCTAGCAATGCAATTGTGGTTTCTTTAAATTATGTAGTATTAAAAGATAATCTATCTTGCCAAATTAAATAAGAAATTGGTATCCTGCATGTCAACATAAGTTTATTTATTTTTTGGTATTAAAAGTTGTGTGTAAAATGTTGGTATACACTATTAATTAGTGATATTATTCCAGAAATAAGATTTGAAAAGTGTTATATTAGTTAAATTAATTTAAGGAATAATTTAAGTAATATAGAAATTAAAGAGAAATTGGGTATAGGATTAGTGTGTTCGGCTAAATAAAGGGTCGATTGGTAATTACCATAAGACTTTCATTCTGGCTTAAACTTATATATGAACCAGAGAAGTATGTAAACTTTAAGAATCTCCTTTAGTTATATTTAATTCCTATGGGTAGATTATCTATAAGTCTTTACTTCATATGTTAGCTAATGGTATCTTTTATGTTACACTAGTTGTAGAAACTCTTAAAAGCTAAAGAGTTAGTTAATGGAACAGAGTAAAGATTTAATTTTAAGTCTTTCGATAATATCTACATGTTATATGATATTATATGACATAAAAGACTAAATGATTAAATGTGTCAAGTGCAGTCGAGACAACCGGTGAATCCAGGAGCAATCCTCGAGTTGTCATCTTAAAGTGGGTAACTTCTAATCTCTACTATACGTTGATAATTAAATTAGTAAGTTATGTATGAAAATCTACGGCTGAAGCTCCGTAGCTGTAACCGGTAGTTGCTTCACTATCGGGCGACGACCATAAGGGCGAGAGTGCCTGGTCTATGAAAGGTCCAGGGTGACTGTGCCCAACGGACAAAGTAGTATGTGCTTAGTAATTTAATTATTTCAATATATGTTAGAGTGGGTAATTTCTACACTCTACTATACGTTGATAATGAAATTAGTAAGTTATGTACGAAGGTCTACGGTTGAAGTTCCGTAGCGGTAACCGGTAGTTGCTTCACTATTGGGCGACGACCATAAGGGCAAGAGTGCCTGGTCTATGAAAACAAGGTTTAGTGGGCGAACGACTCCCATATTCCTTTATGTTTTGTATGGTCCAGGGTGAGCGAGCCCAACGGACATGTAGTATGTACTTAATAATTTAATTGTTTCAATGAATATTATAGAGTACAGTTATCCCACTGGGATCCCTCTCTGGAGGTGTCTCATGATTCCACTTTAATATTTTCAAGTTCGGCATATGATGACACGGACGTGTAGCGAGCTGACTGTCTTTCCATCACTCCTGTAATGTTAAGAATACCAAAATAATATTTACTTTCAGAAACAATGCTACCTTTGGATATGTAAATGATGGTAGATGATGGGCCTAGACTTATATTTTGATATAATATGTTTGTTCTATTATGTTAGCTCATGTAAGAGTTTGTTTGAGCATTTAACTTAGAAATGTGGGTAAAACACGAGTTTGGAAATAATTGTTTTATGTTTTAAAAAAAAAATCTCGTGTTATCCTTTCAGTCTTCCGCTGTAAACTATTTTTATGAATTCTTTAATTAGTAAAGGGTGACGACCTGATTTCCAATTAATGGGAATAGGGGCGTTACAGAGTGGTATCAGAGACGAGGTTTAGGGATTTTCACCTCGGACTCTAGGTTAAATGTTTCCAAACGATGTCTTATGTTTTCGACTGTTATTTGTTTAGTCAAGTTAAAGTATTATTAAGTTTAAAAATTTAATATGTTACGTCATATGGAACTTTTACATCAAGTGTACGTACCTTTTGAGACAATAATCGAAAAGATGCACTTGGAGCCCTAAGTGTGAAATCCTTCCCAAAACTTCAAATTTCTTGTGAAATTGATGTTAGAATGTAATTGTGATGAATTTCACCCCAATTTTGACCTTTTAACCCGCTCTGCAGTAGCGCACGATCGTGTACTGCTGCTATCCCCGATCTGTGCAGTCGTGCACGATCGTGTCCCAAGCACGGTCAATCGTGCGCGACTGCTTCTATCCTCTGGACATTGATGCACGGCCGTGCCCCCAGGCACGGTCCAACCGTGTGCCAATGCCTCGATTTTTTTTTGGATCGAAACATAATGAACATCCTAAACTACTCATTGGGTTACCTCCCAATCAGAGCTAAGTTTAACGTCTTCAGTCGGACATGATACGAAAACGTACCTCTTACGGATCTGTTAAGTAGTAAACACACTTTGCTGTCTCCTTACTCCAACTTCCATAGTATAACTTGATGCGTTGGGCATTGACAGCGAACGTGCTCCCATCCTTCACACAGATGCTTGCCTACTTTCCCTTTACCCACACAGGATCCTACACTACCCACCCAAGGTCCTCACTTTCTTTTCTAGAAAGTGGTAAACTCAATAGGACATTACTCCTCGCACTGAGTACTCCAAGACAACCTTTTAGAGAGGTTTATTTTATTCTTCTTCAACTGGGTGCAGCAAGCTTGGCCACCGTTTGCAGACTGATCTGCTGAAGCTTGCTGCTCGACTGGTAAACTGAGTGTGCGTCTTCTTGGGGTGTAGAGTGTTTGAGCTTTTCTTCTTTTCATCTTCTCTGTTTGAACACTCTCTTTTTTAAGACTTCCCTCTCTTTCTGCGATTCTCTCTTTTAAGCTCTTCTCTCTTCTTTTGCGCTTCTCTCTTGTGAGCTTGGATATTTTGATGTGCTCACTTCTTCTCTCTTGCACTTTTGCGCTTTCTCTCACGTACTTTTAGTCTTCAGTCCTCCTCTTTATAGGTTGTGAAATCTACCCGTTGAAGGTAGACAGATTTCCATCATTGATGCGCCGCACTCTTGACACACACCAGTTTTTCGCTTTCCACGTGTCTTCTTCTGGTTGGCTCCTCTTCTCTTTGTTTTTATCGGTAACTTTGACTTTTCTCCCCATGCCTGCTTTGCAGCTTCCTCCTCTTACTTCACTCTGGAGCTTCCACTTCTGGCTTGCTCCTTCAGGTGGCTCGAGGCGTCTGTAGCATGCTGCTCCTGCAGTATGCTTTCGGCATGGTCTTTTCAGACAACTTCCTATCTCGCTGTATCCTTCTTTGGCGAGGTCCCTTCCAGTAGTTTCTTGAAGTCAATAGTATCCTTATCAGTTCACTAGATTCTTTTTAACCATTCTCTTAAGTATCATTCCTTTTGATATTTTCTCTATTTCTTTTAATCTTCTGTAGTAACTTTATTGCAGTATCCTATCCTAAGATTGTTATGCATATTTAGATTTACTTTATGGATTTGTCTCATCAAAACATTCTTGTATCCAACAATTTCCCCCTTTTTGATGATGACAAAACCTTTACAGAAGATCAAAAGAATATAACCTCTTAAGCACAGAAAGCATATTTAAAGTATGACATTATAGGGCATACTACTTTCATACACAAATCATATATAAGTCTAAAAGAGAGGGCACAAGGAATGAGCTTTTTGAAGAATAGAAGACATTTTATTAAGATAAAACATGTGCATTACAATGCAGTAAGCAGGGTACAATAAACATCCTATCTAAATTCATTCTTCTATTCTTCTTGCTCTTTCCTTTCTTTCTGTTTCCTCTTTTACCTTCTTGCGAGCTTCCTTCTTCTCTAACTCTTCCCACTTTTGGGTGCAAGGGCCTGCTCCCAATTGGTTTTCCTCTTAGTCTAAAGAGAGAGAGAGAGAGAGAATTAAAGGTGAGGAGAAGAGGCTTCTTTCGGAGGAGAGTAGGGAAGCAGATGAAGAGATCTGAGAAGATGGAGAGAATGACGCAGTAGCTTGCTGCAGCCTTTCCCTCTATATTCTCATCAGCTCCTCCTGCTGTTTTTATCAACTCCATTCCTTGGAAGCAAGAGTCATCCATAATCCCCTCCAACATTTCTTTGTGGATGGGCTGGAATCTTCTCTTCTCCTCATCTAGAAGACTTTTGATCTTCCATGATCCTTCGCAGTTTCTTCCCCCTTTTTGACATCATCAAAAAATGAGCTTAAGCTCGGGGATAACTGGAGAGCGATCCTTTTACTCTCTCTCTAATCTCTAAGAGGAGAACCCGAGTGCTTGCCCTCAGGTTCCCTTAAGGCTGAGGTAAGAAGAGAATACTAGAAGGTCAAGTCTTCTTAGGACGACTTGCTTAGCAAGTGTCAAACATGATAGGTGAATATACGTGATTTGGGGTGTGCTTGGTTTATTATTTACAGAAAATGTGTCTTTAGGAAGGGATGAATAGAAGGGTTTTCCAACAATCTAGAGCCATTATGCTTAGGGATGAGAGAGAGAGAGGATATCTTTTTGAATGCTTAATGAAGAAAGAGTGCATGTATTTATAAGGATAGAGATACTCCCTGTTGTAGTTGGATCTTCCAAGATCTCATTAACTGCTCCGCCGGTTTCTAATAAAGGTGTTGACAATTTCCACAGCTTTATGTCTTTTCTCCTTTGTATGAGATGACGTGGTCAACTGCTGGATCTCCACCTTTGGATTCTTTTGATCGTACGACTGGAATTCTTTTAGGGTTTTGAGAAGATAGTCTATTTCTGGAAAGGTGATCCACTTTAGATGCACACACGTTACCGAGAAGATTTTCAGTAACTACTCTATCTTGTAACCTCCAAGTGATCCCTTTTCTAATGACTTGATGATAAATTCTGATGTCAAGTAACCTAGTATCCATTTCATTGGTGTCTAGCATCCTGATACCCAGCGACCTCGTGTTCAACGATCTAGTGTCCAGCCCCTAGTATCTAGCATCCTGATATCTAGCGTTCTGCCATCCAGCGACCTAATCTCCAGTTAGCCTGGTATCTACCATCATGATATCCAGCATCCTGCTATCTAGCGACCTAGTAGCCAATGTCCTGGTGTCTAGCGTTCTTTCATCAGAATTCATCTTTTTCTTTGAGTGCTTCTACCTTTTCTATTGACTTAATGACAAGTGTTCTGATTTCTAGTATCTTAACATCCAGTAGCTCGATGTCTAGTGTCTTGGTGTACAACGTCCTGTTATCCCATGACTTAGTATCCAGCAATCGAATGTTCAACATCCTATAATCAGAATTTGTCATTTTGTCAATTGTTCCCCTTAAAATCATTAACCCTTTAGATGTACCTGCAAAACACTTATCTTGTATAGGTACTCATATGCTTATGAGTCCTTCTGAGTTAATTTTCCTTCTGGAGTTTAGACTTCCTTTACAACCCATGGTTGCTGTAAGGAGGGTTTTGGCTCCTTCAAGACTTTTTAAAGATCAAAAAGTGATGGTGTGTGCAGGTGTTTTCTTACAATATTTCTTTAGAGTATAAACTCTTTCAGACATTGGAAAGATAAGCATAGATATCAGTAAGATAATTTTTTTTTTTATTAAAATGTTGTTCTGCTTGATGATCGATTTGTTGCAAACTTTTTACAGCATACCCATATTTGGGTTATTCCAATGATTTTAATCTTTTTGCCTTTAAAGTTTCCTGGATTTGTACTAGAAATTCCCCCTTAATTTATGGTCTTCTCTTTTAAGATGTGGGGTTACTAACAGTACTATTTCAGGTTACTTTAGAGGCTTTCATGAGAAGGTGAAGCATTCTAATATGAAATTAAACATGCAGGCTTCCTTCTCATTTTAGAATCAAGTGACAACAATTTAAAGTCCATTATCTTAGAATATAGTCACTTGGATTTCTTAATATGATAAACGTGATTAAGTCCAGAAGAGAATAAAGTTAGAATGAGGTACCTGATCATTGTTGTTCTTCTTAAAAGAGTAGGTCCTATTTCATTCGGTCTGGAGACTGGAGTGAGCTTCTTCTTCTTACTCCTTTGCTTGACTTCCTCAACATTTTCTTTCCTGGTTGTTTGCATGTTGATGTCAGCTTCCTTCTGTATGCTCAGCAGCATGTCTTCTGTGTTGATCAACTCCATGTTGGTCTTCTCCATGATAGGTAAAGACGTTGCTCCTTGTGTATGGCTTCCTTCTTTGTAGTCCTTCATTCGCTAGCTTGTTGTTCCCCCTCAAGAACAACTTTTCTACACAACTCAGCTTGATTCTCTATCTTTTAGCTGTTTGTTGTCTTCACATCAAGCATATCCTTTTAGAGCAAAAGACATTGAGATGATCTCTGATGTGAGGGTGAGAGAGAGAGAGAGAGAGAGTTATTTGAGAGAGAGGCTTTTTCACAGATGGGATCTGGATAGATCGATTACATCTTTTGTTTCATCCATCTGCTCTGATACCACTTGTTGGTATCAGATTGACCATTGAGCAAGGATGAATAATCCACCGGTGATTGACCATTGATACCACTTATTGGTATCAGATAGATCAACTGATGGATAGTCCAACCTACTCTGATACCACTTGTTGGTCCCAAAACTGCTGTAGGTAGGCTAAAAGGGGGGGGGGGGTGAATAAGCCTACCTTCTTTTCAACTTTTCTTCTATCTCTTTCGGCTCACTTCTAATATCAGTAACCTTTTGGGAGGTTACTAATTAGAGTGGTTTGCGGAGTAGAAGATGTGCAATTTGTCAGAGAGAATACATGTATGCATGAAGTACAATAATCAGATAAAGACGCAAGGATATATAGATGTTCGAAGGTGGAGTAATCCTTCTACGTCCTCTCTTCCTCCACTCAGTAGGGAACCTTTGTTAAGCTGGTTGATTTACATAGACCTATCTATTACAACCCACCCTTAACAAATAAGTAGCAAGCCTTCACACAGATGCTTTCCTACTTTCCCTTGACCCACACAGGATCCTACACTACTCACCCAGGGTCCTCACTTTCTCTCCTAGAAAGTGGTAAACTGAGCAGGACATTACTCCTCGCACTGAGTACTCTGAGACAACCTTTTAGAGAGGTTTATCTCCTTCTTCTTCAACTGGGTGCAGCAAGCTTGGCCACCATTTGCAGACTGATCTGCTGAAGCTTGCTGCTCGACTGGTAGACTGAGTGTGCGTCTTCTCGGGGTGCAGAGTGTTCAAGCTTTTCTTCTTTTCATGTGCTCTATTTGAACACTCTCTTTCTAAGGCTTCCCCCTCTTTCTGCGATTCTCTTTTTTAAGCACTTCTCTCTTCTTTTGCGCTTCTCTCTTGTGAGCTTGGATATTCTGATGTGCTCACTTCTTCTCTCTTGCACTTTTGCGCTTTCTCTCACGTACTTTCAGTCTTCAGTCCTCCTCTTTATAGGTTGTGAAATCTACCCGTTGAAGGTAGACAGATTTCCATCATTGATGCGCCGCACTCCTGACACACGCCAACTTTTTTGCTTTCCACGTGTCTTCTTCTGGTTGGCTCCTCTTCTCTTTTCTCTCCACCGGTAACTTCTTGTGTCTACCGGTAACTTTAACTTTTCTCCCCATGCCTGCTTTGCAGCTTCCTCCTCTTGCTTCACTCTGGAGCTTCCACTTCTGGCTTGCTCCTTCAGGTGGCTCGAGTCGTCTGTAGCATGCTGCTCCTGCAGTATGCTTTCGGCATGGTCTTCTCAGACAGCTTCCTGTCTCGCTGTATCCTTCTTTGGCGAGGTCCCTTCCAGTAGTTTCTTGAAGTCAATATTATCCTTATCAGTTCACTAGATTCTTTTTAACCATTCTCTTAAGTATCATTCCTTTTGACATTTTCTCTATTTCTTTTAATCTTCTGTAGTAACTCTATTGTAGTAACCTATCCTAAGATTGGTTATGCATATTTAGAGTTACTTTAAGGATTTGTCTCATCAAAACATTCTACAAATGTATCCAACAGGTGTTTTGTACGCCATTCTATATGCCCACAGTGAATCATCAAGATGAATTGACCAATCTTTGCGATTCACACTTACCGTCTTTTCCAAGATTGTTTTTATCTCCCAATTGGACACCTCCGCTAATCCATTGGCTTGTGGATGATATAGAAATGTCATCTTGTGTCTAACTCCATACTTTTCCAACAACATAGCAAAATTTTTGTTGTGGAAGTGTTTTCCCCCATCACTAATAATTGCTTTAGGTGTCTCGAATCTATTGACGATGCTTTTCTTCATAAATTGTAGAACCACTTTAGCATCATTAGTTTTGGTGGGAATCACTTCTATCTACTTGGAAACATAGTCAACCGCTAGCAAGATATAATTATAACCATTGGAGGAAGGAAACGGTCCATGAAGTCTATGCCCCACACATAAAAAATTTCAACTTCAAGAATATTGGTGAGGGGCATTTCATGTTTTCGAGATATGTTTCCCATCCTTTGGCAACGATGACATCCTGCAACAAAGTTATAACAATCCTTAAATAAAGTAGGCCAATAAAAACCTGATTGTAGAACTTTGAGTTGTCTTCTTTCCACTATGGTGCCCACATATGGGTGATGAGTGACACATTCCCAAGATTTCATCCCACTCCTCCATTGGTATGCATCTTCGGATTAGCGAATCTGCACATCCCCTAATGAAATATGGATCATCCACATATAAAAAATTTTATCATGAAGAAAATTCTTCTTCTGATACCTAACTATATCCGGTGGAATAACCCCTTTCGCTAGGTAATTGACGATGTCCGCATACCATGGCACTGGTGCATCATTAATGACAAGTATGTACTCATCGGAGAATTTCTCCTTGATTTCCCCGTTTACCTCAATTTCTGGATTTTCAAGTCTCGAAAGATGGTCCCCCACCACGTTCTCACATCCCTTCCGGTCCTTGATTTCGATGTCAAATTCCTGCAAAAGCAAAATCCAACGAATTAATCGAGGTTTAGCATCTTTATTTTCAAAAAGATAACGAATTGTTGCATGATCAGTATAAACTATTATTTTTGTGCCAATCAAATATGATCTAAATTTGTCGAACGCAAAAATAACCGCCAACATCTCTTTCTTAGTGGTGGTATAATTTTGTTGCGCTTCGTCTAGTTTTCGACTTGCATAGTAGATTGGCCTCAACAATTTGTCTATCTTTTGTCATAACAGCACTCCCACCGCGTAATCACCAGAATCACACATAAACTCACATGGTTACGACTAATCTGGAGTGATAAAGATTGGTGCACTTATCAAAGATTTCTTAAGAGCTGCAAATGCTTCGTGACATTCATCGGTGAATTTGAACTCTGTCTCATTTTCCAACAGATGACTTAATGGCTTGGATATCTTTGAAAAATCTTTTGTGAATCTCCGGTAGAATCCTGCATGTCTAAGGAAACTCCGGATAGCTTTCTCCGTCTTTGGTGGTGGTAGCTTCTCGATTGCCACTATCTTAGCTCTATCTACTTCGAATCCTGCGGCTGATATGCGGTGACCAAGTACAATTCCATCTTTAACCATGAAGTGACACTTCTCCCAGTTTAGAACTAAATTGGTCTCCTCGCATCGCTGCAACACTCTAGCTAAATTAGCCAAACAGGAATCGAATGAAGTTCCAAAAACAGAAAAATCATCCATAAAAACTTCCATAATATTCTCAATCAATCATGAAAAATTGCCATCATGCATCTTTAAAAATTGGCTGGGGCATTACATAACCCAAATGGCATTCTCCGAAAGGCGAAGGTGCCATATGGACATTTAAAATTCATTTTCTCTTGGTCCTCCGGTGTAATCACAATTTGATTGTAACCAGAATATCCATCAAGAAAACAATAGTAGTCATACCCCGCAAGTCTATCTAGCATTTGATCAATGAAAGGAAGAGGGAAATGATCTTTTCTGGGGGCGGTATTCAATTTTCGATAATCAATGCACACTCGCCACCCTGTTACCGTTCGAGTTGCTATGAGCTCCTCGTTCTCTTTTTTCATCACTGTCATTTCTTCTTTCTTTGGCACCACTTGTACCGGGCTGTCACAATTGCTATCTGAGATGGGATATATGATCCCGGCATCTAACCACTTCAGCACTTCTTTCTTGGCCACTTTCTGCATAATAGAGCTAAGTCTTCGTTGGTTATAGATTGAAGGTTTATAAGTCTTTTCCATCCTGATTTTGTGCATCATGATGGCTGGACTTATTCCCTTCAAATCCGCTATAGACCAACCAATTGCCGATTTATGTTCCCTCAAAACACGTAATAATTTTTCAATTTGAACAGAGTTTAAAGAAGAGGAAACGTTACCGGATTTGCATTATCGTTACCCAAAAATGCATATTGAAGATGGTCGGGTAGTGGCTTGAGTTCCGGAATAGGGGCGTCTTGAACAGGGCTCAATTTTTGCTCTGAGCATTGCACGGTCGTGCGCCAATGCACGACCCTCATTGCAGTCGGGCACGATCAGACCGTGTCCAAGGACACGGTCGTGCCCGACTGTCCAGTGCTTATTGTAGTAAGGCACGGTCAGATCGTGTCCCAGCGCACAGTCATGCTCGACTGCCCAACTTTGAAGACCGTCTTCAAGATCTCATTTTTTCGCCTTTCCTCCGAGTTTCTTCACTGAAAATTCCTGCAAAGCATCCAAATAATACATCTCATCAATTACATGCTCATTTTCAAATGCAAAATTTTATCATAAGTAGTAAGAGATTTCGATAAACAAAGTTCCAATGAATCCTTCATCAAGATGCGATCCACTTGCTCTATACAGAAGTCTACAATGTCAACAAAGCTGCACGTTTCTTTATCATCGTGAAATTTTATTGCTTTGTAAATGTTGAACAACACGAGTTTATCATTCACTCTTAACGTGAGCTCGCTTTTTTGTACGTCAATTAACGCTCTTCCTATGGCTAAAACTGGACGTCCTAGAATCAATGACACATTGTGATCCTCATCCATGTCTAGCACTACAAAATCCATCGGAAAAATAAATCGATCGACCTTCACTAATACATCTTCAATGATGCCCTTAGGATAGGTTATCGATCGATCTATTTGCTAATTTCAACGTAACCGTTGAAGGCTTCACATTTCCAAGCCCAAGCTTTTGGAAAATCGAGAATGACATAAGATTGATGCTTGAACCTAGATCACACAATGCCTTATCAGAATAAGATTCACCAATTACGCATGAAATTGTTAAACTTCCCGGATCCTTCAACTTTTGTGGTAACTGTTAGGATGTATACTATAAGCCTAGCTTTTGTATGAACATCTTTAAGATATGAGATTCATTGTGATCAAATGTTTGCATTTTATATTTGTTATATATATTATTGCTATTGCCCAGATTAGTCTATACTGTAGATAACATGGTGTGTGGTGTCACACAGAAGATCATGCTATCAGTTCCTTATAGATTATAAATAATGGCTCACAACCAAGATGGATTTGGACAAACCATTGGAACAGTTGTAGTGTAATTTGGTATTAGTCTATCTTGACTATGAAATTACACTAGTACATTTTATATGTATTGAGCAGGACCATATGAGGTTGTTCGATTTGTACTGACTATATAAAAGAACAAGACCTCTGTTATTATGGATGTATGTCCTCTTAATCCCTATATAATAACGGGCATGTGTACTCAGTGTTTGTTTATTTAATTTGCCAATGGGTGAGATTTATTAATAAATCAATAGGCTCGGTGAATTGGGAGATAGCACTGTTTATATGGTGTGCTGTTGATTATAGAAGGAATCCGTGTCCTAATTATTTAGGATGATGATGTCCCCTTGAGGAGCTCATAAGGATTATCATGTAAACCCTGCAGGTGTATTTAATCCGACATAATAATAAAGATGAGTGGTCCTACTCTTGGAATTAGATGTAAATTAATTAAGTTGTCAGTAACTTATTTAATTTATGGACATTCGATATCTTAAACGTGGGGAAATAAACGTACACATAATAAAGGAGCCCATATTGTAATAGGGGATTAGGACGGTAGTTCAATTATAGCTCTTTAGTGGACCGAGTTATAATTGATGGACTTAAGCGGGGTGTTCGGGATGAACACGGGACGCCTAAGCCCATCAGGAGGCCCAACCTAATTCCTCCTCAGGGTCCCTGTTGTAGCCCATAAATAACCCTAACATCAGCGCCTCCTAGATCACGTTTTTTCTCAATCTCACAAAAAAAAAAAAAAAAACAGATTCGCTAGAGAGAACTGAGGAGGCGAGATTTCTGAACCTCTGGAAGATCGTCGCCCACACGACGTCCAAAGGAAAGGGATAGGAATACGGCAGAAGATCTCCTTCGCAGTCTTGCAGGTTTTTACCTTGCTGAAGGTTCCTGTGTGGTGAGTCAGGAATAACGCATTCTTTGCTACGTTGTCGAGGTTTGCTCACATTCTCTCATCAGTTGTCCATTCTTCTCGTGGTTTCTCCAATACAGCAGGATGTGGGATGGCTCATGTATCTCCTTGTCCACCTGCAGCTTCATCGATAGCCCTGGTGAATAATGGGTTCACCTTGGTGATCTTTGGTGGTCCATCAGTGATGACATACCACATTTCATTGTGCATGGCCGATAGATATGCTTGCATACGAATCTTCCAATCATCATATTCTTTAATAGAGAACATAAACACTTTATGAGAATCCATTTTTAGTATGCTTATGTAAAGTAATACAAAGAGAGAGTTTTCAGAAAGTAGGGATCAGGGATTGATCAGTTAGATCGGACGTTTTAATCCAACCTGCTCTGATACCACTTGTTGGTCCCAAATGGTAGTAGGCTTAGGGGGGGTGAATAAGCCTACTAAATTTTCAAACTTTTTCTTTAAAACAAAATGATAAGTCACTCAGGTAGGTAGCTATAGAGCTTACTGTCCTGGAGGTTACTGCATGAAAAATTACCTTTAGTGAACTTAGTGAAAATGAGTTTTATATACAACGGAAATTCTTTTGACCAAAGCTTCTTTTCTGAAAACAGTTGGTATGCTTATGAGAGATATGCAGCAAGCAAAACAAATAAGCAAGATATAAGATGTGAACAACAGTAAGCAAAACAGAAAAATAAACACATCGTTTTATAGAGGTTCAAGGGTGGAGTAATCCCTCTACGTCCTCTCTACTCCTTCACAAGGAGGAACTTTGTTAAGTGGAATGGTTGATTTACACAAGCCTCACTTATACAATCGAAACTTAACAAGAACTGCCAGTCAATCCCACATAGGGTTATTGCACAGTGACTAAACTCAACTAGCCCACACAGAGCTCTTGTTCTTCCACTAAGAACGTAAATACTTGATCAGGAACAGCCTCTGATCAAGCAACTCCTAACAGTCTAAAGAAAAAGGATTTTTCTTTTTAACGACACAGGCAACAAGCTTAGAACGATGAGCTCTTTAAGCTGTAGATAGCTTGCTACTAGACCAGACTTGAAAACTATCTTAGTATTGAGATATAAAACGATTTAAGTGCTTAAGTGTTTGATTCGTGAGAGTTTTTGGTTTCAAGTTTTTCAAGTTGGTTCGGTGTCCTTCAAGTCCTAGTCTTCTTCTATTTATAGGCGATGAGAAATTTACCCGTTGGAGAGAGAGCATCCTTCTCACAGCATGCATGGGGCAACATGGCTTTTTCTGATTAGTTCGTATGAAGTTGTTGAGATCGTACGTCTCTGTTGCTGCAATCCCCCTACTTAGTCTGCCATTTCTTTAGACTCCTTTTTTGTTTTATTACTTGGCACCTTTTGATTGGATGAGTTTGCAGTTGTGCCTAATGTAAACCTCGTACACGTATTCCGAGGTAACTAATTCCTAAGAAGGTTGCTGATGCTTCCTAGTTCTTCAGTCATCTTTAGCTTACTTGTCTTTGATTTAGCTAGTTGACTCAGCATCCTTTTGCAGTGAATGTCCAGTATCCTTTCCTTATAGCCTGCTGCAACGTCTTTTACTTAATTATTTTAAGACTTTCCTTATACAGCAAGGTCTTCAAGCTTTAGTCTTGATCATCAAGCCTCCTGATCCTATACTTAGAGATTTTACAATAGAATCTAAATACATAGGATCCTATGCCCTAATCTATTACATGTTTTGTCTTCATCGAAATCTAAATGTTCCTTACAGTTACTCACAGAAGAAGAAAAACCAAGCAAGCTCATAACAAAACAATTGTTGTGAAGCAGATTTGGGTTCCAAAGAAGACTTACTTGAAAGGACTCGTACAAGTATGGGTTCCTAAAATTAAGTGATATTTTTGCGGGAACATCAGCCAGGGAGCAATAATGAAGTATGGTATATTGATAGTGGCTGCTCCAGACATATGGCTGGCAACAAATAACTACTGACAAGCTTCCAGACCATAAAAGGACCCAAGGTGGTATTTGGAGATGACTCCAAAGGCAGCACCAAGAGAAATGACAATCTAGTGAAATGAAGTACATGCATCAAGAAAGTATCCTATGTGAAAGGACTAAAGTACAACCTGCTGAGCATAAGTCAATTATGTGACAAAGGATACTTAGTTGAATTCACACACAATAAGTGTCTCATCAAGAACAACAATTCTCAAGAAGTCAAGCTCACTAGAACTATAAAAGGAAATATTTATGTAGCAGACTGGAACTCTGTAAAGACTGCAACTCGCTTCATTGCAAAGAGTACTCCAGAAGTGAGCTGGCTGTGGCACAAAAGGATGAGTCATTTAAACTTCAAGATAATCAACAAACTAGCAAGAAAAAGCCTTGTCAGAGGTCTACCAGACATTGTCTACAAAAAGGAGAACGTTTGTGGAGCATGCCAGAAGGGGAAGCAAGTCAAAAGCACCTTCAAGAGCAAGCTCAGGAAGTTAACTAACAGAATACTTGACTTACTCCACATGGATCGTTTTGGACCAGTAGATCACATTAGCATAAGCGGAAAAAATTACTCACTAGTTGTAGTAGATGACTACTCAAAGTTTACATGGACACTGTTCCTGGCCAAGAAGTCAAATACACAACAAAGGCTGCCTGAATTTTTGAAGAGAATTTAGAATAAGAAAAGCTTGAGCATAATGAAGATCAGAACACACAGAGGAACTAAATTTACCAATAAATTGATTGAAAGTTACTGCTCTAACAATCAAGCATGACTACTCAGCAGCAAGGACACCATAACAGAATGGGGTAGCTGAAAGAATAAATAGAACCTTAAAGGAACCAGCTAGGACCATGCTGGCAGAAGCTTGAATACCCGAGAGATTTTTGGCAGAAGCAACCAACACATCATGCTATACTCAAAATAGATGCTTGATCAATAAGGATTTAAATAAAATAGCATATGAATTGTGGTATGATTATTCACCAAATGTATCTTACTTCCATATTTTTTGTTGCAGGTGTGACATCTTGAACAATGGAAAAGAATATCTGAAGACTTTTGATGCTAAATCAGATGAAGGGGTATTTTTAGGTTACTTTTCAGTAAGCAAAGCCTTCAGGATCTTCAACAAAAGAACCTTGATTGTAGAAGAATCTATGCATATGATTTTTGAAGAACCTCATTGCAGTAATACTATTTATGTGGAAAAATTAAGAGAAAATGTGGATAAGATCAACATCAATACCAAGAAGGTTTAGTACATAGATGTGGTTCAACCTAATTTGCTGAATGAAGACAATGAGCAAATACAAAACACTAAGCAAACTGAGGTGATACAACAACCAGTTGGGAAGGACAAGCAACTTGCAGAGGTATAGGAACCTGAAAGAGAGCAAGAACCAATTGAAAATGGAGAAAAAGGAACCTGCAGTCAATCAACAAATCATATCGGATGATGAAGCAAGCAAAAATTGGCTGAAGAATCACCCAAAGGATCTAATTATTGGAGACCTTAGAGTTGGTGTGAAGACCAGAAAAGCCAAAAACATGAAGCCAAGTTTGCATACTTCATATCACAAGTTGAGCACAAAAGCATAGAACAAGCACTGGAAGATATGAACTGGATCCAAGGGAGAATAATCCAGAAAGGAAGGTATACAAGCTAAGGAAAGCTCTGTATGGATTTAAGTAAGCTCCAAGGGCATGGTATGATACTCTGTCACATTATCTTCTGGATAATGGATACAAGAAGGACAAGGTTGATAAGATTCTATTTAGAATTCAAGATGGAGACAACATTCTTCTTGTACACATATATGTGGATAACATCATATTTAGTTCCACTAATAGAGATCTCTGCAAGAAATTTTCAGAATTAATGCAGAAGAAGTTTGAGATGACTATGATGGGGGAACTTAGTTTCTTCCTAAGATTGCAGGTGAAGCAACTTGATAAATAAGATGAAGTGTACAAAAGAACTTGTTGGTCCCAAGTGGTTACAGAGGTTCAAAGGGGGGGGGGGTGAATGAACCTCTTCTCTTTTTCACACTTTTCCCCCTTTCGCTGCAACCTGCTGTAAGCTATCGCTGCTTGCAGCAAGTACGCAGTATGAGTTATCGCTTGCAGCAAACTCGTTACTGCTTTCAGAGTTTTACACAACGGAAATGTATAGTTTGATAGAGAGTTCAACAAATAAGTTAAGTCTTTTAACTATTAAGTTAACCGACTAGATTTCAAGTGTGCACAGATAAGCCATATGAATGGATACAACAAGATAAAAGATATGTAAGCTGAAAGCAGTAAAGATAACCACAAAGGCTTATAGAGGTTCGATGGTGGTGTAAGTCTTCTACATCCTCTCTGCTCCTTCACAAGGAGGATATCCACTAGAGATTTATATTTACAGGACTCTTTTCCTACTAAACACAACTCTAAGGATTCTAAGCAAGCCTACTAAAGTTCTTACTCCCTTCTTAGATTTCAATAACTAGATAGGATCACATAGGATGTTGTCTTCAACAAGACCAAAAACATACAACAATGATTTATCTCCTATCAACTGTGGACACCAAATAAAACAACTTACACACACAGTATATTAAAGGTTTAGACAAAGTCTTCAAATGTGGTGAAGCTAGAACACTCTTAGAATCTTCAATGGTGGAATACTCTGCTTCGGGTTGAGTGAGGTACTGAAAGAGTTCGATTTTTCTTTAAGCTCAATAATTGCTATAAGTTGGAAGTTCAGTGTGCGCTTTCAAATTTTTAGTCCTCCTTTCTTTTATAGTTGCTGGAATGCGTTATAGTTGAAGGGTGCACATTCCACGCGTCTTCAGTTAAGCCCATCTCTTCTGCTGCTGCATTCTGATCGTTGATCCATTCACCCTCAAGCATATTCTTGTTTGATTCGATCTGGACGCTCAACATTTTTCTTCTATGATCTTCATGATCTTCAAGATACACCTAATTTAATGCGCTCTTGAAAATGTAGGAGACTACCTTCTCTTCAAGCTTCAAGGCCATTAATTGCGGTTATCCTTTTGTTGCAGTTTGCAGGCGGTTGCTTAGGCAAGGTGGTAGCTCTCCATTCGCTCGTCGTCCTTGTATTTATCCTTTATGCTTCGGCCTTTTTGAGCACTGCACCTTCAACTAAAGTTGATATATCCTCATATCAGTAGAGAATATGCAGCGGGTGTTGAGTCCTCCGAGGTTGATCCCGCTGGACATGTCTCATTTCAGTTGCTGCAACTTTTTCTACATTGCTGCATCTAGACTCACTGCATCCAGTAGTTGCAGTGTCCATCTTGCATCATGCAATAAAGTGGTTCTCCTTCAGCTCTTCCAAGTTTGGCTCGTTGTATGCATACTTCTTCTTTCCATGTTGCATTCAGCTTGCTGCTTTAAGTTTCAGTGGAAGACTTAAGGGCAGATCTTTGCTACTTATTGAATACAAACACAAAGTGGGAAAATATAAACATCAAAACACAGTAGGTTACAGCAGGTTTTGTCTCATAAACATACATCAAGGGTTCTTCTTACAATTTCCCCCTTTTTGATGATGACAAAACCTTAAGAAAAGTTGTTGTAACATACTTAAATATTTTCCCTCAGGTAAAAGTAAAAAGAGACTTCTGTTTTTGCTCTTTTTCTGTTTTTTTTCTTGGAGAGTTCTATGTTTGCTCCCTTTTATATTTTTTTTATTTTCTTGGAGACTTCTGTTTTTGCTCCCTTTTCTAGTTTTTTTATTTTCATGATTCCTTTGTATCAATGCTGAATCTAAAACACATCAGAAAAAGATCGAAGAAATTTGTGCTCTTAAGAAATTGAACACTTATTGGAAATGAAAAACAATACAAAAAAGTAAAGATACATAAAGGGGTGGAGTCTGCTACATTCATTATGTGAATTCCAGTCTTCTCGAGGTTGTAGCAGACTATTTCTCTTTCTCTTCAAACTTCAATGGCTTCTTCCACCAATTCAATATCGACTCATGGTAGGTCTTCTTGAACTGCACCTTCATTCCTGGATCATCTATCCATCACAACCAGAAGTCCTCCCAGAATGGTATTTATTTTCCCTTCTTCACCCCTTTAACAGTTCCTTTTGCAGCAGCAGTTTTCCAAACCTGAGCAGTTGCTCATAGCCCACCATTGCTACAGAGCAATTAAGATAACCTTTGAAAAAGTCCCTTTTGTAGAGTATCTTGAAGTATCTCAAAAATCTTGTCTTTGTATAATGTCATCCTCGCGGAGAGGTCAAGGTTCTACAACTCAATATCCTTTGTTGGCTTGAGGTCGAGCAGTATTTAAACTTGAGGAGATTTGTTGAACTAATCCATCCTTGGAACTTCTTGTGGCAGAAACTTCTGCAGCGCTGCATCCACCTACTGCATTACTTCAGATTTTTCCTCGCCCACAATACCAGGTCTATTGATCCACCGTTTTTCCTCCGCCTTCTTCTCAGCTTCAGCCTTCCTTGTAGCATAAAATTTCTCATCTTCCATCTTCAGAAAGGCTCTTTTAGAAATCTTGTGCCTTTTTGAGGATGGTGAGTCACCTCTTCTTCTACTGCTCAGGCTTCTTTTTCTGCTCCTTGAAGAACCAGTTGCATTCTTTCTCCCCGAAGCCGTGGATGCAGCGTCCCCTCTACCACCATGCAACAACATCATCATCATCTTTTGTGTCCTTCTTTTGCTGGGGTGGGGTACTTGTTCTTCTCTTCTTCTCCCGAGGACGCAGCAGATCCTCATCATCATCCTCCTCTGCAGCAAAGAGGATGTAGAAGGATTACTCCACCTTCGAACCTCTGTATATCCTTGCGTCTATGTGTGCTTACCGCTTTACTTGCATTACTCTAAGTTAAGCTGCACATCTCCTATACTTGGCTCTACAATGAGAAATAAGCTTCCGCCAACCACTCTGATCAGTAACCTCCCAAGAAATCAAACAGAATAACAACTCCGAAAAGAAAAAGAATTTTGTCTATCTTACTAGTATCGTGTTTCACCTTTTCTATATTCTAAAGAGATACAGTAAGAAAAACACATGCACACACCATAATTTTTTCTCTTTAAAAATCTTGAAGGAGTCAAATTCTCTCTACAGCAACCATGGGCTGTAAAGAAAGTCTAAGCTTCTGAAAGGAACATTAACCGTAAAGGACTCATACTTTGTGTGAGTACCTATACGAGAAAACTTTTTGCAGGTACCTCTAACAAAGGGCTATTGAATTTAGGGGAAACCATTGACAAAATAATAGAGCTCTGACTATAGGATGCTAGACACTAGGTTGCCGGAAACTAGGTTGTTGGACAACAGGATGTTGAAAATCAGGACGCCAGAAACCAGATTGATGGATACTAGGTCGCTGTACACCAGAACGTTAGACGCCGAGCAACTAGATACTAGGTCACTAAACATCAGAGTACATGTCATCAAGTTATTAGAAAAGGTAGAAGATAAAATTCTGACTATAGTACACTAGACACCAGAACATTGGATACTAGATCGCTGGATAACAGGACACTGTATATCAGGATGCTAGAGACCAGGCTGACTGAAAATTAGGTCGCTGGATGACAGGATACTAGATATCAGGATGCTAGTTACCAGATGCTGGATACTAGATCGCTGAACACTAGGTTGCTGGGCACCAGGACGCTAAACACCAAGATATTGGATACTAGATCGCTGAACACCAGGTTGCTGTAAACTAGGATGCTAGACACCAATATACTGGATACTAAGTTACTAGAAATAAGTCTTATCATCAGGTCACTGGATAAATGGGATCCTTGGAGGTTACAAATCAGAGCAGTTACTCAAAAAAAATAAATCTTTTTTGGTAACGTGCACGCATAAAAAGTGGATCACCTTTCCAGAAATAGACTACCATTTCAGAACCCTAAAATGACCTTAGTCATTCGATCAGAAGAATCCAGGGATGGAGAACCAGTTGTTGACCACGCAACTTAGAAATAGGAAAAGTTGTGGAAACTGTCAACACCTTTATTGGAAAACGGCGAAATAGTTAATAAGATCTTTGAAGATCTAACTGCAACAGGGAGTATCTTAAAACTCTATAAATACATGCACTTCTTATTCTTCATAAAGCATATAGATATCCTCTCTATGTCTCTTATCCTCTATGCTTCATAGAACCCGATTGTTGGAAACCATTCTCTTCATTCCTTCTAAAGAACACATTTCCTACAAATAATCAACTAAGCACACCCCAAATCACGTATATTCACCTCTCATGATTGACACTTACTAAGCAAGTCTTTCTCAGAAGACTTGATATTCAAGAGTTCCTTCCTCACCTCAAATTTGAGGGTGCATGAGGACTTGTTCCGAAGATCCCTCTTGAAGTCTGGAGGTTGAGTTGGGGGAATCCCTCTCCAGTGACCTCAGAGCTTTAGCTCTTTGTTGATTATGACAAAACGGGGGAAGAATTGCGAAGGATTCAGGAAGATCAAAAGTCTTCCAAAGGTGAAGAATGGAAGATGCGAGCTTCTACATCGGGTGATCTTTTTTCCATGTCCAAGAAGAAAGAGGAAGAAGGGTCTGACACAGGAGTTGGAGAAAATAGTACGAGAAGAAAGGTTACAGCAAGCTACTGCACCCAGACTTCTCTGCTCTTTCACCAGCTCTTGAGTATAAACCTCAATTCTTTCTTCTAGCGACATCCCCACCTTTACTTCAATTCTCCTCCACGATCAAAGAGGAAATCGACTGGGAGCAAGCCCTGCATAATAGAGAAAGAAACGAGAAAGCAGACAACATCAAGCAAAAAGGGGAAAAGAAAGAAAGGAAAGAACAAGAAGAAAGAAAAATGAATCTAAATAGGATATTTATTGTACTGTGCTCACTGAGTTGTACTGTAGCTATTCTATCTATATAAAATTACTTATGTTCTTTAATATGCTCATTCCTTATGCCCTTTCTTTTAGACGTATATGTGATTTTTCTGAAAGCAGTATGTTCTATATTGTTATATATTACATCTATTTTCTGTGCTTTAAGTGATTATACTCTTTTGATCTTCTGCAAAGGTTTTGTCATCATAAAAAAGGGGGAAATTGTTGGAAACATTTGAAGTAAGTTTTGATGAGATAAAACCTTAAGTAACTTTAACAAGCATAACCAATCTTAGGATAGGTTACTGAAACAGAATTACTATAGAAGATTAAAAGAACAGAGAAAGTGTCAAATGAGGGATACTGAAGAGAATGGTGAAGAAGAATCGGGTAAACTGTAAGGAACATTATATAAGATTTTGATGAATGATAAAACATGTAATAGAATAGGAGCCTAGGATCCTGTGTATTAGATTCCTTTCTAATATTCTTTAGAATAGGATCAGGAGGCTTGAAGATCGAAGACTATAAATTAAAGACCTTGCTGCACAAAACCGCGAAGACAAAAACAATACAGTAGGCTGCTTCGGATAGGATGCTGATTGTGAATTGACCAAACATGCTGAGATAAGTGAAGAGGATACTGAAAGTATCAAAAAGCTACAACTACCTGAGAAGTAGCGGTTATCTCAAAGAACGTGCACAAAAGTTTACGGTAGGCACAAGCCGCAGTTGTAACCAACCAAGAAATGCCACGTATCAAAAAACAAAAAGGAAAGTCTGAAGGCATGTCAGACTATGACGACGACTGCAGCTTCTGAGTGACAGCCTAAGCAAACAGTGCACGACCAAATCAAGAAATATCACGTCACTCCAAAGAGGCAGCAAACCAGATTTTCTCTCTAACGGACAAAATTCAAATTACCTATAAATACAAGAAGATTGGGATCAAGTTAACTCTCACTATCAAAACGCTCAAAGAGATACACTGCAGATCATTCACAAACTCTTAGTAGTTTCAAGTCCAGTCTAAGGAGGAAGTTACTCTCAGCATAAAGAGCTCAACTGCTTTAAGCTTGCTGCCTGCGTCGAGTAGTTTTATTTTCTTGTTAGAATGTGTGGAGTTGCTTGATCAGAGGGAGTGCCTGATCAAGTATTTTCACTCTTAGTAGAAGAGCAAGAGTCCTATGTGGGCTAGTTGTTTCGCTCTTAATCGAAGAGCAAGAGTCCTGTGTGGGCTAAAGGTTTCGCTCTTAGTAAAAGAGTAAGAGTCTTGTGTGGGCTGGAGGTTTCGTCACTGTGTAGTAACCCTGTGTGGGAAAGACTGGCAGTTCTCGTTAGGTTTAGGTTGTCTAAGAGAGGCTTGTGTAAATCAACCGTTTGACCAAACGAAGATTCCTCCTTGTGTAGGAGAAGAAGAGACGTAGAGGGATTACTCCACCCTCGAACCTCTATAAATTGTTGTGTTCTTTACTATCGCTTATCTTGGTTATATTATCGCATATCTGAATATATCTACTGCATATCATCTCTCAGCAAAGTCACAGTTTTCATAAAAACAAGTATTGTTTTGAAAAAGTATATCCGCTGTGCATAACACTGTTTTGTTTTAAACCTCAAGGTAACTGCTCAAGCAGCGACCTTCAAAGTAAGAAAAATTTGAAAATATTGAGTAGGCTTATTAACCCCCCCTCTAAGCCTACTACCACTTGGGACCAACATAAACTAATAAGGATACTTATGACTACATGACGCTACTGGAAGAGACCTCGCCAAAGCAGAATGCTGTGAAATAGGAAGCTACCTGGAGACCATGCAGAAAGCATACTGCAAGGGCAGTATGCTACTGAAGCCTCAAGCCACCTGAAGGAGCAAGCCAGAGAAGAAAGCTCCAGAGTGAAGCAAGAGGAGGAAGTTGCAAAGCAGGCATGGGGAGAAAAGTCAAAGTTACCAGTAGACACAAGAAGTTACCGTAGAGAGAAGAGAAGAGGAGCCAACCAGAAGAAGACACGTGGAAAGAGAAAAGTTGGCGTGTGTCAGGAGTGTGGCGCATCAATGATGGAAATCTACCTACCTTCAACGAGCAGATTTCACAACCTATAAAAGAGGAAGACTGAAGACTGAAAAGGGATAGAGAGGTGTGCGAAAGAGAAATGAGAACTAGCATAAAAGAAGAGAGAAAAGCTCAACGGAGAAGAAAGTGCAGAAAGTGGGGGAAGTTAAAATAGAAGAAAAGAGAGTGTTCAGAAGTGCAGAAAAAAATAAAAAAAGCTCGAATACTCCACACCCCAAAAGACGAATGCTCAGTCAGTCAGTCCAGCAGCAAGCTTCAGTATATCAATCTGCAAACGAAGGTCAAGCTTGCTGCACCGAGTTGAAGAAGAATAAGATAAACTCCTTCTAAAGGACTGTCTTGGAGTACTCAGTGCGAGGAGTAGAGTCCTGCTGAGTTTTCCACCTGCTAGGAGAGAAAGTAAGGACCCTGGGTGGATAGATTAGGATCCTGAAGGCTTGCTACTTGCTTGTTAAGCGTGAGTTGTAATAGATAGGTCTATATATATCAACTAGCTTAACAAAGGTTCCCTCTTGAGAAGAGGCAGAGAGGATGTAGAAGTATTACTCCACTTGCGAACCTCTGTATATCCTTGCATCTATGTGTGCATACCGCTTTACTTGCATTACTCTAAGTTAAGCTGCACATCTCTTATACTTGGCTCTACAATGAGAAATAAGCTTCCGCAAACCACTCTGATCAGTAACCTCTCAAAAGGTTACTGATCCTAGAATAGAGCTAAGAAAGAAGAATAGTTTGAAAATATAGTAGGCTTATTCACCCCCTCCCCCCCCGCCCCCTCTAAGCCTACTACCAGCCTTTTTGGGACCAACAAACTGATCTCTTGCAGCATCACCCCTGAGAAGGTGTCTGCTCAACTACTATGTCCTTTGCTGCATCAGGTGACTCTGTTGCATCTAGTAATCCTGCAGCAGACAGTACTACAACTTCTGCCAATATAGGGAGACCTACCTCCGCAACCTTCTCCATCGTTGCATCATCGGCGATTTCAACATCTAGAATACCAGCCAATACAGACTTGATAATGTCTGATGGCTCCTCATCTTCTGCAGCATCCTCCAGATACTTGGGTTAATCCTCGTTATCTACATGTTCTTTCTCCTCGATGATCTGCTGTAACGCCACGATCGGAGGTAGACTACTCATCACAATATCGAAGGTTGGAGAACTCCCAGTTTTCATCATGGAATCGTAAAGTTGCAGTGACTTGACTGGGGTCTCAGTTCTCCTCCCTTCATGGCTAAATTCTAAGGATTCGTGCAGCTACGGTGCATCATTATCATATGCCAGCTTTAGTGCTGCGTCCTTTGGAATCGTCTCTCCTATAGACAAATTTACCTCTACAACAGTCGTCAGGGCATTCTCTGTTGTTTCATTGGCGACTGTAGCCTTGGATCGCTTGCACCCATTCCTCAATGTGATTATGGAAAAATATGTCTTGGTCACAACAATCCTTTCTTGTGCATTTGCATGAGGGATATAGTCAAGCAGCATCTTGATATCTCGAGTTCCAGCCCACAGCATGAGAGATTCTTCCATGACGGTTCAATCCTCCTAGTTCTGTAGCATCCAACTTTCCTGCATCCGCATCTTCTTCCAGACAGGGAGGCTTTTCATATTCTTGTCATCAAAGATCTTGAGGGACAATTGGAAAACGTCCTTCATCAGTCCCATCTTGATCTTATTTGTCTCCTCTTCCTTTTGCTATATAAGGAAAGGATCGCGACTCTTTCAATCTTGCCCGGCTTCTCCTTCAGCAGCCTCTGGATCAGCCTCTTGCACATCTTCTTTCGAAGAAGTCTCTTCTTTGCTGAAGTACATGGAAGTTCAGCTGCTCCTGCTACAACCTCCGGGGCATCTACTGAACCCATAACACCTTCATCGGTGGGTTTCTCTGTCTTCTCACCATCATCTGTAATTATGATGGGAGCATCTTCTCCTCATTCATTCCCCACTGTTTCCCTCTCCTCTATCAGGCTAGCAGCTTGTATTTGATCAACACCCTCCATCTCCACGGTGTGATCACCTTCCCTGGATGGTACAGTAAGACGGACTGCCCTGGCAGGCTTTGAAGCTCTCAGCTTACTTCGGCTCTTCTTGGGTATCCTTCCTGCAACCAGCATCCCTTTATCTTCAGCTGCTGCATCTGCTGTCTAGACCGTAAAACTAACATCAGCAGCAGTAACAACAGCAGCAACAGATTCACTCGCTGCAACCTCCTCCGCTGCATCAATCTTACTTGCTGCAGCCTCCTCTCCTGCTGCAGCCTTCTTTAGCTCCGCCTTCTGCAAAGACTTGGCGGCCTTCTCCTTCTTCTTCTTGGCGGCAACCTTTGCAGGAGATCTCTCCTATCTCGATGTTCCCTCTGCATGCTCCCTCTCTTTCTTCTCCAACTTCTCTACACAGAGGGTGCTGGCTTGTTTTTCCTTGTGCTGCATCTTTTTCCCCTTCTTAGGTTCACCAAGGTACTTACCAGCAGCAATGAGAACTTGATCTTGTAGTGGGATGTCCAAGTAGTTCAGAATCACGCTGCTGGCAATCCCATAGCTTCTCCGATGAGTAGCCTTTGAAGCTTCTTCCTAGATCCTCCGAAGAAAGAACATGCTCCAATTGACAGATTCTCCGGCCATGATTACCGACATCATCCTAAACCGGAGGTCGGTGCACTTGTCATAACACCCTAACACTACAAGAAAATCACTGATAGACAACGGTTAAAAACTGTTGTCGTAGGCCAGAAAGCAGCGTTGTCGTAGGGGTCACCAATTTTTTGCTCATAGACAATGGTTTTTAACCGTTGTCTTAGACCCCTACAACAACGGTTGTGACGCACATAGATAACGGTTTTTACCGTTGTCATAGGGTTGTTGTTCTAAAGAAGCGTTGTCTTATCTATCTACGACAACGCTTTGATAATGGTTTTAAGCCGTTGTTGTAGAGACCACGACCCGCCGTTGTGGTAGATAGATTAGACAACGCTTTTACAACAATTTTTGACCATTGTCGTAGAGACCTATGACAACGGTAGAAAACCGTTGTCAAAGCGTTGTCATAGCTAAGAAAGACAACGCTTTGACAACGGTTTTTTACCATTGTCGTAGATGCTTACGACAACGGTTTTTAACCGTTGTCCCACCATTGTCGTAGAGTAATTACACAATGTCTTTTGTTTTGTTTTTGACCGTTATTGTAGATACTTATGACAACGGTTTTAAACCGTTGTTGTAGGTTAATTTTACCGTTGTAGATCCTTACGACAACAGTTTGGAAACTGTTGTCGTAATTTATTTCAACGTTATCTTTTACAAGTCATATTTATTACAGTCTAATAAAAATTCAAATATATAGAATAAGACATTCAAATCAAAATAGTCATACCAAATTCATCTAATACTTCATACAACAAATATTCATCTAAGAGTTCATAACAAAAATTTCACGTTAAAAGAGACATGTTATCACCCACAAGGTTATCATAAGTTCATCAAATCAAGTAACGTACATTCCTCCCACAAAGAGATCCAATGATAAATGAGTATATGATTCAATCCAATCATCAACTAAGTCTCCCATTACCTAATATTCATAAATAAGTTCTTAAACACGTTCCGCCCACTCCTTACGCACTTCATTGATATCCCCTTCAGTGTATTTCTCTTCAATGAACTGTTAAACAGAAAATATATATTATATGTACATTGAATGAATATTTTTCTAATAAAACATTCAAGAATAACATATAAGAAATCTTATAATCTTACCAATGACTGCATCGAACTAATCTTTTCAAATGGATCACTCTCAACTATTTGTTTCATGTATTTCATCACATAAAAACCACATTGGAATGCGTCAGGTTGTTTAGGAGCCTACATGTATTTGAATCCAATCATTATGGTTTTCCTTCAAAACAACATGAGATAAAGTGATTACATACCTTTATTATTGTCCACGTAGGTTTCTTCCTCCCTTTGCTCGTTTTTACTGCACTAAACATCTTCAAGGCCCTTCACAAGTGATATAAGTAGTATAATTTAACAATAATCATGTATAGATTAAAGAACTGTATGAAAAGGTAGATATGATAATATTAAAAAATATTACAAAACTTACAACTCAACAACTTGTTTCCTAACTCCATCATGAATACCACAATAAAGAGGGTCCAACATTCCATGACATTACATCCATACCATGAGTCAACAAATGCAACCTCACAAGCTCAACTTTTTTCCTAACTAGGTTTCCACATGTTGAGCAAGGGCATGACATTACATTGTGATTAGCTGAGCAAAATGCATAAAAGACTCTACTCAAACTTTATACTCTTGTGACAATCTATCTTTTGACATCCATAATTAACCTACTAACACAAGATACTAGTAAATAAAAAAATATAGTGTTATGATATATATTTTCTTATTTTGCATCAATTGTCTAATAATAGAATCAATATCAAAAAAATTAGAGCACAATTCACAATTCATGACCAAACATACTACTAATTACTCAATAAACAAATAGACACCAACTCAAGTAGATACGGAATGAAATCTACACAATCATAATATAGGCAGTAATCTTATAAAAAATAATAGCCATTTCACATGAGATGAATTCACAAAATTCAGCCCAAAATTAAAACGATTTAAGAAAATAAAATAGCATTATGTTAAAACACTTCACTTATAAAAAAATTGAATCAAACTCACTGAAATCCTCTTGATCGGTGATTGATTCTTCCCTTTTCCTCTGTTCTCCTTAAATCACAACTTCTTCTTTACCTAAAAACCATATATATATATATATATATATATATATATGCATCTTTAGATGAAGGTTTGTAGTTAATGAAAAACCTAGGCTTAATTAAGGATCAACGGGGACAAAAAAAAGGAACATAAGAAAGAGGCATAAGAAGGGAGAAAGAAAGGAAAACATCAAAGAACCATTTACCCTAAACAGAAGATATAAAAACGAGAAGACAAGCTTATGAAATGAGCAAAGTAACATGACCAATAATCTACTTTTCTTAAGTTTTCACTACTGCAAATTGTGAGTCTCATAGCAAGTAATCTAATCAGTTTATTCACATAAGCATAACTATTTAATATGCTCAACATGAATTATATTGAAATCTCTAAATTAATTAACTAATTCAACTAAGCCATTAGTCTAACTAATTAAAATATCATGTAATAATATATCAAGAAGAGAAATTCCTAAATTCATCCAATTGATTAAATAAAAAGCATTCTCCCTAAATAATAAACAATTAGGGCCTTCAATTTTACCCTAGAACATCAACTAATCATTTCATTATTCAACATAATTAACTAAATATTTCACTATTGCATTGAACAGAACACAAATTCAAAACATGATTTAGTAGCCTACTTGAACAAATCACAATTAGCCTGATCGCATAAAGACCCTAGATGCACTCGTATATGTGAAATGATCAAGTGAAATTCCAAGCAAGATTGAATAAAATTAGTGAAAAGGAATTGAAGAGCAGCACCTTATGTATCTGCGGCAATCGCGCAGAGATTCGATTACGCTGAGAGTCGGAGGCAGAGAGGCAGCGGTGAGAATCGACGGAGGCAGAGAGGCAGAGAGCGGCACAGAGAAACAGCGGTGAGGGTGTGAGCGGCGTAGAGAGGCAGCAGCTCGGCGAAATAGCTGCTGGAGAGAGGCAGAGAGACAGCGGCGCAGAGAGGGAGAGGCGGTGGCAGGCGCGCACCGAAGGCAGGCCCAACGGAGAATGGGTGGGCGTGGGACAGCGGGGATGGGTGCGACGGGCGAGGGTGCGGGGATGGGTGAGCATGGGACAGCGGCGGCGATCTTACCGGGGATGGGTGGGCGTGGCCCAGTGGGGGTGGGTGCGATGAGCGAGAGTGCGAGGATGGGTGGGCGTGGGATAGCGGCGGCGACGATCTCACCAGTGGCGAGAGCTAGGGTTCCAGCCGATTTTGACACGTTCAAGGGTAAATAATTTGGGGATTTTGACTTTGGGGGTAATTTGTCTAATTAGGTAAATTTTATATGTAATTTTACATATAGTAAAAATAAATAAAAAATCAAGTTTTTTAGTCTACGACAACGCTTTGACAAGGTTATGACAACGCTATAAAGTTGACGTTGTCTTAGGGATATATGACTACGCCTTAAGGACAACCTCATATAGTATCCATTGTCTTAGGGATCAACGACTACATATCTACGACAACCTCGTATTATAAGCGTTGTCATAGGGTTCATTTTGTACCTAAGACTACACCACTACGACAACGTCAAGTCACCAGCATTGTCTTTTTACCTTACGACTACTCGTCTACGACAACGCTAAAAAAATGCCATTGTCTATGAGCGGATTTTTATGCCCTAAGACAACGGTTTTGTCTACGACAACACTAAATTTGGCTACGACAACGGTTTTTTCAAAAACCCGTTGTCTTAGGGGCGTTGTCTATATGCATTTTTCTTGTAGTATAATTTGCCCTCAATGATGTAGGCACAAATGTCATGCAACAATGAGTATTCCGGCTTGAAGGCCTTCTTCAAAGTACTCCTCCTAACTTCACTATTCACTTCACCGGTGAAGAGTTCCCACATCTTTTTGGAGTTGTCCTCTCCAAACTGCGTCAAAGCCTTCATTCCTATACCTTCAGCACTGATATGGAAGGCTTTGCTAATGGTCTCTATAGAAACCTTATACTCTTTTCCTGTCACCCAGAAGACAATGTTCCTCCCGGATTCACTCGTTCGAGTAGGGAGTAGAAGTTCTTCACAGATGCTTCGGAGTAGCCGCATCTATGGTCCTGCACAAAGCCTGCAATCTTTGTGTCCTGCAGCTTCTTGAAGATCCTCTCTATGCATTCAACGTCAAACTCAGGGTTCTGCTTCAACCCTTCAAGATTGATGATTATTCCTTCTACAACTATGGTGTTCTTCACAGAGAGGGCCATTGTAGAATAAGATTTGAGAGTTCTAGGGTTTGGAAGGATTTTTTCAAATAGAGAGAATGTAAGTTTGAGTGTTAGTAAAAGAGTCTTTGCAAAAATGATGAAGATCGGTTTTGTTGAAAACTTCCCAGAATTTGAATCGATCAAGGGCTGCTGTGATCAATCTATTCGACTGACGTGTCATCCATCTAGTGATCCATTTAAAAATACGGAGTGGCAATTTCGTAAATATAGGGTAAGTTGAATAGTTGCTTACGTGCGCCTGCAATTACAGAGACAAAAGTGTTTTCGCATTAAATGCATAAGCACATATTTGCCGCTCTTAATCATGACTGTTATTTTATCTGAGGTTTCAGCATTAAACACCAAAAAATTTATTGCTCTGAGCACTAAGTGTTTAATGCGCTGCTTCAGGTATTAATTCCCAGTCATGTGCTGCATGCATATAAATGTTGTAACCTGAGCAGAACCTGCTTATTGTATGCAGCATAGTTCCCTCTTAGTGTGTGCACATCTCATGTCACTGTATCCCTGCATCTTAGCGTCGCTATAAGCAGTGTTTCCCCTTGCTCCAATACATTTCCTTGCTGTAACTTCTTGAATAACATGTTACTGCAAACTCTCTCTGTATCCATCTTCATCTTACAACATTATCTTTCTCGTAACCTTATCCCTATAATCTTCATTGCAGCTTTATGATTCCAAGCTCATTCGTTAAAGTTGAAAACCTTGCTACATTAAGAGGTTTGGTGTAGATATCAGCCAACTGTAGATCTATATGAATCTTTTCAAGAACAACATCCTTCTTTTCAACATCATCTCTGATGAACTGATATCTGATGTCAATGTAAGGAACATTGTATAGATTTTGATGAAGATCAAATGTTGGTCCCAAAACTGCTGTAGGTAGGCTTAGAGTGGGGGGGGGGGGGTGAATAAGCCTACCTTATCTTCAGATTTTTCTTTGTCTTCTATCGGCTCTCGGCTCATTTCTAACATCAGTAACCTTTTGGGAGGTTACTGATCAGAGTGGGTGCGGAAGTCTATTTCTGAGCCGAGTAGAAGATGTGCAGCTTATTACGGAGAATACATGTAATGTGGTAAGCAGATAAAGAAGCAAGCATGTATAGAGGTTCGAAGGTGGAGTAATCCTTCTACGTCCTCTCTTCCTCCTCTCAGGAGGAAACCTTTGTTAAGCTGGTTGATTTACATAGACCTATCTATTACAACCCACCCTTAACAAGTAAGTAGCAAGTCTTCACACAGATGCTTGCCTACTTTCCACACTGACCCACATAGGATCCTAATCTACCCACCCAGGGTCTTCACTTTCTCTCCTATAAAGTGGTAAACTCAGCAGGACTTTACTCCTCGCACTAAGTACTCCAAGACATCCCTTTAAGAAAGGTTAGTCTTCTTCTTCTTTAACTGGGTGCAGCAAGCTTGGCTTTCATTTGCAGATTGTTCTGCTGAAGCTTGTTGTTGAACTTGACTAACTGAGTGTGTGTCTTCTTGGGCTGTAGAGTGTTCGAGCTTTTCTTCTTTTCTGATTGAACACTCTTTTCCCCCTCTTTCTGTTTCTCTCTTTTAAGCCTTCTCTCTGATGAGCACTTCTCTCTTCTTTTGCGCTTCTCTCTGCAAGCTCGTATTTTTTGATGTGCTCGCTTTCTTCTCTCTTGCGCCCTTGCGCTCTCTCACACACCACTTCAGTCTTCAGTCCTCCTCTTCATAGGTTGTGAACTCTGTCCTTTGAAGATTGACAGATTTCCATTATTTGACGCGTCGCACTCCTGACACACGCCAACTTTTCGCTTTCCACGTGTCTTCTTCTGATTGACTCATCTTCTCTTTTCTCTTTATAAGTAACTTCTTGTGTCTACCGGTAACTTTTGACTTTCTGCCCATGCCTGCTTTGTAGCTCCCTCCTCTTGCTTCACTATGGAGCTTCCTTTTCTGGCTTGCTCCTTCAGGTGGTTTGAGGCGTCTGTAGCATGCAGCTCCTGCAGTATGCTTTCGGCATGGTCTTCTTAGGTAGCTTCCTTTCTCGATGTATTCTGCTTTCAGGTGGCGAGGTCCCTTCCAGTAGCTTCCTAAAGTCAATAGTATCCTTATTAGTTCATCAGATTCTTTTCTACCATTCTCTTCAGTATCCTTCCTTTTGATACTTTCTCTATTTCTTTTAATCTTCTGCAGTAACTCTATTGCAGTAACTTATCCTAAGATTGGTTATGCTTATTAGAGTTACTTTAAGGATTTATCTCATCAAAACATTCTTCAAACGTTTCCAACAATTTCCCCCTTTTTGATGATAACAAAACCTTTATACAGAAGATCAGAAGAACATAATCTCTAAAGCACAAAAAGCAGATGTATGATATAACAAGATTGAGCATGCTACTTTTATTTAAATCATATATAAGTCTAAAAGAAAGGGCACAAGGAATGTGCTTTTTAAGAACAAATGATTTTTATTTAGATAAGATATTCATAGTGCTACACAATTAAGTAAAGTACAATTAGTATCCTATCTAGATTCATTCTTCTATTCATCTTGATCTTTCCTTTCTTTCTTTTCCTCTTTTGCTTGTTGTTGTCTTCTTTCTTCTCTAGCTTTCTCGCTTTTGGGTGCAAGGGCGTGCTCCCAATCGGTTTTCCTCTTAGTCTAAAAAGAGAGAGAAAAAGGTGAAGAGAAGAGGCTTCCTCGGAAGAGAGTAGGTAAGCAGAAGGAAGAGTTCTGAAAAGAGGGAGAGAATGATGCAGTAGCTTGCTGCATCCTTTCTCTACAATCTTATCAGCTCCTCCTGCTAATAACACCATCTCAACTTCTTGAAAGAAAAAATCATCCAACATCCCCTCCAACATCTGTTGGAACCACCGGATCGCCGACTCTATGTAATTATCTAATTCGGGATTGAAAATATAATTAACATGCAACGGAAAAAAATTATACCTTTCACCGTAATAGGTGAAGATGAACTAGTTCTAAGGTCAGAACTACCAAACGAACGACGGACCTTGAACCTCACGATCTTCAGCCGTATTCCTATCCCTTCCTTTGAACGTCGTGTAGGCGACGATCTTCCAAAGGTTCAGAAATCTCACCTCCTCAGTTCTCTCTAGCGAATCTGTTTTTATTTGCGTGAGATTGAGAAAAAACGTAATCCAGGAGGCGCTGATATTAGGGTTACTTATAGGCTACAACAGGGACCCTGAGGAGGAATTAGGTTGGGCCTCCTGATGGGCTTGGCCGTCCCGTGTTCAGCCCGAACATCTCGCTTAAGTCCATCAATTATAACTCGGTCCACTAAAGAGTTATAATTGAACTACCGTCCTAATCCTATATTACAATATGGGCTCCTTTATTATGTGTACATTTCTTTCCCCGCGTTTAAGATATCGAATGTCGTTAAATTAAATAAGTTACTAACAACTTAATTAATTTACATCTAATTCCAAGAGTAGTACCACTCATCTTTATTATCATGTCGGATTAAATCCACCTGCAGGGTTTACATGATAATCCTTATGAGCTCCTCAAAGGGACATCCATCCTAAATAATTAGGACACGGATTTCTTCTATAATCAACAGCACACCATATAAACAGTGCTATCTCCCAATTCACCGAGCTAATTGATTTATTAATAAATCTCACCCATTGGCAAATTAAAGAAACAAACACTGAGTACACGTGCCCGATATTATATAGGGATTAAGAAGACGTACATCCATAATAACAGAGGTCTTATTCTTTTATATATAGTCAATACAAATCGAACAACCTCATATGGTCCTGCTCAATACATACAAAATGTACTAGTGTAACTTTATAGTCAAGATAGACTAATACAAAATTACACTACAACTGTTCCAATGGTTTGTCCAAATCCATCTTAGTTCTGAGCTATTATTTATAATCTATAAGGAACTAATAGCATGATCTTCTGTGTGACACCACACACCATGTTATCTACAGTATAGACTAATCTGGGCAATAGCAATAATATATATAACAAATATAAAATGCAAACATTTGATCACAATAAATCTCATATCATAAAGATGTTCATACAAAAACTAGGCTTATAGTATACATCCTATCAACATCTTCTTGTGGAGGGGCTGGAATCTTCTCTCCTCCTCCCATGGAAGACTTTTGATCTTCCATGATCCTTCGCAGTTTCTTCTCCCTTTTTGACATCATAAAAAATGAGCTGAAACTCTGGGGTGACTGGAGAGGGATCCTTTCACTCTCTCTCTAACATTTAAGAGGAGAACCTGGGTGCATGCCCTTAAGCTCCCTCGAGACTTAGGTAAGCAGAGAATATTAGAAGATCAAATCTTCTGAAATAGACTTGTTTAGAAAGTGTCAAGCATGAGAGGTGAATATATGTAATTTCAGGTGTGCATGGTATATTATTTGCAGAGAGTGTGTAGTGACAAATGAATGAAAAAAAGGGTTTCCAACAATCTGGTGCCATTTATGAACTAAGGATGAGAGAAAGAGGATATCTATATGCTTAATATAGAAAAAGGAGTGCATGTATATATAGGGTTAGAGATACTCCCTGTTGCAGTTAGATGTTCAAGGATCTCATTAACTGCTCCGTCGGTTTCCAATAAAGGTGTTGACAGTTTCTACAACTTTATGTCTTTTCTCCTTTGTATAAGATGATGTGGTCAACTACTAGATCTCCACCTTTAGATTCTTCTGATCGCATGGCTGAAATTATTCTAGGGTTCTGAAAAGGTAATCTATTTCTGGAAAGGTGATCCATTTTTTTGTTCGCACGTTACCGAGAAAAATTTTCGATAACTGCTCTATCTTGTAACCTCCAAGTAATCCCTTTTTCTAGCGATATATTGATAAGCTCTGATGTCTAGTAACCTAGTATCCAATATATTGGTGTCTAGCATCCTGATATCCAGCGACCTGGTGTTCAGCGATCTAGTGTCCAGCATCCTGGTATTTAGCGTCCTGGTTCCCAACGACCTAGTGTTCAGCGATCTAGTATCCAGCCCCTGGTATCTAGCATCCTGATATCTAGCGTCCTGCCATCCAGCAACCTAATTTCCAGTCAGCCTAGTATCTAGCATCCTGATGTCCAGCAACCTGCTATGCAGCGACCTAGTGTCCAATGTTCTGGTGTCTAGCATCCTTTTGTCAGAATTTATCTTTTTCCTTGATGAGTCCTTCTACCTTTTCTACTGACTTGATGACAAGTGTTCTGATATCTAGTAGTTTAGCATCCAGTAGCTCGATGTCTAGCGTCTTGGTGTATAACGTCCTGTTATCCCATGACCTATTATCCAGCAATCGGATGTTCAGCATCCTATAATCAAAGTTTGTCATTTTGTCATTGATTCCCCCTAAATTTAGTAGCACTTTTTCAGAGGTACCTGCAAAACAAATATGCTTGTGTAGGTGCTCACACGAGTATGAGTCCTTTTGGGTTAAGTTTCTTTTCAGAAGCTAAGGTTTTCTTTACAGCCCATTGTTGCTGTAGAGAGAGTTTTAGCTCTTTCAAGACCTTTAAAGAGCAAAAAGTGACACAAGTAAGGTAGACAAAATCCTTTCCCACTTTGGAGTTGCTGCTCTGCTTGATCATCTCAGTGTTATTGTAGACTTTTTACAGCGTACCCATATCCCTTGGGTTACTCCAATGATTTTAGCTCTTATGCTTGTCAAGATACCTTATGTTGTGCTAGAAGTTCCCCCTTACTTTAGGATTCCTCTTTCTTAGGATGTAGGGTCACTTTCAGCACTGTCTTAAGTATCTTCATGAGAAAGTGAAGCATTCTTATATGAAAATAAACATGCATGCTTCCTTCTCAATTTCAAGTGACAATAATTTTAAGCCTAATATCTTCACTTTTGAAGATTCTTTTCTTTGGCTTCTTGGACATTTAAAACTAGTCACTTGAGTTCCTTACCAAAATAAACATGAGCAAGACCAGAATAATAAAAACACAAGTTTTGAATGAGGTACCTGATCATCGTTGTTCCTTTAGAAGGTTATGTCCTCTTTCATTCTTGTTTCTGTCTGGAGTTTGGAGTAATGTTCTTATTTTTACTCCTTTGCTTGACATCCTCAGCATTTTCCTTCATGGTTGCTTGTTTGTCCATTGCAACATATTTTTTTTGTTGATCAGCTCCATGTTGGTGTGCTCCGTGATGAGTAGGGACTTTGCTCCTTGTGTATGGCTTCCTTCTTCGTAGCCCTTCCTTCGGTAGATTGATGTTCCCCCTCAATAACAACTTTTCTTCACAACACAGCTTGATTTTCTATCTTTTAGCTGTTTGTTGTCTTCACATCAATGAATTCCTTTAAAAAGGCAATGAGGTGATCTTTGATGTGAGGGGGAGAGAAAGAGAGAGATTTTCTGAAGAGAGCTTCTTCACAGATGGGATCTGGATAGATCGATTAAATCTTTTATTTCATCCATGTGCTCTGATACCACTTGCTAATATCAGATTGACCATTGAGCAGGGATGAATAATCCACCGGCTCTGATACCACTTGTTGGTATCAGATAAATTAGCTGGTGGATGCTTTAGTCCAACCTGCTCTGATACCACTTTTTGGTCCCAAAACTACTGTTGGTAGGGTTAGAGGAGGGGTAAATAAGCCTACCTTATCCTCAGATTTTTCTTTAACTTCTATCGGCTCATTTCTAACATCAGTAAGAGTGGTTGCGGAAGTATATTTCTGAGCCGAGTAGAAAATGTGCAGCTTATCAGAGAGAATACATGAAATGTAGTAAGCAGATAAAAACGCAAGCATGTATAGAGGTTCGAATGTGGAGTAATCCTTCTACGTCATTTTTTCCTCCTCTTAGGGGGGAACCTTTGTTAAGCTGATTCTTTTACATAGACATATCTATTACAACCCACTCTTAACATGTAAGTAGCAAGCCTTCACATAGATGCTTGCCTATTTTCCACACTGACCCACACAGGATCCTAATCTACCCACCCAGGGTCTTCACTTTCTCTCCTAAAAAGTGGTAAACTCAGCAGGACTTTACTCCTAGCATTGAGTACTCCAAGACCTCCCTTTTAAAAAAGGTTAGTCTTCTTCTTCTTCAACTTGGTGCAATAAGCTTGGCTTTCATTTGCAGATTGTTCTACTGAAGCTTGCTGCTGAACTTGACTAATTGGGTGTGCGTCTTCTTGGGGTGTAAAGTGTTTGAACTTTTCTTCCTTTCTTCTACTTTGATTGAACACTCTTTTCTTCTCTGAACTTCCCCCTCTATCTGCGTTTCTCTCTTTTAAGCCTTCTCTTTGATGAGCTATTCTCTCTTCTTTTGCGCTTCTCTCTGCGATCTTGTATATTCTGATGTACTAGCTTTCTTCTCTCTTGCGCCCTTGCGCTCTCTCACGCACCACTTCAGTCTTCAGTCCTCCTCTTTATAGGTTGTGAAATCTTCCCGTCGAAGGTTGAGAGATTTCCATCATTTGACGCGCCGCACTCCTGACACACTCCAGCTTTTCGCTTTCCACGTGTCTTGTTCTGATTGACTCCTCTTCTCTTTTCTCTATACCGGTAACTTCTTGTGTACACCGGTAACTTTTAACTTTCTGCCCATGCCTGCTTTGTAGCTCCCTCTTCTTATTTCACTCTGGAGCTTCCTTCTCTAGCTTGCTCCTTCAGGTGGTTTAAGGCGTCTGTAGCATGTTGTTCCTGCAGTATGCTTTCAGCATGGTCTTCTCAGGTATCTTCCTGTCTCGCTGTATTCTGCTTTTGGTGAGGTCCCTTCTAGTAGCTTCCTGAAGTCAATAGTATCCTTATTAGTTTATCAGATTCTTTTCAACCATTCTCTTCAGTATCATTCCTTTTGATACTTTCTCTATTTCTTTTAATCTTCTGCAGTAAATCAATTGCAGTAACTTATCCTAAGATTGGTTATGCTTGTTAGAGTTACTTGAAGGATTTTTCTCATCAAAACATTCTTCAAACGTTTCCAACACAAAACATGTAATAGATTAGGGCCTAGGATCCTATGTATTAAGATTCTATTGTAAAATCTCTAGTATAAGATCAAGAGGCTTGATGATCAAGACTAAAACTTGAAGACCTTGCTGCATAAGGAAAACCTTAAAGATTGAATAAAGTATAAGTCAATGCAGCAGGCTGCTTGGAAAGGATACTAGTCGCTCACTGCACAAGGATGCTGAGTTTGCTAGCTGAATGAGAGACAAGTAAGGAGGAAGCAAACAACCGTGGAAGAAGATGCTGAAGAAGTCAAGCGAATGAGTAAGAAAGGAAGCTCGCTTCATCAACCAGACGACCCTTCAGATAGAAGCAAAGAAGGAAAGAGGATCTACTCTTTAAACCAAAGGAATAACAATGACCAGGTACCTCGTTCTAATTTGATTCTTATGTTTTGGGTATCGATTATTTTTTATCTTGTGAAGAAACTCAAGTGTCTACAAGAAAACCAAAGACTAAGGAAGCCAAAGAAAAAAATCTTCAGAAGATTGAAGATATTAGGCTTAAAAATTTTGGTCACTTGACTTGAGAATGAAAAGGGAAGCTGGTACGTTGATTCCAGACAAGAAAGCTTCACCTTCATGCAAACCTCAAAAGTAACCTAAAATAGAACTGAAAGTGACCCTACTTCTTCAAAGAGTGAACCACAAAGTAAGGGGGAACTTCCAGTATAAATCAAGTTAACTTAGCAGACAAAAGAGTTAAATCCTTGAAGAAACCTAATGGATATGGGTATGCTGTAAAATGTCTGCACCAATCTGACTTTCCTGAGGAAACTAAGAAAAAACAGCAACCCATAAAATGAAAGATGCATCAAAGAGGACGATAGCTCCCTATCATTCAGTTTTGAAAAGCTCACTCCTTGTGAGCTTGTATTGTTACTCTGATACCTTGCCTTTGTCTTCTGTTGATTTCTCTTGCTCTGGTATAAGCTTATGTTCATAAATAAAATCTAATAAGTCTTTGATCCTCTTAAAGGAGTTTTGTCATCATCAAAAAGGGGGAAATTGTAAGGAACATTGTATAGATTTTGATGAAGACAAAACATGTAATAAATTAGGGCCTAGGATCCTATGTATTTAGATTCTGTTGTAAAATCTCTAGTATAGGATTAGGAGACTTGATGATCAAGACTAAAACTTGAAGATCTTGCTGCATAAAGAAAACCTTAAAGATTGAATAAAGTATAAGTCAATGCAGCAGGCTACTTGAAAAGGATATTGGACGCTCACTGCACAAGGATGCTGAGTTTGCTAGCAGAATGAGAGATAAGTAAACTAAAGCCTACTGAAGAACCATAAAGCTTAACCAACCTGCTCGGAAGCAGTTACCTCGAAGTACGTGTACAAGATTTATGTTAGGCACAACCGCAAACTCATCCAATCAGAAGATGTCATGTAATAAAGTAAAAAAGGAAGTTTGAAGGAATGTCAGACTGAAGTATGACGATTGCAGCAACATAGATGTACAATCACAACAACTATGTACGGACTAATCAAAAGAATAGGCCACATCACCTCGAACATGCTGCAAGGAGGAAGTTCTCTCTAACGGGCAGATTTCTCCCTCGCCTATAAATAGAAAAAGACTGGAACTTGAAGATTACTTGAAACCCGAACGCACAATCTCTTAATCTTTAGAAGTTTCAAGTCCAGTCTAACAACAAGTAATCCTTAGATTTGAGAGCTTAATCGTTTCTAAGCTTGCTGCCTGTGTTGTTGAATTCTTTCTTTTATTAGACTGTAAAGGAGTTGCTTGATCAGATGGTGTTCCTAATCAAGTATTTACGTTCTTAGTAGAAGAACAAGAGCTTTGTGTGGGCTAGTTTAGTTTGGTCACTGTGCAGTAACCCTGTGTGAGAGAGACTGACAGTTCTTGTTAGGTTTAGGTTGTCTAAGTGAGGCTTGTGTAAATCGACCGTTTGACCAAACAAAGTTCCTCCTTGTGTAGGAGAAGAGAGGATGTAGAAGGATTACTCCACCTTCGAACCTCTATAAATCGATGTGTTAATTGTTAGTTGGGACCAACAATCAATATGGTTGGTTCTTGAGTGGAAGACAGGATTGTGGGTTATTGTTATGGCAATTGTGTTGTCACACATGATTGGAGTTTCTTTTTCTTCAATGCCATAGTCTCCGAGTTGTTGCTTTATCCATAGGATTTGGCACAATAGCTTCCTGCAGCAACATACTCAGCTTCTGCAGTGGATGTAGCAATGGAGGTTTGCTTCCTGCAGAACCAAGAGACAAGTTTATTGCCCAAGATTTGGCAAGTTCCACTTGTGCTTTTCCTATCCACTCTGCAACCTGCAAAGCCAGAATCTAAATATCCTTTTAAGTTGAATCCTCCTTCTTTTGGATACCATAGGCCAACATCTTGAGTCCCTTTAAGATATTTGATAATCCTCATGGATACTTTGTGACATCGACATCCTCTTCAGTAACCTTCCTTTTGACACTTTCTCTATTTCTTTTAATCTTCTGTAGTAACTCTTATTGCAGTAACCTATCCTAAGATTGGTTATGCATATTTAGGGTTACTTTAAGGATTTGTCTCATCAAAACATTCTACAAATGTATCCAACAAGAACAGCTGGGTGTGGGATGGCTCCTGCATCTCCTTGTCTATCAGCTGCTTCATCCACTGCCCTGGCAAACAATGGGTTAACTTTTGTAATTCTAGGTTGTCCTTCAATGATGACGTACCACATTTCATCATGCATGGCCGACAAATGTCCCTGCATGTGAATTTTCCAATCATCATATTCGTCAATGGAGAACATAGGTATTTTATGAGAGTCCATGATGATTATGCTTATGATAGAAAGTGGGGTTTTCAGAAAGGAAAAGGGATCAAGGATTGATCAGTTAGATCGGACTATTAATCCAACCTGCTATGATACCACTTGTTGGTCCCAAGTGGTAGTAGGCTTATGGGGGGGGGGGTGAATAAGCCTACTCAAAATTTTAAATCTTTTCTTCTAGAAAAGACACATAGGCAGTTTGTTAAGCACTAACTGCCCTGAAGGTTACTACTTGAGCAGTTACCTTAAACTTTTAATATAGAATGAGATTTTATGCACAGCGAAATTACTTTTCAAGCAAAGCTTCTTTCTGAAAACAGATATTATGCTTATAGATGATATGAAAAAGATAAGAGCAGATAAGCAATAATATCAACAAGATTTATGAAAACAACACAGTAAAAAACACAGTGATATATAGAGGTTCAAGGGTGGAGTAATCCCTCTGCGTCCTCTCTTCTCCTACACAAGGAGGAACTTTTGTTAGGTCAAATGATTGATTTACACAAGCCTCGCTTAGACAACCTAAACCTAACAAAGACTATCAGTCTCTCCCACATAGGGTTACTGCACAGTGAACAAACTTCTCTAGCCCACACAGAGCTCTTGTTCTTCTACTAAGAACGTAAATACTTGATCAGAAACACCCTCTGATCAAGCAACTCCTTTACAGTCAAATGAAAGAAAGAAATCAACAACACATATAGCAAGCTTAGAAACGATTGAGCTCTCAAAGATAAGGATAGCTTGCTGCTAGACTGGACTTGAAACTTCTATGTATTTGTAGATGATCTTTTGATAGCTTGAGCGTTTTGATCGCAAGAGTTTCAGGTACGATTCTTGTGCCAGTCTTCCAATATTTATAGGTGTTTTGACTTTTTGTCCGTTGGAGAGGGTGAGCCTTCTTTGTAGCTTTCGTAGATCAGAGCGACAGTTTCTGCTTTATTCGTACACTGATCGTTGAAGATTTATATGACTGATGTTGCTATCGCCATACCTAGTCTGACTTCCCTGCAGACTTCCTTTTAGTTTTTTGATACGTAACATCACTTGATTAGTTGCAAATGCAGCTTGTGCCTAACGTTAACCTCGTACACGTCTTTCGAGGTAACTGCTACTAAATCAGGTTGCTGATGCTTCCTGATGCCTCAGTTATTTTCAGTTCCCTTTTATCCATCTGGCAGTTAGTAACCTTAGTGTCTTCGGGTAGTGCGGCCAGTATCCTTTTTGAGCAGCCTGCTGTTGATATGTATTTTTGTATTTTTTTCGGTTTATATGCAGTAGGGTCATCATGCTCCATTCTTTTGATCTTCAAACATCCTGTTCATATACTTAGAGATATTTTACAATGGAATCTAATACATAGGATCCTAGACCCTAATCTATTAATGTTTTGTCATTCATCAAAATCCAATACAATGTTCCTTACAGTTTCTCATAACTAATCCAGATTCATCAAGCTTTTTCTTGAATACCCACTTGGTTCCGATGACTCCTTGATGCGATGGTCTAGGTACAAACTTTCATACTTGATTGTTTTTCGAATCTGTTTAGTTCTTCTTGCATTGCTTGAATCTAGTTGATATCTTCAAGTGCTTCCTCTATCGACTTAGGAAGCTTGTAAAATATACTTCATAAGGAATTTCTCTTCTTGTTCTTACACCGACTCTTGGATCACCAGTGATGAGATCTTTTCGATGATTCCTTAGCCATGTTCTATCAGGATTTGTATACTCCTGTCTTTCTTCAACATCTTTAGGTTCCAATGCAGTAGAATCTTCGTTATCAGGATGTTCTGCATCCTGTTCAGCTGTATGTTGTTCTTCTGTATGCTGTATTACTGCATCTTGGTTTGCTGTAACCTGTCTTTCAACTTCTGAAGTTGATGCATCAAAGTTTCTTTCTTTGTCAACCCTTTTTAGAGAGAATGAGAAGATGAGAGCTCTCTATATAAGAAACTTGGGTTTTAGGATTGATTCCTTCAGATTCCTTCTTCAGATCATCTATCTCAACTACATTACAATGTGGTTCATCAAAGACCACATGTACAAACTCTTCCACCATGAGAGTTCTTTTGTTAAATACTCGAAAGGCTTTGCTCATGGAAGAGTATCCAAGGAATACAACTTCATCTGTCTTAGCATCAAATGCTTTAAGGTGTTCTTTTCCATTGTTCAGTACATAGCACCTGCATCGAAACATGTGAAGGTATGCTACACTTGGAGAGTATCCATACCAAATTTTATAGGGTGTCTTGCTCTTTGTTGATTAAACACCGATTTTGCGAGTAGCATGCAGTGTTAGTAGCTTCAGCCCAAAATCTTTTAGGCATAGCAGCTTCTACAAGCATTGTCCTTGCAACTTCTTTAAGGGTTCTGTTCTTTCTTTCAGCTACACCATTTTGTTGAAGGGTTCTTGCAGCTCAATACTCGTGCTGAATTCCCTTCTCTAGGTAGTACTTTTTGATAAATTTATTGGTAAATTCAATGCCTCCATCAGTCCTGATCTTCATAATATTTGAGTTCTTCTCATTCTGAATCTGTTGGTCCTGAAAAGTAACTGGTAGTAGGCTTAGGGGGGGTGAATAAGCCTACTAAACCATCACACATTTTTCTTTCTACATCTATCGGTTTTTTCTTATGTCAGTAACCTTTTGAGAGGTTACTGATCAGAGTGAATGCGAAAGCCTTTTTCTATGCATGGTAGAATATGTGCAATATGTTAGAGAGAGTGTATGCATGGCAGTAAACAGATAAAGACACAAGCATGTATAGAGGTTCGAAGGTGAAGTAATCATTCTACGTCCTCTCTTCCTCCTCACAGGAGGGAACCTTTGTTATGTTTGTTGAATTACATAGACCTATCTATTACAACCCACCCTTAACTGGAAAGTAGCAAGCTTTCACACAGATATTTACCTACTTCCCTGATCCACACAGGATCCTACTCTACACACCCAGGGTCTTCACTTTCTCCTCGAAAGTGGTAAACTCAGCAGGACATTACTCCTCGCACTGAGTACTCCGAGACAACCTTGTAGAGAGGTTTATCTCTTTTTTCTTCAACTGGGTGCAACAAGCTTGGCCTTCATATGTAGACTGTTTCTACTGCAGCTTGCTGCTGACTGGTAGACTGGGTGTGTGTCTTCTTGGGGTGTGGAGTGTTCGAGCTCTTATTCTTTTCTACTGCTCTTTGTGAACACTCTCTACTCTTCTTAACTTCTCCCTTTTACTGCCCTTCTCTCTTTTTATGAGCCTTGAGCTCTTATCTCTTCTCTTGCGATTCTCTATGCGAGCTTGGATATTCTGATGGCTCGTCTTCTTCTTTCTTGTACACTTGGTGCTTCTCTCACACACTTGGCTTGTTCTCTCACTCACACATATTTCAGTCTTCAGTCCTCCTCTTTATAGGTGGTGAAATCTGCCCGTTGAAGGTAGACAGATTTCTGACATTGACGCGCCGCACTCCTGACACACGACAACTTTTCCCTTTCCACATGTCTTCTTCCGGTTGGCTCCTCTCTTTCTTCTCTCTACCGGTAACTTCTTTTGTTTACCAGTAACTTTGACTTTCTGCCCATGCCTGCTTTGTAACTTCCTCCTCTGGCTTCACTCTGGAGCTTCCTACTTCTGGCTTGCTCCTTCAGGTGGCTTCGAGGCTTCTGTAGCATACTGCTCCCTGCAGTATGCTTTCAGCATGGTCTTCTCAGGTAGCTTCCTGGCTCGCTGCATTCTTCTTTGGCGAGGTCCTTTCTTCCAGTAGCTTCCTGTTAGTCAATAGTATCCTTATTAATTCTAGATTCTTTTCACCCATACTCTTCAGTATCCTTCCATTGACACTTTCTCTGTTTCTTTTAATCTTCTGCAGTAACTCTATTTGTAGTAACTTATCCTAAGATTGGTTATACTTATAGAGTTACTTTAAGGATTTGTCTCATCAAAACATTCTACAAATATATCTAACAATTTCCACCTTTTTTATGATGACAAAACCTTTTCACATAAGATGAAAAAAATACAATCTCTTAAGCACATAAAGCATATTTAAAGCATGGCACAAACTAGCATACTACTTTCAAACACAAATCTCATATAAGTCAAGATGAAAGTGCATAAGGAATGAGCAATTCATTCTTCTATTCTTCTTGCTCTTTCCTATCTTTATTTTCCTCTTTAGCTTCTTGCGAGCTTATATCTCCTCTAGCTCTTCCCGCTTTTGGGTGCAAGGGCCTGCTCCCAATTGATTTTCCTCTTATTCTAAAGAGAGAGAGAATTAAAAGTGAGGAGAAGAGTCTTCTTCGGAAGAGAGTAGTGAAGCAGAGGAAGAAATCTGAGAAGATAGAGAGAATGACACAGTAGCTTGCTGCTACCTTTCATTCTCCATAACCTCACGAACTCCTCCTGTTGCTACACCAGCTCAACTCCTTGTAAGCAAGAAGATTCTAATTTCCCTTCCAACATCTCCTTGCGGAAGTGTGGACGGGTTTGAATCTTCTCTTCTCCCTCATGGAAGATCCATGATTCTTCGCAGTTTCTGGTATCAAGAAGAGTCTTCGGAAGAGAGTAGTGAAGCAGAGGAAGAGATCTGAGAAGATTGAGAGAATAACACAGTAGCTTGCTGCTGTCTTTCATTCTCCATAACCTTACGAAGTCCTCCTGTTGCTACACCAGCTTAACTCCTTGGAAGCAAGAAGATTCTAATTTCCCTTCCAACATGTCCTTGCGGAAGTATGGATGGGTTTGAATCTTCTCTTCTCCCTCATGGAAGATCCATGATCCTTCGCAGTTTCTTCCCCCTTTTTGACATCATAAAAAATGAGCATAAACTTGGGGGTGACTGGAGAAGGATCCTTTAAACTCTCTCTTTCTGCTTAAGAGGAGAATCTGGGTGCAGACCTTCGAGCTCCCTCAAGACTGAGGTGAGAGGAGAATACTAAAAGATCAAGTCTTCTGAGGGATACTTGCTTAGCAAGAGTTTAGCATGAGAGATGAACATACGTGATTTGGTTTGTGCTTGGTTGATTATTTGCAGAGAATGTGTCTTTTGGAAGAAATGAAGAGAAGGGTTTCCAACAGTCTGGTTCCATGAAATGCAGGGATAAGAGAGAGAGAGAGAGGACATCTTTTTATGTTTTATGAAGAATAAGAGTGCATATATTTATAAGGATAGAATTACTCCCTGTTGCAGTTTGGATCTTTAAAGATCTCATTAACTGCTCCGCCGGTTTCCAAGGCTGATGTTGACAGTTTCCACAGCTTTAAGTCTTATCTTCAGATTTGATTGCGTCTGTGGTCAGCGGTTAAATCTTCACCCTTGGATTTTTCTAATCGTGCGGTTGGAGTTCTTTTAGGGTTTTAGAAAAAGTAGTCTATTTCTGGAAAAGGCGATGTCTTTAAAGTGTACGCATGTTACCAAGAAATATTTTCTCAGTAACTGGTTTAACGTGTAATATTTAAGAGATCTCTTTATCCAGTTTTGATGATAAGTTCTGACTTCAAGTAACCTAGTATCCAGAATATTGAAATCTAGTGTCCTAATACACAGCGACCTAGTGTTCAGCGATCGAGTATCCAGCTACTCGGTATTTAGCGTCCTGTTGCCCAGCGACCTAGTGTTCAGCGATCTAGTTTCCAGCCCCTGGTATCTAGCATCCTGATATCTAGCGTCCTGCCACCCAGCGACCTAATTTCTAGTCAGCCTGGTCTCTAGTATCCTCATGTCCAGCATCCTGCTATTAGTGACCTAGTTTTTAATATTCTGGTGTCTAGCGTTTCTTTTAGTCAGAACTTTATCTTTTTCAATTAGGCCCTTCTACCTTTTCTATTGACTTAATGACAAGTGCTCTGATTTCTAGTAACTTAGTATTCAGTTAGCTTGGTATCTAGTGTTTGGGTGTACATCGTCCTGTTATCCCATGACCTAGTATCCAGTATCCGGATGTTCAGCATCCTATAGTCAGAGTTTGTCATCTTGTCAATGGTTCCCCCTAAATTTACTAGTTCTTTGTCAGATGTACCTGCATAACGATAAACATGTATAGGTACTCATACAAGTATGAGTCCTTCTTGTTTTCTTTCAGAGCTTAGACTATCTTTACAGCATATATTGTAGAGAGAGTTTTGGCTTCTTCAAGACTTTTGAAGATCAAGGAGTGATAATGTGTGCATGTATATATAATCAAATCAAGATAGACAAAGATATAGTAAGCAAAATTATTATTTAGAAAAAAAAGTTTTTTTTTTCTGGAGTTGTTATTCTGCCTGATTCCTTATGGAATGTCAATTTGTTGCAGACTTTCTATAGCGTACCCACACTTGGGTTACTCCAAGGATTTTAACCTTTTTGCCTTCAAAGCTTCCTAAATTTGTACTGGAAGTTCCCCCTTACTTTGTGGTCTTCTCTTTTAAGATGTGGGGTCACTTATCAGTACTATTCCAGGTTACTTTGAGGCTTAGCATGAGAAGATAAAGCATTATGATATGAAACTAAAACATGCAGGCTTCCTTCTCATTATTAGAATCAAGTGACAACGGTTTAAAGTTCATTATTATAGAAAATAGTCACTTGAGTTCTTTGACAGAAAAAGACATGATTATGACCAGAAATAAAGAGTACAGAATTGGAACGATGTACCTGGTCATTTTTGTTCTTTTAAAAGAGTAGGTCCTCTTTTATCTTGTTTCTGTCTGGAGTGAGCTTCTTCTTCTTACTCCTTTGTTTGACATCCTTAGCATCTTCTTCTTTACGTTGTTGATGTCAGCTTCCTTTGTCTACTCAGGAGCAAGTCTTCTTTGTTGATCAGCTCCATGTTGGTCTCCTCCATGATATATAAGGACGTTGCTCCTTTGTGCATGGCTTTCTTTTTCGCAGCTTGTTGTTCCCCCTCAGAAACAGTTTTTCTTCACAACACAACTTAATTTTCTCTATCTTTTAGCTATTTGTTATCTTCACATCAATCATATCATTTTGGAGATAAAGGCATTGAAATGATCTTTGATGTGAGGGTGAGAGAGAGAGAGAGAGATATATTGAGAGAGGTTTCTTTCACAAATGGGATCTGGATAGATCGATTAAATCCTTTGTTTCATCCATCTGCTCTGATACCTGTTGTTGGTATCAGATTGACCATTGAGCAATGTCACGCCCACTTTTTATAATAGATTTTATATCAAAAGACCTGAAAAAGGACGTGTGCATTTTTTCTTTCTTTTTCTTTTTAAAACATAACCCTCTTTGCACACGAAACCGTTTAGGATTATAACAAGCTTCATTGCATACATACCATAATATTAAACTCGACTCACAGATATATTTACATACTTATACATATCAGAGTATGAAGATAAAACGGAAGTTTAACAAATATTAAAGCAAAATAGGTTCATAACATATAGCTTAGCCCAACAGGTCGTCATCCATGTACACCATCTCTGATCTCGTAGGAACTCAACATAGCATCAGTAAGTCCATGAACTTACGCATAATTTCATTTACCTACAATGCATGAACTATATGAGCTAAAGCTCAGTAAGCAGAAATTATGCATGTGCATAACATGAATGATATGCATGATGCTCATGATGCATGTTAATGAATCAAAAACATTTCTTTCAAAATCATTTTCTTTCATTGGGCCCTTGACCACCCTCTACTAGGCACCGGATTGAGCTCAACATAATATCATTCATCATAGCCATATCCATGTCTCACATGCCACCGGCTGAACAATCAAGCCATATCCATGTCTCACATGCCACCGGCTAAGCATTTATCATTAATAGCCATATCCATGTCTCACATGCCACCGGCGGAGTAAATCCAGCCTATCCATGTCTCACATGCCACCGGCTAAACATATAGTATTGGTAGCCACATTCATGTCTCACATGCCACCGGCGGAGTGAATCCAGCCTATCCATGTCTCACATGCCATTGGCTACCCCATATAATATAAGCATGACTTTCATGCCTCGGTGAACTAGTAGGGGTCAATAAAATATTTTTCTTCTTAAAATCATTTCGTGCATGTAAAATGCAATTACCTTCATCATTTGAATATGCACGTGTTGATGCTCGTGAATAACATTCACAATGCAATCCATATATTTCACCATAGCATCAATTATCAAGGATACATAAACTCATATAATATCAATCAATCGAATATAACACGAAATACTATGTTCATGCATTGTAGTTGCAAATGAATTTCTACTTACCTTATCTCCGGAACTGGTTATTCTGAAACCTTTTTATCTCTCAAGCCAATACAATTAATCTAGAATTATAAGTAGTATCTTATTGTTAAATCAGTGATATTAACACCCTGCTTAAATAACTTTAGAAACAAAGTTTATCATTTGGAGGCACGAGTGACTGCCCTTGAAAATCAAATTGAGGAAACGGAAAGAGCATTACAATATACACAAATGCCTGGAATCATGACATTCAAATGCATGAGGAAAGAGAGATAGCCTTTAATAATCAGATTGCTGCAATTAGAACTCGTTTTCTTGATCTAGCAATGGCAATTCCAAATTTAGAAATAGTACGAGATAATCAAGAAGCACATCCTATACCAGAAGCCCCCGCCATGGTGGAAGAAGAAGAGGACCCTGAAGAAGTGGAAGTTAACATAGATCATAATGGAGATGGAGTAGATAATGAAGAACAAAGTGACGCATCTACCCTAGAAGACTGAAAATAGTTTGTAGTTGATACTTTTGTGTCTAGAATGGAGTACTGATCATAGCTTTCAGTATATATTTTGGTGTTAGATAAGTGGCCTAGTACTGAAAGTGAGAAAATATTTGTAGCTTTCAGTATATATTTTGGTGTTAGATAAGTGGCCTAGTACTGAAAGTAAGAAAATATTTCTGTAGATTACAATATAGTACAGTGTAAGAGTACCATATTTTGTAGAATATATGTTAATTATGCTCTTATAAGTATCATGTTAAAGTCAGCTTGCTATTATTATGTAAATTTGATCCCATGTCATGAGTCCAATATAACATAGGATAATATTCTATAAAAAAAAAAAAAAATTATTAGCAACACGATATGACATAATTAGTACTAACAGTAATTAGCAATAGTTGGTATACCAATTGTTTATAACTTATGGAGTATATTACTACAATCAGACATAAGGATGGAATTAAGATACTACACTAGTATTAAGGACATTAGTAATAGATAAATAAATACATACATATATATATATGTGTGTATGTAAATGTATGTATAAATAGTAATATATGCTATTACTTACAACAGAGCTTGTTAAATGTTTAAGCAATTACATTCAGAAGGAGAATAATTTAATTGTATTAAATAGTTAATCTAGTGGTTCTTTGATCAGGTATGTATGTGTATTGCTTATAAATAAATAAATAAATAAAGGAAATTGACTAGTCATAATATTATGGAAAAAAAAAATGATTTAGTGCAAGAAGCCACATTTCAGAAAGACTAGAGGATGATATGAGATTTAAATATACATAATTTTTCAGGTAGGCTAAATTTCGAGGACGAAATTTTATAAGGAGGGATGTAATGTAATACCCGAAATCCTTTATATTTATTGCACATATAATTCAAGTAGTATATCCATCATTTATTAATGGGTCTTCCATTATGGTTCTTTTTAAAATTTGAATTAATATTACAAAGTTAATGGCATATCAAATAAAACTCAAAACAATTATAAGGTTGAATTAATATATACTTATATACGAATATATATGTATATGTATCTTTTGTAGAATACTTAATTAATAAAGAATTAAATGAATGGTGATTTTTATTGTCTACTAAGCACTGCACTCGAATCAATACAAGGGAAATAGTATTAGTGTCATCTACTCTCATCATTGATATTATAGCTAGGCTACGTGCTATTCCTTAGATATGAAATTAAAAAGAGATCAATAGTCCAGCTGTATGCTAATGATTTCATATATATATATATATATATATATATATATATACAATGAGAGAAAGGGGCAGGAGAGGGTTGGAAGAGAGAATAGTGGAGGAAAATGATGAGGTAAATTCATACACCATGAATATTGATTATTTTCTTGAATCGTTTTCTTGATAGCTTATAATTAATAACTAGTTAATTTCTTAGGCAAATATATAAGTTGTAAAATGGAACAGTTTTAGATTATTATGTTTATATAGTCGAGAGTGTATCACTCTATGAATATATATATATATATATAAATATATGTATGTTTTAGAAAAGAAAAGTTTTCTGCATTATTAATTATTGAAGTATTAATTATTAGTGAAAATCTAGTTATTATGGAATAGATAGGAAATTACAAGAGTTTGATGGTTTGTTTATTTAATATGCGTAAGCACATGTGTATACTTATAGCATTCAAGTTTGAATTTTAGTGGTTTAATTTATGGAATATACAAGAGTTAACAAAAATCAGCAATCATTATGGTGTATCTAATTGTTAGTCAGAAAAATAAATAATAAGAATTTATTTGAATGATGTAATAGGCGTAGTTAATAAAAGCATATATATATATATATATATATAGTCATAATTATATATATACACTTTTCAAAATTACCGAATATATGTAAGTATGGATAAAGTGTTTCGTTAAACAAAAATGCAAAGGTTACAAAGTTTATTTATCCCTATTTATCATTTCAATTAACTACAATTTTACACCGTGTATAGGATCATCGAGCTTTGGAGTTGAAATTTAGTTTGAATATAAGATCTTCAGAAGAAGCATCTAATCTTCTGAGTATAAGATACCAATTTCTGGACTCTGAGGTAAGTAGAAATTCATTTGCAACTACAATGCATGAACATAGTATTTCGTGTTATATTCGATTGATTGTTATTATATGAGTTTATGTATCCTTGATAATTGATGCTATGGTGAAATATATGGATTGCATTGTGAATGTTATTCACGAGCATCAACACGTGCATATTCAAATGATGAAGGTAATTGCATTTTATATGCACGAAATGATTTTAAGAAGAAAAATATTTTATTGACCCCTACTAGTTCACCGAGGCATGAAAGTCATGCTTATATTATATGGGGTAGCCAATGGCATGTGAGACATGGATAGGCTGGATTCACTCCGCCGGTGGCATGTGAGACATGAATGTGGCTACCAATACTATATGTTTAGTCGGTGGCATGTGAGACATGGATATGGCTATGATGAATGATATTATGTTGAGCTCAATCCGGTGCCTAGTAGATGGTGGTCAAGGGCCCAAGGAAAGAAAATGATTTTTGAAAGAAAGGTTTTTGATTCATTAACATGCATCATGAGCATCATGCATATCATTCATGTTATGCACATGCATAATTTCTGCTTACTGAGCTTTAGCTCATATAGTTCATGCATTGTAGGTAAATGGAATTATGTGTAAGCCAATGGACTTACTGATGTTGTGTTGGGTTCCTACGAGTTCGGAGATGGTGTACATGGATGACGACCTGTTGGGCTAAGCTATATGTTATGAACCTATTTTGCCTTAAAGAGTATTCCGCTAATATTTATTAAACCTTCGTTTTATCCCCGCACTCTGATATGTATAAGTATGTAAATATATCGATGAGTCGAGTTTAATATTATGGTATGTATGCGATGAAGCTTGTTATAATCCTAAATAGCTTCGTGGGCAAAGAGGGTTATGTTTTAAAAAGAAAAAAAAATGCACACGTCCTTTTTCAGGTCTTTTGATATAAAATCTATTATAAATATTACTATGTAAGAAAAGTGGTCGTGACAAGCAAGGATGAATAATCCACCGGTGATTGTCACTCTTCAGTATCCTTCCACTGACACTTTCTCTGTTTCTTTTAATCTTTTGCAGTAACTCTATTTGTAGTAAGTTATCCTAAGATTGGTTACACTTATAGAGTTACTTTAAGGATTTGTCTCCTCAAAATATTCTACAAATATATCTAACAGAATCCTTTTCATGAACTCTGGAAGCTTTGATTGCGTTTCTGACTTCTTTGCTAGAAAGATTATCTAGGAAAACCTTGAGTAATCATCAATGATTATAAGGGAGTATGTCTTCCCGCTCAGACTTGTAGGATCAATGGGGTCAAAGAGATCCATGAGTAGCAGATCCAAGATCTTGAATGATGATCGTTGCAACTTTTTCTTGCAGGAAACTTTGATTTGCTTTCCGTTTTGACATGCTCCACATATGCTTTCCTTTTCGTATGCAATGTTAGGTAATCCTCTCACAAGTCCTTTCCTGGTTACATTTGAGGTTATAACATCACACTTCGGAACATCTTCTTCAACCGCAAGTTCTTCCATCTTTTCTTTGAGAAAAAAACTTCTCCTTTGATGAATTTTGGGTCTCTACTTGATTTCTCTTTGTGAGGTTCATCAATCTTGTTATATCCTATCCCAAGCTTCCAGTGTCTTTTATTAGTTTATGTAATCTCTTGAGCTTTTAGAAGCTCGTCTAAACAAGTTTATAGTGGATTTGACCTTTATCACTTCAATTTCAAGCCCCCTTACTTTGTTTTTTGAGTTTAGTGCACTCCTTGCTCTTGTTCTCACTCATTTCCTCTACAATTTCCTTATCGTACTTCCACTCTGCAAGCTTCTTGCTTTCTTGTTTCAGCATCTCATTTTCTTTCCTTAGTGTCTCACTCTAAGAGTTCATTTTCTCAAAGTCGCTAAGGAGCTGTCTTACAAAGTTATCCATCCTAATATCATCAGACTTAGAAGAGACAGGTTTAAAGATTACATTTTCTTCTGCATCCTCCTCAGTTTGCGCCATCAGGTAGATCATTTCTTCGTCCTCTAAGGTGGATTTATTTGAGTCTGATTCTGATGAGGATTCCTCTTGAACTTCCGTGGATGTGCTTGCTGCTTTAGCTTTCTCAGCTTCTACCAACAGCCCTCTTAGCTTTTATCTTTCCATTTTCATTCTTTCCTTTTGTTTTGCTCTAACTTCGGGTGTATATCTGTGGACAACAGGATGATGGCAGTTTCATGAATAGTGTATAGGTTTTCTACAATTGTAGCACACGTCTCTTGACTCTGCTATATCATGGGATTGTTGTCCTTGTTATTGTGGTTGTTGCTGCAAGTTTGTCCTTCTAGGAAAGTTTCCCCCTGACTTGCTGTCTTTTCTCATAAACCTTGAGAATTTTTTAGAAACAGTACCATGTCATTTTCTTCAACTGTAGAAAATTCTGCTGTAACTATTAGCTTGGTTGCAGCAGAGTTTTCCTTTGGGCTTCTAGCAGCAAGAGCAGTAACTTTGCTGCATCCTTCCTCCTGTTCCTTTTTCCTCCTGTTGATGTCAAATTCAAACGCCTTAGATTTGAGAAAAGATCAAACATACTCATAGATTTTAAATCCATAGAGACACACATAGTAGTGTTTTCACTATCTCATTCTGCTGGCAGCGCTCTAAGAACTTTCATATTCTTTTCCTTTTGTGAGTAGCTTTTTCCCAAGGATTCGAGCTCATTTCTATTCCAGTAAACATCAGATCGGGTTGCTCTGGGGTTTCATTTTGTTGGTCCCAAATATCCTGGTAGTAGGATTAGAGGGGGGATGAATAAGCCTACTATATTTGCAAACTTTTCTTCTCATTGGCTCAATTTTAGAATCAGTAACCTTTTGGGAAGTTACTGATCAGAGTGGTTTGCGAAAGCTTATCTTTCATTGTAGAGCCAAGTATATGAGATGTGCAACTTAACTTAGAGTATTGCAAGTAAAGCAATAAGCACACATAGATGCAAGGATATACAGAGGTTCGAAGGTGGAGTAATCCTTCTACATCCTCTCTTCCTATTCTCAAGAGGGAACCTTTGTTAAGTTAGTTGTTTTATATAGACCTATCTATTACAACCGTAACTTAACAAATAAGTACCAAGTCTTCACACAGTTGCTTGCCTACTTCCCCACTGACCCACACAGGATCCTATTCTACCCACCCAGTGTAACACCCCGTTTTCAAGAAAATCTACATTTGCATATTTCATAAAATTTCTTTTACCTTTTAATTGAAAATAATTCGAAGTGAACTATTATGTTATTTAAAGTCATGATTTAAGTATTATGTTGTGCTCGATGATTTTTACGTATTGTATGATCTAATATTTTCTTTCGAGATTTTAAAGTATTTTGCAGGATTGCTTACGGAGGAAACCGAGCCTGATCTCAACTCACTCGACAAACATGAATGAAAGTAAAAAGATAAGATATAGATAAGTTTATATAAGGAAAAATGATACTAGGTTCTTATGCAAAGATTGTTCGTTGTGTCGTAAATGCCTTTATTCTATTAATTTAATCATGATCTTTATATGTGATTTTATGTGTGTGAGTTAATACATAAAATGCGTATTAAGTGATTTACTAGGTCTTGGGCTTGTTTATTTGCCATTAGTAAATAATATATGCAAGAAAATTGATAAGTTTATAAAATTACATTACGAGTAAATATGTAGTGAGTGACCCATTAAATATTTAGATATAGATATATATATATATATATATATATATATATATACAATGTAAGAAAACATAAATTTAATAGAAAGATATATACTACTAAAAGTGATGAGTCACCAAATCAAATTAATAAGAGAAGAAAACGTGTCTTCATAATCCCTAGGTGATAAAATTTCAATCAACACTAATTAAATATATATATATATATATATATAAAGCATACGTCGAAGATAGAAAATAAAACATAAAAATGGAAGCAAAATACTAAACTGAACCGCAGGTATGCAGTTTATGATTTCAATTAATTATGATTTTAAAATTTAATTCATTTTAGATTATGTTAAATCATGTTAATGGATTTATGTAATTTTCAAGCTTAGCTTTATTGAAGTCTTAACATGTTTATTAATGGAGTTATGAAATTTTCAAGATTAGCTATATTGAAGTAAGTCAAAGTTGAATGAGTTATGTTGTAACTAAGAGAAGTGTTATTAATTAACAATGTAACAATAGCCAAAAATCTGGTTATGCAAGTTGGGTTTTATAATAAATAAGAAAAGATGAAGAACTATATACTAGGTTGGTCTTCTATATTTGTATACTTGTTTTACTTCATATAAAGGTTTGTGCATATATAGATATAATTAATCTAAAGAAATGATAAGTGGATAATATAATTATGCTAATTAATCCAAAGAAATGATAAGTGGCTAATATAATTATACGAACTTTAGTTGCCAAAATGATTTGGTAGGTTTAGAATTTAATATGGCTATGCGTACATATGTAATTAAGGTATGGAATTTTGATGAGAAATAATTAATCTGAGAATTCGAGAACTAAATTACTCATCAATCAGCATGATATGTTATAATTTGAGAATGCCATTCACCTTAGTATTTTGCGTTATCTTCGATTGATTGATATTACATGAGTTTATGTATCCTTGAGAATTAATGTTATGATGAAATATATGGATTGCATTGTGAATGTTATTCACGAGCATCAACATGTGCATATGCAAATGATGAAGTGTTTACCTTAAATTACTAATTATTATGCTTTAGATTAAATAACCTAATATAAGATACAAAGGATCATGTTTTATGACATAAGAAGCTAAATGATTAAGTGTGTCGAGTGCAGTCGAGACAACCGGTGAATCCAGGAGCAATCCTCAAGCTGTCATCTTAAAGTGGGTAACTTCTACACTCTATTATGCGTTGATAATTAAATTAGTAAGTTACGTATGAAAATCTACGGCTGAAGCTCCGTAGCTATAACCGGTAGTTGCTTCACTATCGGGCGACGACCATATGGGCCATAGTGCCTGGTCTATGAAAGGTTCAGGGTGAGCGTGCCCAACGGACAATTGTAGTATGTGCTTAGTAATTTAATTATTTCAATATATATTAGAGTGGGTAACTTCTAATCTCTACTATAGGTTGATAATTAAATTAATAAGTTATGTATGAAAACCTACGGCTGAAGTTCCGTAGTGGTAACCGGTAGTTGCTTCACTATCGGGCGACGACCATAAGGGCCATAGTGCCCGGTCTATGAAAGGTCCAGGGTGAGCGTGCCCAACGGACAAAGTAGTATGTGCTTAATGATTTAATTATTTTAATATATGTTAGAGTGGGTAATTTCTACACTCTATTATACGATGATGATTAAATTAGTAAGTTATGTACGACGGTCTACGGTTGAAGTTCCATAGCGGTAACCGGTAGTTGCTTCACTATCGGGCGACGACCATAAGGGCGAGAGTGCCTGGTCTATGAAAGTAAGGTTTAGTGGGCGAGCGACTCCCACATTCCTTTATGCTATGTATGGTCCAGGGTGAGCGTGCCCAACGGACATGTAGTATGTGCTTAATAATTTAATTGTTTCAATGAATATTAGAGATTACAGTTATCCCACTAAGATCCCTCTCCGGAGGTGTCTCATGATTCCACTTTTAATATTTTCAGGTTCGGCGTATGATGACGTGGACGTGTAGCAAGCTGAACTGTCTTTCCCATCACTCCTGTAATGTTAGAATACCAAAATAATAATTACTTTTGAGAATAATGTCATATTTTTGGATATGCAAATTATGATAGATGATGGGCCTAGACTTGTATTTTGGTATTATATGAATGTTCTATTATGTTATCTCTTATAAGAGTTTGTTTGAACATTTAACCGAGAAATGTGGGTAAAACACGAGTTTTGCAAATAATTGTTTTATGTTTTAAAAAAAAATGTCTCGTGTTTTCCTTTCAGTCTTCCGCTGTAAACTATTTTATGAATTCTTTAAGTAAGGAAATGGTGACGACCTGATTTTCAATGAATGGGAATTGGGGCGTTACACCCAGGGTCCTAATTTTCTCTCCTAAAAAGTGGAAAACTCAGCAGGACTCTACTCCTCGCACTAAGTACTCCAAGACAGTCCTTTAGAAGGAGTTTGTCTTCTTCTTCGTCAATTCGGTGCAGCAATCTTGGCCTTCGTTTGCAGATTGATCTGCTAAAGCTTGCTGCTGGACTGACTGACTGAGTGTGCATCTTTTGGGGTGTGGAGTGTTCGAGTTTTTCTTTTGAAGTGAACCCTTATGTTTTTTTAAAATTTATGATTTACGTATTATGTTGTGCTCAATGATTTTTACGTATTTTGTGATCTAATGTTTCTTTCGAGATTTTAATGTATTTTTGCAGGATTGCTTACGGAGGAAATCGAGCTTGATCTCAACTCACTTGACAATCATGGATGAAAGTAAAAAGATAAGATATAGATAAGTTTAAATGAGGAAAAATGATATTAGGTTTTTATGCAAAGATTATTTGTTTGTGTCGTAAATGCTTTTATTTTATTAAATTTAATCATGATCTCTATATGTGATTCTATGTCATAAAATAATTTACATAAAATGTACTTAGTAAATACTTGTGTATAAATTATGCTATTGTAGTATTATTATTATTATTATTATTATTATTATTATTATTATTATTATTATTATTATTATTATTATTATTATTATTATTATTATTATTATTATTATTATATATTATTATTATTATTATTATTCTTATTATATTATTATTATATTATTATTATTATTATTATTATTATATATTTTATTATTATTATATTATATTATTATATTATTATATCTTATTATTATATTATTATTATTATTATTCTTATTATTATATTATTATTATTTATTATTATCTTATTATATTATTGTATTATTCTTCTTATTATATTATTATATTATTATTATTATTTATTATTATTATTATTATCTTATTATTATTCTATTATTATTATTATTTTATTATTTATTATTCTTATATTATATTATTATTATTATTATTATTATTATTATTTTTATATTATATTATATTATTATTATATTATTATTATTATTATTTTTTATTATTATTATTATTATTTATTTATCTTATATTATTATTATTATATGTTATATTATTATTATGTTATTATTATTATATTATTATTATTTATTATGTATTATTCTTATTGTTATTATTCTTATTATTATTCTTATTATTATTATTGTTATTCTTTATTATTGTTATTATTGCTATTATATTATTATTCTTATTATTAGTTATTATTATTATTCTATTATATTATTATTATTATTATTATTATTATTCTTATTATATTATTGTTATTCTTATTATATTATTTATTATTATTGTTTTATTATTATTATTATTATTATTATTATTATTATTATTATTATTATTATTATTATTATTCTTATTTATTATTATTATATTATTATTATGTATTATATTATTGTTATTCTATTATTATGTTATTCTTATTATTATTGTTATTCTTATTATATTGTTATTATTATTATTATTGTTATTATTATATATTTTTATTATTGATTATTGCTATTATTATTATTATTAGTATTATATATTTTATTTATTATTATTATTATTATTTATTATTATTATTATTTATTATTATTTATTTATTATTATTATTATTATTATTATTATTAATCTTTTATATATAAGTGAAAATAAGTATACATGTATAAATATTTATAGATATATACGTGTGTAATATATATATGTATATTATGTATGTACATTTATTACTTATCTAAAGCACATACATGTATATTTATTTATTTTGTGAATATAATAGATAAGGTTTTGGATAAAAATTGGAGAGATGAGTCACACCTTATTTTTTTCCACAAGTGACACATGTGTAGGGACACAACTCCTCTTCAATCTATTTTATTTCCTTCTCTCTCTCCACTTTGGTTTTAGGATTTTTGATTCAGGCAGCAAGAAATTGGGGTGCATTTGAAGAGTAATTCTTCTTGCTTTGATTAATTGTAGATGTATATGTATGTATATGTGTACAATTGTATATGTGTTTATTGTGTGCTGTAGAATAGGAAAATAGGGAAAGAAAGGAGGAAGAAAAGGGGGAGATGGGGAAAAGTAAAGGAGGCGGCGCCGTGTCGGGCGGCACCGTGCGAGGGCAGGGTGTGCAGGTGTGCGTGCGTGTGTGCGAAGTGTGTATTGTGTGGTGTTCTGGGTGCGGCCGAAACAGGGGGAGAGAACGGAAGAAGGGCGGCGCCGCATCGGGGTGGCGCCGTGGAGAGTGCAGGTGAGAAAAGGGGGGGCGGCGGCGCCGTGCTGCAGAATCGGGGAGGCATGTGTGCGTGAGTGTTGGTTATGTTGGGTGTGTTTTGTGTGCGTGTGTGCTGGTGTAGTTGGGGGAGGCGCCACCGCGTCGGGCGGCGCCATGCAGGTGCGGGGGAGTATCGCCGGTGACGGGATGTCATCGGTAGAGCCACAGTGGCCGGCAGAAGGGGGGGTGCATCGAGCTGGAGGAAAAAGGGGGCAGGGGCATGCTTTTGAAAATTTAATTAGTTCCAAGGGCTTATTTGCAATTCTTCTAATTTTGCTTATTTGTTATTCAGCCCTTTGTCTTCTGTTTTATTTCATTTAGCCCCTGCAGATTTTAATAATGTATTTTCAGTCCCTACAATTAGTTTAAATTATAGATTGACCCCCGGAACTTACAAAAATAACAGATTGACCCTCAAACTTAATTTAAATAGCAGAATAACCCCAAACTTTATAGAAACTGCAGAATCACCCCATAACCTTGCTACAATTATAAATTGAGCCCAATACTGTCCTGGATATTATTCTATGACCTCAAACCATATTTTATGCATCATTTTAAGATTTAGAATTACTACTTAAAAAATACCTAAAGTTTAAATTATAAGTGTATTTGTTGTTTATATGTGAATCATGTTTCAATGATTTTATATGATAATATCAGCATCGAAACTTCATATATGAGTCTAATATATATATTGCATGATGTATAATTAATATAAATGCTTAATTTATGTGTATGGAATCATGTTAATAATTATGTTTGGTATGAAGTCTTTATATTTAATTACTAATGATTATGCTTTAGATTAAATAACCTAATATAAGATACAAAAGATCATGTTATATGACCTAAGAAACTAAACAATTAAGTGTGTCAAGTGCAGTCGAGACAACCGGTGAATCCAAAAGCAATCCTCGAGCTGTCATCTTAAAGTGGGTAACTTCTTCACTCTACTATGCGTTGATAATTAAATTAGTAAGTTATGTATGAAAATCTACAGCTGAAGCTCCGTAGCTATAACCGGTAGTTGCTTCACTATCGGGCGACGACCATAAGGGAGAGAGTGCCTGGTCTATGAAAGCAAGGTTTAGTGGGTGAGCGACTCCTACATTCCTTTATGTTATGTATGGTCCAGGGTGAGCGTGCCCAACGGACATGTAGTATGTGCTTAATGATTTAATTGCTTCAATATATATTAGAGAGTACAGTTATCCCACTAGGATCCCTCTCCGAAGGTGTCTCATGATTCTACTTTTAATATTTTCAGGTTCGGCGTATGATGACGCGGACGTGTAGCGAGCTGAACTGTCTTTCCATCACCCCTTTAATGTTAGAGTACCAAAATAATACTTACTTTAAAAAACAATGTTACTTTTGGATATGTAAATTATGGTAGATGATGGGCCTAGACTTATATTTTGGTATAATATGTTTGTTCTGTTATGTTATCTCAGGTAAGAGTTTGTTTGAGCGTTTAACTTAGAAATGTGGGTAAAACACGAGTTTTAGAACTAATTGTATTATGTTTTAAAAAAAAATGTCTCGTGTTTTCTTTCAGTCTTCCACTGTATGTTATCTTATGAATTATTCAGTTAATAAGTAAGTAAAGGGTGAGGGCTTGATTCCCAATTAATGGGGATCAGGGCGCTACATTCTCCCCATGCCTTCTTTGCAGCTTCCTCCTTTGGCTTCACTCTGGAGCTTCTTTCTCTGGCTTGCTCCTTCATGTGGCTTGAGGCTTCTGTAGCATACTACCCTTGCAATATGCTTTCGGCATGGTCTCCCAGGTAGCTTTCTGTCTTGCTGCATTCTGTTTTTGTCGAGATCTTCTTCCAGTAGCTTCCTGTAGTCATAAGTATCCTTATTAGTTTACCCGATTCTGTTACACCATTCTCTTCAGTATCCTTCCTTTGACACTTTCTCTGTTTTTTTAATCTTCTGTAGTAACTCTATTCCGCTAACCTATCCTAAGATTGGTTATGCTTGTTAGAGTTACTTAAGGCATTGTCTCATCAAAACTTACTTCAAATGTTTCCAACAATTTCCCCCTTATTGATGATGACAAAACCTTTACAGAATATCAAAAGAGCATAATCACTTCAAGAATAGAAAACAGATGTAATATATAACAATATAAAGCATGTTGTTTTCATTAAATCACATATAAGTCTAAAAGAAAGGGCACAAGGAATGAGCATTTTAAAGAACAGAAGAAATTTTTATTTAGATAAAACATCTATAATATAATACAGTAAGCAAAGTACAATAAACATCATATTTAGATTCATTCTTCTTTCTTTTTGCTCTTTCATTTCTTTCTTTTCCCCTCTTGCTTGCTGCTGGCTCCTTTCTCTTTCTGTTTTTCTTTCCCCTCACTTGATGCAGGCACCTATTCCCAGTAGTTTCTTCTCTTCGGCTAGAGAGGAGAGCTGTTGGGAGGTGTGAGAGGCGATGCGAGAGAGAGAATGAATTCATTTGTTGGAGAACGAGTGAAAAAACAGAGAAGTTCAGACACCAGTAGCTTGTTGCCGCCTTTCCTTCTCCTTCAATCTCCACTCATCCCTCCAACTATGTCTCCTTCTGATTCTCTTGCATCTCAAAAGAGAATTCACCTCATAGAAGAGATGAAATCTCATTTTCTCCACCTCTGGAAGTCTTTTGATCTTCCATGACCCTTCGCAGTTTCTTCCTCCTTTTTGACATCATCAATGAGATGACGCTCTCGGGGTGCTGGAGTGGGGTCCTCAGCTCTACCCACCTGCTTCGAAGAGAAGAGCTTGAGTGCAGGTTCTTGAGAGGTGAGTTGGGAGTTGAAGGCTAGAAGATAGAATCTTCTGAGAATGACTTGCTTAGCAAGTGTCAAGCGTGAGAGGTGAATATACATGATTTGGAGTGTGCTTAGTTGATTATTTGCAGAGAATGTGTTCTTTGGAAGGAATGAAGAAAATGGTTTCCAACAATAGGGTTCCATGATGTATAGAGGATGAGAGGGAGGGAGGATATCTATATGCTTGAAGAATAAATAGTGCATGTATTTATAGAGTTTGAGATACTCCCTGTTGCAGTTAGATCTTCAAAGATCTCATTCACTGCTTCACTGTTTTCCAATAAAGTTGTTGACAGTTTCCACAGTTTTTTCTTTTCCTGAGATGTGTGGTCAACAGCTGGTTCTCCACCCTTGGATTCTTCTGATCGTACGGCTAAGATCTTTTTAGGGTTCTGAAAAGGTAGTCTATTTCTGGAAAGGTGGTCCACTTTTTATGTACGCACGTTACCAAAAAGATTTTTCAGTAACTGCTTTGATTTGTAACCTCCAAGTGATCCCTTTGTCCAGTGACTTGATGATAAGTCTTGATTTCTAGTAACCTAGTATCCAGTATATTGGTGTCTAGTATCTTGGTTTACAGCAACCTGGTGTTCAGCGATCTTGTATCCAGCATCTTGATGTTTAGCGTCCTGGTGCCCAGCGACCTAGTGTTCAGCGATCTAGTATCCAACATCTAATATCTAGCATCCTGATATCTAGCGTCCTGTGATCCAGCGACCTAATTTCCAATCAGCCTGGTATCTAGCATCCTGATATACAGCATCTTGTTATCCAGTGATCTAGTATCCAATGTCCTGGTGTCTAGTGTACTATTGTCAAAACTTTATCTTGTTCCTTAATATCGATTAGTCCATCTACCTTTTCTCATGACTTGATAACACGTATTCTGATGTCTAGTGACCTAGTATCCAGTAGCTCAGTGTCTAGCATCCTGGTGAATAGCGACCTGATGTTCACGGACCTAGTATCCAGCCATCTGGTGTCTAGCGTCCTGATTTTCAGCATACTGTTATCCAGCAACCTAGTTTCCAGCAACTTGGTTTCTAGCATCCTATAGTTAGGGCTTTGTCATTTTGTCAATGGTTCCCCCTAAATTCAGTAGCCCTTTGTCAGAGGTACCTGCAAAATAAATTTTCTCGTATAGGTACTCACACAAAGAATAAGTCCTTATTGGTCAATGTTTCTTTCAGGAACTTAGACTTTCTTTACAGACCATGGTTGCTGTAGAGAGAGTTTGACTCTTTCAAGACTTTTAGAGAAAGAGAAAAAAAAATGGTGTGTGCAGGTGTTTTCTTACTGTTTCTCTTTAAATATAGAAAAGGTAAAATATGGTACAAGTAAGGTAGATAATTTTCTTTTCCCTTTTAGAGTTGTTGTTCTTGCTTGATTCCTTTAGGGAATGTCAGTTTGTTGCAGACATTTTCAGCATACCCGTATTTGGGTTTCTCCAAAGATTTGATTATTTTGCCTCTGAATTACCTTGATTTGTACTACAAGTTTCCCCTTACTTTATGACTCTCTTATTTTAGAATGTAGGGTCACTTTTAGCACTATTTCAGGTAACTTTGAGGTTAGCATGAGAAGGTGAAGCGTTCTAATATGGAAATAAACATACAGCCTTCCCTTCTTATTTTAGAGTTAGTTACCTGTGCACCAGTTGCACGGATCTGTGATCCGTGCAACTGGGCCGCGCACGGGTCGTGCGCGGGCTGGGCCGGCTCGTGCCTCTTTACTTATTTCACGTGTTTTGCTCATTACCCTCACGTTATGTTAAGGTTACTTTCGCGTTATGTTAGGGTTACCTTCGCGTTATGTTAATGTGACCCCATATCCAGATTTCATACCCTTAGTTTAAAACCACTGAACTAAAATGTTAATCATACCCTCATGTTATGTTAGGGTTACCCTCATGTTATATTAGTGTTACCCTCGTGAGGGTAACACGGGTAACACTAACATGACATGAGGGTAACCCTAACATAACATGAGGGTATGACTGCCTGAGCGAATCTTGGTGGGTTTGAGCGCCCACCAGGGTAACACGGGTAACACTAACATAACATGAGGGTAACCCTAACATAACATGAGGGTAACCCTAACATAACATGAGGGTATAACTGCATGAGCCAATCTTGGTAGGTTTGAGTGCACCCACCAGGCGCGTGGGGGCGCGTGAGAGCGCGTTGGGGCGCGTAAAAACGCACGTCAGAGGCGCGTGGGGCGGGTCGACCCGGGTGCATGGATCCTAGATCCATGCACCAGTTGCATAAAATATTTTGCTCTTATTTTAAGTCAAGTGACAACAAATTTTAAGTCTAATATCTTCACTTTCTGGAAGATTCTTTTCTTTGGCTTCTTTGATTGTTGGTGTATAGTAACTTTATTTCCTTAACAGAATAAAACATGAGTAGGACCAAATTTAATAGCGCAAGTTAGAATGAGGTACCTGGTCATTGTCATTCTTTTGGTTTAAAGAGCAGATCCTCTTTTATTCTTTGCTTCTATCTGGAGGATGATCTGTTTGATAGAGTGAGCATCTGTTCTTACTCATTTTCTTGACATTCTCCGCATCTTCCTCCATGGTTGCTTCCTTGCTTGTTGCTGTAGTCTTGAAGCTTTAGTATGGTCCATATTTCCCAACTTCATTTTGTATCAGCTTCTTCTTCATGCTCAGCAACTAGCCCTCCTTGTTGATCTACTCCGTGTTGGTCCTCTCCGTGATAGGTAGGATCTTGTTTCATGTGCACGGCTTCCTGTTCTGTAGCCCTTTCACAGCTTAATTTTCTACATCCTTCGTAGCTACTTGTTGTCTTCACATCAATCGTATCCTTTTTAATAAAGACAGTGGTTTGATTTGTGATGTGAGGGAGAGAGAGATTTTCCAGAGAGAGATTCTTCACAGATGGGATCTGGATAGATCGCTTAGATCTTTTATTCATCCATCTTCTTCTGATACCACTTGTTGGTGTCAGATTAACCAGTGAGCTTTGGATGAATAATCCACCTGCTATGATACCACATGTTGGTCCCAAATATCCTGGTAGTAGGCTTAGAGGGGGTGTGGTGAATAAGCCTACTATATTTGAAAACTTTTCTTCTCCTTGGCTGAATTCTAGAATCAGTAACATTTTGGAAGGTTACTGATCAGAGTGGTTTGTGGAAGCTTATCTCTCATTGTAGAGCCAAGTATAGGAGATGTGCAACTTAACTTAGAGTAATGTAAGTAAAGTAGTAAGCACACATAGATGCAAGGATATACAGAGGTTCGAAGGTGGAGTAATCCTTCTACATCCTCTCTGCGTCTTCTCAAGAGGGAATCTTTGTTAAGCTAGTTGCTTTACATAGACCTATCTATTATAACAATCACTTAACAAGTAAGTAGCAAGCCTTCACACAGCTGCTTGCCTACTTCCCCACTAACCTACACAGTATCCTATTCTACCCACCTAGGGTCCTCACTTTCTCTCCTAGAAAGTGGAAAACTCAGCAGGACTCTACTCCTCGCACTGAGTACTCCAAAACAGTCTTTTAGAAGGAGTTTGTCTTCTTCTTCTTTAACTGGTTGCAGCAAGCTTGGCCTTCATTTGCTGATTGATCTGCTAAAGCTTGTTGCTGGACTAACTGACAGAGCGTGCGTCTTTTGGGGTATGGAGTGTTCGAGATTTTCTTCTTTTCTTCTACTCTTCTGAACACTCTCTTTTCTTCTATTTTAACTTCCCCCTCTTTCTGTGCTTTCTTATCTGTTGAGCTCTTCTCTCTTCTCTTGTGCTTCTCTCTACGAGCTTGTGTATTCTGTTGTTCTCATTTTCTTTTTCTTCTCACGCTCTCACTTTTCTCTTCATCGGTCTTCTTCTTATATATAGATTAGGAAATCTGCCCGTTGAAGGTAAGCAGGCTCCATAATCTATAAATGTATTGCACTCCTGACACCTTCCAACTTTTCACTTTTCACGTGTCGTCTTCTGGTTGGCTTCTCTTCTCTTCTCTCTACCGGTAACTTCTTGTGTCTATCGGTAACTTTGACTTTCTGCCCATGCTTGTTTTGCAGCTTCCTCCTCTGCTTCAGTCTGGAGCTTCCTTCTCTGGCTTGCTCCTTCAGGTGGCTTGAGGCTTCTGTGGCATACTGCCCTTGCTATATGCTTTCGGTATGGTCTCCCAAGTAGCTTCCTGTCTCGCTGCATCCTGCTTTTGGCAAGGTCTTCTTCTAGTAGCTTCATGTAGTCATAAGTATCCTTATTAGTTTACCCAATTCTCTTTCACCATTCTCTTCTGTATCCTTCCTTTGACACTTTCTCTGTTCTTTTAATCTTCTATAGCAACTCTATTGCAGTAACCTATCCTAAGATTGGTTATGCTTGTTAGAGTTAGTTAAGGCTTTGTCTCATCAAAACTTACTTCAAATGTTTCCAACACATTTGCTTTCATTTCAAATAGTTCAAACATCTTTGTGGCAGTAGAGATCTTGTTATCTTTGGTAAGTTCGGTTCCTTCGTATATTTGCTCCAGCTTATCCCATATTTTTTTGGTTGTTTTGCATGTCTTCACCTTGCTGAAAGTTCATTTGTCCAAGGTGAGAAATAACGTGTTCTTTGCAATGTTATCCAGGTTGGATCTTTTCCTATCCTCTGCCGTCCATTCTTGTTTGGGCTTCTCAATGTATGGCTGCATCCTGGGTGGCTCCATTTCAGCAACTTTACCTTCATCGTCATCCTTATCCTTTTCAGCGGTCTCTTCTCTTCTCTCTCTTGCAAACACTGGGTTTGTCTTTGTAATGGTGGGAGGCCCTTCTGTGATCACATACCACATCTCGTCGTGCATAGCTAATAGGTGTGCTTACATTCTTATCTTCCAGTCATCATAATCCTCAACAGTAAACATAGGTAACTTGGCATGCAGAGAATCCATGATGTATGAAAGCAGTAAATATCACTTTGACATAAAAATAGATATATGGTCAAAGGTGGATCTGGGTAGGCAACCAGACGAGTTGACTTTTAACCCAACCCGCTATGATACCACTTGTTGGTCCCAAGTGGTTACAGAAGTTCAGAGGGGGGGTGAATGAACCTTTTCTCCTTTTCACATTTTTCTCTCCTTCGCTTCAACCTGCTATAAGCTATCACTGCTTGATGGAAGTCCGCAGTTTGAGTGTTCTTCTTACAACAAACTTGTTACTGCAGCCTAACACTTTCAGGGTTTTGCATAACGAAAATGTATAGTTTGAAAGAGAGTTCAGCAAATAAGTTAAGTCTTTTAACTATTAAGTTAACCGACTAAATTTCAAGTATGCACAGATAAGCCATATGAATGCATGCAACAAGATAAAAGATATGTAAGCTGAAAGTAGTAAAGATAAACACAAAGGCTTATAGAGGTTCGAAGGTGGTGTAAGCTTTCTACATCCTCTCTTCTCCTTCACAAGGAGGATATCCACTAGAGCTTTAGATTTACAGAACTCTTTTGCTACTAAACACAACTCTAAGGATTCTAAGCAAGCTTACTAAAGTTCTTACTCCCTTCTTAGATTTCACGAACTAGACAGGATCCACACAGGATGTTATCTTCAACAAGACCAAAAACACACAACAAGGATTTACCTCCTATTAACTGTGGACACCAAATAAAACAACCTACACACACATTATATTAAAGGTTTAGACAAAGACTTCAACTGTGGTGAAGTTAGAACACTCCTAGAATCTTCAATGGTGGAATGCTCTACTTCGAGTTGAGTGAGGACTGAAAGAGTTCAAATTTTCTTTAAGCTCAATAATCACTGTAAGTTGGAAGTTCAGTGTGTGATTTCAAATTTTAAGTCCTTCTTCCTCTCAGCCTCACTCATTCCTTTTATAGTTGCTGGAATGCACTAGTTGAAGGGTGAACATTTCACGCGTCTTCACTTAAGCCCATTTCTTCTGCTGCTGCATCCTGACCGTTGATCCATTAACGCTCAAGCATATTCTTGTTTGATTCGATCTGGACGCTCAACATTCTTCTTCCATGATTTTCATGATCCTCAAGCTACACCCAATTTAATGCGCTATTGAAAAAGTAGGAGACAACCTCCTCTTCAAGATTCAGGGCTATTAATTGCGGTTGTCCTTCAGTTGCAGTTTGCAGGTTGTTGCTTAGGCCAGGTGGCAGCTTTCCATTCGCTCGCCGTCCTTATATTTGTCATTTATGCTTTGGCCTATCGAGTACTACACCTTCAATTGAAGTTGATGTTTCCTCGTACCAACAGAGAACATGTAGCGGGTGTTGAGTCCGTCGAGGTTGATCCCGCTGGACATGTCTCACTTCAGTTGCTGCAACTTCTTCTACATTGCTACATCCAGACTTACTGCATCCAGTAGTTGCAGTGTCCATGTAGCAGCATGCAACAAAGTGGTTCTTCTTCAGCTCTTCTGTGAGACCCCATGAATTGGGACTCAATTTCTAACCAAATACATGAAGCAAATCTTAACCCTAATTAGGGATTTGATATTTAAGGAAAGAAGATAATTCGGGGAAAATAAAATCGATCAATATTAAAATTAGGGCTAATGAGAAAGGAAGATTCTCAATCTAAGTAAGGAAGGTTTTGACAAGAACCCTAATCATTCTCTATAAATACCTCTTCTCCCTCATAAACCCCCTTTATACTTTTGAAGCATCAATAGCCAAGGTAAGAGTTTCTCCATCTCCTCCACTCAAACCCTAGCTGCCGTCACCGCCGAAAGTATTTTGCGGCGAGACATCACCTTAAAACCCCCATTGTCTTCTAAGAAGAATGAAGTAAAGAAGATCCAAGTGTTCTTTTCCAATCTTGAACCCAAAACCGCTATCTTTTTCATTTTAAATCTAAACCCCGAGCCTTTTGCCCTAAGCTTTTGCCTTTCCATCCTTTAATTCTATTCTTTTAATCCTAAAAGGTTTAGATTCTAAAACTTTGGTCTTATTCTTTTCAGGAAATGAAGAGTTTGAGGAGAGGGAGTCGTAAGGGAAAAGCATAAAACACACCAAGATTTAACTGTTTTTAAGGTGGGTGTTTTTTTACTTTTATTGACGTTGAATGAAATATGTTATGTGTCAATACAAAGTTGTTTATATGATGATTATGACGATACATTGTGAATAATCTTTATGATAAGGAGATAAGTTTATTGATGTTAATCTATGTAATACATTGTGATGATGATGATGACTTCTTTTAGGCAATTTAATGGATGATGTTGATGATGATGCATGTTGAATGATATGAAAGAATGTAGCCAAGGACCACCCAAAAAGGTCCGAGATCGTCAATCGGTCTTCAGGTTTTGCCCGTAGTGCTAAAAGATAGCGAAGGACCACCTAAAAATGTCCAAGATCGTTAATCGGTCTCCGGATTTTACCCGTAGTGCTAAAGGATTGCCAAGGACCACCCAAAAAGGTCCAAGATCATTTATCGGTCTTCAGGTTTTGCCCGTCGTGCAATAATGCATTGGCCAATGTAAAAGAATGAAAGAAAAGAATGTTTAAATGATTTTATGTTTTTATTTTGTGAATTATTATTGTTTTGTGATGACATTGTGCATGTTTTGTTTAATGTTGCCGAAAGTGAACCCCACTGAGCATGTGTAGCTCACCCCCTATAATTAACACTTACAGATTAAGGAGTTGAGCTATGGTGGAATGGTAGTGGCTTAGTGATTATTTCGTGAATTGATTTCCTAAATAAATGTTTTTGAATAAATTCCTTCATTTATGAACAATGTCCTTTTAATGTTTTGGTTTATTTGTGTTTGGACAAGAATTTTCTTTCCTTTTGGGTTCCCTCTTTGGGATATGAAGTTATTTTAAGAAGTTTTAATTTAATAAATACGCTTCCGCAAAGTTTTCAAATGTTGGTTATTATCGTCATGAAAAACGCGTCTTACGTTTCAAAGAAAAGTCCGTTATTTTTCAAAAGTAAATTCGGGGGCGTGACAGTGTGGTATCAGAGCGGGTCTACATTTCTGTAGACTTGCAAAATAATTTTCTTATAAAATTATACATGTTTATTATTTATAAAAAATTATATGTATATATGAATGTTGAACACCACCACCTACCGTGCCGGCTCAATCAAGGTATGCGAGAAAGTGTGAATGTTTTTATGTTGAATGACATGATATGAGAATGACATGGTGCTATTGTTTGAGTAATGTTTGTTGATAAAAGAGTAAACCAAATGATACTTGCAGAAGACAAATAAGGGGTAGAATGAGATAATGCCTTGAATTAATTGCATAATGAATCTTAGTTAAGTGCACTCACGATAATGCATAAAACGTAGATGACTCGTGCTCGATGTACTGCTAGGAAGTGCATCACCGGTCACCGCACTGTGCGTTGGAGATGCTCCATTAAGGCCGAATATCGAAGCTATGATGTGGAGGACGTCAGGATCCATGTCGTAAAAATTTTGAGCAATTGGGCAAGGACCCAAGCCTTGCAACGTAATGAAGCTAGTGAAAAAGCTGCCACATGGAAGTTAGTACAAAGTTTACCTTATATATGGGCAAGAAAAGCTCTTAAATTGTTCAAAAAGATGGCCAAGATCGAAGTAGACACAAGGGAGGAAGTGATAGAGTGTGAGAAGTTTTGTGCTAAGATGTTCAATAAATGGGTGAACCATTTTCGTGAGCCGGGAAACTCCAGTGTTAGCAACAGGATTGATAACATGCTAGAAATGATGGAGTCAGAAGAGGAAGATCCGGAAGAAGATCCGGAAGAGGATCCGGAGGAAGATCCGGAAGAGGACCCCGAGGAAGATTCGGAGGAACAGGATGAAGAAGATGGACAAGGGATGAACAATGAAGAAGGTGCCTCAGCCGCCTCACCTATTTGATGAACTCCTGCCAAGCCCTACGTGATTAGCAATGACGAGGAGTGAGCTTGAGAGCGATGCTAGTAGTTTAAGTCGTCGATTGTTTTATTTATGGATATGGATATTTTATTCTATTTTAATTGAAAGCTTATGAATAATGTTTCAACACTTCTATCTTATGAAGATAATATATTTTTAAGTTTTACCTCTTATTATATTTTTTATTATATTTCACTATTTGGTGTTCGTATATAACTTTAATTTTGTGAACGATCAAATACGTGCGTACCTTCTCAAATGCTTGACCACATCACGAATTGAGTTGGAATTTATGATGACACTAGGAAATGGCTTCTAGACGAAACAACCGCAACAATGAACAAGTTGAAGACAACCATTCAACTCAAGTCCCCGCAGGGCAAGCCATGTGTAAGGAACGTTGTATAAATTTTGACGAAGACAAAACATGTAATAGATTAAGGCCTAGGATCCTATGTACTTAGTTTCTACTGTAAATCTCTTTTAGAGAATAGGATCAGAAGGCGTGGTGATCAAGACTGCATCTTAGAAGAAAAAGGATGAAGACCTTGCTACATAAGGAACGCTCTAAAAATGCATTGAAAAGTTCATGCAGCAAGATGTTATGGAAAGGAAGCTACAAGCTCACTATCAAAAGGATGCTAAGTAAGCCAGCTGACTGAATGACAAGGATGAATCAAACAACCTGATAATAAGTAGTTACCTCATACGATGTGTATGCGGTTTACGTTAGGCACGACCGCAATTTCATCAAATCAAAAGATGCGTAATAATGCAAAAAGAAAAGTCTGAAGCAATGTCAAACTAGGTATGGCGACTGCAGCAACAGAGATGTACAATGTCAAACCATGTATGAACCAATCAGAGAAAGCTACGTCGACTTATGCATGATGAGAAGGAAGCTCTCTATCCAACGGGCAGAAATTCCTTCAAGTATAAATAGATGAAGACAACTTCAAACCTGCAACTCTCGCACATAAAGCACTCAAGCTATCCAACGATATATTCCTACAAATCATTAGAAGTTTCAAGTCCAGTCTAAGTAGAAGCATCTACAGCTTAAAGAGCTTATTGTTCTAGTCTTGCTGCTCGAGTTGTTGAAATAGAGATAACTTTTCTTTTCTTAGACTGCAGCAGTGTCACGCCCCATTTTCGAATATGAAAATATGACTTATATAGCAGAAGCACAACTTAAAAACAGGGCGTCCAACCAAAAGAATAGATCATCCGAAAAAAAAAATAGATGGTAAACAAAATTCTAAAAATGATAATTCTTGCATTTAGAGGAGTTCAACATGTACAACAGGAAAGTATGTTTGGTTCAAACGTGAAAGGATTCTTAATACAGAATACCAAAAATAGGGTTCTGGAAAAGCCGACAAAGTAAATATACATAATTATACATGCAAAAATGTCAGACAATTCAGCTCATCCCTTCTAGCATCCAGAGTCCTCTGTAAAATAAATTCATAGAAGGGGTGAGTGTCAAAGGAACACTCAGTGGGTCAACCTGTACTATGATAGGGACATACAATACTATGAACATATACTATACATGTACATATATATATACATATTACACATTGTGGACTCCCGAGTAGTCCCCTGTAAACCATGCTGGATAGATATCTGAAGAAAATCTATCCGGGCCCCAAGCCGACCCTTTGGGTTTTTACACCCTTCATGTTGGGTTTCCGAAGAATACCCTCTGTGCTGGGTGTAACACCCCGTTTTGAAGAAAATCTGCATTTCATATTTCACAAAATTTCTTTTACCTTTTAATTGAAAAATGATTCGATGTGAACTATTATATTATTTAAAGTTATGATTTACGTATTATGTTGTGCTCGATGATTTTTACGTATTTTATGATCTAATGTTTCTTTCGAGATTTTAAAGTATTTTGCAGGATTGCTTACGGAGGAAACCGAGCTTGATCTCAACTCACTTGACAATCATGGATAAAAGGAAAAGATAAGATACAAATATTATTAAATGAGGGAAAATGATATTAGGTTTTTATGCAAAAGATTATTCGTTTGTGTCGTAAATGTCCTTATTTTATTAAAATTTAATCATGATCTTTATATGTGTTTGTATGTGATAAAATAATTTATACAAAATGTACTTAGTAAATACTTGTGTATAAATTATGTTAATGTAGTATTATTATTATTATAATATTTAATGTTATTAATGTTAATCTTATATATTTATATATATATATATACGTGTGTAATATATATATATGTATGTTATGTATGTACATTGATTAATTACCTAAAGCACATACATGTATATTATTATTTTATGAATGTAATAGATAAGGTTTTAGATATATTTGGAGAGATAAGTCAAGGTAATAACCTTTCTTACACTTACATGTGTAATATATCTATAAGAAGAAGAAGAAATCTTCTTCTCCCTAAAATCTCATCTCTTCTTTGCAAAGAAACGGGAAGAAATTCCTTTAGCAATTTCATCTTCAAATCAAGAGGGTAAAAATTCTAATTGCTTCCAAATTTTTCCCCAAATTAAAATGTAGATGTATATATATGTGTATAATTGAGTATGTATTTGTGTTTGGTTGTGTGGATGTGGAGAAGTGGGGAAGAAAACAGGGGAAAGAAGGAGGAAGAAGAGGGAGATGAGGAGAGTGGAGGGGCGCCGCCGCGTCGGGTGGCGCCGGCAGATGGAAGCCGAGGAGGAGGTGCAGCGCTGCTCACGGCGCTGCCGTGCGAAGGCAGCCGCTGTGTGCGCGGCTGCGTGCGTGGCCGAACAAGGGAGGGAAGGGAGAAGGGCGTCACCCGGTGCGGCGGCACAGTGCTGGTCGTGGGAGTGCAGGCGAGAGAGGGGGGCACCGCCGCCGTGCTGCAAATCGGGAAGTGTGGGTGTTGTGTATATGATTTTGTTTTATGTGTATATGTGTGTATTTTGTGTATATGCTGTAAATTTTAGAAAAGGGAAAGGTGGGGGAAGGAGGAGACGCCGCCGCTCATGGCTGCGCTGCGTGGAGAGGAGGCCAGCGATGAGCCTGTCACCGGCAAGGGTGGACGGCCGAGAGGGGGCAGCCGGAGGGGAGCAGCGACGGCGGGGTTGTTTTGGGGGAAAGGGTTCCTTGGGTAAATTAGATTTAATCCAAGGGCTTGATTGCAAATTCCTTAATTCCTGCTTATTTCATTTCAACCCTCAATCTTATGCATATTTCAATTAGACCCTACAGATTTTAAAAATGTCATTACAGCCCCTGAAAATAGTTTAAATTGCAGTTTAACCCCTAAAACTTTACAAGATTTAAATATATGATCCCAGACTTTATAGAAACTGTAGAATCACCCCTAAACTTTACTATAATTATAAGTTGAACCCAATACTGTCCTGGATATTATTTTATGACCTCAAAGCATATTTTATGCATCATTTTTAAGATTTAAAATTACTAGTTAAATACCTAAAGTTTAATTATAAGTATATTTTTTGTTTATATGGGAATCATGTTAATGGATTAGCTTACAACCTGTATTTTTATTTTGAGTTGATTACATGATAATTAAAGATTTTTATAAATTTATGTACATTGATTATTGTTTCGCTAATTTATTTTGTTAATTGAGGTGTGTATTTCTAAATTATTATACTATTTGGCAAATTATATATCTTAATTATTTACTTTGCAAAATCATTTATAGCTAGCAATGCAATTGTGGTTTCTTAAAATTATAAGTAATAAAAGATAAAATATCTTGCCAAATTGAATAAGAAATTGGTATCCTGCATGACAACATAAGTTTGTTTTTAATATTAAATGTTGTGTGTAAAAAATGTTGGTATACACTATTAATTAGTGATATTATTACAGAAATAAGATTTGAAAAGTGTATACTAGTTAAATTAATTTAAGGAATGGTTTAAGTAATATATAAAATGTTATGTTGTAACTTTCATGAACTGCATCTCTGTTTAGTACTTTTATATAAGTAGTACAAATTGTTTTTGTCCAAATCCTTTTAACACGGTTTAGTATATGAAGTATAGAACATGCATGTTAAATTTCAGGATATTTGGAATTGATCTCAAATTACTATGAATTTTCAAACATAACCCTGTTTTGCAAGTAAATTCATTCTGTTTTTAGGTCTTAATCAGACCATTTTATTGAACTCTATGTTTCGAATTGTTGTAAGAAAGTTTACTATATTTCAGTAAATGTTCTTAGGTACCTGCAGAAATTTAGTACGAAATTTTGGAGTTTGGTACGATTTATTCCGAATTTTATAAGATAACATGTTTTCTGCAGAATCAATGGTCTGTTTTCTGTCAATTTCTGAAATTCATAATTGTTTATCTACATCATATTTATATGTTATATTCTACTGTGTTGTATAACTTTATCTTAGAAACATAATAAAATTTACCTCATGAATTTGGAGCACAATTGTATTTGTAGGGAATTTTATAAGAAACTCTGATTTCAGCCTATGTTATGCACTACTTTCAGTCAACTTGTAAAATTCATATCTAATTATGTGAACCTTAGTCATGCTTGAAAGTTTTATGTGTTATACTTCAGTATGTTAACCTAAATGAATATATATGATCATATGAATAATATTGTGATTTTAGGAATTATATATGAATTATTAAAATTGTTACATCTTTATGTGTTATTTTAAGACTAAGAATTTGCTAGTTTAAATATCTAAAGCTTAGGATATAAGTATATTGGTTAATTTGTTTTATATGCTAATCATGTTCAACGATTTTTATATAATAATATCAGCATCGAAACTTCATATATGAATCTAATATATATATTGCATGATGTATAATTTATATAAATGCTTAATTTATGTATATGGAATCATGTTAATATTTATGTTTGGTATGAAGTCTTTATATTTAAGTACTAGTGATTATGCTTTAGATTAAATAACCTAATATAAAGTACAAAAGATCATGTTATAAGAAACTAAACGATTAAGTATGTCGAGTGCAGTTGAGACGAATGGTGATTCCAAAGGCAATCCCCGAGCTGTCATCTTAAAGTGGGTAACTTCTAATCTCTACTATACGTTGATAATTAAATTAATAAGTTATGTATGAAAACCTACGGCTGAAGCTCCATAGCAATAACCGGTAGTTGCTTCACTATCGGGCGACGACCATAAGGGCGAGAGTGTCTGGTCTATGAAAGGTCCAGGGTGAGCGTGCCCAACGGACAATTGTAGTATGTGCTTAGTAATTTAATTATTTCAATATATGTTAGAGTGGTAATTTCTACACTCTACTATGCGTTAATAATTAAATTAATAAGTTATGTATGAAGGACTACGGTTGAAGTTCCGTAGCGGTAACCGGTAGTTGCTTCACTATCGGGCGACGACCATAAGGGCGAGAGTGCCTGGTCTATGAAAGGTCCAGGGTCAGCGTGCCCAACGGACAAAGTAGTATGTGCTTAGTAATTTAATTATTTCAATATATGTTAGAGTGGGTAATTTTTACACTCTACTATGCGATGATAATTAAATTAGTAAGTTATGTACGAAGGTCTACGGTTGAAGTTCCGTAGCGGTAACCGGTAGTTGCTTCACTATCGGGTGATGACCATAAAGACGAGAGTGCCTGGTCTATGAAAGCAAGGTTTAGTGGGCGAGCGACTCCCACATTCCTTTATGTTATGTATGGTCCAGGGTGAGCGAGCCCAACGGACATGTAGTATGTACTTAATAATTTAATTGTTTCAATGAATATTAGAGAGTACAGTTATCCCACTGGGATCCCTCTCCGGAGGTGTCTCATGATTCCACTTTTAATATTTTCAGGTTCGGTGTATGATGACGTGGACGTATAGTGAGCTGAACTGTCTTTCCATCACCCCTTTTATGTTAAAGTACCAAAACAGTACTTACTTTAAAAATAATGTCATATTTTGGATATGCAAATTATGATAGATGATGGGTCTAGACTTGTATTTTGGTATTATATGTTTTCTCTATTATGTTATCTCTTGCAGGAGTCTGTTTGAACGTTTAACCTAGAAATGTGGGTAAAACACGAGTTTTGGAAATAATTGTTTTATGTTTTAAAAAAAAATGTCTCGTGTTTTCCTTTCAGTCTTCCGCTGTAATCTATTTTATGAATTCTTTAATTAGTAAAAGGTGACGACCTAATTTCCAATTAATGGGGATTGGGGCGTTACACTGGGTTTCCGAATAATACCCTACTTGGCGTGCAGGCGCATGCGCATTTAGATTTCACATTATGGATTTCACATAACACATAGCACACATTATTCACGATCACATAAATTCATATAATTCATGACAAGTATAAATATGCAAATAAATCTTTTGACCTGTAATGGTTTCTAAAGAAACCCTTCCTGTACGGGTATTATCCCGACTTCTCATCATATGAATTAAATTGCATTTGCAATCTTGGAAAACATAACTCTGTGGAAATACATATTTTTCTAAATAAACAATCATCAAACATTAACGATCGAAATGAAATCAATTTCGTCCAACACGTTGTTTAATGCAACAATTTCATGTAGTATATTACACAATTAAAAACATATTTATTAAATAGGATTTTACCCCCACCTTGGTTATCAAAAGTTCTGTCAAAGTTCGTCGTTTTCCCCCTTACTCCTGTCCCTCGTCTGTATATCCTACAAAGCGTAATAACTTGACTTAGCGTCTAATTTAACTATAGATACGTGGAATAATCAGTAGAGTAATCCCTCAAAAAGAAAGATAATCGGTGATCCTAGGGTTAGGGTTTGTTTGAATTCAGAACGGTCGTTTATCATATTTTTCGTATTATTTTAGGTGTCATTCTAGCGTTTTTACACATAAAATATAAGGTTTTGGGGTCATAATATTATTTCCATAAGTTCTGGGGAACAAAACTGCAATTAAAACTAACTTCAGGGGTGAACATAAATTAATAGAATTTACAGGGACTAATATGTAATTTAGCAATAGATAAAGGCTTGATCAATAATTAAGCAAAAGATAGGAATTTGCAAAAAGGTCCCAGGAAACATTCAAATTTAAAATCTCAGCCCCTGCAACCAATTCCCCCATTCCCGTCGACCTTCTTCCCCCCCTGCTCGGCCGCCGCCGCTGCTGCCCTCCGCCGTAAGCAGCGGCCTCACCCACGCCCTCGCACGGTGCCGCCGCACACGGCGGCGCCACTCACGCATGCACACACAACACGACTTATGCACCCCTGCTCCTCAAGCCTGCCGTAGCCGACAGCCCCATCTCACTCCGCCGAGACCCTGCCGGCGACGAGCTCGTCACCGGCGACTACTCCCGCACCTGACACAGCGCCGCCCGGACACGGCGGAGTTTCCCCCTTTCGTCCAACACCAATCATCAGCATACACACACATTCAACACACACACATACACACACATCACACACACACACATGCACACAGCAGCACCGCCGCCGGTGGCGCTACATCCCCATCCACGCACGGCGCCGCCGCTCCCGGCGGTGCCAACCCAGGGCAGTAACGGCGGTTATAACCCACGGCAATGAAAAAAAAAAGAGAGAGAGAGAGAGAGAGAGATGGGAAAGAAAAGGCATATTTACATATATATGCATGTATCTATAAATACAGAGAAGAGGGTGAAAGGAATTGAAGAGGAAAAATAAAAGAAGAAAATGAAAGAGAGATGGGGTGGTGTCGTCGGTGGCTACGGCGACGGAGGAGGAGTGCCGCAGCAATATGACGAAAGAAAAACGGGATACAATAATTACAGGAAACAATAATTTTACCCCTTGAAGTCCCACAAGCTTTTTTGTAAAATTCCCCACTTCCCTTCTTTGTGTTTGATGAATCGAAAAATATAGGGAAGAAGGAGAGTAATTCATTTGTACAGGTGCAAAAGAAAGAAAACACGTGTGAAGCAGCAAAGAAGCAAGAGTGATGACAAGACTTCCTCAAAGAAATGGGCTGAATAAATTGGGCTCTTGCTTGGGCTATTTCTTGATTTTAGTTGGGCCGAGAAAACTAATATTTGGCTCCCACTTTGGCCCAACTATTGGGCTATCACTTAACAATACACACATGTATGTACATATATATATATATCTGTATAATTTTGTACTTATTTTGGGTGTTACATCCTTTCCCCCTAAAAGAAATTTCGTCCTCGAAATTTTAGAAACGTACCAAGGTACGGTAAGTTCGGGTATCTCGTGAGGCTCTCTTCTTCTTTTTCCCAAGTTGCTTCATTGGCGTTGTGTTGATTCCATTGCACTTTTACTAGAACCACATCTCTGTTTCTAAGTTTATGAACCTTTCTGTCTAGTATTGCTACAGGAGTCTCTTCGTACGACAAATCTTTTTCGAGTCCAATGCTTTCTTGGTGAATTACGTGACTCGGATCAAATACATATTTTCGTAGGATAGACACGTGAAATACGTTGTGGATGCCTACGAAGTCATGTGGCAGGGCTAATCGGTGTACTACCTCGCCAACTCGTTCCAATACCTCATATGGTCCGATGTACCTTGGTCTTAGTTTACCCCTCTTTCCAAATCGGTAAACTCCTTTAGTGGGTGAAACCTTCAGAAAAACTTTATCGCCCACCTCAAACTTCAGTTCTCTCCTTCTCTTATCCGCGTAGGATTTCTGTCGGTCTTGAGCCACTTTGATCCTTTCTCGGACTCGCCTTATCACCTCTATCGTTTGATCTACTAACTCTGTTCCCAATACTTTCTTCTCACCCACTTCATCCCAATAAATGGGTGAACGACACCTCTTACCATATAACACTTCATAAGGTGCCATTCCGATGGTGGACTGATAGCTGTTGTAGGTAAATTCCACCAAAAATAGATGTTCTTCCCAACTCCCATGGAAATCCAGCGCGCATGCCCTTAACATATCTTCTAGAGTTTGAATCGTCCGTTCAGTTTGTCCATCCGTTTGTGGGCGGAAAGTTGTGCCGAAGGCCAGTTTGGTTTCCAATTCCTTTTGTAAGCTATGCCAGAAACGAGATGTGAAACGAGGATCTCTATCAGAAATGATAGAAACCGGCACTCCATGGAGTCGGACTATTTCCTTTAAGTAGGTTCGTGCCAACTTATCCATCTCCAAAGTCATCCTAATCGGTAGAAAGTGAGCAGATTTCGTTAGTCTATCAACAATTACCCAAATCGCTTTTCCTTGTCTAGTTTTGGGTAATCCCACTACAAAATCCATGGTGATATGCTCCCATTTCCATTCTGGTATTTCCAAAGGCACTAGCATTCCTCCGGGTCGTTGGTGTTCTGCTTTCAATTGTTGGCAAACCAAACATCTCTTAACAAATTGTCTGATGCTGTCCTTCATATTCCGCCACCAAAAAGTCTTCTTCAAATCTTGATACATCTTCGTACCTCCAGGATGAGCTGAGTACGGGGTTGCGTGTGCCTCTTTCATAATTCTATTTTTCAATTCTTCGTCCTTTGGCACACAAAGTCTTCCCCTAAATGTAAAGGCTCCATCGGCTGAATTCGTAAATTCTTCTGCTCTTCCTTTCTCTATGCGTTCCTTTATTCGTTGCAGGAATCTGTCATTTTTTTGAGCTCCGGCGATCTGTTCTCATAAAGTGGGCCGTACCGTCAAAGCTGCAACCCTAGCTTTGATGTTGTTTGGTGGCAAGACTATCTCTAGACTTAACTTAGCCATTTCTCTTGTCAGCAAATCTTGATTGATAAGTGGACAAATTGCTTCTCCAGTCCTCTTCAGGCTAAGTGCATCAGCAACAACATTCATCTTTCCTTGATGGTAAAGAATGGTGCAATCATAATCCTTTACCAATTCCAGCCATCTTCGTTACCTCATATTGAGCTCTTTTTGTTCGAAGAAATATTTCAGGCTCTTGTGATCTATGTAGATTTTGCATTTTCCTCCATATAAATAGCGTCGCCAAATCTTGAGGGCGTACACTACGGCGGCTAGTTCCAGGTCATGAGTTGGATAATTTTGCTCATGAGTTCTTAGCTGTCTTAACGCATAGGCTATCACTTTTCCTTCCTGCATCAAAACGCATCCAAAGTCTTGCTTGGATGCATCGCTATAAACCACAAATCCCTTCGTTCCATCTGAAAGTGTGAGTACTAGTGCCGCAGTTAGTCGTCTCTTCAATTCTTGGAAGCTCTCTTCACACCGATCCGTCCATTGAAATTTCATCTCCTTTCGAGTTAAACGATTCATGGGTAGAGTAATCTTGGAGAATCCTTCTATGAACCTTCGGTAATATCCTGCTAACCCTAGGAAACTTCGCACCTCGTTTACGTTAAATGGTGTCTTCCAATTGCTAACGACTTCTACTTTGGCTGGGTCCACCTCTATTCCTTGTGCAGAAACAATATGTCCAAGGAATGATACCTTGTCTAACCAGAATTCACATTTCTGGAATTTCGCGTATAGCTTTTCCTTTCATAGGATTTCTAACGCGATCTGTAGATGTTCTTCATGGTGCACTTTACTGCTGAAATATATCAAAATATCATTGATAAATACTATCACAAATCGATCAAGGTATGGGTGGAAGACACGATTCATCATATCCGTGAAAACCGCTGGTGCATTGCTTAATCCGAAAGGCATCACTACGAACTCGTAGTGGCCGTACATTGTTCGAAAAGCTGTCTTGGATATGTCCTCCTTCTTGACCTTCACTTGATGATATCCTGACCTTAAATCGATTTTTGAAAATACGCTGGCACCCTTTAGCTGATCAAACAAATCTTCATTTCGAGGTAACGGGTACTTGTTCTTGATGGTTCTCTTGTTTAACTCGCGGTAGTCGATGCACATCTGAAAGGTTCCATCTTTCTTCTTTACAAATAGCACAGGAGCTCCCCACGGAGATACACTGGGCTGAATAAAACCTTTTTCCAACAACTCCTGTAACTGCACCTTTAATTCTTGCAATTCTTTCGGTGTCATTCGGTACGGAGCTTTAGACACTGGTGCAGATCCAGACACCAATTATATTCCGAATTCCACCTCTCTATCTGGTGGTGGACCGGGTAGTTCTTCAGGGAACACATCCTTCAATTCTTTCACTATCGGTACTTTATCAATTGGATCTGTCTCTTGTTTGAGATCCACCAAGTTGACTAACATCGCTTCGCAATCTCCTCCCCTAAGTAATTGTACAGCTTGTAAGGCCGTAATCACTCTAAGATTCAACCCAACTCGAGTTCTGAAGAAAGTAAACCCTTCACCTTCAGGCGGTCTAAAGAGAATATCTCGTTCGTAGCACTTGATTACCGCATGATTGCTCTTTAGCCAATCCATCCCCAAGATTACGTCAAAATCTTTCATTTCCAATACATGCAGGTTGGCAAAAAGAGTTTTATTTCCAAAGGTTATATCTAGGTTCTGACATGCCCTCTGGGTTCTAACTGTCTTTCCTGAAGGTATACTAACCTCTAGGATTCTAGCATCTATTGTACTGCTATCCAGCCCAACATTTCATAAAATTTGACGGAGATAAATGAATGGGTTGCCCCAGTATCAAATAAGACAAGCACAGGCAGGTTACAAACTGATAACATACCTGCCATTGTTTCCGGGTCCTCCGCAGCTTCATTACGAGTAAGGACAAAAGCTCGAGCTCTTCCCATGTCAGGTCTTTGCTTAGAACTTTGTGCCGTTGCCATAACCTTCGGACAGTTCATCGCGTTGTGGCCCGGTTCTTTACATCGGAAGCAATTATGTGTCCCGAAGAGGCACGGTCCATGATGTCGCCTCCCGTATTTGGGGCATAGAGGTTCAGGTTTATTATCTTGAACAGTGAAATCACCACTACTCATTGGTCGCTTCCCTTGGTTAAAATTTCATCTTTGGTTCAGTCCCGGGTTAACCCACTTCCTCTTTCCCAACACCTCGTTTGCTCTCTTCGGGATTACTACCTCTGATCACACACGAGAACTCACATCCAAGGCTCTTCTCACCGTCTCTTAGTATGTGATCTCTCCCTGCCCCGCCAAGATAGCACCAACTTCTGGGCGCAAACCCCTACAGAAACGTCTGGCCTTTTTAAAGTCCGTATCCACCAAATGGGTGGCATACCTGCTTAATTGATTAAACTTTCTCTCGTATTCGCCCACCGTTAGAAACCCCTGTCTAAGGTGTAGGAATTCTATTTCCTTAGTGTCCCGATAGGATTGAGGCTGATAATTTTGCATGAAGATCTCTTTGAATTCTGACCAAGTCTTTTCGTTCTTCCTTTCCATGGTCAAAGTCCGACTATAGGATTCCCACCAGAAGCTTGCTTCTTCTGAGAACTGAAAGACGGTACATGAGATTCTCTGTGCCTCGGTGCAAGTCATGTGAGCGAATAGTCGGTCGAGGGCTCTCAGCCATTCCTCAGCATCAGATGATTCTCCTTTTCCATTGAATACTGGGGGGTTAAAGCGTCGGAAAAGTTCGATTACCTTATTCACATCCTTTTTGGGTTCCACAGGTGCGGTGGTTGTGTTTTCGTTGCCTAACCGTTCAGCTAAACCCCATAAGACGGTGAGGAAACTTTCCATGGGTTCCATTGATGGCGGCCCTGACGTAGATTGGCTCGGTATATTCTGTCGTGGTTCTAATCCTTCAGGTACAGGTGGTCCCGACGTCAAGTTATCTGCTATCTGTTCTACTGGTTGTGGGTTCTTTCGTGGTCTGTCTCTCCTCATGCTTCTAATCAGAAAAGACCAAATCCTATAACTCTCGCGAAGATAGAAAGAAAAGGGATTTTTATAACATAAGCAACTATTTCACCGAGAAGGTTAGTCGTCATATATATACACACATAGTCATCGTACAAAAATTTCCTAGTGGCATACTAGGCGATCGGGTGCGCGTGGTCCTCCTCGTATACACATATCAAAAATAGTCGGACCGCGCCTGTACCCTACAAAATGTTATATACATATACCCATTAAATAACTACGCTGTTCGGATATGATTATATATATACATACACAAAATAACAGTCTTCTTAAAAACAGCAAGTAGACTAGATCCTACTCGCTAACCATCTCCTTAGTCCCTGAAAATTCTATTAATTTGAATTCAACCCCTGAAATTAGTTTAAGTTGCAGTTTAACCCCCAAAACTTTACAAGATTTTTAATATGATCCCAGACTTTATAGAAACTGCAGAATCATTCCTAAACTTTACTATAATTATAAGTTGAACCCAATACTGTACCGGATATTATTTTATGACCTCAAACCATATTTTTACGTGTCATTTTTAAGACTAAAATTACTAGTTAAATACCTAAAGTTTAAATTATAAGTATATTTGTTGTTTATATGTGAATCATGTTCAATGATTTCTTAATTCTTTGTGCAAGCAATTAAAATCTATGAATTTTCAGTATGTTAACCTAAATGAATATATATGATCATATGAATAATATTGTGATTTTAGGAATTATATATGAAATATTAAAATTGTTACATCTTTATATTTTATGTGTCTTTTTAGGACTAAAATTTCTAGTTCAAATATCTAAAGCTTAAGTTAAGAGTATGTTGATTTCTTTTAAATGCTAATCATGTTTAAATGATTCTTATATGATAATGTTATCATCAAAATTTCATATATGAGTCTAATATATGTATATTTTGTATGATGTATGATTAATATAAATATTTGGATAATGTGTATGAAATCATATTAATGGATTAGCTTACAATTTGTATTTCTTTTTTGAGTTGATTACATGATAATTAAAGATTTATAAATTTATGTACATTGGTTATTGTTTCGCTAATTTATTTTGTTAATTGAGGTGTGTATTTCTAAATTATTATACTATGTGGCAAATTATATATCTTAATTATTTACTTTGCAAAATCATTTATAGCTAGCAATGCAATTGTGGTTTCTTTAAATTATATGATATTAAAAGATAATCTATCTTGCCATATTGAATAAGAAATTGGTATTCTGCACGACAACATAAGTTTATTTTTGGTATTAAATGTTGTGTGTAAAATGTTGGTATACACTATTAATTAGTGATATTATTCCAGATATAAGATTTGAAAAGTGTTATATTAGTTAAATTAATTTAAGGAATGATTTAAGTAATATAGAAATTAAAGAGAAATTGGGTATAGGATTAGTGTATTTGGCTAAATAAAGGGTCGATTGGTAATTACCATAAGACTTTCTTTTTGACTTAAACTTATATATGACCCAGAGAAGTATGTAAACTTTAAGGATCTCCTTTAATTATATTTAATTGCTATGGGTAGATTATCTATAAGTCTTTACTTCATATGTTAACTAATGGTATCTTTTATGTTACACTAATTGTAGAAACTCATAAAAGATAAAGAGTTAGTTAATGGAACAGAGTAAAGATTTAATTTTTAAGTCTTTCGATAATATCTATATGTTATATGATATTATATGACATAAGAGACTAAACGATTAAGTATGTCGAGTGCAGTTCAGACGAACGGTGATTCCAAAAGCAATCCTCAAGCTGTCATCTTAAAGTGGGTAACTTCTACACTCTACTATGCATTGATAATTAAATTAGTAAGTTATGTATGAAAATCTACGACAGAAGCTCCGTAGCTATAACCGGTAGTTGCTTCACTATCGGGCAACGACCATAAGGGCCATAGTGCCTGGTCTATGAAAGCAAGGTTTAGTGGGCGAGCGACTCCCACATTCCTTTATGTTATATATGGTCCAGGGTGAGCGTGCCCAACGGACATGTAGTATGTGCTTAATGATTTAATTGTTTCAATGAATATTAGAGAGTACAGTTATCCCACTGGGATCCCTCTCCGGAGGTGTCTCATGATTCCACTTTTATTATTTTCGGGTTCGGCGTATGATGACACAGACGTGTAGCGAGCTGAACTGTCTTTCCATCACCCCTTTCATGTTAAAGTACCAAAATAATACTTACTTTTAAGAATAATATTAAATTTTGTATATGCAAATTATGATAGATGATGGGCCAAGACTTGTATTTTGGTATTATATATTTGCTCTGTTACGTTATATCTTGTAGGAGTTTGTTTGAACATTTAACCTAGAAACGTGGGTAAAACACGAATTTTGGAAATAATTGTGTTATGTTTTTTAAAAAAAAAATGTCTCGTGTTTTCCTTTCAGTCTTCCGCTGTAAACTATTTTATGAATTCTTTAATTAGTAAAAGGTGACGACCTGATTTCCAATTAATGGGGATTGGGGCGATACAGATGAGGCGCCGCCGCGTGCAGAGGATGCCGGCAACGAGCCCGTCGCCGGAAGGGAGGACGGCCGAGAGGGGCAGCCGGAAGGAGAGCAGTGACGGGGAAAGAGATTAGGGACAGGGGTGTTATTTTTGGTGAATTTGATTAAGTCTAGGGGCTATTTTGCAAATTTCTACTTTTGCTTAATTATTATACAATCCATTATCTTTTGCTTAATTGCTTTTCAGTCCTTGCAAATTCTATTAATTTGAATTCAACCCCTGAAATTAGTTTAAGTTGCAGTTTAACCCTAAAACTTTACAAGATTTTTAATATGATCCCATACTTTATAGAAACTGCAAAATCACCCCTAAACTTTACTACAATTATAAGTTGAACCCAATACTGTACCGGATATTATTTTATGACCTCAAACCATATTTTACATGTCATTTTAAGACTAAAATTACTAGTTAAATACGTAAGGTTTAAATTATAAGCATATTTGTTGTTTATATGTGAATCATGTTCAATGATTTTTTAATTCTTTGTACAAGCAATTAAAATCTCTGAATTTTCAGTATGTTAACCTAAATGAATATATATGATCATATGAATAATATTGTGATTTTAGGAATTATATATGAAATATTAAAATTGTTACATCGTTATATTTTATGTGTCTTTTTAGGACTAAAATTTCTAGTTCAAATATCTAAAGCTTAAGTTATGAGTATGTTGATTTCTTTTAAATGCAAATCATGTTTAAATGATTCTTATATGATAATGTTATCATCAAAATTTTATATATGAGTATGTATATTTTGTATAATGTATGATTAATATAAATATTTGGATAATGTGTATGGAATCATGTTAGTGGATTAGCTTACAACCTGTATTTCTATTTTGAGTTGATTACATGATAATTAAAGATTTATATAAATTTATGTACATTGGTTATTGTTTAGCTAATTTATTTTGTTAATTGAGGTGTGTATTTCTAAATTATTATACTATTTGGCAAATTATATATCCTAATTATTTACTTTGCAAAATCATTTATAGCTAGCAATGCAATTGTGGTTTTTTTAAATTATATAGTATTAAAAGATAATCTATATTGCCAAATTGAATAAGAAATTGGTATCCTGCATGACAACATAAGTTTGTTTTTAATATTAAATGTTGTGTGTAAAATGTTGGTATACACTATTAATTAGTGATATTATTCCAGAAATAAGATTTGAAAAGTGATATATTAGTTAAATTAATTTAAGGAATGATTTAAGTAATATTGAAATTAAAGAGAAATTTGGTATACGATTAGTGTTTTCGGCTAAATAAAGGGTCGATTTGTAATTACCATAAGACTTTCATTTCTGGCTTAAACTTATATATGACCCAGAGAAGTATGTAAACTTTAAGAATCTCCTTTAATTATATTTAATTGCTATGGGTAGATTATCTATAAGTCTTTACTTCATATGTTAACTAATGGTATCTTTTATGTTACACTAATTGTAGAAACTCATAAAAGATAAAGAGTTATTTAATGGAACAGAGTAAAGATTTAATTTTTAAGTCTTTCGATAATATCTACATGTTATATGATATTATATGACATAAGAGACTAAACGATTAAGTATGTCGAGTGCAGTTGAGACGAACGGTGATTCCAAAAGCAATCCTCGTGCTGTCAGCTAAAAGTGGGTAACTTCTACACTCTACTATGCGTTGATAATTAAATTAGTAAGTTATGTATGAAAATCTACGGCTGAAGCTCCGTAGCTATAACCGGTAGTTGCTTCACTATCGGGCGACCATAAGGGCGAGAGTGCCTGGTCTATGAAAGCATTGTTTAGTTGGCGAGAGACTCCCACATTCCTTTATGTTATGTATGGTCCAGGATGAGCGTGCCCAACGGACATGTAGTATGTGCTTAGTAATTTAATTATTTCAATATATGTTAGAGTGGGTAACTTCTACACTCTACTATGCGTTGATAATTAAATTAGTAAGTTATGTATGAAAATCTACGGCTGAAGCTCCATAGCTATAACCGGTAGTTGCTTCACTATCGGGCGACGACCATAAGGGCGAGAGTGCCTGGTCTATGAAAGCAAGGTTTAGTGGGCGAGCGACTCCCACATTACTTTATGTTATGTATGGTCCAGGGTGAGCGTGCCTAACGGATATGTAGTATGTGCTTAGTATTTTAATTATTTCAATATATGTTAGAGTGGGTAACTTCTACACTCTACTATGTGTTGATAATTAAATTAGTAAGTTATGTATGAAAATCTACGGCTGAAGCTCCGTAGCTATAACCGGTAGTTGCTTCACTATCGAGCGACGACCATAAGGGTGTGAGTGCCTGGTCTATGAAAGCAAGGTTTAGTGGGCGAGTGACTCCCACATTCCTTTATGTTATGTATGGTCCAGGGTGAGCGTGCCCAACGGACATGTAGTATGTGCTTAAGGATTTAATTGTTTCAATGAATATTAGAGAGTACAGTTATCCCACTGGGATCCCTCTCCGGAGGTGTCTCATGATTCTACTTTTAATATTTTTAGGTTCGGCGTATGATGACGCGGACGTGTAGAACTGTCTTTCCATCACCCCTTTCATGTTAAAGTACCAAAACAGTACTTACTTTTAAGAATAATGTTATATTTTGGATATGTAAATTATGGTAGATGATGGGCCTAGACTTATATTTTGGTATGATATGTTTATTCTTGTATGTTATCTCATGTAAATTTTTGTTTGAACGTTTAACCTAGAAATGTGGGTAAAACACGAGTTTTGGAAATAATTGTATTATATTTAAAAAATAAATAAAAATGTCTCGTGTTTTCCTTTCAGTCCTCCGCTGTAAACTATTTTATGAATTCTTTAATTAGTAATGGGTGACGACCTGATTTCCAATTAATAGGGATCAGGGCGTTACAAAGTGGTATCAGAGCCGAGGTTTTGGGATTTTCACCTCGGACTCTAGGTCAATTGTTTTCAAATGGGTCTTATGTTTTCAACCGTTATTTGTTTAGTCAAGTTAAAGTATTATAAAGTTTAACAATTAAATATGTTACGTGAAGGGAAAGTCAGCAGCCAGCTACCGTTCAGATCATCGTCGAGTAAGTGTTTTATGTTATGTTTCAGAGATATTTAATGAAGAATGATATGTTCAGTGGAAGATGTTTGAATTATGATATGATACAAGTATGAGATTGTCAGATACAATCTTATGATGAGATGAAAAGTTATGAGAATGTTCTGAAATATGTTTTATGTATATGACATAAAGGAAAGGTTTATGATGAACATGAATGATGACCATGAGTCAATGATAAGGAATGAAAGCATTAATGATGATATGAAAGAGAATCATGGATGAGGAATAATATGACAAGGTGTGAAATGAATTACTTCAATTTGAGTGTTATAATTGTTGTTCTCTTTTATGTTTAAATCGTTTACGTATGCTAGTATCAATTACTTTTTATGCTTACCTTTATGTTTTGAATGAGAAAGGTTATTTTATAAAAATGCATGCATTACCCTTTAGAAACGTACCCTGAGCTGTGAGACTAAGGTTTAATGTAGAGTTGTTTTGTCGTTCGATGATAACTTTACTTAGGATGGATCGTGATGAGGCCCGTAAGCAGCAGTTATAGAGGGAGTATAAGGATTGCTACCAAGTGGGATGTGAAGAAATACGTGAGATCATAGCTAGGATTACCGACTGCCGTATGAGGGCTAGCATGTACGGGATGGTTGACACCGACATTGAGGCGGCCAAACATCTTAGAGCTAGAGTCCTTCCGATGTACAGGACCATAACGCATAAGGTGTTCACGCATTTGATAATTTACGATTGTGAAGTCGGTGCTCAGATGGAGTTTTGAGCCTTTTGCTTGAGCTTGCAGGAGGCAGTGGAACATTATGAGGCACATTTGCAAGAGGCAGTTGAACTGGAGACCGAAGCACATCGCTGTGTAGTGCGAGCGATGAACTGGCAGGTTCGCACGCATACTCTTGAGAAGAGCCTAGCTGAGGCAAAAGTTGAGCAAGAAAGGCTTACTAAGCGCAGCCAGGAGTTGTTGGAGAGAGCTAGGTCTCTTAGAGTATCATTTGGGATGGAGGAGCACCCCGCTGCGAGACATAATGAAGGCCCGACTGCAGCAGGATCACACGATCGTCTGTTATATATACACCCGCCTGTATCAGCGACTCCAGTTCAGGATGGTGGATGGCTAGTTGAGGATGAGGCAGGTCCTAGTGGCCAGCCTGCAGACGATGGAGGGCGTGCGTCAAAACGCCCCTGCTATGGATGGTTGGAGGAGGAGGAAGATTAGGGACAACTTTTAGTTGAAGCTGTGGATCGTAGTTTTTGTTTCACCGGTAGGCTAGTATAGTAGAGCACCCCGGTTAGTAGTATAGCTTGCACATTCGACCTTTTGACGTATATACAATCAGGATGTAGTGCTTGTCTTTGACCTTTTGACAGTTAGTAGTGCTTGTTTTTTTTTTGAAAAGGGACAATGAGATCCCGAAGTTTTCCTTGTATATATGTTACGCTTCTCAGGTACGCCAGCATATGTTCTGTTCGATTCAGGAGAATCACACTCTTTTATATTTGATACCTTAAACTAGATTGCATAAGAAACTCGTGAAAGTGACATTCAAAATGAGTACCCCGAGTTATTCCTGTAGCCAAACTAAATTTCGTGACGAAATTTTTAAAAAGGTGGGGGAAGTTGTAACACCTCGTTTTCAAAAAAAATCTGCATTTCATATTTCACAAAATTTCTTTTACCTTTTAATTGAAAAATGATTCGAAGTGAACTCTTATGTTATTTAAAGTTATAATTTACGTATTATGTTGTGCTCAATGATTTTTACGTATTTTGTGATCTAATGTTTCTTTCGAGATTTTAAAGTATTTTTACAGGATTGCTTACGGAGGAAACCGAGCTTGATCTCAACTCACTTGACAAACATGGATGAAAGTAAAAAGATAAGATATAGATAAGTTTAAATGAGGAAAAATGATATTAGGTTTTTATGCAAAGATTATTTGTTTGTGTCGTAAATGCTTTTATTTTATTAATTTTATTCATGATCTCTATATGTGATTCTATGTGATAAAACAATTTACATAAAATGTACTTAATAAATACTTGTGTATAAATTATGCTATTGTAGTATTATTATTATTATTATTATTGTTATTAATGTTATTAATGTTGATCTAATATATATAGATGTGTACGTATGTATATTTATTAATTATCTAAAGAACATATATGTATATATCTATTTTGTGAGTATAATAGATAAGATTAGGATAAAATTTGGGAATGAGTCAACACATGCTTTTGCCTTCTTCTTCTTCACACGTGTCCTCCCTTTTTGTACAAAGTATGGGGAGTGATACTCTTTCTTCCTCATTCATCATCAAACATATTTCTTTTGCAAAAAGATTTGGAGTGTGGAAGGGTAAAGGGTAAAGTTTTTAATTGCTTCCAAATTTATTTCCCCAAATTGAGATGTATGTATATGTATATGGGTGCAAGTGTATATGTATTTAAAGTGTGTGTTGTGGCTGTGGAGAAAAAATGGGGAAGAAAACAGGGGAAACAAAGGAGGAAGAAGAAGGGAGATGGGAGAAAGGTAGGGGAGGCGCCGCCGCGTCGGGCGGCGCCGTGCTAAGGCAGGGTGTGCAGCGCCTCCGCCGGCGGCGCTGCTGTGCAGGTGTGTGCGTGTGTTCGGGTTGTGCGAAGTGTGTGTTTTGCATGTGTTTTGTGTGCGTGTGTGCTGGTGTTGTTGGGAGAGGCGCCGCCGCATCGGGCGACGCCCAGCAGAGGTAGGGGAGAGCAGCGCCGCGAGGGGCGCTGCCGTGCCGTGCGTTGCGATGAGTGGCGGTGGCGACGGCGGCGGCGGCGGGCACTGTGCTGCAAATCGAGAGGAAGAGGGGGTGTGTGTGTGTATTGTGCCGTGTGTTGTGGTGGCCGGCGATGGGTCGGTCACCGGCTGGAGAGGGCAGGTGACGGCGGTGGCGTAGGGCAGAAATGAAGGGGCGGTTGTGTGCGTATATGTGTATATTATGTATGTGCTGTAGTTTTGGAAAATGGAAAGGTGGGGGAAGGAGGAGGCGTCGCCGCTCACGGCGGCGCCGCGTGGAGAGGAGGCCGGCGACGAGCCTGTCGCCGGCAGGGTGGACGGCCGAGAGAGGCAGCCGGAGGGAGCGCAGTGACGGGGAAAGAGATTGGGGACAGGGGTGTTATTTTTGGTGAATTTGATTAAGTCTAGGGGCTATTTTGCAAATTTCTACTTTTGCTTAATTATTATACAATCCATTATCTTTTGCTTAATTGCTTTTCAGTCCTTGCAATTTCTATTAATTTGAATTCAACCCCTGAAATTAGTTTAAGCTGCAGTTTAACCCCAAAACTTTACAAGATTTTTAATATGATCCCAGACTTTATAGAAACTGCAGAATCACCCCTAAACTTTACTACAATTATAAGTTGAACCCAATACTGTACCGAATATTATTTTATGACCTCAAACCATATTTTACGTGTCATTTTAACACTAAAATTACTAGTTAAATACCTAAAGTTTAAATTATTAGTATATTTGTTGTTTATATGTGAATCATGTTCAATGATTTTTTAATTCTTTGTACAAGCAATTAAAATCTCTGAATTTTCAGGATGTTAACCTAAATGAATATATATGATCATATGAATAATATTGTGATTTTAGGAATTATATATGAAATATTAAAATTGTTACATCTTTATATTTTATGTGTCTTTTTAGGACTAATATTTCTAGTTCAAATATCTAAAGCTTAAGTTATGGGTGTGTTGATTTCTTTTAAATGCTAATCATGCTTAAATGATTCTTATATGATAATATTATCATCTAAATTTTATATATGAGTCTAATATATGTATATTTTGTATGATGTATGATTAATATGAATATTTGGATAATGTGTATGGAATCATGTTAATGGATTAGCTTACAACCTGTATTTCTATTTTGAGTTGATTACATGATAATTAAAGATTTATATAAATTTATGTACATTGGATATTGTTTCGCTAATTTATTTTCTTAATTGAGGTGTGTATTTCTAAATTATTATACTATTTGGCAAATTATATATCTTAATTATTTACTTTGCAAAATCATTTATAGCTAGCAATGCAATTTTGGTTTCTTTAAATTATATAGTATTAAAAGATGATCTATCTTGCCAAATTGAATAAGAAATTGGTATCCTACATGACAACATAAGTTTGTTTTTAGTATTAAATGTTGTGTGTAAAATGTTGGTATACACTATTAATTAGTGATATTATTCCAGAAATAAGATTTGAAAAGTGATATATTAGTTAAATTAATTTAAGGAATGATTTAAGTAATATAGAAATTAAAGAGAAATTGGGTATAGGATTAGTGTGTTCGGCTAAATAAAGGGTCGACTGGTAATTACCATAAGACTTTCATTTCTGGCTTAAACTTATATATGAACCAGAGAAGTATGTAAACTTTAAGAATCTCCTTTAGTTATATTTAATTGCTATGGGTAGATTATCTATAAGTCTTTACTTCATATGTTAGATAATGGTATCTTTTATGTTACACTAGTTGTAGAAACTCATAAAAGATAAAGAGTTAGTTAATGGAACAGAGTAAAGATTTAATTTTAAGTCTTCCGATAAGATCTACATGTTATATGATATTATATGACATAAGAAACTAAACGATTAAGTATGTCCAGTGCAGTTGAGACGAACGGTGATTCCAAAAGCAATCCTCATGCTGTCAGCTAAAAGTGGGTAACTTCTACACTCTACTATGCGTTGATAATTAAATTAGTAAGTTATGTATGAAAATCTACGACTGAAGCTCCGTAGCTATAACCGGTAGTTGCTTCACTATCGGGCGACGACCATAAGGGCGAGAGTGCCTGGTCTATGAAAGCAAGGTTTAGTGGGCGAGCGACTCCCACATTCCTTTATGTTATGTATGGTCCAGGGTGAGCGTGCCCAACGGACATGTAGTATGTGCTTAGTAATTTAATTATTTCAATATATGTTAGAGTGGGTAACTTATACACTCTACTATGCGTTGATAATTAAATTAGTAAGTTATGTATGAAAATCTACGGCTGAAGCTCCGTAGCTATAACCGGTAGTTGCTTCACTATCGGGCGACGACCATAAGGGGGAGAGTGTCTGGTCTATGAAAGCAAGGTTTAGTGGGCGAGCGACTCCCACATTCCTTTATATTATGTATGGTCTAGGGTGAGCGTGCCCAACGGACATGTAGTATGTGCTTAATGATTTAATTATTTCAATGAATATTAAAGAGTACAGTTATCCCACTGGGATCCCTCTCCGGAGATGTCTCATGATTCTACTTTAAATATTTTCAGGTTCGGCGTATGATGACGCGGACGTGTAGTGAGCTGAACTGTCTTTCCATCACCCCTTTCATGTTAAAGTACCAAAACAGTACTTACTTTTAAGAATAATGTTATATTTTGGATATGTAAATTATGGTAGATGATGGGCCTAGACTTATATTTTGGTATGATATGGTTATTCTAGTATGTTATCTCATGTAAGAGTTTGTTTGAACGTTTAACCTAGAAATGTGGGTAAAACACGAGTTTTGAAAATAATTGTATTATGTTTTTTAAAAAAAATATCTCGTGTTTTCTTTTCAGTCTTCCGCTGTAAACTATTTTATGAATTCATTAATTAGTAAAGGGTGACGACCTGATTCCAATTAATAGGGATCGGGGCGTTACAAGGATCCTCCTCTAGGTCCTCTTCATCATCCCCCCCGTCCGAGTCCCCACTGGACGGATCAAACGGCTCCCTCTCAGGTGGAGGTGGTTGTTCATGCCTCATCCAGAGATCCATCAACTGCTGGGCCATCCTCCCGAAGTCCATACTCAGAGTGCCATCCACTCCCGAGTATACTAACTCATGCCTGAATACTAATCGGGCCCTCGCAGTCCATTGACTTGGAAGTGTTTCGATCAGACGGCTCGCTGCATCTAAGTTCCTTATTCTACCTGTGGCTCCTCCTACTTCTCGCCAGCAATGAAAAAGTCTGGCTATGTGCTCTCCCACAGATACATCCCCTGCAACACTGCTTTCATAGAAAAGTCGGGTAGCTCTAGCTTCCGGGGTTTCATATCTAGGTACCCTTTTTCTAGCGGTTCTATGAATAGCAGCCACCTGTCATCCACAAACTCTTATGTAAGTTCCATAGTCAACCCACAATTAAACCTACCCATATCCTAGTGACATCGTCATCCTGTTCATATAACAGAGAAAACCCAATAGCACATAATAACACTTATATCATAAATTTCAAAAATACCTGGCGGAAAAAGGTCGAACAGAATTACCTGTCTAACTCACATATTAATCATACAATTCGTACTTATTTTTATACACACATGGTTTTATGAGCAAGGCTCTACGAAAGAAAAAGTGTAGAGCCAGGCTCTGATACCATTACTGTCACGCCCCATTTTCGAATATGAAAATATGACTTATATAGCGGAAGCACAACTTAAAAACAGGGCATCCAGCCAAAAGAATAGATCATCGGAAAAAAAAAACAGATGGTAAACAAATTCTAAAAATGATAATTCTTGCATTTAGAGGAGTTCAACATGTACAACAGGAAAGTATGTTTGGTTCAAACGTGAAAGGATTCTTAATACATAATACCGAAAAACAGGGTTCTGGAAACGCCGACAAAGTAAATATACATAATTATACATGCAAAAATGTCAAACAATTCAGCTCGTCCCTTCTAGCATCCAGAGTCCTCTGTAAAATAAATTCATAGAAGGGGTGAGTGTCAAAGGAACACTCAGTGGGTCGACCTGTACTATGATAGGGACATACAATACTATGAACATATACTATACATGTACATATACATATTACACATTGTGGACTCCAGAGTACTCCCCTGTAAACCATGCTGGATAGATATCCGAAGAAAATCTATCCGGGCCCCAAGCCGACCCTTTGGGTTTTTACACCCTTCATGTTGGGTTTCCGAAGAATACCCTCTGTGCTGGGTTTCCGAAGAATACCCTACTTGGCGTGCAGGCGCATGCACATTTAGATTTCACATTATGGATTTCACATAACACATAGCACACGTTATTCACGATCACATAAATTCATATAATTCACGACAAGTATAAATATGCAAATAAATCTTTTGACCTGTAATGGTTTCTAAAGAAACCCTTCCTGTACGGGTATTATCCCGACTTCTCATCATTTGAATTCAATTGCATTTGCAATCTTGGAAATACATATTTTTCTAAATAAACAATCATCAAACATTAACGATCGAAATGAAATCAATTTCGTGCAACACGTTGTTTAATGCAACAATTTCATGTAGTAAATTACACAATTAAAAACATATTAATTAAATGGGATTTTACCCCCACCTTGGTTATCAAAAGTTCTGTCGAAGTTCGTCGTTTTCCCCCTTACTCCTGTGCCTCGTCTGTATATCCTACAAAGCGTAATAACTTGACTTAGCGTCTAATTTAACTATAGATACGTGGAATAATCAGTAGAGTAATCCCTCAAAAATAAAGATAATCGGTGATCCTAGGGTTAGGGTTTGTTTGAATTCAGAACGGTCGTTTATCATATTTTTCGTATTATTTTGGGTGTCATTCTAGCCTTTTTACACATAAAATATAAGGTTTTGGGGTCATAATATTATTTCCATAAGTTCTGGGGAACAAAACTGCAATTAAAACTAACTTCAGGAGTTGAACATAAATTAATAGAATTTACAGGGACTAATATGCAATTTAGCAATAGATAAAGGCTTGATCAATAATTAAGCAAAAGATAGGAATTTACAAAAAGGTCCCTGGAAACATTCAAATTTAAAATTTCAGCCCCTGCAACCAATTCCCCCATTCCCGTCGACCTTCTTCCCCCCCTGCTCGGCCGCCGCCGCTGCTGCCCTCCGCCGGCAGCAGCGGCCTCACCCACGCCCTCGCACGGTGCAGCCACACACGGTGGCGCCACTCATGCACGCACACACAACACGACTCACGTACCCCTGCTCCTCAAACCTGCCGTAGCCGACAGCCCCATCTCACTCCGCCGAGACCCTGCTGGCGACGAGCTCGTCACCCGCGACTACTCCCGCACACACACACGCACACAGCAGCGCCGTCGCCGGTAGCGCTGCACCCCCATCCACGCACGGCGCCGCCGCTCCCGGTGGCGCTAACCCAGCGGCAGTAACGGCGGCTGTAACCCACGACAGTGAAAAAAAAAGAGAGAGAGAGAGAGAGAGATGGGAAAGAAAATGTAGATTTACATATATATATATGTATCTATAAATACAGAGAAGAGGGTGAAAGGAATTGAAGAGGAAAAATAAAAGAAGAAAAGGAAAGAGAGATGGGTTGGTGTCGCCGGCGGCTACGGCGACGGCGGAGGAGTGCCGCGGCAATATGACGAAAGAAAAACGGGATACAATAATTACAGGAAACAATAATTTTACCCCTTGAAGTCCCACAAGCTTTTCTGTAAAATTCCCCACTTCCCTTCTTTGTGTTTGATGAATCGAAACATATGGGGAAGAAGGAGAGTAATTCATTTGTACAGGTGCAAAAGAAAAAAAACATGTGTGAAGTAGCAAAGAAGCAAGAGTGATGACAAGGCTTCCTCAAAGAAATGGGCTGAATAAATTGGGCTCTTGCTTGGGCTATTTCTTGATTTTAGTTAGGCCGAGAAAACTAATATTTGGCTCCCACTTTGGCCTAACTATTGGGCTATCACTTAACAATACACACACGTATTGTAACGCCCCAATTCCCATTAATTGGAAATCAGGTCGTCACCCTTTACTAATTAAAGAATTCATAAAATAGTTTACAGCGGAAGACTGAAAGGAAAACACGAGACATTTTTTTTATTTAAAACATAAAACAATTATTTCTAAAACTCGTGTTTTACCCACATTTCTAGGTTAAACAATCAAACAAACTCTTACATGAGAAAACATAACAAAACAAACATACTATACCAAAATATAAGTCTAGGCCCATCATCTACAATAATTTACATATTAAAAAATAGCATTGTTTTTGAAAGTAGGTATTGTTTTGGTACTTTAACATGAAAGGGGTAATGGAAAGACAGTTCAGCTCGCTACACGTCCACGTCATCATACGCCGAACCTGAAAATATTAAAAGTAGAATAAAGAGACACCTCTGGAGAGGATCCCAGTGGGATAACTGTACTCTCTAATATTCATTGAAACAATTAAATTATTAAGCACATACCACATGGCCGTTGGGCACGCTCACCCTGGAACATACATAACACAAAGGAATGTGGGAGTCGCTCGCCCACTAAACCTTGCTTTCATAGACCAGGCACTCTCGTCCTTATGGTCGTCGCCCGATAGTGAAGCAACTACCGGTTACAGCTACGGAACTTCAACCGTAGATCTTCGTACATAACTTACTAATTTAATTATCATCGCATAGTAGATTGTAGAAATTACCCACTCTAACATATATTGAAATAATTAAATTACTAAGCACATACTACATGTCCGTTGGGCACGCTCACCTTGGACCTTTCATAGACCAGGCTCTACGGCCCTTATGGTCGTCGCCCGATAGTGAAGCAACTACCGGTTATAGCTACGGAGCTTCAGCCGTAGATTTTCATACATAACTTACTAATTTAATTATCAACGCATAGTAGAGATTAGAAGTTACCCACTTTAAGATGACATCTCGAGGATTGCTTTTGGAATCACCGTTCGTCTCAACTGCACTCGACATACTAAATCGTTTAGTTTTTTATCTCATATAATATCATATAACATGTAGATATTATCGAAAGACTTAAAATTAAATATTTACTTTGTTCCATTAACTAACTCTTTATCTTTTATGAGTTTCTACAACTAGTGTAACATAAAAGATACCATTAGCTAACATATGAAGTAAAGACTTATAGATAATCTACCCATATCAATTAAATATAAGTAAAGGAGATTCTTAAAGTTTACATACTTCTCTGCTTCATATATAAGTTTAAGCCAGAATGAAAGTCTTATGGTAATTACCAATCGACCCTTTATTTAGCCAAACACACTAATCCTATACTCAATATCTCTTTAATTTCTATATTACTTAAATCATTCCTTAAATTAATTTAACTAATATAACACTTTTCAAATCTTATTTCTGGAATAATATCTCTAATTAATAGTGTATACCAACATTTTACACACAACATTTAATACTAAAAAAATAAACTTATGTTGTCATGCAGGATACCAATTTCTTATTCAATTTGGCAAGATAGATTATCTTTTAACACTATATAATTTAAAGAAACCACAATTGCATTGCTAGCTATAAATGATTCTGCAAAGTAAATAATTAAAATATATTATTTGCCAAATAGTATAATAATTTAGAAATACACACCTCAATTAACAAAATAAATTAGCGAAACAATAACCATTGTACATAAATTTATATAAATCTTTAATTATCATGTAATCAATTCAAAATAGAAATACAGGTTGTAAGCTAATCCATTAACATGATTCCATACACATTATCCAAATATTTATATTAATCATACATCATACAAAATATACATATATTAGACTGATATATAAAATTTTGATGATAACATTATCATATAAGAATCATTTAAACATGATTAGCATTTAAAAGAATTCAACATACTCATAACTTAAGCTTTAGATATTTGAACTAGAAATTTTAGTCCTAAAAAGACACATAAAATATAAAGATGTAACAATTTTAATATTTCATATATAATTCCTAAAATCACAATATTATTCATATGATCATATATATTCATTTAGGTTAACATACTGAAAATTCATAGATTTTAATTGCTTGTACAAAGAATTAAAAATCATTGAACATGATTCACATATAAACAACAAATAAACTTATAATTTAAACTTTAGGTATTTAACTAGTAATTCTTAGTCTTAAAAATGATGCATAAAATATGGTTTGAGGTCATAAAATAATATTCAGGACAGTATTGGGTTCAACTTATAATTTTAGTAAACTTTAGGGGTGATTCTGCAGTTTCTATAAAGTCTGGGATCATATTAAAAATCTTGTAAAGTTTTGGGGGTTAAACTGCAACTTAAACTAATTTCAGGGGTTGAATTCAAATTAATAGAATTTGCAGGGACTGAAAAGCAATTAAGCAAAAGATAATGGATTGTAAAATAATTTAACAAAAGTAGAAAATTGCAATTAAGTCCCTAAACTTAATCAAATTCAACAAAAACACCCCTGTCCCCCACTTCTCTTTCCCGTAGCTGCTCAGCCCCCTCTCGGCCGTCCTCCCTGCCGGCGACAGGCTCGTCGCCGGTCTCCTCTCCACACAGCGCCGCCACTCACGGCGGCGCCTCCTCCTTCCCCCACCTTTTCCCTTTCCAAAACTACAGCACATACACAATATACACATATACACACGATACGCACACAGCCGCCCCTTCGTTTCTGCCCTACGCCGCCACCGCCGTCACTCTCTCCTGCCGGCGACAGACCCGTCGCCGGCCACCACAACACACGGCACAATACACACGCACCCCCTCTTCTTCTCGATTTCCAGCACAGTGGCCGCCGCCGCCGCCACTCATCGCAGCGCACGACACGGCAGCGCCCCTCGCGGCGCTGCCTCCCCTACCTCTGCTCGGCGCCGCCCGACGCGGCGGCGCCTCTCCCAACAACACCAGCACACACACACACACAAAACACATCCAAAACACACACTTCGCACGACCCGAATACCTGCACAGCAGCGCCGCCAGCGGCTCCCATCTCCCTTCTTCTTAATTTAAATTTACTAAGTACTCTCCAAACACACTAATCCTATACTCAATATCTCTTTAATTTCTATATTACTTAAATCATTCCTTAAATTAATTTAACTAATATAACACTTTTCAAATCTTATTTCTGGAATAATATCTCTAATTAATAGTGTATACCAACATTTTACACACAACATTTAATACTAAAAAAATAAACTTATGTTGTCATGTAGGATACCAATTTCTTATTCAATTTGGCAGGATAGATTATCTTTTAACACTATATAATTTAAAGAAACCACAATTGCATTGCTAGCTATAAATGATTCTGCAAAGTAAATAATTAAAATATATTATTTGCCAAATAGTATAATAATTTAGAAATACACACCTCAATTAACAAAATAAATTAGCGAAACAATAACCATTGTACATAAATTTATATAAATCTTTAATTATCATGTAATCAATTCAAAATAGAAATACAGGTTGTAAGCTAATCCATTAACATGATTCCATACACATTATCCAAATATTTATATTAATCATACATCATACAAAATATACATATATTAGACTGATATATAAAATTTTGATGATAACATTATCATATAAGAATCATTTAAACATGATTAGCATTTAAAAGAATTCAACATACTCATAACTTAAGCTTTAGATATTTGAACTAGAAATTTTAGTCCTAAAAAGACACATAAAATATAAAGATGTAACAATTTTAATATTTCATATATAATTCCTAAAATCACAATATTATTCATATGATCATATATATTCATTTAGGTTAACATACTGAAAATTCATAGATTTTAATTGCTTGTACAAAGAATTAAAAATCATTGAACATGATTCACATATAAACAACAAATATACTTATAATTTAAACTTTGGGTATTTAACTAGTAATTCTTAGTCTTAAAAATGATGCAGAAAATATGGTTTGAGGTCATAAAATAATATCCAGGACAATATTGGGTTCAACTTATAATTTTAGTAAACTTTAGGGGTGATTCTGCAGTTTCTATAAAGTCTGGGATCATATTAAAAATCTTGTAAAGTTTTGGGGGTTAAACTGCAACTTAAACTAATTTCAGGGGTTGAATTCAAATTAATAGAATTTGCAGGGACTGAAAAGCAATTAAGCAAAAAATAATGGATTATAAAATAATTAAGCAAAAGTAGAAAATTGAAATTAAGTCCCTAGACTTAATCAAATTCACCAAAAACACCCCTGTCCCCCCCTTCTCTTTCCCGTTGCTGCTCAGCCCCCTCTCGGCCGTCCTCCCTGTCGGCGACAAACTCGTCGCCGGCCTCCTCTCCACACGGCGGCGCCTTCTCCTTCCCCCACCTTTCCCCTTTCCAAAACTACAACACATACACAATATACACATATACACACGATACGTACACAGCCGCCCCTTCGTTTCTGCCCTACGCCGCCGCCGCCCTCTCCTGTCGGCGACAGACCCATCACCGGCCACGACAACACACGGCACAATACACACACATCCCCTCTTCCTCTCGATTTGCAGCACAGTGGCCGCCGCCGCCGCCGCCACTCATCGCAGCGCACGGCCCGGCAGCGCCCCTCGCGGCGCTGCCCTCCCCCACCTCTGCTCGGCGCCGCCCGACGCGGCGGCACCTCTCCCAACAACACCAGCACGCACGCACACAAAACACATCCAAAACACACACTTCGCACAACCCGAACACACGCACACACACCTGCACACCCTGCCTTCGCACGGCGCCGCCCGACGCGGCGACGCCTCCCCTACCTTTCTCCCATCTCCCTTCTTCTTCCTCCTTTCTTTCCCCTGTTTTCTTCCCCATTTTTTCTCCACAGCCACAGCACACACTTTAAATACATATACACTTGCACCCATATACATATACATACATCTCAATTTGGGGAAATAAATTTGGAAGCAATTAAAAACTTTACCCTTTACCCTTCCACACTCCAAATCCTTTGCAAAAGTAATATGTTTGATGATGAATGAGGAAGAAAGAGTATCTCTCCCCATACTTTGTACAAAAAGGGAGGACACGTGTGAAGAAGAAAAAGGAAAAAGCATATGTTGACTCATTCCCATATTTTATCCTAATCTTATCTATTATACTCACAAAATAAATAATTATACATATATGTGCTTTAGATAACTAATAAATATACATACATAATTTACATATATATATTACACACGTACACATCTATATATATTGGATCAACATTAATAACATTAAATATAATAATAATAATACTACATTAACATAATTTATACACAAGTATTTACTAAGTACAATTTATATAAATTATTTTATCACCTAAAATCACATATAGAGATCATGATTAAATTTAATAAAATAAAAGCATTTACGACATAAACGAAAATCTTTGCATAGAAATCTAATATAATTTTTCCTCATTTAAACTTATCTATATCTTATCTTCTTACTTTTATCCATGATTGTCAAGTGAGTTGAGATCAAGCTCGGTTTCCTCCGTAAGCAATCCTGCAAAATACTTTAAAATCTCGAAAGAAACATTAGTTCATAAAATACGTAAAAAATCATCGAGTACCATATAATACTTAAATCATGACTTTAAGTAACATAATAGTTCACTTTGAATCATTTTTCAATTAAAAGGTAAAAGAAATTTTGTGAAATATGCAATGCAGGTTTTCTTGAAAACGGGGTGTTACACGTATGTATATATATATATATCTATATAATTTTGTACTTATTTTGGGTGTTACAAGCAGGCTGCTTGGAAAGGATATTGGACGCTCACTGTATAAGGATGCTGAGTCTGCTAGCTGAATACGAGACAAGTAAGCTAAAGCTGACTGAAGAACCAGGAAACACCTGCAATCTTTTCGGAAGCAGTTACCTCGGAATACGTGTACGAGGTTTACGTTAGGTACAGCTGCAAAATCATCCAATCAAAAGATGCCACGTAATAAATCAAAAAGGAGTCTGAAGATATGTCAGACTGAGTATAGCGATTGCAGCAACAGATACTTACGATCTCAACAACCTTGTACAGACTAATCAGAAGAGGCCACGTTGCCCCATGCATGCTGCGAGAAGGAAGCTCTCTCTCCAACAGGCAAAATTTTCATCACCTATAAATAGAAGAAGACTGGGAATTGAAGGTGACCGACTAACTTGAAAAACTTGAAGCTAGAATCACTCACGAATCAAACGTTCAAGCACTTAAATCGTTTCATATCTCTATAGTCAGATAGTTTCAAGTCCAGTCTTGCAGCAAGCTATCTACAGCTTAAAGAGCTCATCGTTCTAAGCTTGTTGCCTGTGTTGTTGAAAAGAAAATCTTTTTTTCTTTAGACTGTTAGGAGTTGCTAGATTGGAGGTTGTTCCTGATCAAGTAGTTACGTTCTTTGTAGAAAAAACAAGAGCTCTGTGCATGGGCTAAATTGAGTTTGGTCACTGTGCAGTAACCCTGTGTGGGAGAGACTGACAGTTCTTGTTAAATTAGGTTGTCTAAGCGAGGCTTGTGTAAATCAACCCGTATACTTAACAAAGTTCTTCCTTGTGTAGGAGTAGAGAGGACATAGAGGGATTAATCCACCCTCGAACCTCTGTAAACTGTTGTGTTTACTTTCTGTGTTGTACTTTCTATTGTTTATCTTGTTATTATCGTTTATCTCTTCTTATATGCTGCATATTGTTAATAAGCATCACAAACTGGTTTTTAGAAAAGAAGTTTTGATTAAACGAATTTCCACTGTGCATAAAACTCTCTATCTGTAAATCTGTGTAAAGTAATTGCTCAAGCAGTAACCTTCTGACAGTAAGCTTTTTAGCTACCTGCCTGAGTGTCTAAAACGTCTGTCTTAAAGAAAAGTTTGAAAATTGAGTAGGGTACAACTTAGGGGGAAGTAAAGAAGTCTTGAAAAATACTAAATTGTTGAAGCTTCAAAGAAGCCAAGATAGGATACTGAGAGAGGTTCCTGCCAAAGGTTCCTGATGTAGGTAGCTGACAAAGCTCACTAAAAGACACGTCAGCAAAAGCCACCTGGAAAGTTAATCATCACAAAGGAACCCACGAAGTGCACGATCATAAGGAATTGCCATCCCAAGACGTGGCGCATCAAATCAAGGTAGGTTACCCAATAAAAGACGGAGATATTTGCAAATAAGTCCCGCAAAATCTTTGAAAAAGTTAAAAAGTGAATCAGTGCATTAAATACCAGGATCCTTAACCGTGGGATGAGAAACCGTTCAAATCCTGAGTAGATCTAAGCCGTTGATCAAAACACAGGAAGTTTTTCCTATAAATAGGAAGTTTACACTTGATCAAATCTTTTACGCTCTCATACTCACTAGCCCTCTAACCTTCTGCAAACAAGTAACCTAGCGATCGATTTTGTGTTTACCTCTACTTTTTGTAGAAAACTCACCTTCCTTACTACTTTTCAAAAATGGCACCCAAGAACACACAAATCATGGATGGTCGTGTCGTTGATGAGAAAATATTACTGAAGGTCATAAGAGATGAAGATCACTCCATCGACCTTATGCAGATGATTCTGAACAATCTTCACCAGTCCAGAGTATGGGATTTCTGCTCACTCTACAGGGTACCCTACTGCGAGGACTTGGTTAGGCAGTTCTATAACAATGCTGAAATATCTAAGGATAAAACAAAGATCGTGTCTAAGATGGGCAAGAAGACGGTCGAGATCACTTCCAGTCTCCTAGGGAAGATCTTTCAACTGCCCACTGAAGTAATGGATGGCAGCGAGTTAGCCACCTACAGAGAGGTGATGGTGGAAGAATACTGGAAGAGATTCACAGGCTCAGAAGACCTGTTGGCGCTGAACAAGAGCTGTAACAAAAAGCTCTTCCAGATGGAGTATCAGATGCTCCACGACATCTGCTGCCATATCATTGAGAACCGGTCTGGTTCTTTTGACAAGTGTACCAACCTCAAGTACAGGATGATGATGGACCTAATGGAGGCTGAGAAGATAAACTGGGTGGAGTATGTTTTCACTAGGCTTAAGGAGGAGGTGGAGAAGAAGATTGGCAAGCTAACCTATGGACTAGTGATCAACACCATCTTATGGTTTTCTGGTCACGACCTAACAAAGGGTAAGCCCATTCAAAGGGGCAAGTTCATAGGATATGGCAAAATTTTTGCCAAGAAGGGAACTAAGGTCTCCCCGGTAACCAGGAAGGTTACTGCGACGAAGGAGAAGGAGACTCAGAGAGAGGCAGTGCAAGAAAACACGTCGGAGGGGGAAGCCTTGGCGGCTACTGCTTCTGCACCTAGACAAGAGAAGAAAGAAAGGAGTGTGAGGGTGAGAGTGAAACAGGCGGTGAAGAGGAAATTAAGAATTTCTGATGATGAAGCATCACCATCACCTATGTTGATGCTTCCCTGCTCCTGCGTGCAAGGATAAGGATGCTGAATCAGTGATTCAGACCACTGAGCAAGCAGAGATTGTTGTACAGAAGGTCACTGCTCAGCTACAAAAGCAGTTAGGAATGGAGGTGGAGAAGAGCGCTGAGGACTCTGATCCTGAAATAGTCTTGGATACAGCCAAGATGAAAATGGAGTTTGAAAAGCAGTAGGACAAGTTCACAACATGGTGGAACTACCGGCACCTTCCCAGCCTAGTTATGTTTCAATGGTGTGAGTTGTTTACTGAGGAAGATTAGGCACTAAACTGGGCAAAAGTGCTGACATAGGGGAGGATAGGGTGCTGGAGACAGGATACTTGAAAAGTTTGCATAAGAGGAAGTGGAAAGACTTTCAAGAAAGTTATGAAGCTGAACTAAGTTTGGCTATGCATGAATACTGAAAAGAAGAAGCAAGTCGCACAGCTTGAACTACCTCCACCTTCCCCAAGGACGCTGAAGGGAAAGAAGCCCATCAAGCAACCTGTTTTCTACAAGGATGATGTTATCCTGAAGGCAGTTGCTGAACAGGTCACTGCTGGCGATGACATGGGCTTCACTGAAAAACAAGCAGAGGCATTTGGAGTTGATGAAGCAGAGCAGAGGATGCTGAAACAGGCCTTAGATGCCAGTTTGGTGGAAACAAGAATGAGGCAGAAGGCCCTGCCCATGCAGCTAGGTTAAGGTTCCTCCATTGGAGCAGCATCTATTGAACAACCTTTAACTGTTCTACCAATCAGTCAGAGGATTCCTTCACCACCCGCATCAAAAGATGAATCTAGTGGGGCATACAGTCAGCTAGTGGATATAGTGGTCTTGCCAGATGAAGAGAACACAAGATCAAATATAGTTGGAGATGTTCCGACCCTTGAAGACACTCCTACCACCATGGGAAAGGCTGACATGCCAATGATGGAGCTGCCAACTACTCCGGAGGCTACAAAATTGGATGTTCTTGCGGTTGCTGCAGCTATTGAAGAAACACTTAAAGCAGCAATCGTTGACGAAGGGACCTCTGTGTCAGAACTCTCTGTTGATGGGGCACTAATGGAGGTCAATAAGACGGTTGAGGAAATTACACCAATGGAAATCGAGGGTGTAATCTCTGAAGATCCTGCGAATCGTGGAGAGACGATTGTAGAGGAGGCCGCAACAGAACAGGCTACTAACATAGAGCCTGTTGTTGATAAGATTCCAGTAGAACAGACTACTCAGAAAGAGTCTACTGCTAAAGAGGCTGCTCCTAAAGAGCCTACTGTTGAGGAGTCTTCTCAGCAAGAGACTTCGATAAAACAAAAAGTAGTTGAGGAGGAACAGGAGGAAGAAGGACCCTCTGGAGAAGTTTTAAGGAGGTTACAGGCCTGGAAGGGAGATGTCCCTCGGGATGTAATATCAGCTGATGATGAGGAGGTATCAGCTTGAGAAGGAGCAGATACTGAAAGTTTTATGTCTAGCTCCAGCAGCGATGATGGATCACCCAGTGAACAGGGTGAATCCGAAGCCGAAAAATCCAAACCTCTAACCCCTTCTCTTTCTGTGCAGAATGATGAGCAAAAATCTGTTGGTGACGTGTTCAAGGCAGTGGGTAAAATTGGGAAATCCATAAACGAATCAAGCAAGCGAATGAGAGCTGAGGTAAAGAAGGATCGGTTTCAAGCTTCCTTTCTTATTCAAACCCTCAATGCAACCTTAGCAAAGCTTCAAACGTCAATCAACTCCCTAACCCCCTCTACCAGCCTTGTTGACATCATCAAGAGCATGAACGAAAAGCTCAACTCCCAAGCGAACAAGCTTATAGAAATTGAGTTGGAGCATCAATTTGTGACCGCTTCCCTCGAAGAGGTCTCCAATTCTCAGTTTGAACAGAAACAAACTTTAGAGGATCATACTGACCTTTTAACAAGTATGCGTTCAATGATAAAGTTTGGAGTAGGCTCGGACTTTGATGATAACAAAAAGGGGGAAGAGGTAATTAAGAGGATCGAGCAGAGAAGACAGCAGGATCCTTCCTCTTACAAGCAACTAACAATCTTGCCTAAGAAGAATTCAGAAGGCGATGGAGGAGGCCATGGAGGAAGCTCCAGAGGACACCAAGATAGCAGTTCAACGAAGAGAAAATCAGAAGCTATCTCAGGAGTACATCCTGGTCTTCTCAGAGGAGTAGAAGAAAGAGAAGAGAAGAGGAGGAGGGTTAAAGATATATTCAAAGCGTCAGATGCTCATATTAAGGAAATGCGCAGAAAAGCCTCTCACATCTTTTCCCTCCTCAGAAGCAACTTGGCCTGGAAGCTCTTGCAGCAGATGAGAAGAATGTACCAGAATTGCTTCGCATCTTCTTGGATGGAAGTCCAAACTCTAGGAACTCCAGATTCCAAGTATGAGAACTCCCTGAAATTGATCTACCTACCACTCAGTGTCCATCCTTTTTGCAGATCAACACCTTCAAACAAGCAGAATACTTGAAGTATTATATCAAGTTATGCAAGGAGTCCACGATCATCAAAGGTAAAACTCATCGTGAAGGGCTCCAATGCTTCAAGGACCTTGCTAGCAGGGGTGTACTTCCAATACAAATGAAGCTAAAAGGCAGAATGAACAGAGGGGAAATCATTCCTTTTTGTGAAGATTTCTGGTTGAGGTACGAGGAGACCTCGGAGAAGAAAAGACTGATGGAACCAACTTATCAAGAGTCAATCTTCAACTGGTGGAAGGGTTCGAGGAATGAAAGAAAAAGGGCCTCCTGGTTTAAGATACCGTAAATTTAAACCTTCCTGCTTCCTACTCATATATATCTCTCTCTGTATTAATCCTCTTTAACTATGCTCTCTCTTATTTTTTGTTGTTGGTCTGTATTGATACTATGCTCAGATACCTCTATAATTTTTTAACGCAATAAAAGTATCTGTTTTGATCTGAAAAAACTCACTACTTGTGAACTTATGCTTGAACTTCTGCTCTGATATCTTACTGCTATATATATATAACGTGCTGATCCTTTACAAGCTTACTTGTCTATATAAAATCTGTTAAAGTCTTTGATCCTCTTAAAGAAAGTTTTGTCGTCATCAAAAATGGGGAAATTGTAAGGAACATTGTATAGATTTGGATGAAGACAAAACATGTAATAGATTAAGGCATGGGATCCTATGTACTTAGCTTCTATTGTAAATCTCTTTTAGAGAATAGGATCAGAAGGCGTGGTGATCAAGACTGCATCTTAGAAGAAAAAGGATGAAGAGCTTGCTGCATAAGGAACGCTCTAAAAATGCATTGAAAAGTTCACACAGCAAGATGCTATGGAAAGGAAGCTGAAAGCTCACTATCAAAAGGATGCTAAGTAAGCCAGCTGACTGAACGACAAGGATGAATCAAGCAACCTATTAAGCAGCAATTACCTCAGGAGATGTGCACAAGGTTTACGTTAGGCACGGTCATAATTTCATCAAATGAAAAGATGCCACGTAATAAAGCAAAATGGAAAGTCTGAAGGAATGTCAGACTAGGTATGGTGACTATAGCAACAGAGATGTACAATGTCAAACCAAGTACGAACCAATCAGAGAAAGCCACGTCGACTTATGCATGGTGAGAAGGAATATCTCTATCCAACGGGCAGAAATTCCTTCAACTATAAATAGATGAAGACTGGAACTTGAACACAACTTGAAACCTGCAACTCTCGCAAACAAAGCACTCAAGCTATCCAACTATATATTCTTACAAATCATTAGAAGTTTCAAGTCCAGTCTAAGCAGCAAGCATTTACAGCTTAAAGAGCTTATTGTTCTAGTCTTGATGCCCGAGTTGTTGAAATAGAAATAACATATCCTTTCTTAGACTGTTAGGAGTTGCTTGATCGGAGGCTATTCCTGATCAAGTAGTTACATTCTTTGTAGAAAGAACAAGAGCTCTGTGTGGGCTAGATTGAGTTTGGTCACTGTGCAGTAACCCTGTGTGGGAGAGACTGACAGTTCTTGTTAAGTTAGGTTGTGTAAGCGAGATTTGTGTAAATCAACCCATATACTTAACAGAGTTTTTCCTTGTGTTTACTTTTTGTGTTGTGCTTTCTACTGTTTATCTTGTTATTATCATTTATCTCTTCTTATATGCTGCATATTGTTCATAAGCATCACAAACTGGTTTTTAGAAAAGAAGCTTTGATTAAACGAATTTCCACTGTGCATAAAACTCTCTTTCTGTAAATCTGTGAAAGGTAATTGCTCAAGCAGTAACCTTCTGACAGTAAGCTTTTTAGCTACCTGCCTGAGTGTCTAAGCCGTCTGTCTTAAAGAAGAGTTTGAAATTTGAGTAGGCTTATTCACTCCCCTCTAAGCCTACTACCACTTGGGACTAACACCGTGACTTTTGCTGATCTAACGAACCTCTTCCAAGCGGCAAACCAGAACCAAATTCAAACGACTCACCCCGAACAAGAAGACAATCATTCACATGCAAGAATGATGGATCACTTCCATCGTTACAAACCACCAACGTTCAACGGACGAGGTGGACCTTTGGTGGTAGAAGAGTGGATGCAATCGCTAGATCGAATCTTCAAACACTTAGTATGCAACAACTCCCAAAAGATCTTATGTGCTATTTTTCAGCTGACTGAAGATGCTGGTTTTTGGTTGGAAGCTTATGAGCGCACCGTTTCAGAACAAGACCGACGAAATATGACTTGAGAAGGCTTTAAGGAAGTAGTGACGTAGAAGTACTTCTCATGTTCTTATAGAAATCAGAAGAAGATTGAGTTTCTCAACTTGAAGCAAGGGAACATGTCAGTGATAGACTATGAGAGGAAGTTTAACCAGTTATCCCGTTTTGTGACTCGTCTGGTGGGTTCAGATATGGAAAAGACCAAACGATTCGAAGTAGGAATTCTGGCAGGTCATGGAGTCACTACGTATGATGAGATGTTCGAAAGAGCACAAACAATATCAACTTGTCTCAACTTGGAAAATACGACCTCAAGGCCTATAGAGTCGTCGGGAAAGAGAAAGTGGGAAGAAAATAAGCAATTCAACCAAGGAAATTCCAGTGAACAGCCGAGGGTTAGTGGAGGATTTACACCAAACCCACCGACTGCAAGACAAGCATGCTCCACGTGTGGAAAGAATCATTTGGGTAAATGTTTGATGGGATCGGGCTTATGCTACAAGTGCCAACAACCTAGGCATTGTTCGTATAATTGCCACAATGTGAAGAACGAGCAAGAATAAAAGCGTCAGGGGCAGAAGCCGACAGTTAACTAAGGATCCGGAGACAGAGCTCGAATGTATGCTATGACACAAAGGAGTATCCAGGCACAATGTCAGGTATGTTATTCATTTTTGGTATACCTGTGTTGGTTCTGTTCGATACAGGAGCATCTCATTCTTTCATATCTGCCAAGTTTTCTGCTTTGTTTGGGCATAAAAGTGTTAAAGTTGATAACCCCCTTGAGATAGTTATACCATCTGGAAGGATTTTATTTGCTAGCTCTGTAGTGAGAGACGTTAATACAGAAGTGTGTGGGAAGACCTTGAGAGCCAAACCTTACGTGCTAGAAATGAAGGATTTTGATATAATTTTGGGGATGGATTGGCTTAGTACTTATAGAGCGGGTATCAAGTGTCAAGATAAAGAGATAACATTACATGTACCCAAGGAAGGAGAAATCACCTTTTGTGGAACAAAGTCGACGGCCGTACCAAGAGTGATATCTGCAATGAAGGCAACGAAGATATTAATGAAGGGTACCTACCAATGATTTCTAGCAAGTGTGGTAAGTACTAATGCCTCAGAGATAAGAATTGAAGACGTTCCAGTCATACAAGAATTTCTTGATGTCTTTCCAAAGGATTTATCGGGAATTCCGCCTAACCGACAAGTAGAGTTTTCTATCGACCTAGTGCCTGGAGCAGTGCCAGTATCAAAAGCACCATATCGCATGGCGCCAAAGGAGTTGCAAGAATTGAAGGTACAACTACAAGAGATGCTAGACATGGGTTTTATCTGTCCAAGTGTATCACCATGGGGGGCTCCGATCTTATTTGTAAGAAGAAAAAACGGGTCTCTAAGAATGTGCATCGATTATAGAGAGCTGAACCGACTCACTATTAAGAATGTATCCGCTACCAAGGATCGACGACCTTTTTGATCAGCTAAAAGGTGCAAGTGTTTTCTAAAAAATCGACTTGAGGTCCAGTTATCACCAGTTAAGGATTAAAGAAAAAGACATATCGAAAACAACTTTCAGAACTCGGTACGAACATTATGAATTCATGGTGATGCCGTTTGGTTTGAGTAATGCACCGGCAATGTTCATGGATTTAATGAATAAGGTCTTTCACCCTTTCTTGGATAAGTTTGTTATCGTTTTCATCGATGACATATTGGTTTTCTCAAGAGATCAACAACAACATGGGGAACATCTAAGAATGATAATGGGAACACTTCGTAAGGAAAAGTTGTACGTGAAATTTAAGAAATGAGAGTTTTGGTTGTATCTTATAGCTTTCCTCTGTCATGTGGTAACGGCATGCGAATAGAGGTTAATCCATCGAAAGTTGAGGCTGTGAACAGTTGGAGCATGCCTTCAAATGCAAATGAAGTTCGAAGTTTCCTCGGTCTGGCAGGATACTACAGAAGGTTCATTGAGGGGTTTTCCAGGATAGCAGCACCGATGACACGTTTGATAAGAAAATGAGAGAAGTTCTCATGGACTGAGCAGTGTGAAAGGAGTTTTCAAGAACTCAAATAGAGATTGACCTCTGCACCAGTTTTGGTCATTCCAAATACTTCTGAAGACTTCATAGTTTACAATGATGCATCTAAGCAAGGCTTGGGATGTGTTCTCATGCAACATGGGAAAGTGGTCGCATATGCATCCAGACAATTGAAACCGTACGAGTCGAACTAGCCAACACACAATTTGGAGTTAGCTACTGTTGTGCATGCCTTGAAGATTTGGCGACATTATTTGTATGGAGGAAAATGCGAGATCTACACAGACTACAAGAGTTTGAAGTATCTTTTCACTCAAAAAGAGCTTAACATGAGGCAAAGAAGATGGTTGTAATTGGTAAAAGATTATGATTGTACAATTCATTACCATCCGGGAAAAGCTAACGTTATAGCAGACGTCTTGAGCCGTAAGACAAGAGGTGTCATAGCAAGTTTACCAACCCAACAAGACGTATTGATCAGTGACTTCTCAAAGTTAAAGATCAAAATTATCGCACCACCAACAAGTATGGAATCAGTCCTTGCAACCCTAATGGTACAACCTACCTTACGAGGGAGGATTAAAGAAGAGCAGGTCAATGACAAATTCATATGCAAGATAAAGGATCGAGTCACTGCTGGAAGTATAAAAGGATTCACAATTGCAGAAGATGGTGTTATAACGTTTGAAGGAAGGATTTGTGTTCCTAAAGTTGAACGGATAAAGAGAGAAATTCTTGAAGAAGCTCACTGCACTCCATATACAGCTCATCAGGGAAGCACAAAGATGTATCGTGATTTGCGTCAGTTATTTTGGTGGAGAAAAATGAAGAGGGAAATAGCTGAATTTGTGGAGAGATGTCTAACGTGTCAACAAGTGAAAATTGAACACCAACGACCGTCTGGGTTGCTTAAACCATTGGAGATTCCGGAATGGAAGTGGGAGAACATAACAATGGACTTCATGGTGGCCTTACCACGATCGTTGAAAGGAAACCAAGCTGTTTGGGTTATTATGGACCGACAAATGAAGTCTGCTCATTTTCTACCGGTAAAGATGACATTCAACATGGATTAATATGCTCACCTTTACTGCAAGGATATTGTTTGACTGCATGGAGTTCTAGTTTCTATAGTGTCAGATAGGTACACTCGCTTCACGTCAAAATTTTGGAGGAGCTTACAAAACGCCATGGGAACAAAAATAAATTTTAGCACAACATACCATCCCTAGACAGACGAACAATCCAAGTGAACAATTCAAACCTTAGAAGACATGTTGAGAGCTTATGTTCTTGACATGGGAAGTCAATGGGAACGCTACCTGCACCTGGTGGAATTTGCTTATAATAGCAGCTATCAAGCAACTATAGGAATGACGCCATATGAGGCTCAATGTGGAAGAAGATGTCGATCTCCCATCCATTGGGATGAAGTAGGTAAAAAGAAGTTGTAGGGTCCAGAAATTGTTGAAGAGACCATAAGAGTAGTCGACAAGGTTTGAGAACTAATCAAAGCAGCCCAAGATAGATAAAAGTCATATGCTGACAAGAGAAGGAAATATCTACAATTCGAACAAGGTGAGACAATTTTCCTATAGGTGGCACCGATCAAAGGAGTCGTACGCTTTGGATGGAAGAAAAAGCTCAACCCGAGATTTGTGGGACCATTCGAGATCCTAGAAAGAGTTGGAGAACTAGCCTACAGATTAGTGTTGCCATCAGAGCTATCGAACATTCACAATGTTTTTCATGTGTCAATGTTGAGGAAATATGTGCATGACCCAAGCCATATTATCCACCACAAGAGTTTGATTGTCAACAATAACCTTACATATGAAGAGATGCCGGAAGAAGTGTTAGAAAGAAAAGTGCACTTGCTAAGAAACAAAAATTGGCACCGTCATAATGAAGATGAAACAACATGGGAACGAGAAGATGAAATTCAAGAGAAGTATCCAAGTTTCCTAATGCGAAGTAAGTACTTAATAGCTTAATTTCGAGGATGAAATTATTTTAAGGGGTAGGGTTGTGAGACCCCATGAATTGGGACACAATTCCTAACCAAATACATGAGGCAAATCTTAACCCTAATTAGGGATTTGACATCTAAGGAAAGGGGATAATTTTTGGGAAAATAAAATCGATCAATACTAAAATTAGGGCTAATGAGAAAAGAAGATTCCCAATTTAAGCAAGGAAAGTTTAGACAAGAACCCTAATCATTTTCTATAAATACCTCTTCTCCCTCATAAACCCCCTTTACACTTTTGAAGCATCACACCCAAGGTAAGAGTTTCTCCATCTCCTCCACTCAAACCCTAGCCGCCGCCACCGCTGGAGCCACCGGAGCCACCGCCGAAAGTATTTTCCGGTGAGCACATCACCTTAAAACCCCCATTGTCTTTAAGAAGACTAAAGTAAAGAAGATTCAAGTGTTCTTTTCCAATCTTGAGCCTAAAACCCCTCTCCTTTTCTTTTTAAATCTAAACCCCAAGCCTTTTGCCCTAAGCCTTTCCATCCTTTAATTCTATTATTTTAATCCTAAAAGGTTTAGATTCTAAAACTTTTGTCTTATTCTTTTAAGGAAACGAAGAGTTTGAGGAGAGGGAGTCGTAAGGGAAAAGTATAAAAAGAAACCAAAATTTAACTGCTTTTAAAATGGGTGTTTTCTACTTTTATTGACGTTGAATAAAATATGTTATGTGTCAATATGAAGTTGTTAATATGGTGATTATGATGATACATTGTGAATAATCTTTATGATTAGGAGATGAGTTTATTGATGTTAATCTATGTAATACGTAATACAATGTGATGATGATGATGACTTCTTTTAGGCAATTTAATAGATGATGTTGATGATGAAGCATGTTGAATTATATGAAAGAATGTAGCCAAGGACCACCCAAAAAGGTCCGAGATCATCAATCGGTCTTCGGGTTTTGCCCGTAGTGCTAAAAGATAGCCAAGGACCACCCAAAAAGGTTCGAGATCGTTAATCGGTCTTCGAGTTTTGCCCGGAGTGCTAAAGGATTGCCAAGGACCACCCAAAAAGGTCCGAAATCGTTTATCAGTCTTCGGGTTTTGCCCGTCGTGCAATAATGCATTGGTCAATGTAAAAGAATGAAAGAAAGAAATGTTTAAATGATTTTATGTTTTTATTTTGTGAATTATTATTATTTTGTGATGACATTGTGCATCTTTTGTTTAATGTTGACGGAAGTGAACCCCGCTGAGCATGTGTAGCTCACCCCCCTAATTAACACTTACATGTTAAGAAGCCGAGCTATGGTGGAGTGGTGGTGGCTTGAAGATTATTTCGTGAATTGATTTCTTAAATAAATGTCTTTGAATAAATTCTTTCATTTATGAACAATGTCGTTTTAATGTTTTGGTTTATTTGTGTTTGGACAAGAATTTTCTTTCTTTTGGGTTTCCTCTTTGGGATATGAAGTTATTTTAAGAAGTTTTAATTTAATAAATACGCTTCCGCAAAGTTTTCAAATATTGGTTATTATTGTTATGAAAAGCGTATCCTACGTTTCAAAGAAAAGTCAGTTATTTTTCAAAAGTAAATTCGGGGGCGTGACATCTTCCAAGTTTGGCTCGTTGTATGCAAACTTCTTCTTTCCATATTGCATGCAGCTTGAAGCTTTAAGTTTCAATGGAAGACTTCATGGCAGACCTTTGCTACTTATTGAATACAAAAACAAAGTGGGAAAATATAAACATCAATACACAGTAGGTTACAGCGGGTTTTGTCTCATCAAAATACATCAAAGGTTCTTCTTACAGAACTGATCAAGAAATTTGGATTGGAGAATGGGAGTACAGTAAGCATCCCTATGGCTACCTCAACAAGCATGGACAAAGATGAAGAAGGGAAGCCAGTTGACATAACCAAGTACAGAAGGCTGATTGGGTCACTGTTGTACCTTACAACAAGTAGACCGAACATTATGTTTGGAGTAGACATGTGTGCAAGATATGAAGTAGCACCCAAGGAATCTCATATGTATGCATCAAAGAGAATCATAAGATATCTCAAAGGAACACAAGAAGTAGGCTTGAGGTATCCCAAGGATGGTGACTTTAAACTTATAGGTTACTCTGACTCTGATTTTGTAGGATGCAAAATAGACAAGAAAAGCACATGCAAGTGGAACATGTCAACTCCTAGGCAACAGACTTGTTTCTCAACTCCTAGGCAACAGACTTGTTTCTTGGTTTTGCAAGAAGCAGACATCCATAGCTACCTCTACAGCAGAGGCAGAATATGTTGCTGCAGGAAGTTGTTGTGCTCAAATATTGTGGATGCAGCAGCAACTAAGGGACTATGACATCATTGAGAAGCAAACTCCTATCATGTGTGACAACACAAGTGCTATAGCCATCACTCACAATCAAGTCTTTCATTCCAGGACAAAGCACAATGATATTCGACAATACTTCATACGTGACCATGTGGAAAAGAAAGATATTTCACTTGAGAAAATTCATACTGATCAGCAGTTATCTGATATTTTTACAAAACCCCTTTGTGAAACAGGGTCTTCCTTTTTAAGAAATGAACTGGATATCATAAAAATCACATAAAAAAGAAAGCATAATTTAAGAGGGAACTCTGGATTTGTGTCCAACATTTTATGCAGCAGGAGCACCTATAGGGTTACTTTACATGTTACCCCTACGGGAGAGAATGAAAGAAGGAAGCTACATCGCAAAGCTTACTCCAAGAGACAGCATTTATTGAAAAAGTATTTATTTCTCCTGGAGTTATACACATAAACCTTAAAAGGAATTTAAAGAAGCAATCAAAGTAAGAAGTGGAAGCAATCAGCAACGTGGGAGCATTTATTGTGGGAAAATAACTTTTTCAGAAATTATCGGCAGATTTGTCCACAAGTCCCTGAACTAATAGTTTACTACACAGAAAATCCCGCTAAAATATGTTCAACCGTCAGATCATGCACCGATTCAACTTAAGTTTGAATCTCACTTTCACTAAGAGCAATGACAGGCATTGTCAACGGTAGACTGGTTAACACCTAGATCATTGTCAAGAACTGCACTGATGCAGGCCATGGTGACAAACTGATGAAGGAAATCCTTAGTTGTCTTCAAGCCACTGGCTTATGGGTCTCTGCTCTATAGTTCAAGGACCTTATGATGAAGCTTTGGTCACTAAATTTTATAATCGAGCCAAGGTGCAGACTGCTGGAGAACCCATAACCTTCAAAATGGAAGGAATTTTCCATACTCTGGACTGTTCACTGCTGAAGAAGGTTTTCGACCTTCCAACAGTGGGTCTGATGCCGGGTGAACTTGCTGGCTACAAGAAAGATGAGCTTGAAGCCATGTGGACCAAGTTCATAGGAAGGAAAACATCTAATATAACTCGCAGGTGTTTTAAAAAGCTTTTTAAGTTTGAATATGAAATGTTGCATGACATTTGCTGCCACATTGTGGAAAATAGATCTGGTGCATTTGACAGATGTACAAATTTAAGGTTTAGGATTTTGATGGCTGTGATGAACAAAGAAAAGGTGAACTGGGCATAGTTTGTGCTGGAAAGAATCGGTGAGGAAGTTTTGAAGGAAGTAGGTAAGAAGTCCTACGGACTGATTCACAACACCCTATTGAGAGCCCTATGTTATAGCTTAGAGAAGGAAAGCCCATTCTGAAGGGAAAGTATTTAGGAGCAGGTAAGATCTTTGCCGGAAAAGGGAAGTAGGCCAAGAAGGTTGTTGTTATTAAAGAAGAAAGGAGTGAAGCAAGTTCCTTAGAAGAGGAGGAAGAGGAAAGCTTACCCTAACACCCACCAAAGTCAGTTACCAAAACCAAGCCCAAACCCACCAAGGCAAAAGCAACCCTAAAACAACCCAAAATCCCTAAACAGAACAAGCCAACACCTTAGCTAGACATTGTAGAAATAACCGACTCCACACCCCAAACCTAAAAATCAAGTACCCAAAAGGATCCTCAGGAGGAGGATTGTGATGAAAGAACTAGAGCCTGAGAAGTCCTCCACAGAACAATCTAATGAATAGCAACCTACCCCCCAACCAGATAGATCACCCTCATCCTCACCCCTAACTGAGCCAACACCCCTACCTCTACCCCTAATCGCATTGAACCTGGATGGTGCCCTTCCTGATGAGATCATGGGAAGAGTAGTAGATGTGGCAAGGGAAGTTTCTACAGCGGTTAAGACTGCTGCAGGAGGAGCAAGAGAGGACGAGAAGGAAGAGAAGGTTGTGGTGGATGAACAGAAAGTCAGGGCTGACTTTGATGTACTGCTGAATACATTCACAGAATGGTGGAATAAGAGAAATCTCCATTATGATGTTCTTGTCCAGTGCCCTGAAGTAGTGGAGAAGAAGCTTGGGCTATGGATTGAGTTAAAGAGATCAATCTGCATGTCCTGTTAGAATAGAAGTTTTTTGAACAATGTTGAAAAGAGGTAATGGAAAGAGTACCTTGAGCAAGCTAAAACAGAAGCTCAGCTTGCTGCTGAATGAAGAACTAAGCAACCTCTTGTTGCTGAAGAGTCTGCCCCTCTTTCACCAAGGTCCATAAAAGGAAAAGAGGTGATTGAAGTCACTACGGACGCCACTTGAATAGGAGATGAGGAGACTGTTGGAAACATTTAAGTATGTTTTGATAAGACAAAACCTTAAGAAAGTAAATTGTTGAATATACTTATAGAATGTTTTGATGAGACAAATCCTTAAAGTAACTCTATAGCATAACCAATCTTAGGATAGGTTACTGCAATAGAGTTACTGCATAAGATTAAAAAGGATCAGAGAATATGTCGAAGGAAGGTTATTAAAGAGAATGGTTGAAAAGAATCTGGTAAACTTACTAGGATACTATTAACTTCAGGAAGCTACTGGAAGAGACCTCGCCAAAGCAGAATACAGCGAGACAGGAAGCTACCTGAGAAGACCATTCTGAAAGCATACTGCAGGAAGCAGCATGCTACAGACGCCTCAAGCCACCCGAATGAGCAAGCAGGAAGCTCCAGAGTAAAGCAAGAGGAGAGAGCTACAAAGAGGCATGGACAGAAAGTTAAAGTTACCGGTATACACAAAGAAGTTACCGGTAGAGAGAAAAGGAAGAGGAGTCAATCAGAAAAAGACACGTGGAAAGCGAAATGCTGGCGTGTGTCAAGATTACGGTCCATGAATGATGGAAATTTGTCTACCTTCAACGGGCAGATTTCACAACCTATAAAGAGGAAGACTGAAGACTGAAAAGTGTGTGGAAGAGAGAGGAAGTGAGCATATCAGAATATTCAAGCTCATAGAAAGAAGCGCAAAAGAAAGAGAGAAGAGCTTAAAAGAGAGAAGTGCAGAAAAAGGGGAAGTCCTGAGAAGAAGAGAGTGTTCAAGTAGAGCAGATGAAAAGAAGAAGAGTTCGAACACTCCACACCCCAAGAAGACGCACACCCAGTCTACCAGTCATCCAGCAAGCTTCAGTAGATCTGTCTGCAAACGAAGGCCAAGCTTGTTGCACCAAGTTGAAGAAGAAGGAGATAAACTTCTCTAAAAGGTTGTCTCGGAGTACTCAGTGGGAGGAGTAATGTCCTGCTGAGTTTACCACTTTCTAGGAGAGAAAGTGAGGACCCTGGGTGGGTACAGTAGGATCTTGTGTGGATCGGGGAAAGTAGACAAGTATCTGTGTGAAAGGCTTGCTACTTACTTGTTAAGGGTGGGTTGTAATAGATAGGTCTATGTAAATCAACCAGCTTAACAAAGGTTCCCTCCTGTATGGAGGAAGAGAGGACGTAGAATGATTACTCCACCTTCGAACCTCTATACATGCTTGCGTCTTTATCTACCTACTGTATTACATGTATTCTCTCTAATATGCTGCACATCTTCTACTCGGCTCTGTAATAAGCTTCCGCAAACCACTCTAATCAGTAACCTCCCAGAAGGTTACTGATATTAGAAGTTAGCCGAAAGAGATAGGAGAAAAGTTACAAAGATAAGGTAGTCTTATTCACACCCCCCCCCCCCTCTCTAAGCCTACCTACAGCAGTTTTGTGACAAAAAAGTGGTATCAGAGTAGGTTGGACTATTCACCAGTCGATTTATCTGATGCCAACAAGTGGTATCAATGGTCAATCACTGGTGGATTATTCATCCTTGCTCAATCGTCAATCTGATACCAACAAGTGGTATCAGAGCAGATGGATGAACAAAAGATCTAATCAATCTATCCAGATCCCATCTGTAAAAAAGCCTCACTTAAAAATCTCTATCTCTCTCTCACCCTCACATCAGAGATCATTTCAATACATTTTTCTCTAAAATGATATGATTGATGTGAAGAAAACAAACAGCTAAAAGATGTAGAAAATCAAGCTGTGTTGTGAAGAAAAGTTGTTTCTGAGGGGGAACAGCAAGCTGCAAAGAAGGAAGCTGTATGGAAATGAGTGGACTAACGTGGAGCTGATCAACAAAGAAGATATGTTGCTGAACATACAGAGGAAGCTTCAAGGCTGTAGCAATGGACAAGAAAGCAACCATGGAGGAAAATGCTGAGGATGCTAAGCAAAGGAGTCAGAAGAAGAAGCTCACTCCATCATCCAGATCAACCTCCAAACAGAAACAAGAAGAGGACCTACTCTCTCAAAATAACAAATATGGCCAGGTACCTCGTTCCAAATCTATACTCTTTACTTCTGGTCATAATAATGTCTATCATGTCTAAGAACTCAAGTGACTATACTTCAAGATAATGAACTCTAAATTGTTGTCACTTGCTTTTAAAAATAAAAAATGAGAAGGAAGCCTGCATGTTTATTTCTATATTATAATGCTTCACTTTCTCATGCAAAGCCTCAAAGTAACCTGGAACAGTATTGTCTGTAACCCCACATCTTAAAAGAGAAGACCATAAAGTAAGGGGGAACTTCCAGTACAAATCAAGGAAACTTTGAAGGCAAAAAGGTTAAAATCCTTGGAATAACCCAAATATGGGTATGCTGTAAAAAGTCTGCAACAAATCGATCATCAAGCAGAACAGCATTTCAAAAGAAAAAAATTCATATCTTTTTCATCCTTTACTGTTATCTCTGTTTATCATTTCCTTATCTGAAAGAAGAGATTCAGTAAAGCAAACACCTGCACACACTATCATTTTGTTCTTAATCTTTATAAATCTTGAAGAAGCCTAAAACTCTCTCTACAGCAACTATGAGTTGTAAAGAAAGTCTAAAACTTCTGAAGGAAAATTAACTCAGAAGGACTCATAAGCATATAAGTACCTATACAAGATAAATGTTTTGCAGGTACATCTAAAGGGTTAATAATTTTAGGGGGAATCATTGAGAAAATGACAAACTCTGATTATAGGATGCTGAACATCCGGTTGCTGGATACTAGGTCATGGGATAACAGGACGCTGTACACCAAGACGCTAGATACTAAGCAATTGGATGCTAAGCTACTAGAAATCAGAGCACTTGTTATTAAGTTAATAGAAAAGGTAGAAGGACTCAAAAGGAATAGATAACATTCTGATGAAGAGAAACGCTAGAAACCAGGACATTGAATACTAGGTCGCTAGATAGCAGGATGCTGGACATCAGGATGCTAGATACCAGGCTGATTGGAAATTAGGTCGCTGGGTGGCAGGACGCTAGATATCAGGATGCTAGATACCAGGGGCTGGAAACTAGATCGCTGAACACTAGGTCGCTGGGCAACAGGACGCTAAATGCCATGAAGTTGGACACTAGATAGCTGAACACCAGGTCGCTGGGTATAAGGATGCTAGACATCAATGTACTGGACACTAGGTTACTTGACATCAGATTTATCATCATGACACTGGATAAAAGGGATCTCTTGGATATTACAAGATAAGAGCAGTTACTGAGAAAATATTTCTTCGTAACATGCATACATTTAAAAAAAGATCACCTTTTTCCAGAAATAGACTACCTTTTCTAAACCTAAAAGAATTCCAGCCATGCGATTAGAAGAATCCAAAGGTGGAGATCAAGCATTTGACCACGTCATCTCAAAGAAAGGAGAAAAGACATAAAGCTGTGGAAACTGTCTACACCTTTATTCGAAACCGGCGGAGCAGTCTAAACTGCAAACAGGGACTATTTCTATCCCTATAAATATATGCACTCCTTATTCTTCATCAAGCATATATCGATATCCTCATTCTCTCATCCTTAGTTAAAAATGGAACCAGATTGTTGGAAACTCTTCTCTTCATTCCTTCCAAAAGACACATTCTATGCAAATAATCAACCAAGCACACCTCAAATCTCATACAATCACTCTTCACATTTGACACTCGCTAAGCATACCATTCTCAGAAGAGTTGATCTTCTAGCTGTCAACTCCCATCTCACCTGTTAAGAACTTGCACTCAAGTTCTTCTCTTCAAGACAGGGCGATAGAGCTAGGGACCCCTCTCCAGCACCCTCAAGGCGTCATCTTATTGATGATGTCAAAAAGGAGGAAGAAACTGCGAAGGGTCATGGAAGATCAAAAGACTTCCAGAGGTGGAGAAAAAGAGATTTCACCCCTTCTATGAGGTGAATTCTCTTTTGAGATGCAAGAGAACCAGAAGGAAGGATAGTTGGGGGTTGAGTGGAGACTGAAGGAGAAGGAAAGGCGGCAGCAAGCTACTGGCGTCTGAACTTCTCTGATTCTTTACACATTTTCCTCCAAACGAATTCCCTCTCTCTCTCGCATCGCCTCTCACACCTCGCAACAGCTCTCCCCTCTAGCCGACAAGAAGAAACTACTGAGTGCAGGTGATTGCATCTAGTGAAGGGGAAGAAAAGCAGAAAGAGAAAGGAGCCAGCAGCAAACAAGAAGAGGAAAAGAAAGATAGGAAAGAGCAAGAAGAATAGAAGAATGAATTTAGATAGGATGTTTATTGTAACTTTGCTTACTGCATTGTAATATACATGTTTTATCTTAATAAAATGTCTTCTATTCTTCAAAACTGCTCATTCCATATGCTCTTTCTTTTAGACTTATATGTGATTTGTGTATGAAAGTAGTATGCCCGATTGTGTCATGATTTAAGTATGCTTTCTGTGCTTAAGAGATTATACTCTTTTGATCTTCTGTAAAGGTTTTGTCATCATCAAAAAGGGGGAAATTGTTGGATATATTTATAGAATGTTTTGATGAGACAAATCATTAAAGTAGCTCTATAGCATAACCAATCTTAGGATAGGTTACTGCAATAGAGTTACTGCCGAAGACTAAAAAGGATCAGAGAATATGTCGAAGGAAGGTTACTGAAGAGAATGGTTGAAAAGAATCTGGTAAACTAATTACGATACTATTAACTTCAGGAAGCTACTGGAAGGGACCTCGCCAAAGCAGAATACAGCGAGACAGGAAGCTACCTGAGAAGACCATGCCGAAAGCATACTGCAGGAAGCAGCATGCTACGGACGCCTCAAACCACCCGAAGGAGCAAGCAGGAAGCTCCAGAGTGAAGCAAGAGGAGGGAGCTACAAAGAGGCATGGGCAGAAAGTCAAAGTTACCGGTAGAGAGAAAAAGAAGAGGGGTCAATCAGAAGAAGACACGTGGAAAGCAAAAGGCTGGCGTGTGTCAGGAGTGCGGCGCATCAATGATGGAAATTTGTCTACCTTAAACAGGTAGATTTCACAACCTATAAAGAGGAAGACTGAAGACTGAAAAGTGTGTGGCAGAGAGAAAAAGTGAGCACATCAGAATATCCAAGCTCACAGAGAGAAGCGCAAAAGAAAGAGAGAAGAGCTTAAAAGAGAGAAGCGCAGAAAAGGGGGAAGTCCAGAGAAGAAGAGAGTGCTCAAGTAAAGAGGATGAAAAGAAAAAGAGCTCAAACACTCCACACCCCAAGAAGACGCACACCCAGTCTATTAGTCATCCAGCAAGCTTCTGCAGATCTGTCTGCAAACGAAGGTCAAGCTTGCTGCACCCAATTGAAGAAGAAGGAGATAAACCTCTCTAAAAGGTTGTCTCGGAGTACTCAGTGCAAGGAGTAATGTCCTGCTGAGTTTACTACTTTCTAAGAGAGAAAGTGAGGACCCTGGGTGGGTAGAGTAGGATCCTGTGTGGATCGGGGAAAGTAGGCAAGTATCTGTGTGAAAGGCTTGCTACTTACTTGTTAAGGGTGGGTTTTAATAGATAGGTCTATGTAAATCAACCAGCTTAACAAAGGTTCCCTCCTGTGTGGAGGAAGAGAGGACATAGAAGGATTACTCTACTTCGAACCTCTATACATGTTTGCATCTTTATCTGCCTACTGCATTACATGTATTCTCTCTAATAAGCTGCACATCTTCTACTCAGCTCTGTAATAAGCTTCCGCAAACCACTCTAATCAGTAACCTCCCAAAAGGTTACTAATATTAGAAGTGAGCCGAAAGAGATAAGAGAACAGTTACGAAGATAAGGTAGGCTTATTCACCCCCCCTCTCTAAGCCTACCTACAGCAGTTTTGGGACCAACATAACTCTAACAAGCATAACCAATCTTTGGAGAGGTTACAGCAACGGGGTTACTGCAGAAAGACAAGATCAGAGAAAGTGTCAAAGGAAGGATATTGAAGAGAATGGTGAAAGGGAATCGGGTGAACTAAAAGGATACTGATGACTGCCGGAAGCTACTGGAAGTGACCTTACCGAAGCAGATTGCAAAGCAGCAAGACAGGAAGCTACCTGAGAAACCATACCGAAGCATACTGTTGATCCCAAGTGGTAGTAGGCTTAGAGGGGGGGTTAATAAGCCTACTCAAGATTTTCAATCTTTTCTTCTAGAAAAGACACACAGGCAGTTTGTTAAGGAACTAACTGCCCTGAAGATTACTGCTTGAGCAGTTACCTTAAGCTTTAAGACAGAATGAGATTTATGCACAGCGGAAAATACTTTTCAGGCAAAGCTTCTTTTCTTAAAACAGATATTATACTTATAAATGATATGCAAATGATAAGAGCAGATAAGCAATAACATCAAAAAGATCAATGAAAACAGCACAATAAAGAGCACAACGATATATAGAGGTTCAAGGGCGGAGTAATCCCTCTACGTCCTCTCTTCTCCTACACAAGGAGGAACTTTTGTTAGGTCAAACGGTTTATTTACACGAGCCTCGCTTAGACAACATAAACTATTGGTCCCAAGTGGTAGTAGGCTTAGAGGGGGGGTGAATAAGCCTACTCAAAATTTTCTTTTATAAAAGACACACAGACAGTTTATAAAGCACTAACTGCCCTGAAGGTTACTGTTTGAGCAGTTACCTTACAATTTTTAAAACAGAATGAGATTTTATGTGCAGCGGAAATACTTTTCAAGTAAATGTTCTTTTCTGAAAATGGATATTATTCTTATAAATGATATGCAAATAAAAATAGATAAGCAATAATATCCACAAGATTAATGAAAATAGCACAATAGAGGATACAACGGTATATAGAGGTTCAAGGGTGAAGTAATCCCTCTACGTCCTCTCTTCTCCTACACGAGGAGGAACTTTTGTTAGGTCAAACGGTTGATTTACACAAGCCTCGGTTAGACAACCTAAACCTAACAAAGACTGTCAGTCTCTCCCACACAGGGTTACTCCACAGTGACCAAACTCCTCTAGCCCACACAGAGCTCTTGTTCTTCTACTAAGAACATAAATTCTTGATCAGGAACACCCTCTGATCAAGCAACTCCTTTACAGTCTAAATGAAAGTAAGAAATCAACAACACAGGCAGCAAGTTTAGAAATGATTGAGCTCTCAAAGCTAAGGATATCTTGCTGCTAGACTGGACTTGAAACTTCTAAGTATTTGTGGATGATCTTTGATAGCTTGAGCATTTTGATCGGAAGAGTTTCAGTTTCGTTTCATGTGCCAGTCTTCCAACATTTATAGGCGATTCAATTTTTTTTCCATTGGAGAGGGTGAGCCTTCTTTGCAACTTTTCGTAGATCAGAGTAGCAGTTTCTGCTTTGTTCGTACACTGATCGTTGAGGGTGTATGTGACTGATGCTGCTATCGCCATACTTAGTCTGGCTTCTCTGCAGACTTCCTTTTTGCTTTTTAATATGTGGCATAACTTGATTGGTTACAAATGCGGCTTGTGCCTAACGCTAACCTCGTACACGACTTTCAAGGTAACTACTGCAAAATCAGGTTGCTGATGCTTCCTGATGCTTCAGTTATCTTCAATTCTCCTTTTGTCCGTCTGGTAGTCAGTAACCTTTAGTGTCCTCGGGTAGTGCGGCCAGTATCCTTTTTGAGCAGCCTGCTACTGATATGTATTCTTGTATTTTCTCTTCGATTTATATGCAGCAGGGTCATCATGCTCCATTCTTTTGATCTTCAAGCATCCTATTCATATACTTAGAAATATTTTACAATAGAATCTAATACATAAGATCCTAGGCCCTAATCTATTACATGTTTTGTCATTCATCAAAATCTTATACAATGTTCCTTACAATTTTCCCCTTTTTGATGATGACAAAACTTCTTCTATAAGAGGATCACAGACTTTATCAAGAGAGAACATATGCTTACAATTAGATCAGCAGGATGTATATGAATTTTTAGAAAAATCAAATCAAGATATTAAGCATAAGTTCACGAGCAGTGAGCTTTTTCAGAACGAAACGAATCCCTTTATTGAGTTAATAGATTCAAACAGTACCAGATCATATAGATTGTAAATAAGCAAAACAAGATATATATAAGAGTAGGGAGTAGGAAGGTTTACGACATCTTGAGCCAGGAAGCTCTCTTTCTTTCTTTCCTTGAACCCTTCCACCAGTTGAGGGGTAGGTTGGTTCCATCAGCTTTTTCATCTCATGCGTCTCTTCGTATCTTAGTCAGAAATCTTCACAGAAATGAATGATTTCTCCTCTGTTCATTCTACCTTTTAGCTTCATCTGGATTGGGAGTACATCTCTGCTAGCAAGATCTTTGAAGAATTTGAGCCCTTCTCGATGAGTTTTACCTTTTATAAGCATGGACTCTTTGCATAACTTGATGTAGTACTTCAAGTATTCTGCTTGTTTGAAGATGTTGATTTACGTAAATGATGGATTATGAGAGGTAGGGAGATCAATTTTAGGGAGCTCTCATACTTGGAATCTGGAGCTCCTAGAGTCTGGGCTTCCTTCCAAGAAGATGCGAAGAGAGTTTAGTGCATTTATTTCATCTGCTGCAAGAGCTTCCAAATCAGGTTGCTTTTGAGGGAGAAAGATATTTGACAGACTTTTCTTCGTTATTTCCTTCAAGTGATCATCCGACGCTTTGCATAACTCTTCTTCAATCCTCCTTCTTTTCTCCTCTCTTTCTTATATTCCTCTTTGGAGACCAGGATGTACCCCTGAGATAGCTTCTGATTTTCTTTTGATTGAATTGCTATCTTGGCGTTCTCTGGAGCTACCTCCATTTCCTCCTCCGTCGCCTCCTGTGTCCTTACTAGGCAGTATTGTTAGTTGTTTGCAAGATGACGGATCCACTTGTTGTCTTTTCTACTCGATCCTCTTAGATACCTCTTCCCCCTTTTTGTGATCATCAAAGTCTGACCCTATGCCAAACTTTATCATTGAATGCATACTGGTTAAAAGGTCAGTATGATCCTCCAAAGTTTGTCTCTGTTCATTCTGAGATTTGTTGATTGCTTCGAGGGAGGTGGTTACAAACTGTTACTCCAACTCAATCGCCACGAGTTTGTTCACTTGTGAGTTAAGCTTGTCATTCATGCTTTTGATAGTTTCAACCAAGGTGATGGACGTGGTTATGGAGTTGATAGATTGTTGTAACCTTGCCAAAGTTGCATTAAGGGAGTCGAGTCAGAAAAAAGCTTTAAACTGATCCTTCCTTGCCTCAGCTCTCATTTCCCAACTTCCTTTACTTAAAGATTTGCCAATTTCTCCTACTACCTTGAAGACGTCATCAATTGATTTATCCTGGACAGAAAGAGAAGATGTTAGAGGTTTGGATTTTTCGGCTCCGGTTGCATCCTTTTCGCTGGATGCACTATCATCGCTGCTGGAGCTAGACAGAAATTCATTAGTATTTGCTCCATCACTAGCTGATTCCTCCTCTTTTTTAACAGCTATCTGTTTCATTGAGGTCTCTTGTATGGAGATCTCCTTGACAGTAGGCTCTTTAGGAGCGGCCCCTTTATCAGTAGACTCATTTAAAGCAGTCTGTTCTTCAGGATTGTTATCAACAGTAGGCTCTTTGTTAGCAGCCTGTTATGTTGCAGCCTCCTCTGCAATCGTCTCTCCATGATTCGTAGGATCTTCAGAAATTACACCCTTAATCTCCATTGGTATAATTTCCTCAGCCGTCTTATCGACCTCCATTTGTATCTCATCAACTGAAAGTTCTTGCAACGAGGTCCCTTCTTCAATGACTGCAACTTTAAGTGTTTCTTCAAGAGCCGCAGCAACCGCCAGAGCATCCAACTTTGCAGCCTCCGAAGTAATTGGTAGCTCCATCATAGGCGTCTCAGCTTGTTTTGATGGTGGTAGGAGCATCCTCCAGAGTCCGATCTTCCCCTACTATATCTGACCTTACATCTTCATCATCTGGCAAGATTACTATATCTACCAGCTGACTGAATGCTCCGCTGGATTCATCTTTTGATGCGGGTGGTAAGGGTATCCTTTGATTGACTGGAGGAACCGTTAGAGGTTGTCCAATAGATGATGTTCCTATGGAAGAGCCCGCACCTGGCTGCATGAGTATAGCCTTGTGCTTCCTCACTGTTTCCATCATATTGGTGTCTAAGGCCTGTTTCAACATCATTTCCTCTGCTTCTTCTACTCCAAATACCTCTGCTTGTTTTTCAGCGAAGACTATGTCATCGCCAGCAGTAACCTGTTCAGCAGCAGCCTTCAGGATAACCTCATCTTTATATAAATTAGGCTGCTCAATAGGTTTCTTTCCCTTTACTGTCCTTGGGAATGGTGGAAGCAGTTCAAGGGATGTTGCCTGTTTCTTCTTCTCTGCAAGAGCAGCCAGTTTCATTTTTGCTTCATAGTTTTCTTTGAAATCTCCCAAATTCCTCTTCCGCAATCCTATCAAGAATCTTGAATCCAGTACTTTTTCTTCCCTTATATCAAATACCTCAGCCGAGTTTAGTGCCCATTCCTCCTCCATATAAAGTTCTTCCTACTCAAACATAACCGGACTGGGAAGATGTCGGTAATTCCACCATGTCGTGAACCTTTCCCATTACTTCTTAAATTCTTCCTTCACCATGTCGGTAATGTCCAAGACTACTTCAGGTTCAGAGTCCTCATCACTCTGTTCCTCCTCCATCCTCAACTGCTCTTGGAGTTGAGCAATGACTTTTTGTACAACAACTTCCGCTTATTCAGTGGTCTGAATTTTTGATTCAGCATTTTTACCCTTGCTTGTGGGAGCAGGTAGCATCAACAATGGTGATGGTAATGATTCATCATCAGAAATTCTCAGCTTCCTCTTCACCATCTGTTTCCCCCTTACTCTTACACTCTTGCCTTCCTTTTCTGTTTAGATGGAGAGGCAGTAGCAGCTGAGACTTCCCCCTCCGACGTGCTTTCTTGCACTACTTCCTTACGAGTCTCTTTTTCCTTCACCTCAGTAACCTTCCTGATTACTGGAGAGACTTTAGATCCTTTCTTGGCAAAGATTCTACCGTGACCTATGAACTTGCCCTTTTGAATGGGCTTACCTTTTGACAAGTCGTGAACAATATACCATAAGATAGTGTTGATCACTAGTCTATAAGTTGGCTTGCCAACTTTTTTCTCAACCTCCTCCTTGAGTCTTGTGAACACATATTCAGCCCAGTTCATCTCCTCAGCCTCCATCAGAGCCATCATCATCCTATACCTCAGATTGGTACATTTGTCAAAAGATCTAGTTCGATTCTCAATGATGTGGCAGCAGATATCATGGAGCATGTGATACTCCACCTGGAAAAGATTTATGTTACAGCTCTTATTCAGTGTCAGCAGATCTTCGGTGCTTGTAAAACTCTTCCAGTAGTCTTCCACCATCTCCTCTCCATAGGTGCCCAAGTCTTCACTGTTCATTCCTTTGGAAGATTTTCCCTAAGAGACTGATAGTTATCTCGAAGGTTTTCTTCCTTATTTTGGGCACGATCTTGGTTCTATCCTTTGATATCTCTGCATTAGTATAGAAGTTCCTTACAAGGTCCTCGCAGTAAGGTTCCTTGTAGTGAGAACAAAACCCCCATACTCTGGATTGGTGGAGACTGTTCAGGATCATCTGCATTTGATCATTGCTGTGACCCTCGTCCTGGATGGCCTTTAAAATAATCTTTTCATCAATTAAACGACCGTCAATGACTTGAGAGATTTTGGTTGCCATTAGAGACAGAGATGAAAAGGGATTTCTGCAAAGAGTAGAGATTAGGGCACTGTATGATTTTGCTAAGTTGCTTCTTGCAAAACCTTTTTGAGAGCTAAGGAAATATGAGATCGTAAAAAGTTTTTGAATAGGTTATAAATCTTATTTATAGGAGAACTCCCTGATTTTTGATCAACGGTTTAGATTTACACAGGATTTGAACGGTTTTTCTTCTCGCGGTTGAGGTTCCTGGCATTTAATGTGCTGATTCACTTTTTGACTTTTCAAAGATCTTGAGGGACTTGTTTGGAAATTTCACCGCCTCTTATTGGATAATCTGTCCCTGATTTGATGCACCACGTCTTGGGATTGACAGTTCCTTTTGATCGTGCGCTTCATGGGTTCCTTTGTGATGATTAATTTTCCACGTGGCATGGGCTGACGTATTATGCAGTGAGCTCAGCTAGCTGCCTGTATCAGGGACCTTTTCCAATGTTCACTACAAGAAATTCTCTCATAGACTACGCCCCTAAGACAATTGTTTTTTTAAAAAATCGTAGTCGTAGCCAAAACTGACGTTGTCGTAGACAAAACCGTTGTCGTAGGTGCAAAAATGCGCTCATAGACAACGGTATTTTGTTGGCGTTGTCGTAGAGGCGTAGTCGTAGGGTAAAATTTAGCCCTAAGACAACGGTGGTGACTTGAGGTTGTCGTAGAGGTGTAGTCTTAGGTAAAAAATGAACCCTAAAACGACGCTTATGATATGAGGTTGTCGTAGATACGTAGTTGTTGACCCCTAAGACAACGCTTATGATATGAGGTTGTCGTAGTGACGTAGTCATTAATCCCAAAGACAACGACAACTTTATAGCGTTGTCTTAATTTTATAATAGCGTTGTCATAGACTAATTTAACTTGATTTTTTATACATATAAAATAAAAGACTAAGTGTGAAGTTAAAATCCCCAATTTTGAACATATCTCCAATTGAAACTCTAGTATCTCTTCCTCCTCACCTAAGCCGCCGCCGCCGACCCCTCCGCCGCTTCTGTCCCCGTCGCCTCGGCCCTCGCGTCTCTTCGGCGTTCCTCGATTTGCTCGGCGACAGCTTCCTGCACGTGGACGAAGGCTCTCACATAGAACGGCTCCGGCTACTGGCGCGACGGATGAAACGAGCCGCACTATGGAGGCTGGGCGAGCGACCGAGCAAGCGCTCCGCCGCCGCTGCCCCGCCATCACTCATACTTTTGGCCGCTCCGCCATCAATCAATGGCTGTTAAAGCTGACAAGCATCAATCGCTTGGCCATTTGTTCAAAGAGGTGAAAGTTACTAGATTTCTGCCTTATTATGGTTTAATCTGTAACAAAAAGTGTATAACATTACTGCTACCGCTGATCTTACTGAATGTTGATTGCTCTATATACCTCTTAATTTTTGGCATTGCCATATATTACTCTGTTTGGCTATGTATATATATTTATATAAAAATCAGTTTCGGAGTTTGAGCAAGTGATTTCAGTATTTGATTGACTAGATGATTTACATAGGTTTTAGATCAAACCTGAATTCCATTATGCTTTAGGAGTAAAATAGTAATTTTTAGCCTGAAAATGCGAAAAGTATCGAGGTTCACACGATGTTTCCAACTCCAAAAGTTTGTCTTTTCATAGCTAATTTTAACTTTAAATCTTGCTTAGGTAGGGTACTAAAAGGTTTATTCTATGCTTTATGGATTAAAGTCTTGCTTTATACCAGCCCCAGGAGTTTTTGCTTGCATACATTTCTCGCTAGGTAGAATCAGCCATTGGAATCTACCTAGCGAGAATTAGTTGTGCTTTTATTTATATTATAGTAAGATAGTTGGCTCTTTATTTGTTATAGACAGCTTTATAGCAGTGAAGTTCTTGCAGATTACTTTTAAAATACTTATGGCTTAATATATAAATGTTTTTGCCTATCTTCTTGTGTATCAGCATTGCTCTCGTTTTACTGGATGTTAGTATGTCCTCATATATTTTTTCAGACATGGATATCTTTTTTCTTGCAGAAAATTCAGTTGTTCTTGGGCATATAGCCTGTGTTTTATTAACATAGCACTTCTAATATCAATTAGAAATTAATGAAATATATTTATGCATAGAGGATTTGTACTGACATTTTAGAGTGTAAAAAGTGGACCAAGATTAAAGATACTATCAGTATGGTTTCAGTTCAATTTGGAGCTATCTATGCATTAAATCTGTTGTGAAATTTCTCCAGATATAGATAATTAAAACCGTCTGAGACACTGACATTTAGTGAATATGATTTTATGGTCAGATAAGATCTTCCATCTGAGAGTTTGTTTCACAGTATTTCAGTTACCAAACTGTCTAGTTTTGTGATTGGCTTTGGTAGTTTATATATTTTATTTAGTATTTAGATGTGAATTTACTCAACGAGAACTCTATCCCTTCTTGATGGCCCTCAAGATTTTTCTTTTTAAATGCACCTAAAGATTGACAGTATTATTTTTCTGCAGGAGGCAAATAGAGACCACTTCTCCAATTTTATAACTGAAGATTTTACGGCCTACTGCAAGAGGAAGAGAATGGATAAGGTACGTGATGAGTGGTGTTTTCCAAGGATAGCATTTATAATAACATTTTCCAGAAGATGTTGGTGTTTATCTTTTCGAACCCAACTTTTTTTTTTCCTCTTCTAAATGACATATTTGGTGGTGACTAGAACTTAGTTTTGTGATGTAAATGCATCAGTGTTCTTTAAGCTTAACTCACCGACCAAATGCATGACTCAGGTCCAAACGAACCCAGTTTAGGTATTAAGAACTTTCAGTAGTGGATAATTTGTGAGTAATGTTGACTGCAACTTAGTTTTTCTACTACAAATTCATCGGGGTTCTAAGAGTATACCTCGTTGGACCATAATGGATGACTCAACATATAGACTTCAGGTCAAAACAGTGTTATTAGCTATCTGCTATGCATACTTTGTGATGAACGGAAGCACTGCTTTAAGAAGACGTGATCACTGGACAACAAAGATCAATTTCATTGAATTTGGCATCTACAAAATACTTTATACCGATGAATTCATACTAGATAATTCATCTGTTTGGATTGATATGAACTTTAAATCTCTCACTCTCACTTTGAACTAATGTTTTTGAACTTGCATTTGGTCAGTGTGTTAGGCTTAAAGAACACTGACCGAATAAAAGTCATGATTCCATATAGTGATTGTTCATTATTTGAGTTCTCATATGAATTGCAGGTTTATGGAAACAATGCGGAGATCCAAGCATTATCAGATATTTTCAATCAGCCTATTCACATATATTCTTACAGCTCAGGTGTGCTACCTGCATTAGATTATTTTTTAACATCGACATTCATTTCAGGGATAATTACGAAAACTATTCTTAAGGCTTGGCCTTTTTTGCAAGAAGTGAACAAACCAATAAATTTTGATAATTACAAATACCTCCTTATAGTTGCTTCTATCTACAAATTGCACCTACCAACTGAGGTATTTGTAATTTCGTAATGGTTTTTTTTGTTTGTTTCTCTTTTTTCGTCTGTTAAATATTCCCTTCATTTTATTTACTTTGTGATTTGTGTTTCATGTTTCGGGTATGAAGACCGCATCAATATACTCCATAGTACCAGTAATTCAGACATGCCTCCTATTCAGCTAATTTACCATGATGGAAATCACTATAATTCCCTGGTTGATCCACAACAGCCTGCCATTGTTGCTGGACTCGGATTAAACAGCCTGCAGGCGGTAAGTGTATTCATTTACGTTTGCTAAAACGAGTGTTTCCAATTTCGTATCCCTTACTATTTTGCTGGGTTTTTTCACAACATGTATTGTTGCTCCAGAAATTGTACAGGAGATTTATCTGTCTCTTTCCACTTTCATCAAATATATGTGAGATTTATGTTCTTCTGAACCTATATATCTTCGTCTAATGTTATTTGGTATGTTTTTTAGATTGAAGGGGAGAAGGTCTCATCAGAGAGTAATGGTAAAGCATTGGAGGGAGTAAATCAAGACAATGGAAACATGGAATCTTACGAACCAGTTGGTGATGCTCCAGTAATGGTCAAAACAGAGAGAGCAGCAGAAATTAATGGCATAAAGTCCAAAAGTTTAGAGGAAGAGAAAGCAGAAGATGCAAAACAAGCATGTGAAGATGTTGAAATGAAAACTCCTAAAATCGAAGTGATGTCGGTTAAGACCGTGAAGCTTGAAACTGCAGATGAAATATCTTGTAGCTCACTATAGAAAAAGGCTAGATTTGGAGAAAAAGGCTTGTAGCTTTCATATCTTGTACCAACTCTTAGATCATATGAACTTTTTGAGTAATAGTTGTTGTATGAACTGTTAAATGAATATTTCAATTTGATATGACTATTTTGAGTTGAATGTTTATTTTGTATATTTGAATTTCAATTAATATATAATAATTATTAAATGCTACTAGAACTTGTAAAAGATAACGCTGAAAATAGATTACGACAACAGTTTCAAAAATGTTGTAATAAGGATCTACGACAACGGCAAAGATTAAAAACCGTTGTCTTAGATAGCTACAACAACGGCAGGACAACGGTTAAAAACCGTTGTCTTAAGCCTCTACAACAACGGTTGAAAACTGTTGTCAAAGCGTTGTCGCAGATAGAAAAGACAACGCTTCATTGGAACAACAACCCTACGACAATGGCTAAAAACCGTTGTCTATGTGCGACACAACCGTTGTCATAGGGGTCTAAGACAATGGTTAAAAACCGTTGTCTATGAGCGAAAATTTGCTGACCCTACGACAACCCTGGCTACGGCAACGCTGCTTTCTGGCCTACGACAACGGTTTTTAACCGTTGTCTATCAGCGATTTTCTTGTAGTGGTTCTTTCTCGATTTCCTTTAGGCTTGTTATCTTAGAAGCTTCTTGTCTTCCCCTTAAGCTGTATGACACCTCAACAGACACACGTTAGGGGAGTTAGCTTATCTTGATAATACCTAATTCGTTTCTTTGAAAAGAGAATCTAAATTCACAGAGAGGTTTTGTGAATATGTCAGCCAGTTGTTGATCAGTATGAATTTTCTCCAGTGAGATGTCTTTCTTTTCGACATGATCTCTGATGAAGTGATGTCTGATGTCGATGTGTTTGGTTCTTGAGCGGAAAACTAGGTTGTGGGTGATAGCAATTGTACTTGTGTTATCACACATAATTGGAGTATCTTTTTCCACAATATCATAATCTCGAAGCTGTTGTTGAATCCATAGGATTTGTGCACAACAACATATACACTACAAGAATTTCACTCAACAATTAACAACACGGGATTTACAACGATTTTATGCATTTTGTGTTGTTATAAACAAATTTACAACAGTTTCGCATAAAACCGTTGTCGTTGAGCAAAAAAATGCGATCAACGACAACGGTTTTTTGGTGCCATTATCGTTGAGCACTATTTTCACTCAACGACAACACACTACAAAAAAAACGCTGAAAGACAACGCATAGTGCGTTGTCTTTCCCAGAAAAAAAGTGTTGTCGTATCCAGCGTTGTAAAAGACAGGTGCTGAAAGACAACGCACAAAGTGCGTTGTCTTTCCGAGATACGACAACGCTTTTCATGCGTTGCAGATTGCGTTGTTGTTAATAAATTCTGCAACATAACTTGCAACGCTTTTAAAGCGTTGTCTTTTATGTGTTAGTGTATTTCGTTGAGTGCATTTTTTCGCTCAAAGACAATGGTAGCTTACAAAGGTAAAAAATTATCGTTGTCGTTCAACGAAAAAATTACTTCAACGACATCGGTTGGGACAACCATTATTTTTTACCGTTGTTGTTGAGCGTAATATTTCGGACAATGACAACGGTGTAGTGAACCGTTGTGAACTATTTTATAAAAATAAAAGTAAATTTTAATTAATTTGAAAAATATAAATCAAGAGCTCCACCAGAGTCAAACCCTGAACAATTGACCCTAAACAACTTACCACTCCGTCGCTACAGTCGCTGCTGATGCCCCGGCCCCAACTACCCCCTCCGTCGCTGTAGTCGCCGCCCCTGCTGTCTATGACAATTGAGTTCTTTTAAACTTTCTTGATGGCTATCTATAGTTCCTGCTTTCAGCATACTTAGGTTGACAGCTTTTGACAGATTTAGACTCATGGATAGTTCTAAAGGGTTTCTTTCCCTTTTCTTCAAGGCTTCCTTCATTTCCGCTTGCACTTCCACCTCAATTAGATAATTCATTTTGATGTGGTAGTTGCAGGAACAAATGTGGGTGCTCTTGAAGTACTAGCAGTTGAGATGGAATCCTTTCCACAGTAACATATGCCGGCAAAACTTTTTAGACTTCTTTGGATATTTAGCATAGCATCTAGGTCTTTAGAGGATTTGTTGAATGTATTGATTGTTTCAGTGAGGACCTTCTTCTCATTTACTAGCTTAGTGACTTGTAATTTGAGCTCACTAATTTCATTTTTAAGGTCACTGCATGCTTGACTTTTGGATTTTTCTAGTGCTAATAGTCTTTCTAGCAAAGCATGCTCTCTCTTAAGCTCTATATTCTCTATTTTTAACTCCTCATGTGTTGAAGTGATTTGCTCAAAGTCACTAATGATTTGTTTGAACACACAAATCATGTTCAGCCTTTCATTAATTTGAACAGGAGAGTTGAGATATATTACCTCGTCTTCAAAGTCGTCACTTTTTGCCATGAGGCAGATCAGGGCTTCTTCATCTGAAGATGAATTCTTCAAATCACTGTCAGTGGTTGATTCTTCTTTCTTAAATGCATTCTCAGGTGTAACTGCCTGAGAGGATTCTGTCTCACCTATCAGCGCCTTTAGCCTCTGGCGTTCTTGTCTTTTAATTTTTTGTCTCACCTTTCGTTCATCCTCAGGATATCGGTGAACTTCTAGATGTGGGCATTCCCTGGCATAGTGACCTGGCTTTCTGCAGTTGTAGCAGAGGTCAATAGCTTTAGAGTTTATGGTGAATGCCCACTGGTTTCAGCCTCACTTCGCTTCTTCCTGAAGTCATCTGTTCGTGAGTTTCTCCTTATGAATTTTTGAAATCTTTTCAGGAGTAGCGCCATGTCTTCTTCAGTAGTGGCCTCCAAGGTGGTTGTATGATCTTTAGATTTCCTTGTTTCCTGAGGTTGTCTTGCTGTTAATGCAGTAACCTTTGAGTTGCTTCCCTCGGTTTCCACCTTCCTTCTGTTGATATCGAACTCAAAGGCTTTGAGATCTGAGAAGAGATCGAACATGCTCATAAACTTTAAGTCCATAGATACTCTCATGGTTGTTGTCTTGCTATCCCACTCAACAGGGAGAGCCCTCAACACCTTCATATTTTTCTCCTTTTGAGTGTAGATTTTGTCAAGACACTCAAGCTCATTAATGATGGCTGTGAACCTTAGTTCCATTTGCTCTGGGGTTTCTCCAGGTATCATCTCAAACAGCTTGAACTTCTGAGTGGCTATAGAAACCTTGTTTTCTTTCGTGAGCTCAATGTCTTCACATATTTGCTCCAATTTCTCCCAGATCTCTTTGGCGGTTCTGCAAGTTTTAACTTTGCTGAAAGTTCCTTTATCCAGAGAGAAGAATAATGCGTTCTTTGCTACGTTGTCAAGATTTGCTCTTTTCCTCTCATCAATAGTCCATTCCTCTCTGGGTTTTTCCAGAACAGCTGAGTGTGGGATGACTCCTGCATCTCCTTGTCTATTAGCTGCTTCATCCACAGCCCTGGCAAACAATAGGTTATCTTTTGTAATTCTAGGTGGTCCTTCAGTGGTGACATACCACGTTTCATCATGTATGGCCAATAGATGTGCCTGCATGTGAATTTTCCCATCATCATATTCGTCAATGGAGAACATAGGTACTTTATGAGAGTCCATGATGATTATGCTTATGATAGAAAAGAGGGTTTTTAGAAAAGAAAAGGGATCAAGGATTGATCAGTTAGATCGGACTTTCAATCCAACCTGCTCTAATACCACTTGTTGGTCCCAAGTGGTAGTAGGCTTAGAGGGGGGTGAATAAGCGTACTCAAGATTTTCAATCTTTTCTTCTAGAAAAGACACACAGGCAGTTTGTTAAGGAACTAACTGCCCTGAAGATTACTGCTTGAGCAGTTATCTTAAGCTTTAAGACAGAATAAGATTTATGCACAGCAGAAATACTTTTCAGGCAAAGCTTCTTCTCTGAAAACAGATATTATGCTTATAAATGATATGCAAATTATAAGAGCAGATAAGTAATAACATCAACAAGATCAATGAAAACAGCACAGTAAAAAGCACAGCAATATATAGAGATTCAAGGGTGGAGTAATCCCTCTACGTCCTCTCTTCTCCTACATAAGGAGGAACTTTTGTTTGGTCAAACACTTAATTTACAAGCCTCGCTTAGACAAACTAAACCTAACAAAGACTGTTAGTCTCCCCCACACAGGGTTACTGCACAGTGACCAAACTCCTCTAGCCCACACAGAGCTATTGTTCTTCTATTAAGAACGAAAATACTTGATCAAGAACACCCTCTGATCAAGCAACTCCTTTACAGTCTGAAATAAAAGAAAGAATTCTTCAGCAACACAGGCAACAAGCTTAGAAACGATTGAGCTCTCAAATCTAAGGATAGCTTGCTGCTAGACTGGACATGAAACTTTTATGTATTTTTAGATGATTTTTGATATCTTGAGCTTTTTGATTGCAGAGTTTCAGGTACATTTCATGTGCCAGTCTTCCAACATTTATAGGTGATTCAAATTTTTGTCCGTTGGAGAGGGTGATCCTTCTTTGCAGCTTTCATAGATCAACGTGGCAGTTTCTGCTTTGTTCATACACTGACCGTTGAGGTTGTACTTGACTGTTGCTGCTATCGCCATACCTAATCTGTCTTCCCTTCAGACTTCCTTTTTGCTTTTCAATACGTGTAATAACTTGATTGGTTGCAAATGTGGCTTGTGCCTAATGTTAACCTCGTACACGACTTTCGAGGTAACTGCTACAAATTCAGGTTGCTGATGCCTCCTGATGCTTCAGTTATCTTCAGCTCTCTTTTTGTCCATCTAGCAGTTAGTAACCTTAATATCCTCGGGTAGTGCGGCCAGTATCCTTTTTAAGCAGATATATATCCCTGTTTACTTCTTCTTTTCTTTTCGGTTTCCTTGGTCCTATACTTAGAGACTTTTTACAATGGAATCTAAATACACAGGATCCTAGATCCTAATCTATTACATGTTTTTTCATTCATCAAAATCTTATACAATGTTCCTTACACATACTGCAGAGCAGCATGCTACAGAAGCCTCAAGCCACCTGACGGAGCAAGCCAGAGAATGATACTCCAGAGTGAGCGTGAGGAGGAAGCTACAAAGCAGACATGGGAAGAACGTCAAAAGTTACCGGTAGAAAGAAGAGGTTACCGGTAGAGAGAAGAGAAGAGGAGCCAATCAGAAGAAGACACGTGGAAAGCAAAAAGTTGGCGTGTGTCAGAAGAAGTGCGGTGCAGTTATAGATTAGGAACTCTACCTACCTTCAACTGGCAGATTTCCTAATCTATTAATAGAAGAAGACTGAAGACTGAAAGTGTGAGAGAAGAGCTCAAGAGAGAATGTGCAAACAGAAGAGAGCGCAAGAAGAGAGCTCAGAAAAGAGGGGAAAGGCCACATAGAAGAAAAAGAGGTCAAAAGTGGGAGAAAAGTAGAAGAGAGAAAAGAGAAGCTCAAACACCCCACACCCCAGAAACACATACTTAGTCACACAGTCCAGGCAGCAAGCTACAACAGTTCAACCTGCAAAAGAAGCCTAAGCTTGTTACACCCAGTTGAAGAAGAAGAAGATAAGCCTTTTTTAAAGGACTGTCTAGGAGTGCTCAGTTTGAGAAACAGAGTCCTGCTGAGCTGTCCACTTTCTGAAGACGAAAGTGAGGACCCAGGGTGGGTTGGGTAGGATTCTGTGTGGGTCAGTTAGGAGAGTAGGCAAGCAGTTGTGAGCAGCTATGTGTAAGCTTGGTACTTACTTGTTAAGTGAAGGTTGTAATAGACAGGGCTATGTAAATCAACTAGCTTAACAAATGTTCCCTCTTGAGAAGAGGCAGAGAGAATGTAGAAGGATTACTCCACCTTGGAACCTCTGTACATCCATGCGTTTCTATATGTTTACTGTCCTATATGCATATTCTATGTTAGATGCATGTCCTGCATATTTGGTCTTCACATGAGAAGGAAGCTTCCGCAACATAACTCTAATCAATAACCTCCCGAAAGGTTACTGACTCCCGACCAAAGCCTCCTGGGAAGAAGAAAAGTTTGAAATATGAGTAGGTTTATTCATCCCCCCTAAGCCTACTGTAACTTGGGACAAACAAGTGGTATCAGAGTAGGTTGGACTAATAATCCATCAAATGATATCTGATACCAACAAGTGGTATCAGAACCAGGTTGGATAAAATATAAGATCTAATCAATCTATCCAGATCCCATCCGAGATAAAAATCTCTCTCTCTCTCTCTCCCTCTCCCCCCCTTACGTCATAGATCAGAAAAATCCCTTGCCTTCGTTGAAGGATATGATTGATGTGAAGACAATAAGCAGCTAAGAAGGATATAAAGAATCAAGCTGAGTTGTGAAGAAAAGTTGTTCAGAAGAAGGAAGCTGGTGAATAGCAAACTACTCGAGGAATAGACTACGAAAAAGGAAGTTGTGCATAAGAAGCAAGCTTCTACCTATCATGAAGTAGACCAACATGGAGCAGATGAAAACAAAAAGGAGGACATGTTGCTGAACAAAAAGAGGAAGCTGCTGCAACGCCAAGCTGAAAGTATGGATCATACCGGAGACTCCTATCAACAGCTATAAGGAGTAACCTTGGAGGAAAGTGCTGAGGAAGTCAAGCAAAGGAGTAAGAAGAGAAGCTCACTCCATCAACCAGACCACCCTCCAGATGGAAGTAAAAGATGAAAGAGGATCAACTCTTTAAACAACTCTCGAGGAAAGAATAACGATGTCCAGGTACCTCGTTCTAATTTGGTCGTATGATTTTGGTCTCACTTATTTTTATCCTGTTAAGAAACTCAAGTGATCATATGAAAACTAACGATCAAGAAAGCCAAATGAAAGAATCTTCAAAGGACTGAAGATAACAGGCTTAAAAGACACTGGTCACTTGACTTGAGAATGAGAAGGGAAGTCTGTGTTGACATTCAAAAAGACTCATGCAAACCTCAAGGTTACCTAAATTAGTACTGAAAGTGACCCTACTTCTTAAAAGAGAACCATAAATTAAGGGGGAACTTCTAGTACAAATCTAGATAACTCAGCAGGCAAAAGAGTTAAAGTCCTTGGAGAAACCCAAAGGATATGGGTATGCTGTAAAAAGTCTGCAACAACCTGACATTCCCTGAGGAAATCAAGCAGAACATCAACTCCAAATGCAAAGAAAATTGTCTACCTTACTAGTATCATGGTTTGTCCTTTTTACACCTAAAAGAGTTCATACTCTAAAAGAGATACAGTAAGTAAACACTTACACACACCTTCGTTTTCTTACTAACAAAAGTCTTACAGGAATAAAACTATCTCTACAGCAACCATGGGTTGTAAGGAAAGTCTAAGTTCCTGAAAGAAAATTAACCCAGAAGGAATCATACTTGTATGAGTACCTATTCAAGAATACTCGTTCTGCAGGTACCTTTGACAAAAGGCTACTAAATTCAGGGGAAAATAATTAACGAATCTAAGGAACAAAATGGAGTTCTGACAACAGGACGCTAGACACCAGGCTACTGGATACTAGGTCACTAGATATTAGGTCGCTGGATAACAGGACGTTGGAAATCAGGATGCTAGATACCAGGATATTGGATACTAGGTCGCTGAACACCAGGTCGCTGCATACCAGGACGCTAAAACACTAGGATGCTGGATACTAGGTCGCTGAACACCAGGTTGTTGTGTACCAGGATGCCAGATACCAATATACTGGATACTAGGTTACTGATATCAGGACTTATCATCAGGTCACTGGATAAAGGGGTCACTTGGAGGTTACAACTCCCAAATCAGAGCAGTTACTTAAAAACAAAATTTTTTGTGACGTGCGCGCATAATTAGTGGATCACCTTTCCAGAAATAGACCACCTTTTCAGAACCTCAAGAATTTCAGCTGTATGATCAGAAGAATCTAAGGGTGGAGAACCAGTTGTTGACCACATACTCAAGCAATCACCTCATGCAGAGGAGAAAAGAAATAAAGTTGTGGAAACTGCCAACAACTTTATTGGAAACCGGTGGAGCAGTTAATGAGATCTTTTAAAAGATAAACCTAACCGTAGGATCTCATGGAACACTCAAAACAGGGAGTATCTCAAACTCTATAATTACATGCACTTCTTATTCTTCATCTCCATTCATATATCCTCTCTCTCATCGTTAAACATCATGGCACTCGATTGTTGGAAACCATTTTCTTTATTCCTTCTTCATCGCACATTCTCTGCAAATAATCAACCAAGCACACCACAAATCACGAAGAGTCACTCCTTACGCTTGATCCTTACTAAAAGAAGCTTTCTCAGAAGAGTTGATCTTCTAGCATGCCTTCCTCACCTCAAATTCGAGGGTGCTTGAGGACTTACCCCCAAGGTCTCCTCTTAGAGTCCGGAGGTAGAGTTGGAGGATCCCTCTCCAGTTACCCCAGAGCTTCAACTCATTATTAAAACGGGGGAAGAACTGCAAAGGATCTTGGAAGATCAAAAGTCTTCCAAAGGTGAAGAAGAGAAGATGCAAGCCCTTCGATGGAGTGAATTCTCTTTTATTTCCAAGAGAATGAGGAAGAGGGGACAGACACAGGAGTTGGTGAAGATAGTGCGGGAAGAAAAGTTGCAGCAAGCTACTACGCCTAGACTTCTCTGCTTCTTCATTTTCTCTTTTGTATAAACCTCGCTTCTTTCTTTCTTCTTGCGACCTCCTCACCTTTTTCAGCTCTCCTCCACGATCAAAGAGGAAAATCAACTGGGAGCAAGAACCTGCACAGAAGATGAAGAAGCTAGAAAGAAGCTAGCAAGAAGCTGAGGGAGAAAGAAAGGCAAGAGCAAGAAAAACAGAAGAATAAGTCTAGACAGAATGTCTACATTGTACTTAGCTTACTGCGTTGTACTGTAAATGTTTTATCTATATAAAATATCTTCTGTTTTCTAAAGTTCACAACCTTTCTTTTTGACTCATATGTGATTTAATAAAAGCAGCCTGTTTAAAAGTTTCTCTAACTTATAAATCTGTTTTCTGTGCTTAAATGATTATGATCTTTTGATCTTCTGCAAAGGTTTTATCATCATCAAAAAGGGGGAAATTGTTAGGAACAATTAAGTATGTTTTGATGAGACAAAACCTTAAGAAAGTAACTCTAACAAGCATAACCAAGCTTAGGAGAGGTTACTGTAACGGGGTTAATGCAGAAAGACAAGATCAGAGAATGTGTCAAAGGAAGGATACTGAAAAGAATGGTGAAAGGGAATCGGGTGAACTAAAAGGATACTGATGACTGCAGGAAGCTACTACAAAAGAAGCCTAAGCTTGCTGCACCCAGTTGAAGAAGAGGAAGACAAACCCTTTTTAAAGGACTATCTAGGAGTGCTCAATACGAGGAACAAAGTCCTGCTGAGCTGTCCACTTTCTGAAAAAGAAAGTGAGGACCCTGGGTGGATTGTGTAGGATCCTGTGTGGGTCAGTTAGGAGAGTAGGCAAGAAACTATGAGCAGCTATGTGTAAGCTTGCTACTTACTTGTTAAGTGAGGGTTGTAATAGATAGGGCTATGTAAATCAATTAGCTTAACAAATGTTTCCTCTTGAGAAGAGGCAGAGAGGATGTAGAAGGATTACTCCACCTTCGAACCTCTGTATATCCATGTGTTTCTATATGCTTACTGTCCTATATGCATATTCTATGTTAGATGCATGTCCTGCATATTTGGTCTTCACATGAGAAGGAAGCTTCCGCAACATAACTCTGATCAGTAACCTCCCGAAAGGTTACTGACTCCCGACCAAAGCTTCCTAGGAAGAAGAAAAGTTTGAAATATGAGTAGGCTTATTCATCCCCCCCCCCCCCTCTAAGCCTACTACTACTTAGGACCAATAGAGACCTTTGCAGCTAAGTAGGCTGAAGCTTTTGGTCTTGAGAAGGCCACTGATCAAATGATGAGAATACACTTGAAGCTAGCCTTAGAGAAAGAAGAGGTCACCCTATGCTGCCAAGACTCCAGCTCGGAGAAGGAACCTCTACAAGTTCTTCAGTTCTAGAGCTCCCTATCTAAGTTGAGCTCCCTCAATGCAAGTCACCACCCCCAAAATTTGATGCTCTCGATGTGCAACTACTTGATTATGGTCACTCCCTCGACCATAATGTTGCAAAGGGTGACTCTGCTGAGGTCAGGCCCGAGGAGGTAACTGTTAATGATCCTATCTTTCCGGATATTAACATGATTGATGTTGAGGAGGCTGCTATTGAGATTGAGAAGTTGTTTGATGATTGTGAAACTGCTAATCCCGAGGGTGCCCTAGTGTCGTTCAAACTGTTTGTTCTTTTTGTCCCACAGGTACCTATCCCTGAAAATCCTATAGAGGAGGAGGAGGAATAGGTTGTGCTCTTAGAGCAAGCTGCTGAGAAGGAAGCTGTGGAAGAGCAGGCTGTGCTCTCATAGCAAGCTGTTGAAAAAAAAGTTGAAGAGGAGCAGACTGTACTCGAGGAGCAAGCTGCATGTAAGGAATCTGAAGAGCAAGCAAGCTGGTGTAATTGATGAAGGGCAGGTTGTGCTAGAAGGGCAAGCTGTCAATGAAACTGGAGTAACTTCTTTAAACACTGAACAAATTCCAACTGACCAGCCACAAGAGTATATTGAAGTCGATGTTGATGTTGGGCAGAACAATTAATTGGTTACTGTTGAGGACCCTCCTGCAGCCACCCCAGTTGTAGAAGAAGATGGAGATAGCTCTGGATAAGACAGCGAAGGATCCAGTAGCTCAAGTGACAATGACTCCTCTACCTCCAGTACCAGTTCCGACGATGAAGAAGGTGATGATCCGGATGCAGGAAGAGTCGTTGTTCCTGCAACCACTTTAGTTACCACCGAAAATAAAAAAACCCCCGCATAAACCCCAAAGAAAAGGAAACAAAAGCTGAAGAAACTATGGAACTGTCCAAGATAATCAAGCGCCTACGGAAAAAAATCGACAAATCTTCAGATAAGATGACCGATGAGTACATGAAGGACAACCTAAATGTTTAGAAATTTATGCAGACTCTCACTATTACCCTCACTCATTTTCAGAAGGTATTGGATGTCTATTTTCTACGTGCTGATCTACTAGGCCCCAATAAGCTACATGTTCAGATCCCAGCTATTGAGGAGAAGCAGAAAGAGGTTGAACAGATTGTTATCAAGACAGTGCTGGATAAGTTGAACAACCACGAGAAGTCCCTTATGACACTGCAAACTGAAGTAACTTCTCTGAACTCAGTGCTGGACAAGGTGGATGATCGACAGGTGCAACAAGGTGTAACTCTTACACACATTGAAGAGATGCTACAGAGTACCTGGCTTAACAAATGATGCCAAAAAGGGGGAGATGTGCAGGAGCAAAACAGAAAAAGGGCACAAGAGAACCCTTGTCGAGAAGCTGATGTGAGGAGAAGGGAGGACAGAGGAGATGGTGGACATGGAGAAAATAGCAGAGAAAGTGAGGCTCAAGGCCACTCCAGCAGCAAGCGTAAGCTTACTTCAGATCAAATCCAGAGTATGCCCCATCTGTCGTTTCGACGAGGCCCATCTGAGGAGAAAAGAAGAAGGGAGAAAGAAAGGAAAGAAAGAGAGTACAACAAATTGGTGGATACTTTGATATATCAATCACTTGAGAGGGTAGCTCACTTAAGGACATATCCAGAGTAGGTCCAACCTAAGTTTGAGCACGGAGATAACCCCCACCTAATGTTATTCTTAGATGCAAATCCCAACCCTGGTCACCCCACCTACTTTAACACGCCGATGCCGCGAGTCACCCTGCCAACTCACCGAAATCCATCCTTAAGGGAGATCAATGATTTCAAGACAAGACCTCAGAATACTTTAACTATTACATGTTCTTATGCAGGGAATCTCACATGTTTGAAAAGTATTCAACTAACCTAAAGGTTTTGGAACGGTTTGAGGAGATGGCTTTGAAGGGTGGACTGCCAATCTAGATCAAACTAAGACAAAGGCTGCAAAGAAGGGAGTTCATTCCCTTTGCTGAAGATTTCTGGTTGCGGTACGATCAAAATGATGAGATAAAGGAATATATGGCGAGGAGTTACCAGCAAGGACGAAAATATCGGTTTCGGTGCATGTATCGGTACCTTAAATTTACGAAAATATCGGTAATTTTTAAAAAATTCACGAAAATATTGTAAAAAAATTAGAAAATATATGTGGTGATTTACATAATGTTATAACTAACATTCATACATAAATTGAAGTTAAGATTTCAAATAAAAAGATATAATTACAACAAAATGAGAGATAAACTAATATATATAGTGATAATATGAGAAATTTTGTACAAAGTTTATTTATGAACTAATAATAGCATGCACTCCTATTTAGATCAATACATATATAACTTCTCATCTACTTATCATGACAGATCTTAAATCACTTTAAAAGCCTTTAGTGAAAGAGTATATCTCCACTTTAATTTTTATATATAATCAAATAATAATTAACATTTCATCAGAAGCATGGAAAATTAGGCCACTTCATGACAACATAGTAATTGCATAATTAACTTATCATGTACAAAAATTACATACTAATTGAATCACTAACCTTTTGATTTCAAAATATACGATTCTTCTTGATGACCAACAAATCTTGGAGGTGCTGTAGAACAACAAATTTGAATGAGTAGTGTTAGTGAGTTTTAGACTTGCCAATTTGATTGTTTACTCATTAACATTTGATGACATTTATAGACAAGTTTTTGAAGGTAAAGTTGAAAGATTGACTTCTATGAGTCCTATCCATTTTTTTACTTTGTAGAATGTATGCATGTGAAGATGTGATAGCATATCACTAAGTTTATTTTGTAAGAAGGCATGCATGTGAGGAATGAAGATGTGATAGCACTAGTTTGAGTGAATTTTTTTTTTTTTTTTGGTGGCCAATAAGAAGTTCAAATCATATGAAAAAATCATGAAATAGATGAAAAAAAAATGCATTTGAATGAATTCTGCCGACACATGAATGCACCGATATTTTACCGATATATCACCGATATATCGCTGAAATATCGGTGAAACCCATCATTTTGACCCTACATCTCACTGAAACCGAAATGAAACGGAAACGAACCGATATATCAGCGACATTTTGACGAAAAAAAACAACACCCCATTTTTATATTGGACATAGAATTTGAACGAAATTTCGGCGATATATCGGCGAAATTTCATGATTTTTTCATCCATGGTTACCAGGAGTCAATTGAAAAATGATGGAAGAGGACCCGCTATGAAATTGCAGGAAGATCAATCACCTGGAGGAGATAAACATTTCTATTGCTTTCTGTTTTTAATTTTATATCATGCTGATGCTGAAAAACATTCCCACCTTGAGAATACTTTTATCTTGTTTTATGTTTTATGCTTGATGATGGTATTCTGCGGTTTGCAGAAAAACAATATGTTGATGTTTTATGATCTGATTAGTTACTGATTAAAGTTTACTCCTTGATATCTTGGTTTGCATGTTTTATTTACTGCTTACCTTGATCTATATTGTCTTGTGCTATATTGCATATTCTTTCTGTTTTGCAGTGAGTAGCTAAGTTCCTTTTTCTGCTTTGTTTAACATGTATAAGTTTTGTTATCATTAAAAAAGGGGAAATTGTTAGGTTTTATAGTTGTTTTGATGAGACAAACACTTTAGTAGAAGTAAGCTTCTGAAGAGAAGTAACCTTGTACGTAAATCTGTAATGTAATATTTTCTAAGTACAAAAGGTCCCTACATTAAGCAGCATGAATGCTATGGCAAGAAGCAACTACACTACATCAAGTAGTAAGGTCGATCCAACAGGAAGCAAGGACTCCAGTAAAGTAAGAGCAACTAGGAGAAGAAAGCTTGCCAGCCAATAAGGTCGCTCCAACAGGAAGCAAGGACTTCGAAGAAGTAGGAGCAACTACGAGAAGTAATCTAGCCGCTCGACAAGGTCACTTCTAGCAAAAGGAATTATAGTAGCTAAGGTTAAGGAGAAGTCACCCGATTTAGAAAATACTTCGTTACCAGTAGAGACATTCTCCCAAGGACCAATCAGATTTCAACAAGCTACCTGACGGAAGGCAGACCTGCTCTGCGGCACATTAAATCCACGTACTATGAAGATCAATTATGTACCAGGAAGATCAGTGCATTAAATGTTGGAACTGCCACACTTCAACGGGCAGATTTCCAAGCACTATAAAAGGAGATTGAGTGAGAACTGAACTAAGGCTTGTAGAACTGAATTTCTAAACACTTATATTCATATTCAAAAGCTATCAACTTCAGTCACTCATCTAAGTGCAGCAAGCTCAGAAGCAAACTTGAAAAACTCACATTCCAGAGAAGTTAGTTGCATATTTGTTGAAGAAAAACCTTATCGTTTATCTTAGATTGTTTAGGAGTACCTGGTGGAGGGTTAAGAACCTGCTAGCATTTTACACTCTTGAAGATAGAGCAGTATTCTGTGTGAAGGTTGTCTATCTCTTTGTTAAATTATTTGTAATAGCTAGGCTGTGTAAACCAAACATTTTAACAAAGTTTCTCCTTATGAAGGAGTAAAGTGGACGTAGAGGGATTACTCCACCCTCGAACCACTCTATATATATCGTTTGTCTTATGTATCTGCTTACCCTTGCATATCTGTATCCTGTTGCATCTCTTATATCTGCCATACTGTGTTCAAACGGCTTTTGAAGACATTGCTTTAAAAGAATTTCTGATGCATCTAACTCTACAAGTTCAAGTAAGTTGCTTATGGAAAGCAAGTTGTGTAGTTGTAAGCTCACCCTTGAACTTAACTGTTTTCAGAGTAAAAAGTTTTAAAGATTTGAGTAAGTTTATTCACCCCCTCTAAACCTACTGCTACTTTGGACCAACACTCTCTATGTTGATTTTGATGTTGATGCTTGAGTTTCTTGCTTGTAGACATTTGCTGGTGAAGTTAGGTTATTGTAAATGTGCTGCCACATGTATTCATTCTTTAATTCCTTTGATTTCTGTTCCTCGAGGTTTATTGATTATCAAGAAGGTGTGGTTTTATTTTCCACCTAATTATCTTATTGATGGCTGCAGATAATTTTGTATTTTATTTTACTCGGCGTTGCAAAGTTTTCGCATTCTTGCTTGCATTGGTGGATTAATTAATTTAAGGTAGAGCCTTTGTTTTTATCTTTTAGTGTTTTTTTATTTTTTTTGTTTCTTTTTATTGCATGAAGTGTGATTGTTATTAAATAATAGGAAAATGAAGGATTCGAGGAAATCAAGAACTGCTTCAATGACGCCTACCAACCTTCATCAAGTATAGCTACAATTTCCCTATTAAACTCAATTTCAGTTTTAATTTTTGAAATATCCTTAGAGTTTTGTTTTTTTTAGGTGTTGAATCTATTTCGTTTGATTGTTTAAGTTTAATTCACATTATCCATCTTCTCTTCTATTTTGGGTGAATGTTTGCTTGAATTTTGTGATTTGAGGATTTCTGAACATGAATCTATGGAATTAATCTATTAAATTAAAGAACAGGGCGTATAAATAATGGGAGGGTTTATTTTGTGAATAAATGAGATGAAAAGAAGATCCATTAGTTTTTCTTTAATTTATGGACTTCAATTGGGTAATAAAACACAATTGGTTAAAAAGCTTGAAGATGCAATTTCATTGGTTATTTGGAGGATGAATGTTTCCATTAGAGTTGTGTTATTTGGTGTACAGACTCTTCTATTTTTTGGGATTTATGGTGAAGATATAAAATGAGTGTATTAGTCATTATGATACATTTCAATTATATATGTTTTCAATCATCTATATACGAAAGCATTCTCTAAGAAGATTAAAAGCCATACATATGTATATACATATAATTTTGACAGCTCAAATCTTTGGTTAATTTGAAAAAGTATGTCTAAATTGAAGAATTAATATCAATCTCATGGGCATCATCATAATAATAATAATAATAATAATAATAATAATAATAATAATAATAATAATAATATATAAAATAGAGGTTGAGTCTCTCATAGAGGTTAAGTGGTGGAAATGGCTCTCTCAATAGTTGTCACATCAGTATTTTGAAGAAATTTTTCCAACCTTTTACGAGTGTCAAATATCTATGTTTATTTCTTCAATTATTTTCATTACTTTCAGTTGTCTTAAGTTGCACATTATTTGGGTGGCTATTATAATATTAATGTGTCCATTAGCTAAAAGAATAGAATTGTCATTTTTATGGAATTGTTACTGCTTCTTCTGCTCCAAGTAGTAGTTCGTCAATTGATTCAAAAATATGTTCCTCAATTAATTGAAAGGAGATTTGTTAGGAGTATAATTCAGGTGGTGTAATAAAAACTTTATTCCTACAATTAGTAATTACCATAAATATTTTCTCTTACCGTTGAAAAATTATAACTTGTGGTTACTTGTGAACATTTTAAAATCGTGAATGAATCCAAAGCATCGAGAGTCGCCTAAATGATACAGTTGTTCTAAATTTTACAAAATATATTTACTTCAAAGTTATGTAAATCTAACAAGTCAAATCCAATAATATATTTGTTATGCTACTTTTCAAATTCAAGGGTCGATACCTAGTTTTTTTAAATAACATAAGTTCGAATTTCCAGCAACAATTTAGTTCTTTTCAAGTAGGCGACAAATTAGTTTCATTTTGTTGAAAATGAAATAGGACTAATGTGAGATCGTTTCATGTATGAACCTAATTCATTAATTCATAATGAATAATTCTAAAACAAAGATTAACTTTAAAAAATAAGTTGGAAACGATTACATATAAAATTTTGTTTATGAAAATTTGGATTTTAATCTCAAAATCACAACAACACAGCATAATAAAGTTCCAAAGGCAAAGCTTAAATGTGAAATGGCGAGCTTTCAAAAGAGAGATTTGAGTTGGCAAAAGTAAAGTTTTGTTCAAAAGCCTCAACTTTAGTTGTCAAACTAAATTAAAGTTCTATTTTTCAAGAGATTATTACTTTAATTCAAATGCTAAAACTCTTTTTCACTTGTTTTGTCCTTCTTTTTCAGCCATATTAATAATTATTTTATTTTGAATTAATTAAATATTATTTTAATTTTAGTTTTAATACTTACTAAATCATGTAATAAAACAAAACCATGATATATATTTTCTAGTTGAAACCATGATATTTAGATACCACCTAAATTTTTTGGTAAAATATTTTGTGCAACTGGTGCATGGATCCTACCCACCCCACGCGCCTCTAACGCGCGTTTTCATGTTCCCCAACGTGCTCTCACGCGCCTCGTGAGTGCGCTCAAACCCACCAAGATTCGTTCAAGGCAGTCATACCCTCATATTATGTTAGAGTTACCTTCATGTTATATTAGTGTTACCCTTATGACGGTAGCACTAACATAACATGAAGGTAACCCTAACATAACGTGAGGGTCACTTTAACATAACATGAATGTATGATTAACATTGTTTTTTACCTTCATGTTATGTTAATGTTACTTTCATGTTATGTTAGTGTTACCTTCATGTTATATTAGTGTTACCTTCGTGTTATTTTAGTTCAGTGGTTTTAAACTAAGGGTATGAAATCTGGAGATGAGGTCACATTAACATAACGCGAAAGTAACCCTAACATAACATGAAGGTAACACTAACATAACGTGAAAGTAACGACCAAAATATATTGCAAAAAAAAGTAAAGAGGCGCGGGCTGGGCGGGCCAGCCCAGCCTGAGTGCGGCCCAGTTGTACGAATCTCAGATCCGTGCAACTAATGCACAGGAGAGCAACTCAAATTTTTTTAAAACATGAAATCTGAAATAAATCAAGAACAAAAAGATACTCCCAGAATAAAAGGTAAAGAGAAGTATTATAAAGTATGGAAATCCAATATCTCCCCAATTTATTTAGACCATTTTGGAAATTGGAAACGGTCGACCCGCCACGTCACCCCGTCTCCGACAAGCTTACGCCACTTCATGTTCCCGCCAAAACCAGAACCAGCCACTTCGAATGGCGGCGATGTGGAGGCGAAAGTGATCGTCGCTGTTAAAGCAGACAAAGTCATCTCCAAGGCCGCCTTGTCTTGGGCTCTTACCCACGCCGCCCAGCCCGGCGACTGCATTACTCTCCTTGTCATCTTCTTCGATGACAAAATTGGTAAGTTCTCGCTAATTGCAACCTAAATTTCTTTCGAAATCCTCTTTTTACTTATTATTATAATCGGAGTTAATTTTTAATTCTATCAAGCGTCGTTGAAATTGTCCTTGTGTTTGATAAGCAGGAGGTAGGAGATTTTGGAAATTTCCTCGGTTTAAAGGGAATTATGGTGGTGGTGAACCGGCTAAACTTCCGGATCGCCTTTGTCAGATCTCTGAGTCTTGTTCTCAGATGGTTCTTCAAGTTCAGAATCGAATTCAGGTACTTAATTACTTGTATATTCTCTAAAGAAATTAATAGCTCGAAACTGGTTATTTGTTTGTGATTTAACTGAAATTAAAAGTAGTGATTGAGAAAAGTGAGCAAGTTATGGAAGCTGATAATTGGATTTCTCTTTAGTACTGTTTTTATGGAACTTGGTCATCTAAACCTTTTGGAAGAATTTTAAGTTTATGCGAATATGTTAAATTTGATCATAAATTCTTTACTGTAGTCTATAGAGCTACTTGAGATTACCCTTCTCTGTGTTGAATCTTAGGGTTAATCATGCATTATTGTTTATCTAAAAATCTGAGTAGATAATCAGCTTTTCTTGATTGAGTACTGATGATATTCCTGTTCGATAATTGCTTTTGTGCAACATTGTATTAGAGCCTAAATAATCAAAGAAAATGTTGAAGCTTATTTGTGAAGGTAAATAAGGCATGACCGAAAAAATAGAATCTGGTTTCCCAAAACTCTCCTCTTTGAGTCAAGACGCACCTCGAAGCATAAAGGATGTAAAATACAAACTATAATGTACTACTTTTTTGCACTGTAAGAAACACCAAGTGCCAATTGGTACAAGACTTAAATTGAGACAATAGCTTTTATTCTCCAAGTATATACTGCAGGAACTATTTTGTACATGTCCTTGAATACTATCAAACTTATTGACTAGACTGTATATGGGAATCCATCCCCTGCCTCCACATCACCATGCTGGCTTCTTCTATTATTAGCGAAGTTCATTCATGTTTTTGTATTCCCTTTCATTTAATTTCTTCTTCTGTTTGCCATTATAATTATAGATTGCCTGTATAGTACAGAGTTCAATTGTAATCGGGACAGTGCTTTTGCTTTTTCTGTTTTTTTTTGGTAACACGTGACAGCCAAGTGTGTATCTCATTGCAATCATCCAGTTAACTGCAGATGATTGTGAATCCTTCTTTTATTTTACTTTTAGCATTGGTTTAATTTTATTATTATTATTTTTTATAGTTTTTTTGTGTTTTCCTTGTTTAAATCTTAAAAGGATATGTAGCATTTCCTAATAATCTAGAAGTTGGTTGTTGGTTGTAGGTCAGGGTGCAGGTGAAAATTGTATCAGCTATTTGTACTGGTTCTGTAGCAGATGAAGCAAAGAGTAATGCAGCAAACTGGGTCATATTGGACAGGTAAACCAAAATCCATTGATACTTTCTTGATATACTGAGTCAGCAGAGATTTTTTCTCAGATATGTTTGGAAACAAAGTTAACATGGTAACCTCATGCAAAAGCCAAATTTTGAGAACTCATATTTCCTTATGTTTTTTGGTTTGTTGGTTTGTGTGGTGATGTTCAACTATGATGGTTAAAATTCTGTGTGACCACGTTTTGTACTGTATTAAAAGCAGCAATGTGATTTAAACCCACTAAGCATGCGGCAAAATGTTTTTCACCCACCTTATTGGAATACATGTTTTTTTGTTTTTCCCCACCATTACTTAGGACCACAAACCTTTTCTGAGCTTTTAGATCAACTCATTTCATAACTCATGAACTTTGAGATCAGTTTATCTCAGAATTCAAAAGCCTCGATGTTAACTGGTTTTGAAGCTAGAAACCATGAAGCTTAAGACAAGTCCATGGTCTCGAGCTTCAAGGCAAGCTGGTCTCGAAGTAAGCTTCGGTTAGTCCTATTTCAAAGCTAGAACAATATGAGTTATGCATAAATGGTATTATTATAGGTATGCACTATAATTCAAATGATAGTTTGGCAGTTAAGTCAAAATATGTAGCGTGGAGAGCAAAACAAACTCTAGTTACTATGTTCAATAATTAGATTATTTTCAATAATTAGATTATAGTATATGGTAAGACTGTTCTAAAATTTTGATATCAAAATTCACCCAGTTCGATCAGAAAACATGGAGAGCTCCAACCAGAACCCACTCCACCAGTTGCTAGTGGCATTATAGGGCTACTTTAGAACTTTATTGCTAACTAAAATTGATCCTTTTAATTCAAATCAAACTTTCATTTTTTTCATAATACATAGTACCCATCACCTGCTATGTTTTCAACTGCTTATTCAGCCATCTATGTCATTTAGTTAATGTCTGATTGTACTGTTTTTTGGGTCTTAATTCCTTAAGACAGGATTTTGAAGCAAGAGATAAAGCATTGCATAAAAGAACTGCGCTGCAATATTATAGTCATGAAGAATTCCCAGCCAAATGTTCTTCGGCTCAATCTAGGTAGCCCAAATGATCTTCAAGCACCCTTGTATGCTGCAACTTCTTTGCCTAATAAAGACACTGAAAAGTTGCAGAACCAAATAATGAAGCAAATCACCCCACTAAGCGGTTTTGAGGATCCAAACACTTCTTCCAGGAGAATCTCAAGCAAAAATGTATTTTCATTTGCTGACAAAGAGTCCAGTATGTATGTTATGCATGAAGACAATCCCCTTTATGAAGGATTAAATAAAGGTAACTATCCACCTGATGGACCTAATGCACCTGACCGTTTAGGGTCACAAAGAATTTATTATTCAGGAACCCCGGAATCAGAATGTAGTAGGAATCAAAGATTCTGGATTGCTCAAAATCACTCTCTTGATCAACATAGCCTCCAGGATGGAAATTTCAGTAAGAACTCAACAACTACATTTTCCTTGGGCAGAACTGAACTGGAAAATGTTGTCCAATATAGGGAAGATGTACAAGGAACTCAATTGAAGCAAAATTCTGATGGAGATTACGTGTATAACTCTATCATCCGGGAGGCTGTTTCTTTTGGAAAAATGTCACCGATACCTCCCCCTTTATGTATTCTTTGTAAATCCAAGGCTCCAAAATTTGGGGAGCCTCCAAAGCAGTTCCATTACAAAGAGCTTGAAGAAGCTACAGATGGTTTCTCATGCACAAACTTTCTGGCAGAAGGTCGGTTTGGTTTGGTTCACAGAGGGAGTTTGAGGAATGGGCTGATCATAGCAGTCAAGCAACTAAAGTTTTCTGGGCCTCAAAGAGATGGTGACTTCTGCAGGGAAGTATGTGTACTGAGTTGTGCCCAGCACAGAAATGTTGTTTTGCTTATTGGTTTTTGCATTGAGGGGAAGAAGAGATTATTGGTTTATGAGTACATCTGCAATCACTCACTGGACTTCCATTTACATGGTATCTTCTTTTTAACATCCTAATTTGTATCTTAACCAACTTCATGTGTTCGTTTATCTATTGATTGCAGTTACTTATGACAATTTTTATTTCACGCCCTCAGTTGCAGGAAAGGGAAATCCGGTGCTTGATTGGCAGGCACGTTTGAAGATAGCTATTGGGACTGCAAGAGGATTACGTTATCTTCATGAAGATTGCAGAGTGGGACGTATAATACATAGAAATTTGCGGCCAAGCAAAATACTCTTAACTCATGATTTTGAACCTATGGTATGCTCTCTGTTGTAGAAGCATTTAGTTTCTGCGTAGAGTATGTGATAGTAATAGTCTCCCCTTATTATTTAATATTATTTATTGAGATAGGGAGTATAAATGCAAGTTTAATTTATATTGTCCATAACAGTTCACTACCAAGTCCTTACCAAGAAATTGCTCTTTATCAATTACAATGTCCTTTTATATCAGGTTGCTGATTTTGGGCTGGCAAGATTGCACAACGAGTGGGACTTCTCTGATAGTAACCAAATTGTTGGAACTTCATGGTAAACCAAAAACATCCTAAAGTATTAGTTAACTTCGTATGGGAAAAATGATGTATCTATTGTTGTTTTATACTTTCATCTACTCCTAATAATTCTACTAGACTATCATATCTTATAATTATGCAAGAAAATTTGTTGATGCATGCAACTAAAGAACGTAATCATGTTAATCTTTCTTCTGCTTTTTAGGTATCTTGCACCAGAATATTTCAATGGTGGGGAAATGACAGAAAAAGTCGACATATATGCCTTTGGCCTGATATTGTTGGAGCTAATCACTGGTCAAAGAGCCCAGGACTTGCAATACTCCTTGGAACATCAATTTTTGTTAGATCATATCCATGCTCTGGGTGCAGCTGAACCACCACATATCTTGGCCTACAAGCATCAATTGGTGGACCCTCGCTTGGCCTCATACCATCTCCAAAGTTTTCACTATGAGCTTCATGCAATGGGATGTGCTGCTTCATTGTGTCTACAACAAGATCCTGAGTTGAGACCACCCATGTCAAAGGTCTAATTCTCCTCATGGTTTTCATATCCGTACAGTTAAATTCTTTTACACTGGTCGATAAATTGTTGATTTTGTTACAGTTTGTAAAGGAGAATTTGAAACTAAATTTCATCTAAATATTAGGTGGTGAAAATGCTAGAAGGAGGAAATCTAGTTTCTCCCATGTCATTGGATGTCAGCTCAGTTGGTAGTCGAAGTGGACACATGCAGGGACTCAATGCAAATGCATAACTGGAATCAAAGACGAGGTACTCGTTGCAGGGTCCCTTACAATGCTCTGAGTATAGAATCGCCACGAATTCACAAACCCACTCACCCATATGAGTGTGTGATTGAATGCAATTTTTGGTGGATTCCACATCCTTTAATGGATGGAATACACCCTGTTGCAGGCTTTCTTACAGAAGAATTTCCAAGTCACTTATTTGCCTTGGTAAGTTTCCCATGATAGATTGTGGCAGTTGGATTTATTTCTCATTATTGTATGATGCAGTTGTAAATTAGGCGAATCAAAACTCACTATTTCCGATTAATATCTTGTTTTTTTTTTTTCAATGATCATAGCATATTTGTATCTGATTGTTGCTCTCAACATCAACTGTACATTTTTTAGTAAGTTTACTAGTCTCGTGATCTAAGAACCCAACCTATAAAAGAAGCAACAACCTCCATTAAATCAAGAATCAAATAGTTTCAAATTGTAATTATACATTGAAGTAAAAAAAAAATACCGAATCTGTTTTTAAATAATAGTAAGTAATATAAAATACGCAAAAACTTTTATGCACCAGTTGCACGGATCTGGGATTCATGCAACCGGGTAGACCCGTTCACGCGTTCAAAACGCGCCTCCAACGTGCCTGCACGCGCTCCCACGCGCTGAACACTTGTGCTGAAGTTCATCCAAAATTCGCTCCAATAGACCAACTTTTGTGTATAGTTAAACCAACCTTTGTATATAGTTAAACCAACCATATGTAGGTAGGTTTAACTATATACAAAGGTATGTGTAACATATATAAATGTATGTTTAACTATATGCAAAAGTATATCTAACATATACAAATGTATGTCTAAGTTTACATAAAGGTATGTCTAACACAACGTAAAGATATGTCTAACATAATGTAGTGGTATGTGCCAAAATTCAAAAATCAAGCCAAAAAAAGACAAGACATGAAATTTGGGCAGAACTGGTATGTTTAACATAGCTTAAAGGTACGTCTAACATAACGTAAATGTATGTCTAACATAACATATTAGTATGTGATTTTTTTCAAAAATCATGTGTGAAAAAAAAAAAAAAATAGGTGCGGTCCCCCCGACCCGGGTGCATGAATCTAAGATCCATGCACCTGATTCACAAGAGACCTACTCTATAAAATAATATACTTACGGCAAAACAATAATTTTTTAGAGAATAAATATTATTTTATAATTAAAAAATTATTAGATCGACTGATAAATCAATTGACACATTATCATAAACTATACAATGCTTATTGTTTAGTTGCTATAACGTAGTAACTTGCCATGTACAAATTAACTAAAGGATTCAAATCAATTATCATGAGCACCATAATTATGGCAGCAATGTTGCAATTCAGATTCTTTTCTTTCATCTGGATGAAAAAATCGCGAAATCTCCGAAATTTCGCTCAAAGTCGGACTCCGATATAAAAATGGGTGTTGTTTTTTTTTCGTTAAAATGTCGCCGATATATCGGTCTGTTTCCGTTCGCTTTTCGGTTTTAGTGAGATGTAGAGAGAAAATTACGGGTTTCACCGATATATTGGTAAAATATCGGTGCATTCATGTGTCGGCAGAATCATTCAAATGCATTTTTTTTTCATCTATTTCATGAAATTTTCATATGATTTGAACTTCTTATTGGCCACAAAAAAAAAAAAAAAGTTTGTTTGATATGACATTTGACTCAATGAGTATGAGCAATGATCCTCCATACAGAGATTAATAAATGTTCCCTCTTGAGAAGACACAGAGAGGATGTAGAAGGATTACTCCACCTTCGAATCTCTGTATATCTATGCGTATGTTTGTGCTTACCTTTATAATTGCATATCCAATATCAGATGCACATCTTCCATACTTGTGTTTTCAATGAAAGAAAGATTCCGCAATATAACTCTGATAACTCCAAAGTAACCTCCCAAAAGGTTACTGATTCTGGACTTAAGCCTTTAGAAAGAAAAAGTTTGAAAATTCAGTAGGCTTATTCACCCCCCCTGAGCCTACTACCATTTGAGACCAACAAGATGTTTTACTTAATGTGATTGTCACATACTGTGAACTGACACTTATAAATGCGATAAGTGTTGTATTCCCCAACACCACTCACTTGCTTTGTCGGTGGCATATCAACAAGAACATCCTTGCCAAATGCAAGCCATTACTTAGGAGAGCCGAGAGGTGGGAGAGTTTCAACAACTAGTGGGATGTGTTGATGTTCGCTGAGGATGAACATCGTTTCATTGAGTTGCTTAAGACATTTAAATCTGAGTATAGCGATCATCCTAAAGTGGTTGTGTATGCTTTGAAGACGTGGATTGAGTCGTATAAGGAGAGGTTTGTCTCATGTTGGACAAACATGGTGATGCACTACGATAACACAACTAGTTCGAAGTAATATTAAAGACTTCTTATCTTGCATTGTTTTTCCATTAGTTTTGGTTATTAATAACATTTGTATGAATTTTGAAGGCCTGAGAGTGCACATTCAAAGCTTAAAAGAAAATTGGGGTCATCACAAGGAACTTTGAGACATCTTGGGTCAGAATACACCAATTACACATCATTTCAATAACACAAGTCAAATCATCTTTTGAACAGAGTATGCACATGTCACCACATCGTTTTTCTTCACCCCTGTTCAAGAACATTCGTGGATTGGTGTCCCATCATGCCCTTGGTAAGATATTTGATGAGATGCGAAGTATAGATAGTACAGGGGTTGATCATTTGATTTGTGAAACAATAAATATGAGAGAAAACAAGTTTTTGTGTTCATTAAAGCCCCGAAAATAGCTCACGAATCCCCAAATACCCTAATTTAGCCCATGAAATTTTGAAAATTTTCAGTTGTGAAATTTGTCATCTGTTTTTAATTATATATATTTGATAAGATGCAAAAACAATAAATATGAGAGAAAACAAGATTTTTGTGGTCATTAAATCCCGAAAAATAGCATACGATTCCCCAAAAACCCATGTTTACCCTTTGGAATTTTGAAAATTTTCAACAGCGAAATTTTTCATCTGCTTTCCATTTGATCGATTTCATATGATGTAAAAATAATAAATATGAAAGCAGTCACGATTTTTGTGGTCATTAAAATTACGAAAAATAGCACACGACTCCCAAAACACCTTAGTTTACCCTATGAAATTTTGAAAATTTTCAACTGTGGAATTCTTCATCTATTTTTCATTAGATATACTTGTGATGCAAAAATAATAAGGCAAAATATTTTGTGCAACTGGTGCATGGATCCATGCACCCGGGTCGACCCACCCCACGCGCCCTAACACGCGTTTTCACACGCCCCAATGCGCTCCCATGCGTCTGGTGGGTGCGCTCAAACCCACCAAAATTCGCTCCAGTCAGTCATACCTTCATGTTATGTTAGTGTTACCTTCATGAGCGTAACACTATCATAACAGGAAGGTAACACTGACAAAACATGAAGGTCAGTCTAACATAACATGAGTGTATGATTAACATTGTTTTTTACCATCATGTTATCTTAGTGTTACCTTCATGTTATAATAGTATTACCTTCGTATTATTTTAATTCAATGGTTTTAAACTAAGGGTATGAAATCTGGAAATGATGTAACGCTAACATAACATGAAGGTAACACCAACATAACACGAAAGTAACCCTAACATAATATGAAGGTAACAACCAAAACACGCGAAAAAGTAAAGAGGCGCGGGCTGGGCGGGCCGGCCCAGCCCGCACGATGCTCGCGCCCGGCCCGATTGCACGGATCTCAGATCCGTGCAACTGGTGTACAAGAGAACAACTCAAACAATAAATATGAGAGAAAACAAGATTTTTGTGATCATTAAAGCCCTTGAAAATAGCACACGAATCCCCAAAAACCCTAGTTTACCTTATGAAATTTTGAAAATTTTCAACTGTGGAATTTATCATCTGTTTTTCATTAGATATACTTGATATGATACCTAAACAATAAATATGAGAAAACACAAGATTTTTGTGGTCATTAAAGCCCCGGAAAATAGCAGACGATTCCCCAAAAACCCTAGTTTACCCTATGGAATTTAGAAAATATTAACAGCAAAATTTTTCATCTATTTTCCAATTGATCGACATGATATGATGCAAAAATGATTAATATGAGAGTAAACAAGATTTCTGTTGTTATTAAAGCCCTGGAAAATAGCACACGATTCCACAAAAACCATAGTTTACCCTATGGAATTTAGAAAATTTTCAATAGTGAATTTTTTTATCTGTTTTCCATTTGATTGACTTGATATGATACAAAAACAATAAATAAGAGAAAAAAAAGATTTTATTGGTCAGTAAAACCTCGCAAAATAACACACGATTCCTCAAAAACCTTGTTTACCCTATGGAATTTATAGAAAATTTTCAAGAGCTAAAATTTTCATCTATTTTCCATTTGATTGACTTGTATGATGCAAAAACAATAAGTATGAGAGAAAACAAGATTTTTGTGGTCATTAAAGCCTGTAAAATAGCACACCACTCCCCAAAAACCCTTTAACCTATGAAATTTTGAAAATTTTCAACGATAGTATTTTTCATCTGTTTTTCATTAGATATACTTATATGATGCAAAAACTATAAATATGGGAGAAAATAAGAATTTTGTGGCCATTAAATTCCCGTAAAATAGCACACGATTCCCCAAAAGCCCTAGTTTACACTATGGAATTTTGAAAATTTTAAACAATGAAAATTTTCATCAGTTTTCTATTAGATCTACTTGATATGATGCAAAAGGTATAAATATTATTAGAGAAATCCAGATTCTTGTGCTCACCTCGGATAAGACGAATCCCTAAAAACCATACTTTAACCTTTGGAATTTTGAAAATTTTCAATAAGGAAAATTTTGATCTCTTTTTCATTAGATATATTTGATATGATGCAAAGATAGTAAATATTAAATAAAATAAGATTTTTTGATGTTATTAAAGCCCCGAAAAATAGGACATAATTCCCCAAAAACCATAGTTTACCCTATGAAATTTTGAAAATTTTCAATTGTGAAATTTTTCCTCCTTTTTTCATTAAATATACCTCGTTTGATGCAGAACAATAAATATGAGAGAAAACAATATTTTTGTGGTCTTTAAAGCCTTGAGAAATAGCACATGATTCTCAAAAAACCCAAGTTTACCCTATGAAATTTTGAACAACCTATTTTTCATCTTTTTTGCATTAGATCTACTTTATATGATGCAAAAACAATAAATATATGAGAAAACAAGATTCTTATTGTCATTAAAGCCCTGAAAAATAGCACACAATTCCTCAAAAACCTTAGTTCACCCCATGGAATTTAGAAAAATTTCAATAGCAAAATTTTTCATCTGTTTTCCATTTGATTGACTTGATATGATGCAAAAACAATAAATATGAGAGTAAACAAAATTTATGTGGTCATTAAAGCCCAGAAAAATAACACACAACTCCCTGAAAACCCTAGTTTATACTATGAAATTTTGAAAACATTCAACTGGGGAATTTTTCTTCTGTTTTTCATTAGATATACTTGATATGATCCCAAACAATAAATAAGAGAGAAAACAAGATTTTTGTAGTCATTAAAGCCCCGAAAAATGGCGCACGATTCTCCAAAAACCCTAGTTAATCCTATGATATTTTGAAAATTTTCAACAACGGTACTTTTCATCTGTTTTTCATTAGATCTACTTTATATGATCAAAAAACAATCAATATGTGAGAAAACAAGATTCTTGTGGTCATTATAGCTCCGAAAAAATAGCACACAATTCCTCAGAAGCCCTAGTTCACCATTTGGAATTTAGAAAATTTTCAACAGCGATTTTTTTATCTGTTTTCCATTTGATTGATTTGATATGATGCAAAAAAAATAAATATGAGAGTAAATAAGAGTTTTTTTTTGCTTATTAAAGCCCAGTAAAATAGCACACAACTCCCAAAAAAACTCTAGTTTACCCTATGAAATTTTGAAAATTTTCAATTGTGGATTTTTTCTTCTGTTTTTCACTAGATATAGTTGATATGATGCAGAAACAATAAATATAAGAGAAAACAAGATTTTTGTGATCATTTAAACCCCGGAAAATAGTACACGAAAATCTTACCCACACATATGTTCTCAACACATAAGATGTGCAGTTACTTTGTCACACATAATTCCAACTTGTGTGGCTAATGGTATAAGTCTAATTTATTATTTCCGCCACTACAAGAAAAATAAGGAAAGACAACACAGTAAAGACAACGCTTTCTGTTGTCTTTCCGAAATTTACAACAGTTTTTAAAAAAACGTTGTCTTTCTTTGTTGGATTGCGCTAAAAGACAACGCAAGTTCGCAGAAAGACAACGCTTTTGATAAGGGGTTGTCTTTCAGCGCACTTTTGCGCTGATAGACAACGCTTTTTGCAACGCTTTCGAGGGGTGTTGTCTTTCAGCGCATTTTTTGCTCTATAGACAACGCTTTTTGCAACGCTTTCGAGAGGCGTTGTCTTTCAGCGCATTTTTTGCTCTGATAGACAACGCTTTTTATGTGTGTTGTAATGTGAGTGCATTTTTCACTAATAGACAACGCCTTTGCAACGCTATTTGGGTGCGTTGTCTTTTCTCGTATTTCTTTTATTATTATAGTATTATATTATTATTATTACATTTACATTACATGTAAAAGTAAGTGTAAATTAATGAAATCCCTAATTCAATCCCCTTGAAAACCCTAGAAATCCCCCCCATCCCCCACGCCTCCCCCGTCGCTGCTGCAGCACTGCCTCCGTCCGTCGACGCCGCTGCCCCCACCTTCGTCACTAGACGCCGCTACAGCCCCTGCCTCGACGCCGCGTTTGGAGCTCCTCCGTCCATCACCGACGCTTGCCCAGCCTCTATCCGACACAGCTGTTGCCCCGCCTCTGTCACTCCGCTGTTGCCCGCGTCACTCCGCTGTTGCCCGCGCCAGTGTCCCTCGCCGCCGCTGCCCAGACTGAAAGTTGAAGTTTCTCCCTCCTCCCCTCGCAGCCGCTGGCCCGCTGCCGCCCCCAAACCCACCCCCGTTGCCTCCGTCACACCCGCTGTCCCTACCCTCTCTGCGCTTTGGATCCACTAGCGGTATTGGGGTTAATTATGGTGTAAACAGGAGAGCGATTGATTGCATATTTCTTGGCTCTTGAATTGCAGCAAAGCAAAAGAGAGACTTAAATTGAGGTATTTTGCAGCAAAGTTTAAGTTCTTTCCTTTCAACCTTGAAGGTATTTTGCTAGACCTTTGTTATTTCTAGTTTAAATTCTGATGTTTCCTTACTTTGAGTATATATTAGAAAGTCCAAAGATACACTTTGGCAGTAGATTGAGAAATTTTTTTGTTTATGAATTTCATGAATGAAACAAGATAGCATGCTTCCATGTTACAAATCCATTTCCATGCTCTGCTTCTCTGTTCAGAAATATTCTGACATGTTTAGGGATCGATTTAGGATAAACCCTTTTACCACACTCTAGTATATGTAGTGCATAACATGTATGTTAAATTTCAGAAGATTTGGAGTTGATTCCAATTTACTATGTATGTTTCAAACATGACCCTGTTTTGTTTGGTTAAAATACTGTAGTTTTGGTCTGAGATTTGAAGATATCGATTGCAGGGATTTGTCATTCAACCCTGGCCTTAGTGGCTCGCTTTCTCCTCGTTTGGGAGATCTTCAAAAGCTGATCATATTGTATGATCTTATAGAAATTCATAATCCTTAAAATTCACTATGCAATTCTTTTGGTAGCGAATTTTACTTGATTGACTTCATGTTGTTCAGGATTCTTGCTGGATGTGGTTTTACTAACAGCATACCAAGTGAACTGGGAAATCTGTCAGAACTTACTTTTCTGTAAGAACATTGAATCAAATTCTTCTTAGCTGAATTCTCATAGGATTCTAATGGAATTTTCATTGACAGAGCACTGAATTCAAACAACTTAACTGGTGAGATACCGCCTTCTTTGGGCAATCTATCGAAGCTATATTTGCTTGATCTGGTAGAGAACCAGCTGAGAGGAGAAATCCCTGTTTCATCGGCTTTTGGTCCAGGGCTAGACCAACTTAAAAAGGCGAAGCACTTGTGAGTGAACTCAGCTTCAGTTTATATTTGGCTCATCTCTTGTTGGATTCTTTGATTTTGTTTCTCTTCTGGTTTTCTGATGTGTTGTCTTTGCAGCCATTTCAACAAAAACCAGCTTGCAGGTGAAATCCCGAGCCAGCTTTTCAACTCAGACTTGTCGCTGATACACGTGTAAGTCAAGAATCCAAAGTCACTTGCTCTCAGCTTTCAAATCACTCTTTTTGATTGGGAAATTTTGGCAGACTTTTTGATGGGAATCAATTGGAAGGGAGCATTCCATCCACAATAGGATTAGTACGGACACTTGAGGTTCTGTGAGTAAACTTACCACTATCACTTTCACCCTTTGCAACAAAAAACTTATCGTTGTTCTTTTGGAGTTACTCATCACTGTGGTCTGTGTTCAGTCGGCTTGATCGAAATTCCTTGAAAGGAAGTGTGTCATCAAATCTCAGCAATCTCACTAACATCATAGAATTGTGGGTATTTTCTTTTCTATAGCATTATTTGAAAGCTAATCATAGTGATTTCAATTGTATTTAACTAATCAGTAGTATGTTTTCATTGCAGGAATTTGGCTCATAATATGTTGTCTGGGCCATTGCCAAATTTAACTGGAATGGACTCCCTCAATTATGTGTAAGAACTAGACGTTTCGCTAGTAAGAAGCTCTTCATTCATTCCTCCCTATTTGTTTAATGCATACATCATTTGACAGTGACATGAGCAACAACTCTTTCAAACAAACGGATGCACCAGATTGGTTCTCGACTTTACCGTCACTGACTACTTTATGAGTATCAATCTTTACCTTAAATCACGAGCTAGATAAAAGGTCTTATGTTATGACTACGTTTTGGTCCTCAGAATGATTGAATATGGACCACTAGAAGGACCAGTACCACCAGAGATGGACTTGATCTTAGGAACATAATAATCTTTTGATTGGTCATTGTCTTATGTTGTTTATACTGTAGGGACCTTGCAAGTGAAGGTATTTTTGACATCATAGCAGATGTTTTTCAGAGTGAAGACTATAGGCTTGTTTTGATTGGGTAATGACATGAATCTTAATTTATTTCAAAGTACTGCATTATCGTCATGAATGTCACTATTTATGTTCATTTAGTTGTGTTACTGGTTAGCCCTTCATGATAGTTTGTGATACATTAGATCATATAAAAGGAACAAGGTGATGATTAGCTTCTACATTGCAATTTTTTTTAAATTTTATTTAGTGTTTGTTATGTTCAAATGCTATTTCGTATAAGAATCTCTAGCTCTGAATCAATGTGGGGGATTCTTATAATTCTTATAAGTTTTTTTTAATTTTATTTGTTAATTTATATACAATTTTAAAACGTATGTAAGTTTAAATAAGCTAACTTTTTTCATGTAAATTTGACAGATTCTTGGAAACTAAGGAGTAACTATGAAGTTTATGAAGAAAACGAAGGTCTTGATATTGGTTTTGTGAAGGTTCCACTCTTATTGAAATGTCATGGAATCTAACTTTGTGAACATGTTATTATTTAAATATTTTAAACGTATAACTCTATAATATTTTAGTATCTTATGACTAGATGAATGTTGGGAGGATTTGTTAATGTATGTTTGACATCGATTAAATGTTGAAATATGTTTAATGAATTTTTTTTGTTTATTTAATTATTGAATATTATAATTATACAGGATACAAAATATAAAAAATAATTGAAAATAAAATTATTCAGAAAGACAATGCTTTTAAAGCGTTGCAAATCAGAAAGACAAAGCTTTTTCCAGTGTTGCACAAAAAACACAAAAACATAAAAGACAATGCTTTAAAAGCGTTGCACGAAATACACTAACACATAAAAGACAACGCTTTAAAAGCGTTGCAAGTTATGTTGCAGAATTTATTAACAACAACGCAATCTGCAACGCATGAAAAGCGTTGTCGTATCCTGGAAAGACAACGCACTTTTGTGCGTTGTCTTTCAGCGCCTGTCTTTTACAACGCTGGATACGACAACGCTTTTTTTCCAACGTTTTTTTTTGTAGTGCACACACGCTAATTTGACTAATTCTCCAAATGAATTGCTCACACATTTTCTATATGTGATTTTTGTGTCAATGAAAGTATGAGATTTCCGTACACATATTTACATATGTTAAACATGTGTGGTTAAAAATATATAATTTACTAACACATATTTTATATGTTAATTATGTGTGGTTGATATTATAATTTTGAGTAGGTCTCTTGTGAATCAGGTGTATGGATCTTAGATCCATGCATCCGGGTCAGATCCGGGTTGGGGGGACCGCATTTTTTTTTTGAAAAAAATCACGTACCAATAGGTTATGTTAGACATACATTTACGTTACGTTAGACATACCTTTAAGCTATGATAAACATACCAGTTCTGCCCAGATTTCATGTCTTGTCTTTTTTTGGCTTGATTTTTGAATTTTGGCACATACCACTACGTTATGTTAGACATACCTTTACGTTGTGTTAGACATACCTTTATATATACTTAGACATACCTTTGTATATATTAGACATACCTTTGTATATAGTTAAACATACCTTTATATATGTTAGACATACATTTGTATATAGTTAGACCTACCTACACATGGTTGGTCTAATTATACACAAAGGTTGTTTAACTATACACAAAGGTTGGTCAATTGGAGTGAATTTTGGGTGAGCTTCATCACAAGTGTTCAGCGCGTGGGAGCGCGTGCGGGCGCGTGGGAGGTGCGTGGAAGCGCGTTTTGGGCGCGTGAATGAGTCGACCCAGTTGCATGGATCCTAGATCCATGTATAATTTTTGTATAATTTTAAAAATGATACTATATATTAGCACAATTCCAATTTAGAAGATGTTGGCGCAAAAATCTAGGAAATCTTCAATTCATTTCCTACCAAATAAAATTGACTAAATCTTTACTTAGATTTTAGATTTTAAAAAACTAAATCCCAGATTTTCTCAGACAAAAACTTTTATGCATCAGGTGCATGGATCCTAGATCCATGCACTCGACCCGACCCGCGCGTGTACGCGCTTTCATGCGTGTCTGACGCGCCCTCACGCCTTCGCGGATGTGCTCAAATTCGCTCGTTAAGGATACCTTTTAGTTATGTTAAGAATACCTTTCAGTTATGTTAAGGATACCTTTTAGTTATGTTAAGGATACCTTTGAAATCCTGATTCCAGGTTACATACCACGTTATGTTAAGAATACATTTTAGTTATGTTAAGCATACCTTTAGGTTATGTTAAAGATACCTTTAGCTATGTTAAGAATATCTTCTGATTATATTAAGCATACCTTTAGGTTATGTTAAGAATACATTTAGGTGATGTTAAGGATACCTTTGAAATCCTGATTCCAGGTTACATACCATGTTATGTTAAGAATACCTTTTAGTTATGTTAAGCATACCTTTAGGTTATGTTAAGGATACATTTAGTTATGTTAAGAATACCTTTTGATTATATTAAGCATACTTTTAGGTTATGTTAAGAATACCTTTAGGTGATGTTAAAGATACCTTTGTAATCGTGATTTTAAGTTCCTTTGAAATCCTGATTTGATACCCTTAGAATTCGCTCCAGGTCACATACATTTACGTTATATTTAGGATACCTTTAGGTTATGTTAAGAATATTTTTATGTTATGTTAGAGATACCTTTGTGTACAAAATGTGTAACACAACTACCTTATGGATAAGATATCTCTAACATAACATAAAAGTATCCTTAGCATAACCTAAAGGTATGCCTGACGTAAATTAAATGTATGAAATTTGGGCATATAGGTATCCTTAACATAACCTAAAGGTATCCCTATACATTACCTAAATGTATTCTTAACATAACCTAAATGTATGTCTAACTTAACGTAAATGTATGAAATCTGGGCATAAAGGTATCCTTAACATAACATAAAGGTATTCTTAACATAACTAAAAGTCATGACTAAAATTGAAAAAAAAGTTAGAGCGAAAAAAAAAAAAGAAACGAGTCGGATTACCCGGATCCGACCCGGTTGCATGGATCTAAGATCCATGCACCTGATGCACAAGAGACTTACTCATTTTCTCGCCTTTCACATCTCCTTACGATTAATCTGAAGATTTAATTTACCCTTCACTCTCCCATCCATGATTCTATCTATCCACTCTCTCACTATGGGCTACAATCAATCTTATTGTCATAATCCTCAAAATTTGTTTCGTGGTTTAAATCACGTATGACCCGTAGGATAGGGCTTGGGCCAAATGTGACCCTAGGCCAATCAATGTTAACCCCATTCAATTTTTCCGTCAATAACTAACTGCGATTGCCACTCGCGAAACACGTGCCCATTAAGTCAACTAAACCCAGGTCAACTAGGTCAAAATCGAGGACACTTTCCCCCCAAACTGAAATGGAACCCTAATCGCACCCCAAATCGCGCCCTAAATCCCTAAACCCAATTCGCACCCCAAATTGCAAAATCTCATTGAAATTCCCCAAATCGCACCTAAATCTGAGTCGGAAGAAAGCCGAAACACTGAAGATCGAATTTTCCCCCTAAAAACTGAGTGGACTGCCGTAGGAAACTGTGAAGGGTGAAATGGTGAAAAATAGCGCCAGTGCAAAGAATGGTAAGTCTTCAAACTTCGAGTGCTTTCGAGTGGTTTTCAATATCAGTTTTGAAAGAGTATTTGTTTAGGGTTTTTAAAGTGTTTATAAGTTTGTGACTATTTCTTAATACTTTGAGCAAATTAGCATGCATGCAAACCTCTTTTATGAAGTGTCATGACTTTGTGTGTTTGGTGGTATATTATATTAAATGCACATGATTCAGGAAAGGGATGTGCAACTGTTTTTTGGCATGTTGTGAGCATTTTAAATAATATTTTACTGTGGGCCACTCTTTATCTCAATGATGATGTTTAATTGCAATATGTAGTGTTTAGTGGTCCTGCGTTTTAGTGTTTTTTTATGAATTTGTGGGTTTATAAAACTGTGAATTGTTTATATAATGGCTTATGTATGCTAATGTTTGTTTAGTGTTTCTTATGATATTTCTATGTCAAAATTGCAGAATTTTTTTTTTTTGAAAGGGAGTAAGATTGTTTCTGAATTATCTGGGACAGGGGATTTACTTAGGGGCAAGGGGAAAAAAGTGTTAGAACCCATCATAGATGATACCCCCTCGGAGGAGGTAGAGCAAATCATAGAGAACTGTTTTGATTAAGGGGTGAATGGGGTAAATCCTGATGAATATGGGTGTTTCAATGTGCATGCTAGTGATGATGCTAGGGGTGATGATATAGATTTAGAGAGTCATTCTAGTGATGATCCTTTTGATCCTCAAGGATTGAGTCAGTCTGATGATGATATTGATGATTTGTTGTTTGAAAAGAATGTGGACAAGAACATTGAATGGATGGGTATATATAGGGAGAAAGCTGATACAAATAGGGGGCTGGGGTCTGATTCTGAATTAGAGATAGATGACTCTGATGTAGAATTTGTTAGTGACATGGGGTCAGATATAGATGAAAGTGAGCTTAACCATACCTTCAGGTCTTCTAATGTTTTTAATCCTGATTTTAAATTTGGCATGAAATTCACTAATAAGCAATTGTTTAAAGAGGCAGTGTACTCACATATGGGGTAAGGGAAAGAAGGGATTTAAAAATCACAAAAAATGAAAAACATAGAGTGTATGCTTGATGTTTGGGAGTGGGGTGTAAGTGGCAGATCAACTGCCTTAAGATGGTTAAGGAAGGGTCATGGCAAATTAGGACTTATAATCCAGAGCACACTTGTGGAACTAACTACAAACTGAAAAAGATGACTTCAACTTGGTTAGCTAAGTATTATCTTGAGTCATGGAGGGATGATCCAAATCGAACATCTAAGGGTTTTAGAAGACAGGCAATGAAAGAGTTCAATAGTAATATTTCTAAATAACAAGCATATAGGGCAAAATTGACTGCATTAAAAGTTGTTCAAGGTACAAATCAACTTCAATATGCAAAACTGTGGGATTATGCACAAGCACTTAGGCAGAAAAACCCTGGAGGTACTATCATAATGGGGGTAGAGGACAATGGTAGCTCTAGTGGAAACATATTTAAGAGGCTGTATATATGTTTCCAAGGTCTGAAGAAGGGCTTCCTAGCTGGGTGTAGACCTTGTGTGGGTGTTGATGGGTGTCATCTCAACGGTCCAAATGCTGGTATATTACTCACTGCAGTAGGTTTGGACCCCAACAACCAAATATATCCAATTTCCTGTGCTATTGTGGGTAGTTAAACAAGAGAAAATTGGATCTGGTTCCTTGAGTTGTTAAAGGAAGATTTGAAAATAGAAAGACAAAATTTGTGGACTTTTATGTCAGATAGGCAGAAAGGACTGATACCTGCATTTGAGGTTGTTCTTCCTGGGGTAGACAATAGGTTTTGTGTGAGGCACATGCATGGGAATATGAAGGTTGCTGGTTTCAGAGGCACTGCCTTTAAAAACATGATGTGGACTGCTGCTAGGGTAAGTACTGTGAATGAATTTGGTGTGGCAATGAAGAGGATAGATGCATTGGACCATACACTTTTCTCCATTCTCTAAGTGTGATGTACTCACAAACAACATGTGTGAGTCATTTAATGCTATAATTTTAGAAGCCAGGGAAAGACCCATACTTACCATGCTAGAATGGATTAGAGAGTTGATGATGACTAGACTGCAAGAGAACAGGGATAGGCCAGAAAGACTTTAGGAAGGAAGAAAGATTTGTCCTAAATTCCCAAAAATCTTGCAATGTAGAAAAGAAAAAATGAAGGATTGCATACCACTGAAGTCCACAAATTGGAAGTATGTGGTATCATGCTGTGATGGAGGAAGATATGATGTGGATTTGAAGGCATGGACATGCTCATGTAGATGTTGGGAATTACAGGGCATTCCTTACAAGCATGGGATGAGTGCTATTTTTGCACAAGCACTAGACCCTGAAGACTTTGTGCATGACTTCTACAATGTGGATAAATACAACACAATTTATGAATATGGTATTCTCCCTATGGATCGGCCTGAGTTATGGAGGACAACAGGCTACATCCCACCAATGCCTCCAAACTTTGGTAGGAAAAGAGGAAGACCAATAACAGTTAGAAGAAAGAGTGTAGAAGATGAACCTAGTAAGAGGAGGAAGATGAAGACACCGCCAAGACAAAAACCTATTGTCCATTGCAGTTTTTGCCATAGAGAAGGCCACAAGAGTACATGCCAATGGAAAGAATTTGCTGAAGATTTCCCTCTAGATGAAGGGGTCTCAATTGGTGAAACCCAAAATATAAGATTCTTGTGTGTTTCAATTTAAGTGCAACTTGTTTCATTTTTTTATTAGATAACTAATCTTCTGTTTTTTGTCAACTAGGAACAAAATGTGAATGAAACAGTGAACAAAAGTACTTCCATTTCAAATTCCTCACTTCCAGGTTCTTCAGTGCCAAGTTGTGACCTTCCAGACATCTTAACACAATCAGAAGGTTTTCCAACCCCACCAGCTACTCATGAGGATCATAATGTAAGTATCAACTTGATAAGTTGATATGCTTTAAGGTCCTTAAACTGAATTAATGGTTATTTTATGTGGTAGGTACCTGTTTGTCCTACACCACCAGCTTTTCCTGGAAGAGCTAATATTAGAGCTCCAGCTCCAATGACAATGTTTCCCAGTGAGTTTGGTTCAAGACTTCAGAAGAGTGCAATCCCAATAGCTAGTGCTCCTGTGATCAAATAGGGAGGTAAAAAGTTTATAAATCTGTCCTGTTTAGGCAAAGGTAGTCCTAAGGGTGAAGACAAGTAGTGTTTCACAGTCTAGAATTTGTAGATGGTTTTTTATGGATGTGAAGGTTTGTTTTTGGTAGTCTGATGAACATGTCTCTTTGTATTTCTGCTTTCATGCTACTCAAAATGTGTTGGGGCTGAATTGTAATGTGTTAGGAGCTTCTGGAATTTGAAAACAGATACAATTCTTTTGTGCATTTTGATAGTTTGAATATGTGGAAGCCATACAGTGTAATGCCTTTTTTTTCTATTATAGCAATGCAATTGTTTAATTCTGATGATGTTTATTTACTTCATATCATATGTTTCATTTTTTTATTAGATAACTAATCTTCTGTTTTTTGTCAAATAGGAACAAAATGTGAATGAAATAATGAACAAAAGTACTTCCATTCCAAATTCCTCACTTCCAGGTTCTTCAGTGCCAAGTTGTGACCTTCCAGACATCTTAACACAACCAGAAGGTTTTCCAACCCCACCAGCTACTTAGGAGGATCATAATGTAAGTATCAACTTGATAAGTTCACATGCTTTAAGGTCCTTAAACTGAATTAATGGTTGTTGTAAGTAACATTATGTAAGATTTTGATGAATGACAAAACGTGTAACAGGCTAGGATCCTATGTATTAGATTCCATTGTAATACTCTTTAGATTAGGATCGGTAGGCTTGAAGATCAGAAGACCTTGTTGCACAAAAAACGCTGAGACAAACAATCTACAGTAGGCTGCTTCAGATAGGCTACTGACTGCATATTGACCAAGGATACTGAGATGAATAAAGAAAATACTGAAGTATCACAAAGCTTCAGCTACCTGAGAAGTAGCAGTTATCTCGAAGGATGCGCTAAAAATATTACGATAGGCACAAGCCGCAGTTGCAATCAACCAAGCAATGCCACGTATCAAAAAACCAAAAGGGAAGTTTGAAGATATGACAGAGTAGGACGGGGATTAAAGCTTCTGAGTGACAACCTGAACAAACAGTGTATGAACAAATCACAAAATGTCAAGTCACTGAATGAAGGCAGCAGATCAGATTTTCTCTCCAACGGACAAAATTCAAATCGCCTATAAATACAAGAAAACTGGGACTTGAAATGTACCTGAAACTCTCACAATCAAAACGCTCAAGATATACACTGCAGATCATTTACAAACACCAAAAAGAAGTTTCAAGTCCAGTCTAAGCAGCAAGCTACTCTTAGCTTAAAGAGCTCAACTACCTTAAGCTTGCTGCCTGTGTTACTAGAGTTTTATTTCCTTTGTTAGGCTGTGTGGAGTTGCTTGATCAGAGGGTGTGCCTAATCAAGTATTTTCGTTCTTAGAAGAAGAGCAAGAGTCCTGTGTGGGCTAGAGGTTTCGCTCTTAGTAGAAGAGCAAGAGTCTTGTGTGGGCTGGAGGTTTGGTCACTATGCAGTAACCCTGTGTGGGAAAAACTGGCAGTTCTTGTTAGGTTTAGGTTGTCTAAGCGAGGCTTGTGTAAATCAACTGTTTTACCTAACGAAAGTCCCTCCTTGTGTAGGAGAAGAGAGGACGTAGAGGGATTACTCAACCCTCAAACCTCTATAAATTGTTCTGTTCTTTACTGTTGTTTTTCTTGGTTATATTATCACATATCTGTATCTATCCACTGTATATCATCTCTAAGCATAGTCACTGTTTTCAGAAAACAAGTATTATCTTGAAAAAGTATTTCCGCTATGCATAACACTCTTTTGTCTTAAACTTCAAGGTAACTGCTCAAGCAGTGACCTTCAAAGTAAAAAAATTTTGAAAATATTGAGTAGGCTTATTCACCCCCCCTGTAAGCCTACTACCACTTAGGACTAACAAGTGGTATTAGTGTGGGTTGGATTAAACATTCGATCTAATTGATCAATCCTAGATCCCCTCTTTCTGAAAGCTTTGTTTTAAAAGCATAATCATCATGGATTCTCATAAAGTACCTATGTTTTCTATTGACGAATATGATGATTGGAAAATTCACATGCAGACACATTTGTCAGCCATGCATGATGAAATGTGGTACGTTATCATTGAAGGAGCTCCAAGGATTACAAAAATCAACCCATTGTTTGCGAGAGTCGCTGATGAAGCAGCTGATAGGTGAGGAGACGCAGAAGCCATTCCACATCCAGCGTTCTGGATAAACCAAGAGAGGAATGGACTGCTGATGAAAGAAGAAGATCAAACCTTGATAATGTAGCAAAAAATGCTCTATTCCTTACTCTTGACAAAGGAACCTTCAGCAAAGTAAACACTTGCAGAACAACCAAAGAGATCTGGGAAAAGCTTGAGCAAATATGTAAAGGCACTGAACTTAGAAAAGAAAACAAAGTGTCAATGACAACACAAAAGTTCGAGCTGTTCGAAATGATATCGGGGGAAACCCTAGGGCAAATGGATCTAAGGTTCACGACCATCATTAATGAGCTAGAGTCCTTGGATAAGGTCTACACTCAAAAGGAGAAAAACATGAAGGTACTGAGAGCGCTCCCTGTTGAATAGGACAACAAGACAACATCCATGAGAGTGTCTATGGACTTGAAGTCTATAAGCACATTCGATCTCTTCTCAAACCTCAAAGCCTTTGAATTCGATATCAACAGAAGGAAGATGGAGACTGAAGGAAGCAACTCAAGGGTCACTGCGTTAACAGCAAGACAACCTCAAGAAGTGAGAAAGTCTAAAGATCAAATAACTGATTTGGAGGCCACTGCAAAAGAAGACATGACACTACTTCTGAAAATATTTCAAAAGTTCATGAGAAGGAACTCAAGAACCGATGGCTTCAGGAAAAAACAAAGTGAAACTGGTACCAGTGGGCAATCACCCCATGCAAACTCCAAAGCCACTGACCTCTGCTACAACTGCAGAAAGCCAGGTCATTATGCCAGGGAATGTCCATACCCAGAAGTCCACAAATATCCAGAAGATGAACGGAAAGTGAGACAAGAAAGAAAACGGCAAGAACGTCAGAAGCTAAGGGCGCTACTTGATGAGGTTGAATCTTCTCAGGCAGCTACACTTGAAAAGACACCTAAGAAGGATGAGTCAACTACCGATAGTGACTACGAAGACTCATCATCAGACGATGAAGCTCTAATCTGCCTCATGGCAAAAAATGACGACTCTGAAGATGAGGTAATATATTTAAACTCTCATGTTCAAATTAATGAAAGGATGAATATGATATGTGCCTTTAAACAAATCATGAGTGACTTTGAGCATTAGAGAACATAGCGCTAGAAAAGCATGAGAGTCAAAAAGGATGAAGAGTTAAAATTAGAGAACATAGACCTTAGGAAAAAGCATGCTACATTAGAAAGACAATTAGCGCTAGAAAAGTCAAAAAGCTAAGCATGCAGTAACCTCAAAACTGAAGTCAATAAGCTCAAATTACAGGTTACTAAGCTGGTAAATGAAAAGAAGGCTCTTGTTGAAATAATTAATACCTTCAACAAATCCTCTAAAGATTTAGATGCTATGTTAAAAATTCAGAGAAGTCTAAGAGATTACTCTGGTATAGGTTACTATGAAGAAGACTCTACTTCGATTGCTAGTACCTCAAGGGCACCTACATTCGTGCTTGCAACCATTCCTCATCAAAATGAATTATCTAATTTAGGGGGAAACACAAGCACAAATGTAAAAAGTCTTGAAGAAAAGGGAAAGAAATCCTTTAAAACGAATGTTGAATATGAGTCTGTCAAAAATTGGGAACAGTAACCTAAGTATGCTAAAAATAGGAACTATAGACAACAATCTAGAAAACTTAAAAAAACTCAATTGTCTTGTGTACTAGAAGTCTGTGAAACCTTCATTTCTGAAAAGGAAAATGAGGAAATCACAAATATATGTGCAGTATCCTAAGGATACTTGTGGCAATCTAGGAACCATCAAGACTTACAACCAAAAGAATGTTGTAAAGCAAATATGGGTTCCTAAAAGGAGAATTGAAACTAAAAGAAAGTGATCTCTCTTATATGAGTACCTAAAAGAAAGTGATCTCTCTTGTAAGTACAGGATCTTATGACTAGGAACAACAAAGAAATATGATATATCGATAGTGGCTGTTCAAGGCACATGACAGGAAACCAGAAAAGCCTTGTGAACTATAAAGCTTCCAAAGGACCAAAAGTCATATTTGGAGACAATTCCAGAGGAAGTACAAAAGGCACTGGTGATTTAATTAAAGGGAAGGTTTGCATCAAGGAAGTGTCCCATGTAGAAGGTTTAAAATACAATCTACCAAGCATAAGTCAATTCTGTGACAAGGGCTACTGTGTAGAATTTAGTCTCAACAAGTGCCTCATTAAAGATAACAAGACTCAAGAAGTCAAGCTAACCGGAATTAGGAAGGGAAACATCTACATTGTTGAATAGGACTCAACAACTACTACCACATGCTTCATTGCAAAAGGAACTCCTTAAACTGGCTGGCTATGACACAAGAGATTAAGTCATCTGAACTTTAAGACCATGAATAAGTTTGCTAGAAAAGGACTAGTCAGAGGATTACCTGATGTAGTTTACAAGAATGAAGTTGTCTGTGGAGCATGCCAGAAAGGAAAACAAGTAAAAATTTCCTTCAAAAACAAAACTCTTCGATCTACAGAAAGGGTACTGGATATGCTTCATATGGATATTTTTGGACCAATTGATCCAATCAGTATATCTGGAAAGAAATATACCTTAGTAGTAGTAGATGACTACTCAATGTTCACTTGGACGATCTTCCTTGCAAAGAAGTCAGACACTCAGCAACGTCTGCCAGAATTCCTGAGAAGGCTGCAAACAGAAAAGTATCTGAGCATAGTAAAGATCAGAACAGATAGAGGAACTGAATTTACCAGCAAATTCATAGAAAACTACTGTTCAAATAATGGAATCAGGCACGAATACTCAGCAGCAAGGATACCCTAGGAAAATGGAGTTGCCGAAAGACGAAATAGAACTTTGAAGGAAGCCACAAGAACAATACTAGCTGAAGCTGAGCTACCAAAGAGATTTTGGGCAGAAGCAACCAACACAACATGCTACACACAAAACAGATGCCTGATAAATAAGGATCTAAACAAGACACCCTACGAGCTGTGGTATGGTTACTCCCCCGGTGTTGATTATTTTCACATCTTTGGATGCAGGTGCTTCGTGCTTAACAATGGGAAGGAATACCTTAAAGCCTTTGACACCAAATCTGATGAAGGAATATTCCTGGGATACTCATTAGTGAGTAAAGCCTTCAGAATTTTCAACAAAAGAACACTTGTTGTGGAAGAATCTGTACATTTGATCTTTGATGAATCGCAATGTAGTAAGGCTGATATTAAAGAACTTCAAGAAGAATTGGATAAACCTCACATCAACAACAATCATGTTGAGTATATTGATGTGAAGTTACCACACCTTAAACAAATGGATGGAATTCTACCATCCCAAACTATATATGTCCCTGACATGCAGGTACCTACTAAGACACAGGAACCTGAACTAAATCAGGAACTTGAAGATGATCAGACTGCAGACCTGAATCAGAACCCAATTGAGGGGGAACCTCAGCAAGTCGATGAAGCAAGGAGAAGGTGGCTAAAAGATCACCCCAGAGACTTATTTATTGGAGATTACACATCTAGAGTAAGAACGAGAAGAGCAAATCCGTACGAAGTCATGTTCGCTTGCTTTATATCACAAATAGAACCAAAACTTCTAGAAGAAGCTCTACAAGATACCAACTGGATTCAAGCCATGCAAGAAGAGCTGAATGGGTTTGAGAGGAATCAAGTCTGGTACCTGGTTCCCAGACCCACTTATCAAGGAGTCATTGGAACCAAGTGGGTATTCAAAAATAAGCTAGATGAAGAAGGACAGGTTGTAAGGAACAAGGCTAGACTAGTGGCAAAAGGATACTACCAGGAGGAGGGCATTGATTTTGATGAAACTTTTGCTCCAGTAGCCAGACTTGAAGCAATCAGAATCTTTCTAGCATATGCAGCACATAAGAATCTCACTGTATATCAAATGGATGTGAAGAGCGCCTTCTTGAATGGGATGCTGGTAGAAGAAGTCTATGTTGAGCAGCCACCTGGGTTTGAAGAACATGCTGATAGGATGGTGTATAGATTGAGAAAAGCACTTTATGGATTGAAGCAAGCACCAAGAGCATGGTATGACACTTTGTCAAAATATCTACTGGATAATGGATACAAGATGGGCAAAGTGGATAAAACCCTATTCAGAATCCAGGATGAAGATAGCATCCTGCTTGTTCAGATCTATGTGGATGACATCATTCTTGGATCTACCAACAAAGAGCTATGCAGGAAGTTTTCCAACTTGATGCAATCCAAGTTTGAAATGAGCATGATAGGAGAATTAAGTTTCTTCATTGGATTACAAGTTAAGCAACTTGATCAACGGACCTTCATAAATAAAATGAAGTATACCAAGGAGCTGATCAAGAGATTCGGAATAGAGAATGCCAGTGCAGTAAGCATTCCAATGCAAACTTCAAAGGGTCTAGATAAAGACGAAGGTGGAAAAGCAGTTGACATCACAAGATACAGAAGACTAATCGGGTCACTGCTCTACCTTACCGTAAGCAGACCGGATATTATGTTTACAATGGGAATGTGTGCAAGATATCAAGCTGCACCCAAAGAATCTCACCTCACAGCAGCAAAAAGGATAATCAGATATCTCAAAGGAACCCAAGAAGTAGGCTTGTGGTATCTAAAAGAAGGTGATATCACATTAAATGGATATACTGACTCTGATTTTGCAGGTTGCAAAATTGACAGAAAAAACACTAGTGGAACTTGTCAAATGCTAGGGAATCGCCTAGTATCTTGGTTCTGCGGGAAGCAAACATCAATAGCCACATCCACAGCCGAAGCTGAATATGTTACTGCAGGAAGCTGCTGTGCGCAAATCTTATGGATCAACAACAACTTCGAGATTATGATATTATGGAAAAGGATACTCCAATCATGTGTGATAACATAAGCGCAATCACAATCACGCACAATCTAGTCTTCCACTCAAGAACCAAACACATTGATGTTAGACATCATTTCATCAGAGATCATGTCGAAAGAAAAGACATCTCACTAGAGAAGATTCATATTGATCAACAATTAGCTGACATATTCACAAAACCTCTATGTGAATCGACATTCTCCTTACTTAGAAACGAGTTGGGTATTATCAAATTAAGCTAAAATTTCTAACATATTTATCTAAGTACTCTACAGCTCAGGGGGAAGCACAGAAACCTTTTCAAGAAAGGATACTGAGAAAGGTCCCTGACAAGAGGTCTTTGATGAAGGTAGTTGATGAAGCCTACTAAAAGATACGTCAGCAAAAGCCACCTGGTGAGCTAATCATCACAAAGGAACCCACGAAGCGCATGATAATGAGAAACTATCAATCCCAAGACGTGACGCATCAAATCAGGGCAAGTTACCCAATAAGAGGCGGCAATATTTGCAAATAAGTCCCTCAAGATCTTTGAAAAGATAAAAAATGAATCAGCGCATTAAATGCAAGAATCCTCAACCGCGGGATAAGTGACCTTTCAAATTCAAGAAGATCTACGCTGTTGATCAAAACACAGGAAGTTCTCCTATAAAACGGAAATTTACACTTGATCAAATCTTTTTACGCTCTCATATCTTCTAGCTCTCTAACCTTCGGCTAACAAGTAACCTAGAAATCAAGTTTGTGCGTAGAAAACTCATCTTCCCTACCAGTTTACTGAAATGGCACCCAAGGTCACACAAGTCATTGATGGTCGCCTCATCAATGAGAAGATCCTACTGCAAGCCATCAGAGATGAAGGTCGCTCCATTGACTTAATGCAGATGGTTCTGAATAATGTCCATCAATCCAAGGTATGGAGTTTCTGCTCACGTTTCAGAGAACCCTACTGTGAGGACCTGGTCATACAGTTCTACAACAACGCTGAAATATCTAAAGACAAAACAAAGATCATATCCAACATAGGGAAGAAAACAATCGAGGTCACTGCTAGTCTCCTAGGCAGAACCTTTCAACTGTCTACTGAAGGAATGGATGGTGGCGAGCTAGCCACCTATGGAGAATCAATGGTGGAAGAATATTGGAAGAGGTTTAGTGGTTCAGAAGATCTATTAACACTGAACAAGAGTTGTAACAAGAAGCTCTTTCTTGTCAGATGCTTCATGATATATGCTGCCATACCATTAAAAACCGATCTGGCTCCTTCGACAAATGTACAAACCTAAGGTATAGGATGATGATGGCTCTGATGGAGGTAGAGGAGATAAACTGGGTCGAGTATGTGTTCACTAGGCTCAAAGAGGAGGTTGAAAAGAAAGTGGGCAAGCCTACCTATGGACTAGTGATCAATACCATTTTAGGATTTGCGGGTCACGACCTGTCAAAGGGTAAGCCCATTCAAAAGGGCAAGTTCATAGGCTATGGCAGAATTTTTGCCAAGAAAGGAACTAAGGGTTCCCAGTAACTAAAAAGGCTCTTGCAGTAAAAGAAAAGAGATCTCAAAGAAAGGAGGTGCAGGAAAGTTAATCTGAGGGGGAAAGCTAAACAGCCATTTCTTCTCCACCAAGGCAGGAGAAGAAAGTAAGAAGTACAAGGGCAAGGGTAAAATAGATGGTGAGAAGGAAGTTGAGGATTTCTGATGATGAAGTGTCACCATCACCTGTATTAATGCTCCCTGCTCCCTCAAGGAAAGATGCGGATGCTGAACCGTAGATTCAGACCACTGAACAAAAAGAAGTGGTCGTATGAATGGTAACTGCTGAGCTACAAAAACTAGTTGGGTATAGATGAAAAAGAGAGTGATGAGGAGTTTGAACCTGAAGTAATTGTGGATGTAGTCAAGATGAAAGAGAAGTTTAAGAAACAGTGGGAAAGATTCACAATGTGGTGGAATTATCAACACCTTCCCAGTATGATCATGGTTCAATGGCAAGAGCTACATATAGAAGAAGATTGGGCATTAAACTTGGCTGAAGTGTCTGACATTGGAGAAGAAAAAGTACTAGACTCAAGGTTTTTGACAGGATTGCGAAAAAGGAAATGGAGGGAATTCAAGGAAAACTATGAAGCAGAGATGAGACTAGCTGCCATTGCAGAGAAGAAAAGGCGAGCTACACTTCCGGAACTACCTCCACCATCCCCAAGAACTCTGAAAACCCATTGAGCAACCTGACTTTTACAGGGATGATGTTATCCTAATGGGAGCCCCTGAACAGATCATTGCTGGTGACGACATAGGATTTGCTGAAAAACAAGCTGAAGCTTTTGGGGTAGATGAAGCTGAAGAAAGGATGATGAAACAAGCCCTAGATGCCAGCTGGACGGAAACAAGGAGAAAGCATAAGGTTGTACACATACAACCGGGTGAATGTTCTTCAGTTGGAACAACATCAATCGAGCATCCTATAATACTCCTCCAATCAATCAGAAGACTCCTTCACCTTCAGCATCAAAAGATGAATCCAATGGAGCGTACAACCAGCTGGTGGACATAGTGGTCTTACCGGATGAGGAAGAAAGAAGATCTGATATTGCTGGAGAAGTTCAAACCATAGGAGAAACTCTAATCACTACGGAACAGGCTGACACGCCAATGATGGAGCTACCAGCTACTCCGGAGGGTGCAAAGCTGGATGCTCTCGCAGTTGCTGCAGCTCTTGAAGAAACTCTTAGAGCTGCACTCCCTGAAGAAAGAGATTTTGTGCCCGAACTCCCCTCTGATCAGGCATCAATGGAGATTGATACAACGGCTGAGGAAATTACACCAATCAACACAGAGGATGTAATTTCTGAGGATCCTGCGAACCATGAAGAGATGGTTGCAGAAGATGTCACAATAGGACAGGCGGCTAACAAAGAGCCTACTGTTGATATGATTTTAGCTGAATAGAATGCTCCTAGAGAATCCATTGCAGAGGAAATTGCGCAACAAGAGGCTTCACCAAAACAGATAGCTGTTGAGGATACGCAGAAGGAGGCAGGGCCCTCTGAAGAGACAATACAGAGATTGCAGGCCTGGAAGGGAGATGTTCCTCAGGAAAGGATATCGGCTGATGATAAGAAGATATCCACCCATGCGGAAGCAAATAGTGATGAATCAGCACGTGGTGGTGCCAACACTGAAAGTTTCATGTCTAACTCCAACAGCGATGAAGGATCACCCAGTCAACAGGGTGAATCCGGAGCCGAAAAATCCAAACTTCTAAGTTCTTCTCTTTCTGTGCAGAATGAACAAAAATCCTTTGATGATATACTCAAAGCAGTAGGGGAACTTGGAAAATCCTTGAGCGAAGCCAGTAAGATGATGCGAGCTAAAGCAAGGAAGAATAGGTTCCAAGCTTCCTTCAAGATGGAATCTCTTGATGCAACCTTGTCCAGATTACAGAAGTCCATCACTTCCCTAATATCTTCTACCATCCTTATTGACACAATCAAAAGCATGAACGACAAGCTCAATTCTCAAGCAAACAAAACAGTTGCAATTGAGTTAGAGCAAAAATTTGTGACCACTTCTCTCAAAGAAGTTTTTAACACTCAGCATGAACAGAAGCAAACCTTGTAAGATCTTACTGAAATGGTAGCCAGCATACACTCAATACTCCAGTTTGCGGTTGGCTCGAGTTTTGATACTGACAAAAAGAGGGAAGAAGCAGTTAAGAGGATCGAGCAAAGAAGGCAGCAGGTTCCTTTCTCCTGTAAACAGCTAGCAGTGTTGCCTAGGAAGGACTCTGGAGGCAACGGATGAGGCCATGGAGGAAGCTCCAGTGGACAACGGGATAATAGGAGTATCAAAAGAAAATCTAAAGCTATCTCAGAAGTCCATCCTGGTCTTCGTAGAGGAACAGAAGAAAGAGAAGAGAAAAGGAGAAGAGTTGAGGAAGAACTCGTTAAATCAGCAGAAGCACAATATGAGAAGTTTATGAACAAACTTTACCCTCCTCAGAAACAACCTGATCTGGAAGCTCTTGCTGCAATAGAAGGGAGTGTACCAGAGTCACTTGGTATTTTTTTAGACGGGAGTTCAGATTCCAGAAGTTCCAGATTCCAAGAATGGGACCTCCCTGAGATTGATCTGCCTACCACTCACTGTCCATCTTTTCCGCAGATAAATTCCTTCAAACAAGCAGAGTATCTGAAGTACTACAATAAGCTATACAAAGAGTCCATACTTATCAAAGGAAAAAATCACCGCGATGGGCTCAAATGTTTCAGGGACCTTGCTAGTACAGGAGTTCTCCCAATCCAGATGAAGCTGAAAAGTAGATTATATAGAGGTGAAACCATTCCCTTCTGTAAAGGTTTTTGGTTAAGATACGATGAGACACCTGAGATGAAACAGAGAATGGAACCAACCTATCAGGAGTCTCTCCTCAACTAGTGGAAATGATCAAGGAAAGAAAGAAAGAAAGTTCCTGGCTCAAGACATAGTAAACTTTCCTGCTCCCTAAAGTCTGCACATTTTTTAATGTTTTACATTTATGCTCTAATCTTGTTTAAACTTGATATAAATATACATCCATTTTGTTCTGAAAAAGCTCACTGCTAGTGAACTTATGATTTATCTCTTGATCTGAAATTTGTATGATTACATATATGTATTTTGTCAATTTGATTAGAAATTATTGGACTGATAATCTTTAATCATCTTAGAAGGAGTTTTGTCATCATCAAAAAGGGGGAAATTGTAAGAAACATTATGTAAGATTTTGATGAATGACAAAACGTGTAACAGGCTAGGATCCTATGTATTAGATTCCATTGTAATACTCTTTAGATTAGGATCGATAGGCTTGAAGATCAGAAGACCTTGCTGCACAAAAAACGTTGAGACAAACAATCTACAGTAGGCTGCTTCAGATAGGCTATTGGCTGCATATTACCAAGGATACTAAGATGAATAAAGAGGATACTGAAGTATCACAAAGCTTCAGCTACCTGAGAAGTAGCAGTTATCTCGAAGGATGCGCTAAAAATATTATGATAGGCACAAGCCGCAGTTGCAATCAACCAAGCAATGCCACGTATTAAAAAACAAAAAGGGAAGTTTGAAGATATGACAACTAGGACGGCGATTACAACTTCTGAGTGACAACCTGAACAAACAGTGTATGAACAAATCAAAAAAATGTCACGTCACTCAATGAAGGCAGCTGATCAGATTTTCTCTCAAACGGACAAAATTCAAATCGCCTATAAATATAAGAAGACTGAGACTTGAAATGTACCTGAAACTCTCGCAATCAAAACGCTCAAGATATACACTGCAGATCATTTACAAACACCAAAAAGAAGTTTCAAGTCCAGTCTAAGAAGCAAGCTACTCTCAGCTTAAAGAGCTCAACTGCCTTAAGCTTGCTGCCTGTGTTACTAGAGTTTTATTTCCTTTGTTATACTGTGTGGAGTTGCTTGATCAGAGGGTGTGTCTAATCAAGTATTTTCGCTCTTAGAAGAAGAGCAAGAGTCCTGTGTGGGCTAGAGGTTTCGCTCTTCGTAGAAGAGCAAGAGGCCTGTGTGGGCTGGAGGTTTGGTCACTGTGCAGTAACCCTGTGTGGGAAAAACTGGCAGTTCTCCTTAGGTTTAGGTTGTCTAAGCGAGGCTTGTGTAAATCAACCTTTTTACCTAACGAAAGTCCCTCCTTGTGTAGGAGAAGAGAGGACGTAGAGGTATTACTCCACCCTCGAACCTCTATAAATTGTTGTGTTCTTTACTATTGTTTTTCTTGGTTATATTATCACATATCTGAATCTATCCATTGCATATCATCTCTAAGCATAGTCACGGTTTTCAAAAAACAAGTATTGTCTTGAAAATGTATTTCCACTGTGCATAACACTCTTTTGTCTTAAACTTCAAGGTAACTGCTCAAGCAGCGACCTTCAAAGTAAGAAAAATTTGAAAATATTGAGTAGGCTTATTCACCCCCCCCTCTAAGCCTACTACCACTTGGGACCAAAAAATGTTTTATGTGGTAAGTACCTGTTTGTCCTACATCAACATCTTTTCCTGGAAGAGCCAATATTAGAGCTCTAGCTCCATGACAATGTTTACCAATGCATTTGTTTCAAGACTTCAGAAGAGTGCAATCCCAATAGCTAGTGCTCCTGTGATTAAACAGGGAGGTAAAAAGTTTATAAATCTGTCCTGTTTAGGCAAAGGTAGTCATAAAGGTGAAGACAAGTAGGTGGTTCACAGTCTGGAATTTGTAGATGGTTTTTGATGGATGTGAAGGTTTGTTTGTGGTATTCTGATGAACATGTCTCTTTGTATTTCTGCTTTCATGCTACTCAAGATGTGTTGGGGCTGAATTGTAATGTGTTAGGAGCTTCTGTAATTTGAAAATAGATACAATTCTTTTGTGCATTTTGATAGTCTGAATATGTGGAAGCCATACAGTGTAATGCCCTTTTTCTATTATGGCAATGCAATTGTTTAATTCTGAAGATGTTTATTTACTTCATATCATATGTTGTGCAATAGATCTAGTTTGAGATGGAAAATTTATTTGAAAACAGTAGGTATATAGATGACTACATGCCCATAGGCTATTACATGCAAGATAATCAAGTGCATTACATGGTAGATAAAAACAGTCATACTCCACCAGCTTCTATTACATAATAGTGTTCCTTTAGGATGCACCCAAACCCAACCATTTGTGCAGTACAATGATACAAGCCATTAAAACCAGTGCCATTGTTAGATTTCTCTTCTTCTCCAAGGCTGAAATTCTCTCCTCCATTCTATTATGCTTAATTGAAGCCATTTGCAATTCAGCATTCAGTTGCATTGTTTCACCCTTTACTTGAGCAAATTCTCCTTTTAGTTGAGCCATTTTCACAGCTAGATTAGTTGTAGGCATGGTCGGTTTGGTTGGTTCGTCAATCCATTCGAAGAAATTGCACCCTTTCTTTGACAAGGAGTCGGGGTAGTTCTGAAAATGGCAGCCTTCACTACCAGGTTGATCAGAAACTGGAACTCTAGCAAACTTTCTGCAGTTACAATGTTTTGTGCCTCAAGTGTATGAATGAGTAGATGTAGACATATCTCTCCTCTTGTTCCAAGCTTTTGTTTTTTTTTTTCACTTTTTAATGTGATGGATTTGATCTTGACTTGTTTCTTGAGATGTTGGTGTAGCTGGTATAAATAGGAGATGTTTGGTGGCTGTTGTAGCACAGGAAAAAGAGGGAAAATCGAATTGGGGAAAAAAAAAAATCCCACCAAAATTTGATCTAACGTTTTCCGTCCAAAAAGATAACGGACAGAGCTGTTTATGAATTTTTTGGGGCTGTTTCTGAAACCGTGGGTCCAATCTTGGCCTTGGACCTATCCTATAGGGCCACATGTGATTTAAACCCTTTGTTTCCCAAAGAAGTTGACATAGTATCGCAAAGCTGCTGTTGATTGTAGTTGTGAAGATTCCAAATTTATAAGTATCTACTGTTGCCTAGCCTATGTATTTCACCAAGCCAAGCTCCGGGTCTTTAATAACATTTAGAAATTTCAAGCGGCTCTCGCTCTTGTTCGTTTCTCAATTTCTCTGTGGTAGGTGATTTTATTATATGATTTTCTTCAATTGTCTGATTCGAGGATTGTGACTTGTGGGTGTATTTAGAGTTCCATGCCCAAATTACCCAATATTATATAATGAAGCACAATTCTACCCATCATTATAATATTTGTAACCCATATATCCAAAACTTTAAAATCTTATCCTCAAATACCCAAAAAAAATATATATACGGAATATCCGGGAGAATTGAAAGTACATATATAATATATTATATATTGATTTATATTAATTGGATTATTAAAGTAGTTATATAGTATATTATATATTGATTTATATTAATTGGATATATTAAAGTAGAAATGGTAATATATTAAAGTTGTCCACCTGCCCACTTTTTGCCCATTATTTCCCCCACCCACCAAAATTTAGGGCTTAATGATTACACTCTCTCTTCTCTCTTTTTCACTCACAACTCCCATTTCTCTCACAACAGTGACGACCTCCCTCTTAATCTTCCAAATTTTTTTTTTCAAATGGCTGACCATCAGGTTAGTTGCCTATAATTTATTTTGTTTGATTATTGTTTGAATGATTAGTTATTTGATTATTGTTTGATTTTGTTTGATTATTGTTTGAATCTTGAGATTTTGTTTAATTATTGTTCAATGTAGGAATGACCGAAATAATCGTTGAATTTCTGTAGAAAATTCGTAGGAATTATTGACCAAAATAAGGAAAAAAAATTAAACAATTACGTTAACCCCTTAAATTTAAGGGGTTAACGAAACAAACTAACGAAAAAGTCAACAAATTCATTAACCCCTTAAATTTAAGGGGTTAACTAAATAGAAGAAAAATTTATACAATTTCGTTAACCCCTAAATTTAAGGGGTTAACTAAACTAACGAAAAAATTATAAAATTTCGTTAAACCCTAAAGTATAAGGGTTAACGAAATAAACTCAAAATTAACGAAATTCCAATTGCTGTATTCGAATTTACTTTTTTTCGTTAATTACTATTTTCTAATTCGTTAATTCCTATTTTCCAATTCGTTAATTTGTTAGTCAACTTGTTAATTTTAAATCGTTAGCCCCAAGTGTATTCATTAGTCCGTTAAGCTTTAGTTAGCACTAATTTCGTTAGGTATAATTTTTTAATTCGTTAGCCCTACTTTTTATGTCGTTAATTAGTTTATTAACTTTTTAATTGTTAATTAGTTAAGACCTACTTTTAAATTAGTTAAATTAGTTTATTAATTAGTTAAACCCTACTTTTAATTAGTTTATTAAGCTAATTTGTTAATTCGTTAATTAGTTTGTTAATTAGTTGATTAATTTTTTAATTCATTAATTAGTTAAGCCCTACTTTTAAATTACTCTTAATTCGTTTAATTAGTTTATTAATTTTTGAATTCGTTAATTAGTTAAAGCCCTATTTTTAAATTAGTTAATTCGTTAATTAGTTAAGCCCTACTTTTAATTAGTTTATTTCGCTAATTCGTTAATTAGTTAATTAGTTAGTTTATTAATTTTTTACTTCGTTAATTAGTTAAGCCCTACTTTTAAATTACTTTTAATTCCTTAATTAGTTTATTTATTTTTTAATTCGTTAATTAGTTAACTTTAATTCGATAGATTCCTAGTTAATTTTTAATTAGCCTAGTTAATTTATAATTCGTTAGTTTATTATTTTTTTAATTCGTTAATTAGTTAGTTAGTTTTTTCAATTCCTAGTTAATTTAGTTAATTTTTAATTCATTTGTTTCGATAATTAGTTAACTTTAATTTTTTAGTTAGTTCCTAGTTAATTATTATTTATTCTTTAATTTGTATTTTTTTTATTCGTTAATCCCTTTAAGTTTGTTCGTTAATTCATAGAATTTTTTGTCATGGTTGTTTAATTATTTTAGCATTTGTAAATATACAGATCGAGTTCCATTACGTTTGTGAGGCATGCCAGGGTACCACCGCATATATAAATAGATACGTTCGCCTTGCGATACTTGATGAGGTCAAGGAACAACTTCGATCGATGGGCCGACAGTGTCTCCATGACTTTTGGAAGATGAGTTTCGGTCATTTCCTGATGTGGAAGACGGAGAGAGAGTCTTGCAAGGCTTTCTTACACGTCCTCATGTCATATGAGCTGCGTGGTGACGAGATGCTTGCACACGAGAGGTGGTTATGTGTAGGGCAGGAAATGAGTATTTGTCGGTTCAGTAAGCACGAGTTTGCCCTAGTGATGGGGTTGAAGTTCTGCGACTCGACTTTCAATCCGGCCGCAATTCACACCCCACCAAATGGAGCAGTGTACTGGAGGGTGCACGTCGAGTCATCTCAGGTCACCGTGCCTGACCTCCGTGCTCAATTCTGAGCCAGCGAGTTTGGTGATAGTGTGGAGGACACGGTGAAGATTGCCAAGATTTTGATCCTTCACCTCATACTGCTCGGGGTGGACGTCGGCAAGGCAATTGTAGACCGGGTTTAGACGTTGGTGGAGGATGAAGACTTATGGGAGAGCTTCCCATGGGGGAAGAACAACTTTCTCACCCTACTCAAATACATGGATATGCTACGTACCACAGTTCCTGCTCGTAACTACATACCGCATTACCATTTCTATAGTTTCTCGATAGCCCTGCTGGTATGTCCCTACAAATTAGTTTTTCATAATTTCCTTAAAGTGTCATGTTTATGTTTTTTTAATGTTTTTTTTTTTTTGCTAAAATAATTTCTGAATATGGTCTATTTAGATATGGGCTTTTGAGGCGATCCTCATTACCTCTCAGTTTGTCGGGTGTAGATTGGACACACCTATCCTGATGCCCCGGTGTATGAAGTGGAGTTTGAAAAAATCGGAGGCGGATGTTTAACAAGTGCTCGCGGGCGAGGTATTTACTATTTATTTATTTAACACCGTAAGTTGCCACTCATTTTTATCGTTTATTCTTTACTTCTACAATTTTGTTACAGGTCGAGTGTTATACAACACTAAAACTAACACGCATAGATGATGAAGTGATTCAGACGTACTGGCAGGATATTGATGACGATATCCTCATGGGGGTCTAGGTCGCTAAGAGACAATGTGGTCGTCGTGCTACTGCTCCTACTCCTTTGAGACCTTCTACACCCATTGGAGATCCTAAGAGAGTGACGTAGGACCGCAGTACCCACTCAGGCGGAGGGCGAGCAGGATGATGACGCTGCCCCCCAGTACCCATCTTATCATGAAGCTCCCATTCGTGCATCGCCAATTGCTCAGAGGTACCCTGAGTCGGAGACTCACCTCCATGAGCACGATCCGAGACCGAGCTTAGGGACCACTGACGACTTGTACAATCGATTAATGGATTGGATGGGACCTCGATTCGACGGTCTCCAGCAGAATGTCACCTAGCAGGTCACTAATTGGATGGGTTCTCGATACAACGGTCTTAGGGAGCATGTCACCTAGCAGGTCACTGATGGGTTGGGATCTCGATTCGACGCTCTCCAGTAGCACATCACCCAGCAGTTCACTGATGGGCTGGGATCCCGATTCGACGGTCTCTGTTGGAACATGTTTTGATGAGAGAAAACCATAGAATTAGTAACCCTCATTCTATAAGCATAAACCTATCATATAAATGTTAGTGTAATGAGGTTACTGCAGAAAAGATACGACAGAGAAAGATTCAGAGAAAGGATACTGAAGAGAATGGTGAAAGGAATCTGGTAGACTGAAAATACTACTTACTGCAGGATACTACGTGGAAGAGACTATGCTTAAAGCATACTGCAAAGCAGCGAGCTACCAAAGACTGAAGAAGAAAAAAGAAGAAGAGAGAAAAGAGAAGCTCAAACAAGCCGAAGGATGCTACAGAAGCCTCGAGCCACCAGAAGGAGCAAGCCGGAAAAGGAAGCTCCAGAGTGAAGCCAGAGGAGGAAACTGCAAAGTAGGCATGGGGAGAAAAGTCAAAGTTACCGGTAGACACAAGTTATCGGTAGAGAGAAAGAGAAGAAGAGTCAATCAGAAGAAGACACGTGGAAAGCGAAAAGCTGGCGTGTGTCAGGAGTGCGGCGCAGAAATGATGAAAATCTGTCTACCTTCAACGGGCAGATTTCACACCCTATAAAGAGGAGGACTGAAGACTGAAAATAGGGACGTGCGAGAGAGAAGCACAAAGTGTGCAAGAGAGAAAAGAAGTTAGCACATCAGAATATCCAAGCTCACAGAGAGAAACACAAAAGAAGAGAGAAGAGCTTAAAAGAGAGAAGCGCAGAAGAAGGGGGACACCTTAGAAAAAAGAGTGTTCAAGGAGAGCTGATGAAAAGAAGAAGAGCTCGAACACTCCACACCCCAAGAAGACGCACACCCAGCCTACCAGTCAGCAGCATGCTTCAGCAGAATCAATCTGCATACGAAGGCTAAGCTTGCTGCACCTAGTTGAAGAAGAAGGAGATAAACCTCTCTAAAAGGTTGTCTCGGAGTACTCAGTGCGAGGAGTAACGTCCTGCTGAGTTTACCACTTTCTTGGAGAGAAAGTGAGGACCCTGGGTTGGTAAAGTAGGATCCTGCGTGGATCAGGGAAAGTAGGCAAGTATCTGTGTGAAGGCTTTCTACTTACTTGTTAAGGGTGGGTTGTAATAGATAGGTCTATGTAAATCAACCGCTTAACAAAGGTTCCCTCCTGTGTGGAGGAAGAGAGGACGTAGAAGGATTACTCCACCTTCGAACCTCTATACATGTTTGCGTCTTTATCTGCTTACTGCACTTCATTCATACATTTATTCTCTCTGATAAGCTGCACATCTTCTACTCGGCTCTGTATTAAGCTTCCGTAAACCACTCTAATCAGTAACCTCCCAAAAGGTTAGAAGTGAGCCGAAAGAGTTAAAAGAAAAAGGGAAAAAGAAGGTGGCTTATTCACCCCCCCTCTAAGCCTACCTCCCAACAAGTGGTATCAGAGCAGGTTGGATCTTCCATCAGCTAATCAATCTGATACCAACAAGTGGTATCAGAGCAGGTGGATTGTTCATCCTTGCTCAACGTTCCATCTAATACCAACAAGTAGTATCAGAGCAGATGGACAAATAAAAGATCTAATCGATCCATCCAGATCCCATATGTGAAAAAGCCTCTTGCTCAAATCTCTCTCTCTCTCTCTCACCCTCACTGCCTTTTTCTCTAAAAGGATATGATTGATGTGGAGACAACAAACAGCTAAAAGATGTAGAAAATCAAGCTGTGTTGTGAAGAAAAGCTGTTTCTGAGGGGAACAGCAAGCCACAAAAGGAAGGACTGTGAAGAAGAAAGCCAAGCACAAGAAGCAACGTCCTTATCTATCATGGAGGAGACCAACTTGGAGCTGATTAAACAAAGAAGATATGTTGCTGAACATACAGAGGAAGCTTCAAGGCTGCAGCAATGGACAAACTAACAACCATAGAGGAAAATGCCGAGGATACCAAGCAAATGAGCAAGAAGAAGAAGCTCAATCCATCATCCAGATCGACCTCCACACGGAAACAAAGAATGAAAGAGGATCTACTCTTTCAAAAGAACAAATATGGCCAGGTACCTCGTTCTAATTCTATACCATTTACTTCTGGTTATAATCATGTCTTTTTCTGTCAAAGAACTCAAGTGACCATTTTTCAAAAAGATTGGACTTTAAACAGTTGTCACTTGGTTCTAAAAATGAGAAGGAAGCCTGCATGCTTATTTCTATATTATGATGCTTCACTTTCTCATACAAAGCCTCAAAGTAACCTGGAACAGTACTGTCAGTAATCCCACATCTTAAAGGAGAAGATCATAAAGTAAGGGGGAACTTCCAGTACAAATCAAGGAAACTTTGAAGGCAAAAAGGTTAAAATCCTTGGAGTAACCCAAAATGGGTATGCTGTAATAAGTCTACAAAAACTGACATTCCATAAGGTATTAAGCAGAACAACAACTCCATAAAAATAAATTAAAAAATAAAAAAAATTATTTATCCTTACTTACTGTACCTTTGTCTATCTTGACTTGCTTAAAAACACCTGCACATATTATCACTCCTTGATCTGTGAAAGTCTTGAAGTAGCCAAAACTGTCTCTGCAGTAAACATGGACTGTAAAAATAGTCTAAGTTTCTGAAAGAAAACTAACAAAGATGGACTCATACTTGTATGAGTACCTATACATGATAGTTGTTATGCAGGTACATCTGACAAAGAGTTAGTAATTTTAGGGGGAACTATTGACAAAATAACAAACTCTGACTATAGTATGCTGAACATTCGACTACTGGATACTAGGTTATGGGATAACAGGACGCTGTACACCTATACTCTAGACACTAAGCTACTAGAAATCAAGAGCATTTGTCATTAAATCAATAGAAAAGGTAGAAGAACTAAAAAGGAATAGATAAAATTCTGATAAATAGAAACGCTAGATACCAGGACATTGAATACTAGGTCGATGGATAGCAGGATGCTAGATACCAGGCTGATTGGAAATTAGGACGCTGGGTGGCAGGACGCTAGATATCAGGATGCTAGATAATAGGGGCAGGAAACTAGATCGCTGAACACTAGGTCCCTGGGCAACAGGACGCTAAATACCAGGAAGCTGGACACTAAATCGCTGAACACCAGGTCACTGGGTATCAGGATGCTAAATATCAATGTACTGGATACTAGGTTACTTCACATCAGAATTTATCATCATGACACTGGATAAAGGGATCTCTTGGATGTTACAAGTCAAAAGAAGTTACTGAGGAAATATTTCTTGGTAACTTGTGTACATTTAAAGGAGATCACCTTTTCCAGAAATAGACTACCTTTTCCAAACCCTAAAATAATTCCAGCCGTGCGATTAGAAGAATCCAAAGGTGGAGATCAAGCAGTTGACCACGTCATCTCAAACAAAAGAGAAAAGACATAAAGCTGTGGAAACTGTCAACACCTTTATTTGAAACTGGCGGAGCAGTTAATGAGATCCTTGAAGATCTAAACTACAATAGGGAGTATCTCTGTCCCTATAAATACATTCACTCTTATTCTTCATAAAGCATAAAAAGATATCCTCTCCCTTTCTCTCATCCTTATGTTCATCATGGAGCCTGATTGTTGGAAACCCTTCTATTAATCTCTTCCAAAAGATACATTCTCTGCAAATAATCAACCAAGCACACCCCAAATCACGTATATTCACCTCTCATGCTTGACACTTGCTAAGTAAGTCTTTCTCAGAAGACTTGATCTTCTAGCATTCTCTTCTCACCTCAGCCTTAAGGGAACCTGAGGGCAAGCACCCAGGTTCTCCTCTTAGAAGACAGAGAAAGAATAAAGAATCCTTCTCCAGTCACCCCCGATCTTAAGCTAATTTTTTATGAAGTCAAAAAGGGGGAAGAAACTACGAAGGATCATGGAAGATCAAAAGTCTTCCATGGAGGAAAAGAGAAGATTCCAGCCCGTCCACATGAAGATATTGGAGGGGAAATGGATGATTCCTGCTTCCAAGGATTTGAACAGATGATACAGCAGGAGGGGTTAGTGAGGTTATGGAGAATAAAAGGTTGTAGCAAGCTATTGTGTCATTCTCTCCATCTTCTCAGATCTTTTCATCTGCTTCACTACTCTCTTCCGTAGAAGCCTCTTCTCCTCACCTTTAATTCTCTCTCTCTTTAGACTAAGAGGAAAACCAATTGGGGACATGCCCTTGCACCCAAAATCGGGAAGAGCTAGAAAAGAAAGAAGCTCGCAAGAAGCTAAAGAGGAAAAAAAAGAAAGGAAATAGTAAGAAGAATAGAAGAATTAATCTAGATAGGATGTTTATTGTAACTTTGCTTACTGCATTGTAATGTACACGTTTTATCTTTATAAAATGTCTCATATTCTTCAAAAGCTCATTCCTTGTGCCCTTTCTTTTAGACTTATATGTGATTTGTGTATGAAAGTAGTATATCCAATAAATGTCATACTTGAAATATGCTTTCTGTGCTTGAGAGGTTTTATTCTTTTGATTATCTGTAAAGATTTTGTCATCATCAAAAATGGGGAAATTGTTGGATACATTTGTAGAATGTTTTGATGAGACAAATCCTTAAAGTAACTCTAATATGCATAACCAATCTTAGGATAGGTTACTGCAATAGAGTTACTGCAGAAGATTAAAAGAAACAGATAAAGTGTCAATGGAAGGATACTGAAGAGAATGCTTATAAAGAATCGGATGAACTAATAAGGATATTATTGACTTCAGGGAGCGACTGGAAGAAACCTTGCCAAACCAGAACACAGCGGGACAGGAAGCTACCTGGAGGACCATGCCGAAAACATACTGCATAGACAACATGCTACAGAAGCCTTGAGCCACCAGAAGAAGCAAACCGGAAGAGGAAGCTCCAGAGTGAAGCTAGAGGAGGAAGCTGCAAAGCAGGCATGGGGAGAAAAGTCAAAGTTACCGGTAGACACAAGAAGTTACCGGTAAAAAGAAAAGAGAAGAGGAGTCAATCGGAAGAAGACACGTGGAAAGCGAAAAGCTGGCGTGTGTCAAGAGTGCGGCGCAGAAATGATGGAAATTTGTTTACCTTCAACGGGCAGATTTCACACCCTACAAAGAGGAGGACTGAAGACTGAAAATAGGGGTGTGCGAGAGAGAAGCACAGAGTATGCAAGAGAGAAAAGAAGTGTGCACATCAGAATATCCAAGCTCACAAAGAGAAGAGCAAAAGAAGAGAGAAAAGCTTAAAAGAGAGAAGCGCAGAAGAAGGGGGAAGCCTTAGAAAATAAAGTGTTCAAGGAAAGCTGATGAAAAGAAGAAGAGCTCGAACAGTCCACACTCCAAGAAAACGCACACTAGTCTACCAGTCAGCAGCAAGCTTCAATAGAATCAGTCTGCATACGAAGGCCAAGCTTGCTGCACCCAGTTGAAGAAGAAGGAGATAAACCTCTCTAAAAGGTTGTCTCGGAGTACTCAGTGTGAGAAGTAATGTCCTGCTGAGTTTACCACTTTCTAGGAGAGAAAGTGAGGACCCTGAGTGGGTAGACTAGGATCCTGCGTGGCTCAGGGAAAGTAGGCAAGTATCTGTGTGAAGGCTTGCTACTTACTTGCTATGGGTGGGTTGTAATAGATAGGTCTATGTAAATCAACCAGCTTAACAAAGGTTCCCTCATGTGTAGAGGAAGAGAGGACGTAGAAAGATTACTCCACCTTCGAACCTCTATACATGCTTGCATCTTTATATGCTTACTGCACTTCATGCATACATGCATTCTCTCTGATAAGATGCACATCTTCTACTTGGCTCTGTACTAAGCTTCCGCAAACCACTCTAATCAGTAACCTCTGATCTTAGAAGTGAGCCGAAAGAGTTAGAAGAAAAAGGGAAAAAGTAGGTAGGCTTATTCACCCCCGCTAAGACTACCTACAACAATTTTGGAACCAATAGTAGGATCTCAATAATGAGTATCTTAAACTCTATATCTACATGCACTCCTTACCCTTTATCTTCGTTCATATACCCTCTCTCTTATCCTTGGAACAATTATGGCACTAGATTGTTGTAAACCATTCTCTCCATTCTTTCTTAGAAGCACATTCTCTGTAAATAATCAATCAAGCGTCTCTCAAATCACGAAAAGTCACCTTTCACGCTTGACACTTGCTAAGCAAGTCTTTCTGAGAAGACTCGATCTTCTAGCTTACTGCCCTCACCTCAATTCCAAAGGACTTGCACCCAAGTTCTCCTCTTAGAGGCCGGAGATAGAGTGGAAGGATCCCTCTCTATTAACTCCAGAACTTCAGCTCGTTGATAATGACCAAAAAGGGGAAGCGACTGCGAAGAATCTTGGAAAATCAAAAGTCTTCCAAAGGCGGAGAAGAGAAGATTCCGGCTCTTCTATGGGGTGTATTCTCTTCTGCTTACAAGAGAACAAGAATGAAGGGAAATGAGGAGTTGGTGAGGTTAGGAGAAGGAAGACAGGCTACAACAAGCTACTGCGCCTAGACTTCTCTGCTACTTCACTTTCCCCATGCGTGTAACCTCCCTTCTCTCTCTTCAAACCTCTTCACCTTTTTGTGGTCATCTCCACAATCAAAGAGGAAAACCAACTGGGAGCAAGAACTTGCACTGAAGAGGGAAAAGCTAGACTGAAGAAGGAAGCTAACAACAAGCAAAATGGGATAAGAAAGAAAGGAAAGAGCAAGAGAAAGAAGAATGAGTCTAGATATAATGTTTACATTGTACTTTGCTTACTGCGTTGTATTGTAAATGTTTCATCTATATAAAATATCTTCTATTCTCTAAAGCTCACTCCTTGTGACCTTTCTTTTTAACTTATATATGACTTAATGAAAGCAGCATGCTCTATCCTTCTATATCATACATATGCTTTCTGTGCTTGTTGGTCCCAAATGGTAGTAGGCTTAGAGGGGGGGGGGGTGAATAAGCCTGCTCGATTTTCAAACTTTTCTTTAAAACAGATGGATTAGTCACTCAGACAGGTAGCTAAAAGGCTTACTATCCTGAAGGTTACTACTTGAGCAATGCCTTTTTGCAGATTTAAAGAAAGAGAGTTTTATGCACAGCGGAAATTCGTTTTACCAATGCTTCTTTTCTGAAAACCAGTTTGAGATGCTTATGAACAATATGTAGCATATAAGAAGAGATAAACAATAACAACAAGATAAATAGTAGAATGCACAACACAAAAGTAAACACAACGGTTTACAGAGGTTCGAGGGTGGAGTAATCCCTCTACGTCCTCTCTACTCCTACACAAGGAGAAACTTTGTTAAGTATACGGGTTGATTTACACAAGCCTCGCTTAGACAACCTAACTTAACAAGAACTGTCAGTCTCTCCCACACAGGGTTACTGCACAGTGACTAAACTCAACCTAGCCTACACAAAGCTCTTGTTCTTTCTACAAATAACATAACTACTTGATCAGGAACAGCCTCTGATCAAGCAACTCCTAACAGTCTAAGAAATGATAAGTTATTTCTATCTCAACAACTCTAGAAGCAAGACTAGAACAGTGAGCTCTTTAAGCTGTAGATGCTTACTGTTTAGACTGGACTTGAAACTTCTAATGATTTGTAAGAATATATCGTTGGATAGCTTGAGTGTTTTGTTTGCGAGAGTTTCGGGTTTCAAGTTTCAAGTCCTCTTCAAGTCCAGTTCTTCTAGTATTTATTGGCAATGAGGATTTTGTCCGTTAGAGAGAGAGCTTCCTTCTCAGCATTCATAAGTCGACGTGGCTTTCTCTGATTAGTTCGTACATGGTTGTTGACATTGTATGTCTCTGTTGCTGCAACCGCCATACCTAGTCTGACATTCTTTCAGACTTCCTTTTTGCTTTATTACGTGACATCTTTTGATTTGATGGTATTGCGGCTATGCCTAATGTAAACCTCGTACATATCTCCCGAGGTAACTGCTGCTTAACAGGTTGCTTGATTCTTCCTTGTCGCTCAGTTAGCTGGCTTACTTAGCATCCTTTTGGTAGTGAGCATTAAGCTTCCTTTTCATAGCAGCCTGATGCATGAACTTTCCGATGCATTTTTAGAGTGTTCCTTATGCAGCAAGGTCTTTATCCTTTTTCTTTTAAGATGCAATCTTGATCACCACGCCTTCTGATTCTATTCTCTAAATAAGAGATTCACAATAGAAACTAAGTACATAAGATCCTAGGTCTTAATCTATTACATGTTTTGTCTTCATCAAAATCTATACAATGTTACTTAATTTTTCCCTTTTTGATGATGACAAAACTTCCTTTAAGATGATCAAATACTTTATCAGATTTATATAGTCAAGTAAGCTTGTAGAAGGATCAGTAAGTTATATATAACAGTAAGATATCAGAGCAAAAGTTTAAGCATAAGTTCCCAACTAGTGAGCTTTTTCAGATCAACAGATACTTTTATTGACTTAATAAATTATAGAGGTGTCTGAGCATAGTATTAATACAAATAAGCAATAAGATATCGGAGAGATATATATAGGCAGGAAGCAGGAGGGTTTTAGGGTATCCTTACCCAGGAGGCTCATTTTCTTTTATTTCTTAAACCCTTCCACCAGTTGAGGATAGACTCTTAGTAAGTTGGTTCCATCAGTCTTTTTATCTTAGAGGTCTCATTGTACCTCAACTAGAAATCTTCACAGAAAGTAATGATTTCTCCTCTGTTCATTCTGCCTTTTAGCTTCATCTGGATTGGAAGTACACCCCTGCTAGCAAGGTCATTGAAGCATTGAAGCCCTTCATGGTGAGTTTTACCTTTGATGAGCGTGGACTCCTTACATAACTTGATATAATACTTCAAGTATTCTGCTTGGAGACTGGGATTCCTAGAGTATGGACTTCCATCCAAGAAGATGCGAAACAATTCTAGTGCATTCTTCTCGTCTGGAGCAAGAGCTTCCAGGTCAGGTTGCTTCTGAGGAGGGTAAATCTGTGAGAGGCTTTTCTTTGCCATTTCCTTAATATGAGCATCTGACGCTTTGAGTATATCTTCAACTCTCCTCCTCTTTTCTTCCCTTTCTTCTACTCCTCTGCGAAGACCAGCATATACTCCTGAGACAGCTTTTGATTTTCTCTTAGTTGAACTACTATCTTGGTGTCCTCTGGAACTTCTTCCATGGCCTCCTGAATCCTTCCTAGGCAAGATTGTTAGCTGCCTGCAAGAAGAAGGATCCTGTTGTCTTCTCTGCTCTATCCTCTTAGATGCCTCTTCCCCCTTTTTTTGTTATCATCAAAGGCCGAGCCTACTCCAAACTTTATCACTGAATGCATACTGGATAAAAGGCCAGTCTGATCCTCTAAAGTTTGTTTCTGTTCAAATTAAGAGTTGGAGACCTTTCCGAGGGAAGTGGTCACAAATTGTTGCTCCAACTCAATTTCTATTAGCCTGTTCGCTTGGGAGTTGAGCTTTTCGTTCATGCTCTTGATGGTGTCAATAAGGCTGGTAGATGGGGTTAGGAAGTTGATAGATGTTTGAATCTTTGTCAAGGTTGCATTGAAGGTGTCAATTAGAAATGAAGCTTGAAACCGATCCTTTTTTGCCTCAGGTCTCATTCGTCGGCTTGCTTCGCTTAAGGATTTACCAATTTTCCCCACTGCCTTGAAGACGTCATCAATGGATTTTTGCTCATCATTCTGCACAGAAAGAGATGGGGTTAGAGGTTTGGATTTTTCGACTCCGGTTGCACCCTGTTCACTAGATGATCCATCATCGCTGCTGGAGCTAGACATAAACTCTTTAGTGTCTGTTCCCTCACGAGCTGATACCTCCTCATCATCAGCTGATATTTCATCCTGAGGGACATCTCCCTTCTAGGCCTATAACCTCCTCCTTCGGTGCCTCCTCAACTACTATCTGTTTCATCAAAGTTTCTTGGTGGGAGTAGTTTCTTCACAGTAGGCTCTTTAGGAGTAGTCTCTTCAGTAGTAGGCTCTTTTTGAGCAGTCTGTTCTACTGGAATCTTATCAACAACAGGCTTTATGTTAGTAGCCTATTCTGTTGTGGCCTCCTCTGCAATTGTCTCTCCACGATTTGCAGGATCTTCGGAGATTACACCCTCCATCTCCATTGGTGTAATTTCCTCAACCGTCTTATCGACCTCCATTGGTGCCTCATCAACAGAGAGTTCTAGCACAGAGGTCCATTCTTCAACGATTACTACTTTAAGTGTTTCTTCAAGAACTGCAGCAACCACAAGAACATCTAACTTTGCAGCCTCCGGGGTAGTTGGTGTCTCCATCATTGGCGCATGTTGGAGTATGTTGCTCTAAGGGAGAAACCTTCACCTGGCTGAATGGGCAGGGGCCTATGCCTTATCCTTGTTTCAACTAAACTGGTATCCAATGACTTTTTCAACATCTTTTCCTCCACTTCATCTACTCCGAATGCCTCCAACAGCTTTTCCGCGAAGCCCATATCATCACCAGCAGTAACCTGATCAGCAGCAGTCTTAAATATAACGTCGTCTTTGTAGAAATATAGGTTGCTCGATGGGCTTCTTCCCCTTCATCGTCCTTGGGGAGGGTGGTGGTAGTTCAAGTGATGCGGCTTGCTTCTTCTTTTTAGCGATAGCAGCTAATTTCATCTCTGCTTCAAAATTTTCCTTAAAGTTTTTCCACTTTCTCCTTCGCAGACCTTTTAAGAATCTTATCTCCAACACCCTTTCCTCTTGAATATAAGACACCTCTGCCCAATTTATTGCCCAATCTTTCTCTGTATACAGCTCACGCCATTGAAACATATCCGGATTGGGAAGGTGCCGGTGATTCCACCTGTTGGAAACATTTGAAGTAAGTTTTGATAATACAAAACCTTAAATAACTCTAACAAGCATAACCAATCTTAAGATAGGTTACTGCAACAGAGTTACTGCAGAAGATTAAAAGAACAGAGAAAGTGTCAAATGAAGGATACTGAAGAGAATGGTGAAAAAGAATCGAGTAAACTAATAAGGATACTTGTGACTAAAGGAAGCTACTGAAAGAAGACCTCGCCAAAAACAGAATGTAGCGAGACAGGAAGCTATCTGGGAAGACCATGTCGAAAGCATACTGCAAGGGCAGAGAAGGAAGCTCAAGAGTGAAGCAAGAGGAGGAACCTGTAAAGCAGGCATGGGAAAAAGTCAAAGTTACCGGTAGACACAAGAAGTTATCGGTAGAGAGAAGAGAAGAGGAGCCAACTAGAAGACGACACGTGGAAACCGAAAAGCTGGAAGGTGTCAGGAGTGCAGTGCATTTATAGATTAGGAAACCTACCAACCTTCAACGGCCAAATTTCCTAATGTATAAATAAGAACAAGATTGACGAATAGAGAGAGAGAGAGAGAGCGTGAGAAGAAGAAGAGAACAAGCACAATATAATATCCAAGCTTGTAGAGAGAAGGGCAAAAGAAGAGAGAAGAGCTCAATAGAGAAGAAAGCGCAGAAAGAGAGGGAAGTTAAAATAGAAGAAAAGAGAGTGTTCAGAAGAGCAGAAGAAAAGAAGAAAAACTCGAACACTCCACACCCCAAAAGACGCACGCTCAGTCACTTAGTCCGGCAACAAGCTTCACCAGATAAACCTGCTAATGAAGGTCAAGCTTGCTGCACCCAGTTGAAGAAGAAAAAGATAAACTCCTTCTAAAGCACTGTCTTGGAGTACTCAGTGCGAGGAGTAGAGTCCTGCTGAGTTTTCCACTTTCTAGGAGAGAAAGTGAGGACCCTGGGTGGGTAGAATAAGATCATGTGTGTGTCAGTGGGGATAGTAGGTAAGCAGCTGTGTGAAGGTTTGCTACTTACTTGTTAAGTTAGGGTTGTAATAGATAGGTCTATGTAAAGTAACTAGCTTAACAAATGTTCCCTCTTGAGAAGAGGCAGAGAGGATGTAGAAGGATTACTCCACCTTTGAACCTCTGTATATCCTTGCATCTATATGTGCTTACTGCTTTACTTGCATTACTCTAAGTCAAGTTGCACATCTCCTATACTTAGCTCTACAATGAGAGATAAGCTTCCGCAAACTACTCTGATCAGTAACCTCCCAAAAGGTTACTGATCCTAGAATTGAGCCAAGCAAAGAAAAGTTTGAAAATACAGTAGGCTTATTCACCCCCCTTCTAAGCCTACTACCAGGATATTTGGGACCAACACCACCATACTATGAACCTGTCCCACTGCTTCTCAAACACCACTTTCATCTTGGCTACATCCAAGACTACTTCAGGATTAGAGTCCTTAGTACTCTCTTCATCCCCAATACATAACTGCTTCTTTAGCTGAGTAGTGGCCTTCTGTACAACTACTTCTGCCTGCTCAGTTGTCTGAATATCTGATTAGGCATCCTTATCCTTGTTCGCGGGAGCAGAAAGCATCAACACAGGTGATGGCGATGCTTCATCATCAGAAATTCTTAGTTTCCTCTTCACCGCCTGTTTCACCTTCACCCTTACACTCCTTTCCTTCTTCTCCTGCCTAGGTGGAGAAGCAGTAGCCGCCGAGGCTTTCCCCTCCGACGTGCTTTCTTGCATTGCTTCTCTCTGAGTCTCCTTCTCCTTCACCTCAGTAACCTTCCTGGTTACCGGGGAGACTTTAGTTTCCTTCTCGGTAAAAATTTCTGCCATACCCTATGAACTTGCCCCTTTGAATGGGCTTACCCTTTGACAGGTCGTGACCAGTATACCATAAAATGGTGTTGATCACAAGTCCGTAAGTTGGCTTGCCAACCTTCTTTTCCACCTCTTCCTTGAGCCTGGTAAAGACATACTCAGCCCAGTTCACCTCATCAGCTTCCATTAGAGCCATCATCATCCTATACCTGATACACTTGTCAAAAGAACCAGACCGGTTCTCAATGATATGACAGCAGATGTCATGGAGCATCTGAAACTCCACCTGGAAGAGCTTTTTGTTATAGCTCTTGTTCAGCGTCAACAGGTCGTCGGAGCCTGTGAATCTCTTCCAATATTCTTCCACCATCGCCTCTCCATAGGTGGCCAAGTCACTGCTATTCATTCCTTCAGTGGGAAGCTGAAAGATCTTCCCTAGGAGACTGGTAGTAATCTTGATCGTCTTCTTCCCCATCTTGGACACGATCTTTGTCTTGTCCTTAGACACTTCTGCATTGTTGAAGAACTGCCTAACCAGGTCCTCGCAGTAGGGTTTCCTGTAGCGCGAGCAGAAATCCCACACTCTGGACTGGTGAAGATTGTTCAGTGTCATCTACATAAGGTCGATGGAGTAACCTTCATCTTTAATGGCCTTCAGTAATATCTTCTCATCAACGAGACGAGCATCAATGACTTGTGTGTTTTTAGGTTCCATTTTTTAGTTTTCCAATTTATTCATTAGATAAGAAAATCTTGATTCATAAAGAGGTTTTGTGAATATGTCAGCTAGCTGCTGATCAGTGTGAATCTTTTCCAGTAAGATATCCTTCTTCTCCACATGATCTCTGATTAAGTGGTGACGAATATCAATGTGCTTTGTTCTTTAGTGGAAAATAGGATTGTGGGTAATTGCTATCGCGCTTGTGTTGTCACACATGATCGGAGTATCCTTTTCGATGATGTTGTAATCTCGAAGTTGTTGCTGAATCCATAAGATTTGTACACAACAGCTTCCTGCAGTAACATATTCAGCTTCGGCAGTGGAGGTGGCTATGGAAGTTTGCTTCCTGCAGAACCAGGATACTAGGCGATTCCGAAGCATTTGGCAGGTTCCGCTGGTGCTCTTCCTATCAATTTTGCAACCTGTAAAATCAGAATCAGTATACCCAATCAGTTTGATTCCTCCTTCTTTAGGATACCATAAGCATATTTCTTGGGTTCCCTTTAGGTATCTGTTATTCTCTTAGTCGCTGTGAGGTGGGATTCCTTGGGAGTGACTTGATATCTCACACATATTCCAACTGCAAACATAATGTCTGGCCTTCTCGCAGTAAGGTAGAGCAGTGACCCAATTAATCTTCTGTATTTAGTTATGTCAACTGCTTTTTCTCATTTGTCTTTCTGTCGTTTGCATTGGAATGCTTACAGTACTGGCATTCTCCATTCCAAATTTCTTGATCAGCTCTTTTGTATACTTCATTTGATTTATGATGGTTCCTTGATCAAGTTGTCTGACTTGCAATCCAAGGAAGAAGCTTAATTCTCACATCATGCTCATCAGGTCGGAGAATTTTCTGCATAGCTCTTTGTTGTTTGAGCCAAAGATGATGTCATCCACATAGATCTGGATAAGCAGGATGTTATCTTCATCTAGGATACTAAATAGGGTTTTATCCACCTTGCTCTTCTTGAATCCATTATCCAGCAGGTATTTGGACAAGGTGTCATACCATGCTCTTGGTGCCTGCTTCAGTCCATAGAGAGCTTTTCTCAATCTATACACTATCCTGTCAGCATTCTCTTCAAAACCGGGTGGCTGTTCAACATATACTTCTTCTACTAACATTCCATTTAGGAAAACATTCTTTACATCCATTTGATAGACCGTGAGATTCTTCTGAGCTGCATAAGCTACAAAGATTCTGATAGCTTCAAGTCTGGCTACTGGAGCAAAAGTTTTATAAAAATCAATTCCCTCTTCTAGGCAGTATCCTTTTGCCACTAGCCTATCCTTGTTCCTTACAACTTGTCCTTCTTCATCTAGATTATTCTTGAATACCCACTTAGTTCCAATAACTCCTTGATGAGTGGGTCTGGGAACCAGATACCAAACTTGGATGGCTTGTACCCAGTTGGTATTTTCTAGAGCTTCCTTAGGGTGCTTTGGTTCTACATGTGATATGAAGCAAACAAACATAGCTTCATGAGGATTTGATCTTCTTGTCCTAAATCCAGAGGTGAAGTCTCCTATAATCAAATCTCTGGGGTGATCTTTGATCCATCTTCTTCTTGCTTCATTAGTTTGCTGAGGTTGTTCCTCTATTGGGTTCTGGTTCATATCTGTAGGCTGAACTTCTTGTGGTTCATGATTATTTTCAGGTTTATGAATCTGAGTAGGTACCTACAAGTTAGGAACATGTATAACCTGGGATGGTGGCATTCCATCCATATTTTGAAGATTTGGTAACTGCACATCAATATACTCAACATGATTGTTGTTGATGTGAGTTTTGTCCAATTCTTCTTGAAGTTCTTTAATGTCAGCCTTACTGTAATGTGGTTCATCAAAGACCACATGTACAGAATCTTCCACAACAAATGTTCTCTTATTGAAGATTCTGAAGGCTTTGCTTACCCATGAGTACCCTAGGAATACCCCTTCATCTGATTTGGCATCGAAGGTTTTGAGGTATTCCTTTCCATTGTTAAGCACGAAGCACCTGCATCCAAATATATGAAAATATTAAATACAGGGAGAGTAACCATACCACAGCTCATAGGGAGTCTTGTTCAGATCCTTATTTATCAGGCAACTGTTATGTGTGTAGCATGTTGTGTTGGTTGCTTCTGCCCAAAACCTCTTTGGTAGCTCAGCTTCGGCTAACATTGTTGTTGTAGCTTCCTTCAGAGTCCTATTTCATCTTTCAACAACTCCATTTTGCTGAAGTGTCCTGGCTGCTGAGTATTCGTGCCTGATTCCATTGTTTGAATAGTAGTCTTCTATGAATTTGTTGGTAAATTTAGTCCCCCTATCTGTTTAGATCTTTATTATGTTCAGGCTCTTCTTGGTTTGCATCCTTATTAGGAACTCTGATAGACGTTGCTGAGAATCCGATTTCTTTACGAGGAAGATCGTCCAAGTGAACCTTGAGTAGTCATCTACTACTACTAAGGTATATTTCTTTCCAGATATGCTGATTGGATAAATTGGTCTAAAGAGATCCATGTATAGCATGTCTAGTATCCTCTCTGTAGAACGAAGGGTTTTGTTCTTGAAAGAGCTCTTTACTTGTTTCCCTTTCTGACATGCTCCACATACAACTTTCTTCTTGTAAACCATGTCAGGTAGCCCTCTGACTAGTCCTTTCCTAGCTAGCTTATTCATGGTTTTGAAGTTCAGGTGGCTCATCCTCTTGTGCCACAGCCAGTTAACTTCAGGAGTTCATTTGGCAATGAAACAAGTAGCAGTAGTTACTGATTCCTAATTAGCAACATAGATGTTTCCCTTATTCGTTTCAGTGAGCTTGACTTCCTGAGTCTTGGTGTCTTTAATCAGACACTTGTTGAGGTTAAACTCTACACAGTAACCTTTGTCACAGAATTGACTTATGCTAAGGAGGTTGTATTTTAAGCCTTCTACATGAGATGCTTCTTTGATGCAGATATTTCTTCTAATTAGGTCACTAGTGCCCTTTGTGCTTCCTTTGGAGTTGTCTCCAAATATGACTTTAGGTCATTTGGAAGCTCTGAAGTTGATAAGGCTCTTCTGGTTTCTTGTCATGTGCCTTAAGCAGCCGCTGTCAATGTATCATATTTTCTTGCTGCTTCCTGTCACAAGTTCCTGCAATCAAAGAGAAATCACTTCCTTTTAGGTACCCATACAAGTACGGGTCCTTTCTTGTTAGTTTTTATTTTCCTTTTAGGAACCCATACTCGCTTTATAACAATTTTTTTGTTATGATTCTTGTAGGTTCCTGAATTTTTACAAGTGTCTCTAAAATACTGCATATGTGCTCTGTGTGCAAGTGGTTTCTTCCTCCGCCACTTAGGAACATAGATTCCATTAGTTTTAGATACATAGGTCTGTGGTAGATAGGGAACTTAAGACCTTTTACCCTTTCTAGGCTGCTGTCTGTGATTCCTGGTTCCAGCATACTTAAATTACTGGAGCCAGCTTCTGACAGACTTAGTGTCGTAGGTACTTGAAAGAGGTCTTTTTTCCCTTTCCATCAAAGCTTGCTACACTTCTGCTTGCAGTTTCCCCTTAGTTAGGTAATTCATTTTGATGGGGAATAACTGTAGGCACAAATGTAAGTACCTTTGAGGTGCTGGCTGTTAAGATGGAAGTTTCTCCACAATAGCCTATGCCAGCATGATCCTTTAGACTTCTTTAGAATTTTAGTATAGCATCCAGGTCTTTGGAGGATTTATTGAAGGTATTGATAGTTTCAGTGAGAACCTTCTTCTCATATATTAGCTTAGTGACTTGCAGATTGAGCTTACTGACTTCAGCTTTGAGGTCACTGCATGCTTGGCGTTTTGATTTTTCTAGGGTAAATAGTCTTTCTAACGAAGCATGCTCTATCTTAATCTTTACATTCTCTAGTTTCAGCTCTTCATGAGTTGAAGTAATCTGCTGGAAGTCACTCATGATTTGTTTGAAAGCACAAATCATGTTCAGTCTTTCATTAATTTGAATAGGACGGTTAAGATATGTTACCTCATCTTCTGACTCATCATTTTTTGCCATGAGGTAGATTAGAGCTTCTTTATCTGAAGATGAGTCCTCTGAATCATTGTCAGTGGTTGACTCTTCTTTCGTGGGTGTCTTCTCAGGTGTATCTGGCTAAGAGGTCTCTGCCTCACAGATTAACGCCCTTAGCCTCTGGCATCTTGTCTTTTTTCTTTCTTGTTTCATCTTTCGTTCATACTATGGATAGTGGTAGACTTCTGGATGTGGGCACTCCCTAGCATAGTGACCTGGCTTCTAGCAGTTGTAGTATAGATCAGTAGCTTTAGCATTTAATTGGGGTGACTGCCCATTGGTTCTAGTTTCACTTTGCTTCTTCCTAATGCCATCTGTTAGTGAGTTTCTTCTTATGAACTTTTGAAACTTCTTCCGGAGTAGTGCCATGTCTTCTTCTACGGTGGCCTCCAAGATAGATGTCTGATCTTTAAACTTCCAAGCTTTCTGAGACTGTCTTGCAGTTAGTGCAATAACCTTTGAGTTGCTTCCTTTAGTTTCCATCTTTCTTTTGTAGATGTCGAACTCAAAGGCTTTAAGGTCCGAGAATAGATCGAATGTGCTCATAGATTTTAAATCCATGGACACTCTCATGGATGTTGTCTTGCTATCCCACTCAGCAGGAAGGGCCCTCAGCACCTTCATGTTTTTCTCCTTCTGAGTGTAGATCTTGTCCAGGGACTCAAGCTCATTGACAATGGCTGTAAGGTTTCTCCAGGTACCATCTCGAACAGTTCGAACTTCTGGGTAGCTGCAGAGACCTTATTCTCTTTGGTGAGCTCCATGCCTTCGCATATTTGTTCGAGCTTTTCCCAGATTTCTTTGGCGGTTCAGCACGTTTTCACCTTGCTGAAGGTTCCTTTATCGAGAGTAATGAATAGAGCGTTCTTTGCTACGTTGTCAAGGTTCACTCGTCTCCTCTCATCAGCAGTCCATTCTTCTATTGGATTTTCCAGCACAGTTGGATATGGGATGGCTCCTGTATCTCCTTGTCCATCAGCTGCTTCATCAACGGCTCTAACGAACAATGGATTCACCTTGGTGATCCTTGGTGGTCCATCTGTAACAACATACCACATTTCATCATGCATAGCTGAGAGATGTGCCTGCATGCGAATTTTCCAATCATCATATTCTTCAATGGAAAACATAGGCACTTTATGAGAATCCATGTTTATTATGCTTATGAATTTTAAACAGAATACGGAGAGGGATTTCAGAAAACAGGGATCAGGGATTGATCAGTTGGATCGGACATTTAATACAACCCACTCTGATACCACTTGTTGCTCCTAAGTGGTACTAGGTTTAGAGGGAGGGGTGAATAATCGTGCTCAATTTTCAAACTTTTCTTTAAAACAGACGGATTAGTCACTCAGGCAGGTAGCTAAAAGGCTTACTGTCCTGAAGGTCATTGTTTGAGCAATGACTTTTACAGATTTAAAGAAAAAGAGTTTAATACACAGCAGAAATTCGTTTTACCAACGCTTCTTTTCTGAAAACCAGTTTGAGATGCTTATGAACAATATGCAGCATATAAGAAAAGATAAGTTGTTGGAAACATTTGAAGTATGTTTTGATGAGATAAAACCTTAACTAACTCTAACAAGCATAACCAATCTTAGGATAGGTTACTGCAGAAGATTAAAAGAACAGAGAAAGTATCAAAATGAAGGATACTGAAGAGAATGGTGAAAAAGAATCAGGTGAACTAATAAGGATACTTGTGACTACAAGAAGCTACTGGAAGAGACCTCACCGAAGCAGCAAGCTTCAGCAGATCAGTCTGCAAACGGAGGCCAAGCTTGCTGCACCCAGTTGAAGAAGAAGGAGATAAACCTCTCTAAAAGGTTGTCTCTGAGTACTCAGTGCGAGGAGTAATGTCCTGCTGAGTTTACCACTTTTTAGGAGAGAAAGTGAGGACCCTGGTGGGTAGTGTAGGATCCTGTGTGGGTCAAGGGGAAGTAGGCAAGCATCTGTGTGAAGGCTTGTTACTTATTTGTTAAGTGAGTGTTGTAATAGATAGGTTCATGTAAATCAACTAGCTTAACAAATGTTCTCTCCTGAGTGGATGAAGAGAGGACGTAGAAGGATTACTCCACCTTCGAACCTCTATACATCGTTGCGTCTTTATATGCTTACTGCACTTCATGCATACTCTCTGATAAGCTGCACATCTTCTACTCGGCTCTGTGATAAAGCTTCCGCAAACGACTCTGATCAGTAACCTCGCAAAAGGTTACTGATATTAGACATGAGCCGATAGAGATAGAAGAAAAGTTTGAAAAGAAGGTAGGCTTATTCACCCCCCCTCTAAGCTTACCTACAACAGTTTTGAGACCAACAAGTGGTATCAGAGCAGGTTGGACCATCTACCAGCTGATCTATCTGATACCAACAAGTGGTATCTGAGCCGGTGGATTATTCATCCTTGCTCAATGGTCAATCTGATACCAACAAGTTGTATCAGAGAAGATGGATGAAACAAAAGATCTAATCAATCTATCTAGATCTCATCTGTGAAAAAGTTTCTCTCTCAAATAACTCTCTCTGACCCTCACATCAGAGATCATTTCAATGCGTTTTTCTCTAAAAAGCATTAGATTGATGTGAAGACAACAAACAGCTAAAAGATAGAAAAACAAGTTGTGTTGTGAAGAAAAGTTGTTCTTGAGGGGGAACAGCAAGCTACCGAAGGAAGGACTGCGAAGAAGGAAGCCATACACAAAGAGCAAAGTCCCTACTCATCATGGAGAAGACCAACATGTAGCTGATCAACAAAGAAGACATGCTGCTGAGCATACAGAAGAAACTGACATCATAATCAAGCAACCATGGAAGAAAATTCTGAGGATGTCAAGCAAAGGAGTAACAAGAAGAAGAAGCTCACGCCAGTGTCCAGTAAATAATGAAAGAGGACCTACTTTTTTATAAAGAAATATCAATGATCAGGTACCTCGTTCTAATCTTACCTTTCTGAAATTCGATCTCGGTAATTTCTTGCATGAGAAAAAATCCTGAATGTTTAATTCCGTATTATAATGCTTCACCTTCTCATGAAATCCTCTAAAGTAACCTGAAATAGTACTGTTAGTAACCCCACATCTTAAAAGAGAAGACCATAAAGTAAGGGGGAACTTCTAGTACAAATCAAGGAAACTTTGAAGGCAAAAATGTTAAAATCCCTGGAGTAACCCAAACATGGGCATGCTGTAAGAGAATGGTTAAAAAGAATTGGATGAACTAATAAGGATACTATTGACTTCAGGAACTACTGGAAGGGACCTCGCCAAAGAAGAAAACAGCGAGACAGGAAGCTGCCTAGAAGACCATGCCGAAAGCATACTGCAAGAGCAGCATGCTACAGACGCCTCGAGCTACCTGATCTAGCAAGCCAGAAGAGGAAGCTCCAGAGTGAAATGAGAGTAGGAAGCTGCAAGGCGGGCATGGGGAGAAAAGTTAAAGTTATCGGTAAACACAATAAGTTAACGGTAGAGAGAAGAGAAGAGGAGTCAATTAGAAGAAGACACGTGGAAAGCAAAAAGCTGGCGTGTGTCAGGAGTACGGTGCATCAAGGATGGAAATCTGTCAACCTTCAATGGGCAGATTTCACAACCTATAAAGAGGAGGACCGTGGACTAAAAATGTATGTGAGAGAGCGCAAAGGCGTAAGAGAGAAGAAGTGAGCACATCAGAATATCCAAGCTCACAAAGAGAAGCACAAAAAAAGAGAGAAGAGCTTAAAAGAGAAGCGCAGAAAGAGGGGGAAGCCTTAGAGAAATGAGTGTTCAAATAGAGCAGATGAAAAGAAGAAAAGCTCGTTTCTTTTGACATGTCACTGAGCCCTATGGCAATGTAGAAGTAAAAGAAAGATTAGAGCAATGTCTCACGGAACTGAATTCACCATATCGATGGAATCGAGTTCTCTCCTTGTAAACCACTTCTGATGAAGGAAAGAGAGGGCTCTGCGAACTATTTGGGCTCATAAGCTTTTGCAGTAGTTTGCTATCAACACTCCTAAGTGAAAGCTTGCTACTTATTTGTTAAGTGAGGGTTGTAATAGATAGGTCCATGTAAATCAACTGGCTTAACAAATGTTCCCTCCTGAGTGGAGGAAGAGAGAACGTAGAAGGATTACTCCACCTTCGAACCTCTATACATCCTTGCGTCTTTATATACTTACTGCACTTCATGCATACTCTCTGATAGGATGCACATCTTCTACTCGGCTCTGTGATAAAGCTTCCACAAACAACTCTGATCAGTAACCTCCCAAAAGTTTACTGATATTAGACATGAGTCGATAGAGATAGAAGAAAAATTTGAAAAGAAGGTATGCTTATTCACTCCTCCCCTTCTCCCTCTAAGCCTACCTACAGCAGTTTTGAGACCAACTGACTAGTTGATGAGCATGAAAAAGAAGCTGATACAAAGAGAAGTTGGGAAGTATGGACCATACTGAAACGTCAAGTCTACAGTAACAGGCAAGGAAACAACTATGGAGGAAGATGCGGAGGATGTCAAACAAAGAATAAGAGAGGATCTGCTCTTTAAACCAAAGGAATAACGATGACTAGGTACCTCATTCTAACTTGCGCTTTTAATTCTGGTCTCGCTCATATATATCTTGTTAAGGAACTCAAGTGACCATATACCAACGACCAAAGAAGCCAAAGAAAAGAATCTTCAAGAGAATGAAGAAATTAGGCTTAAAAATTTGTCGTCACTTGACTTGAAAATGAGAAGGAAGCCTGCACGCTTATTTCCATATTAGAATGCCTTACCTTCATACCTCAAAGTTACCCAAGATAGTGCTAAAAGTGACCCTACATTCTAAAGTAAGAGAGTCATAAAGTAAGGGGGAACTTCTAGCACAAATCAAGGTAATTCAGAGGTCAAAGAGTTAAATCCTTGGAGAAACCCAAATACGGGTATACTGAAAATGTCTGCAACAAACTGACATTCCCTAAAGGAATCAAGCAAAACACCAACTCCAAAAGGGAAAAGAACATTGCTTACCTTACTAGTATCATGCTTTACATTTTCTATATTTTAAAGAGATACAGTAAGAAAACACCTACACACACCATCATTTTGTTTTGTACCAAAAAAGTCTTGAAGGAGTCAAACTTCCTCTACAGCAACCATGGGCTGTAAAGAAAGTCCAAGCTCCTGAAAGAAGCTTAACCCAGAAGGACTCATACTTGTGTGAGTACCTATACGAGAAAACTTATTTTGCAGGTACCTCTGACAAAGGGCTACTGAATTAAGGGGGAACCATTGACAAAATGACAAAGCTCTGACTATAGGATGCTAGACACCAAGTTGCCGGAAACTAGGTTGCTGGATAACAGGATGCAGAAAATCAGGACGCTAGACACCAGATGGATGGATACTAGGTCGTTGAACATCAGGTCGCTGTACACCAGAACGCTAGACACCTAGCTACTGGATACTAGGTCACTAGACATCAGAGTACTTGTCATCAGGTTAAGAGAAATGGTAGGAGGACTAATCGATATTAAGGAACAAGATAAAATTCTGACAAAAGTACACTAGACATTAGGACATTGGATACTAGATCGCTGGATAACAGGACGCTGTATATCAGGATGCTAGAAACCAGATGCTGGATACTAGATCACTGAACACTAGGTCACTGGGCACCAGGACGCTAAACACCAAGATGTTGGATACTAGATCGCTGAACACCAGATTGTTGTAAACCAGGATGCCAGACACCAATATACTGGATACTAGGTTGCTAGAAATCAGGACTTATCATCAAGTCACTGGACAAAGGGATCACTTGGAGGTTATAAATCAGAGCAGTTATTGAAAAATATTTTTGGTAACGTGCATGCATAAAAAGTGAATCTCATTTTCCAGAAATAGACTACCAATTCAGAACCCTAAAAGGATCTTAGCCGTACGATCAGAAGAATCCAAGGGTGGAGAATTAGCTGTTAACCACATGCTCAAGCAAATCAACTCATCCAGATGAGAAAAGAAATAAAGCTGTGGAAACTGCCAACACCTTTATTGGAAAACGGCGAAGCTGTTAATGAGATCTCTGAAGATCTAACTACAACAGGGAGTATCTCAAACTCTATATATACATGCACTCCTTATTCTTCTTTAAGCATACAGATATCCTCTCTCTCTCTCTCTCTCTCTCTCTCTCTCTCTCTCTTCCTTGGTACATCATGGAACCCGGTTATTGGAAACCATTTTCTCTATTCCTTCCTAAATGCACAATCTCTGCAAATAATCAACCAAGCACACTCCAAATCATGTATATTCATCTCTCATGCTTGATACTTGCTAAGCAAGTCTTTCTCAGAAGACTTGATCTTCAAGCGTTCCTTCCTCACCTCAAATTCGAGGGTACCTGAGGACTTGCTCCAAAGATCCCTCTTGAAGTCTGGAGGTTGAGTTGAGGGAATTCCTCTCCAGTGACCCCAGAGCTTTAGCTCTTTGTTGATTATGACACAAAGGGGGAAGAACTGCAAATGATTCAGGAAGATCAAAAGTCTTCCTAAGGTGAAGAAGAGAAGATGCAAGCCCGTACATTGGGTGAGCTTTCTTCTGTGTCCAAAAGTGTAAGGAGAAAGGGACAGTCACAGGAGTTGGTGAAGATAGTATGAGAAGAAAGGTTGCAGCAAGCTACTGCGCCAAAGCTCCTCTACTACTTCACATTCTTCTCTGACTGAATCCCCTTTCTTTCTTTTAGCTCTTGCGACCTTCTCATCTTCCTCGATTCTCCTCTACGATCGAAGAGGAAAATCAACTGGGAGCAAGCCCCGCATAATAGACGAATAAACGAGAAAGAAGCTTGCAAGAAGGTAAGGGGAAAAGAAAGAAAGGAAAGAGCAAGAAGAAAGAAGAATGAATCTAGATAGGATGTTTATTGTACTGTGCTTACTGAGTTGTATGGTAGATATTCTATCTAGATAAAATTACTTCTGTTCTTTAAAAAGCTCATTCCTTGTGCCCTTTCTTTTAGACTTATATGTGATTTCATGCAAACAACATGCTTTATATTGTTATATATTACATCTGTTTTCTGTGGTTGAAGTGATTATGCTTTTTTGATCTTCTGCAAATGTTTTGTCATCATCAAAAAGGGGGAAATTGTTGGACACATTTGAAGTATGTTTTGATGAGACAAAACCTTAAGTAACTCTAACAAGCATAACCAATCTTAGGATAGGTTACTACAACAGAGTTACTGCAGAAGATTAAAAGAACAGAGAAAGTATGAAAAGGAAGGATACTGAAGAGAATGGTGAAAAAGAATCGGGGTGAACTAATAAGGATACTTATGACTACAGGAAGCTACTGGAAGAGACCTCGTTGAAGCAGAATGTAGCGAGACAGGAAGCTACCTGGGAAGACCATGTCGAAAGTATACTGCAAAGGCAGCATGCTACAGAAGCCTCAAGCCACCTGAAGGAGCAAGCCAGAGAAGGAAGCTCCAGAGTGAAGAAAGAGGAGGAAGTTCCAAAGCAGGCATGGGAAGAAAGTCAAAGTTACCGGAGGACACAAGAAGTTATCGGTAGAGAAAAGAGAAGAGGAGCCAACCAGAAGAAGACAAGTGGAAAGCAAAAGGCTGGAAGGTGTCAGGAGTGCAGTGCATTTATTGATTATGAAACCTACCTACCTTAAACGGGCAGATTTCCTAATCTATAAATAAGAAGAAGACTGACGAAGAGAGTGTGAAAGAGAGGAGAGAACGAGCACAACAGAATATCCAAGCTCGTAGAGAGAATCGCTAAACAAAGATAGAAGAGCTTAACAGAGAGAAGGCTCATAAAAAGCGCAGAAAGAGGGGGAAGAAAATAGAAGAAAAGTGAGTGTTCAGAAGAGCAGAAGAAAAGAAGAAAAGCTCGAACACTCCTCACCCCAAAAGACGCACGCTCAATCAGTCAGTCCAGCAGCAAGCTTCAGCAGATCAATCTGTAAACGAAGGCCAAACTTGTTGCACCCAGTTGAAGAAGAAGACAAACTCCTTCTAAAGGACTGTCTTGGAGTACTCAGTGCGAGGACTGAGTTTTTCACTTCTAAAGGACTGTCTTGGAGTACTCAGTACGAGGAATAGAGTTCTGCTGAGTTTTCGACTTTCTAGGAGAGAAAGTGAGGACCCTGGGTGGGTAGAATAGGATCTTGTGTGGGTCAGTGGGAAAGTAGGCAAGCAGCTGTGTGAGGCTTGCTACTTACTTGTTCAGTGAGCGTTGTAATAGATAGGTAACTACTTAATCAGGAACAACCTCCGATCAAGCAACTCCTAACAGTCTAAGAAATGATAAGTTATTTCTATCTCAACAACTCTAGCAATAAGACTAGAACAGTGAGCTTTTTAAGCTGTATATGCTTCCTGTTTAGACTGGACTTGAAACTTCTAATGATTTGTAAGAATATATCGTTGGATAGCTTGAGTGCTTTGTTTGCGAGAGTTTCGGGTTTCAAGTTTCAAGTCCTCTTCAAGTCCAGTTCTTCTAGTATTTATAGGCAATGAGTATTTTGTCCGTTAGAGAGAGAGCTTCCTTCTCAACATTCATAAGTCGACGTGGCTTTCTCTGATTAGTTCGTACATGGTTGTTGACATTGTACGTCTCTGTTGCTATAATCGCCATACCTAGTTTGACATTCTGCAGGAAGCTACCTGGAAGAGACTATGCTTAAAGCATCCTGCAAAGCAGCGAGCTACTGAAGTCTCAAGCTACCTGATAGGAAGCTACCTGGAAGAGACCATGCCGAAGCATATTGCAAAGTAGCAAGTGACAGAAGCCTGAAGCCACCTGAGAGCAAGGCTGGGAAGAGAGCTACAAAACAAGCATGTGAAGGAAGCTAGAAGTTACAGGTAGAGAGAAGAGGAAAGGAGCCAACCAGATGAAGACATGTGGAAAGCAAGAAGCTGGTGTGTGTTAGAAGGAGTGCGGTGCATCTAATGATGGAAATCTACCTACCTTCAACGGGCAAATTTTCTAATCTATAAATAGAATAAGACTGAAGACTGAAGAAGAGGGTGGGCGCACAAGAGAAGAGTGAAGCACTCAAGAGAAAAGAGAAGAACGCAAAAGAGAGCGTAGAAAAGAGGAGAAAGACCTTATAGAAGAAAAGTGAGCAAAGTGGAGGAATAAAGAAGAAGAGAGAAAAGAGAAGCTCAAACACTCCACACCCCATAAACGCTAGAGTACTCAGTCACTCTGTTCAGGCAGCAAGCTACAACAGACCAACCTGCAAAAGAAACGTAAGCTTGCTGCATCTAGTTGAAGAAGAAGAAGACAAACCTTTTAAGGACTGTCTCGGAGTGCTTAGTCAGGACTAGGATCCTGATAAGTTAGTGCTTAGTCTGGAGAAGAAAGTAAGGATCCTAGGTGGGTCGGGTAGGATCTTGTGTGGGTCAGTTAGGATAGTAGGCAAGCGGCTGTGAGCAGCTATGTGTAAGCTTGCTACTTGTTAAGTTAGTGTTGTAATAGATAGGGCTATGTAAATCAACAAGCTTAACAAATGTTCCCTCTTAAGAATAGGCAGAGGGGATATAGAAGGGTTACTCCACCTTCGAACCTTTGTATATCTATGCATTTATCTATGTTTTCTATTCTATCTGCATATCTCATGTTAGATGCATGTCTTCCATATTTGGTCTTTTAAGGAGAGGAAGCTTCCGCAATAAACTCTGATAAGTAACCTCCCAAAAAGGTTACTGCCTCTCGACCGAAGCTTATTCACCTCCCCCCCCTCTAAGCCTACTACCATGTGGGACCAACATTCTCCAACAACATGTCATTGATGAGGGAAAGTGCCTAGAATGACTGATGCCTAAGATGATCGAGGAGCAGATTAAGACGTATTTTACCTCGGTCTATATTATGCCGTCGTCGTTCGAGATACCAGCTGCACAAGGTGATAGAGTCTTTCCAGAGAGCGGATGCTCTGGTGTCCCATAAGGTTTGAGTACCCTCGCACCTCAGGGTATCCCAGATACCGAAGGTATTGGAGCTATAGCGCGACGTAGAGTTCCATCTGCTGTTGTGCACAGTCCATTTTTGGCAGAACAGCCCACTAGAAAGATGCACGTCAAGTGGACGAAGTTCAAATCCTACTACCTGAGTGACGAGGGCAAAGTGAGAGGGTAAGAAACTAATGCTCCTACAAATTCCAAAGTTAGATTTTTTTCTATTTAAATTTTGTCTTCTAATCGTTACAGGCACAATGTCGGTGCTGGAGCGAAAGTTGGGCCAAATTTCTTTAGAAATTTTATTGATCCAAAGTATGAGTTGGACTCAGAGGTAATATCATTGAAATTAGCTTCTTCTTTTTTTTAGAGTCGACTTTTATTGATCCAAGTTTTTGTCTATTACAGCAAATTGATGCATACTTGGGCATACTATAGAGCCGTCCAGAAGTAGCCAACGTACAAATGAAACACCAATTTATCGGGAGGATTCAGATCGTGGATAGCCAGCTGTTTGTGAGTTCGATCATTCTTTCAGGGTAATATCTCATTTGTTGTCATATTTAAACTGACCCTTAATTATCGTCAATGTAGGAAATATGTGAAGAAATTTGGAGGGAAAAGCATGATGGTGAAGCCGATGAGGTCAAATACATGTTGGGGATCAGAGAGGCGTTCACTCAGGAACAACTAGAGTGATGTGTGACTTATGTGGAACTTCATCGTGCCGTGGTGGGATGTCATACAACAAGTACGTATTAATATCTGTTGAATTTTTTTTATTTATTTTGAAATCTAAAATAAATGGTTCTGATTATCTTCATCAAAATTTTAGGTCTGGACGGTCATGAACTTAGACGGTCACTGGGTTACATGCTTAATAGACATCAAAGAGCAGTGGATATACCTGTCTGACAGTCTTAGGCATAGATTCACTACAAATGTTATCCTTAGCCGTCTCAGAGTGACCCTCCCTCTTCGTCGGATTTTGCAACGGCTGTTGGAGTACTGTGGCTCTTTTGAGTAGGCATTGGCACAGGGTGTCGGGTCCCACAGGGTGTGTCTGAGTTTGAGTTAGTCACACTATCAGAGAGCATGTGTTACGTGCAGAAGGATAGTACGTCATGTGGACCATGGGCATTACTCTCAGTGGAGAGTGGGATAATACGTGAGTATCCGAGGAAGACACTAAAGGAGTATAAGGGGATCAATGGCATAAGGAGAAAGATGGCCCAAGTTATATATGCAAACTCCACAGATGATGAACCACAACCGCCGGATTTTTTTGATTATTAGATTAGTAGTTTGGTAAAACAACATGTTTTAGTGAATTTTTTTAGATTTCATAACTTATACTTGAAATCTTATCTAACTTATGCAATTTTAAATGCAACTCAAATATCGTCATTGCCAGCTAAGTCATACACTAAAACACATATACTGAAACACTCAAATATAGCCACATGATATAGGTCATTCAAGTAAACGACTCAAATATAAAGAACACTTTCTTTTTGTGTGTGCTTCTGAGGCACAAATAGAATATCTTTTCTTTTTTCTTGTTTTCTTTCCACCCTAGTCGGGATTTTCAATGTCACGCTCGTCGTTGTAGTACATGTATTAAGAACATGTAGTTCTGTTATGCCCAGGGTTACCACAACGAGTACATGATAGGCGGTGCACTCCCGAATGTTCACCAGTAGATGATATTCGCTTACTTTTCGGTCGACCCACCTGTTTTGGTTGATTCGGTGGGACACAAACACATCTGAAAATGTACGGATCATCATCTACAACCCACTCTGTCGGGTCGGGCACAAGTACAACTTCAGAAGCCCACATCCCTCTCAGCCAGTGCGTCGTATAATAAGGGGCCACGTGTGAGGCAACCGACTCTTTAGCTTAACTACAGTAAACACAGATTAAGTTCAATTTTACGAACAATTATTGCTACTATAGCAAGCTTCATCATATTAAGTAGGGCATGAAGGAGTACCTGATGGCTGCACATGCGTTCACGCATGAAATCAACTCGGTTTGGAAGAACATACACCTACACACACTGTCACTGAGGACCACCAAGTATATTTTTCGACCTTCAGTGACCTTGAATTTACCTCGTCCCATTGTTTAGACCTCCATCGATCGCCCTTGCCGCATGAATTGTTCTAATTAGTCGTGCACGGACTTGGAGAAACTAGGACCTCTTTCATGAGCTGTCAATCTTCTCTCAGCAAACCATTTTTCAATAACTCTTCGAGCCGCATCTAAGAAGGAACAAACGGGCAACTTTCTCGCCCACACAAGACGAGCATTCCGAACCTCAGCAGCATTGGAGGTCATGAAGTTGAATCTTCGAACAGGGCATTTCACACGAGACCACCTAGTAGCTCTAGCCTTTGTCAAGCTATCAATCGCTCCCTGGAAACCACTATCGTTGAAGTAGAACATACAACAAGGAGAATCAAAGTCATAAAGTAGAACATTTTGGAAATGTGAGGAATATTTAAAACATGAAGTTTGACATACCTATCAAATGTGTCTTCATCGTAACAGTATGCAGCCGTATGAAACAGCCCAACCAAGTGTGATCCATACTTGGCTAGATTCTAATGAATATGGAAACAATAAAGACAATGAGAAGCTTCAGGATATGCATCTTGTATTGCATTACCGATGCTAGCGTGTTGATAAGACACGATAATCAAGCTATCTGGGCAACCGAAGGCTTCTCGGACATTACGCAAAAACCATGTCCAAGATTCATCATTCTCGACACTCCCTATCCCAATCGCCAGGGGAAAAATTTGATCGTTTCCATCTTTAGTCACAGCAATGAATCCAATCCCCTTGTACTGCCCCTTCAAATAGCAACTATTGACCACTATAACAGGTCTGGAATATAACCAAAATCCGGCAATGGATGCACCCAACATAAAGAACGCATACTTGAATTTCTCATTACTCTAGGTGTCTAATGCGGTACATGTACCCGAATTTTGTTCCTTCAAAACCTATAAGTAAGCTGGCAACATGTTGAATGACGTCTTCGGATCACCATATGCTTCTCACATTGCATGACGTTTTGCACTCCTAGCATGCTTGTAGCTCAAATTCAACTCATGTCTCTCGTTCATCTCTCGCATGATCTCCCTAGGAGTGATGTCAAACCTATCTTTTCGGAGCCTCTGAACGAAATAATCTCCAATCAATGTGGACGGAAGTCTGCGGGGTGCACTAGCATTCAACTGATATGAACAGGTGTGGGGCAAGAAAAATTTGGTGATTTTCCAAATCCCGTGTTTTTCATGTGTATTAAGTAAGAACGAAAAATCATTTTGATTGCACTTTACCTGCCATCGGTGTTTGTCAGAGTGGTCCACACGGAATTGGACTTGATTCTTCAGATGATAATGTTGGTCCCCAAGTGGTAGTAGGCTTAGAGGGGGAGGGTGAATAAGCCTACTCAATTTTGAAACTTTTTCTTTAAAAACGAAAGATAAGTCACCCAGGTAGGAAGCTTGAAGAGCTTACTGTCCTGGAGGTTACTGCTTGAGCAGTTACCTTTAGTGAAGTTAGACAAAATGAGTTTTACGCACAACGGAAGTTCTTTTTGAACAAAGCTTCTTTTCTGAAAATAGTTGATATGCTTGAGAGATATATGCAACACGTTTATAGCAGATAAGCAAGAGTAAGAATAGAAAAGTAGTAAGCTATTTCAAAAATAAACACAACGGTTTATAGAGGTTCAAGGGTGGAGTAATCCTTCCACGTCCTCTCCAGTCCTTCTCAAGGAGGAACTTTGTTAAGTATAAGGGTTGATTTACACAAGCCTCGCTTAGACAACCTAAACTTAACAAGAACTATCAGTCTATCCTACACAGGGTTACTGCACAGTGACCAAACTCAACTAGCCCACACAGAGGTCTTGTTCTTCGACTAAGAACGCAAATACTTGATCAGGAACAACCTCCGATCAAACAACTCCTAACAGTCTATGAAAGTAAATAAGGTGTTTTTCTTCAACAACACAGGCAGCAAGCTTATGTATAGATAGCTGTCTAAGATAGAGTATGCTTGCTGCAATAGACTGGACTTGAAACTACTAGTGATGGAAAGATAGTGCGTTGGATAAATTGAGTGCTTTGATTTTAAGAGTTTCAGGTTTCAAGTGTTTTTCAAGTCTAGTTCTTCTATTATTTATAGGTGATTAGTAACCTGCCCGTTGGAGAGAGCGAGCTTCCTTCTCATAGCTTACATGGAGCAACGTGGCTCCTTCTAATTTGCTCGTACGAGGTTGTTGAGATCGTACGTATTTGTTGCTACAATCGCCATACCCAGTCTGACATATCTTCAGACTTCCTTTTTGCTTTATTACGTGACATTTTTGGATTGGATGAGTTTGCTGTTGTGCCTAACATACTTAGAGAATTTTACAACAGAATCTAAATACATAGGATCCTAGGCCCTAATCTATTACATGTTTTGTCTTCATCAAAATCTATACAAAGTTCCTTACAATTTCCCCCTTTTTGATGATGACAAAACTTCTTTAAGAGGATCAAAGACTTATCAGATTCTATTTTAGAACATAAGCTTGTACTTTATCAGAAAGTTTTCAGCAAGATATATGTATATAAAGCAGTAAGGCATCAAAGCAGAACAAGTATGAGTTCACAAGTAATGAGCTTTTCAGAGCATACTGATAGTTTTATTGAGTTGATAAAACTTTAAAGATATCAGAGCAAAGTATCAACACAAACAAGTAAAAGATAAAAGGGTGAGCATAGTAAGTAGTAAGCAGAAAATAGGAGTTAGAAGCTTCAGGGTATTTTTAACCATGTTGTTCTTTGTCTTCTTTCATTGCGAGAACCCTTCCACCAGTTTAGTAAGGATTCCTGATAAGTTGGCTTTTTATCACAGGAGTTTCATCATACCTCAACCAAAAGTCCTCACAGAAGGGAATGACTTCTCATCTGTTCATGCGACCTTTTAGTTTTATTTGAAGTGGAAGCACATCTCTGCTGGCAAGGTCCTTGAAATATTTGGAGTCCCTCACGATGAGTACTTTCTTTAATATAGGTGGACTCCCAATATAGTACTTCAGGTACTCGGCTCGTTTGTAGGTATCGATCTGCAGGAATGTTGGACAGTGAGAAGTAGGCAAATTGATTTCAAGAAGTTCCCATACTTGGAATCTGGGGCTTCGAAAATCCGGACTTCCATCCAGGAAAGTGAACAGTGATTTCGGTGCATGCTTCTCATCTGCTGTAAGAGCTTCCAAGTCAGGTTGCCTTTGGTTAGGGTAGAGCTTTGAGAAGTTTTCCTTCGTCAGATCCTCAGTGTGAATATCTGACGCTTTGCACAGTTCTTCAACTTTCCTCCTCTCCGACGTACTTTCTTGTACTGCTTTCCTCTGAGTCTCATTCTCTTTTACCTCAGTAACTTTCCTGGTTACTGGGAAAACTTTGGTTCCCTTCTTGGCAAAGATTCTGCCATATCCTATGAACTTGCCATTTTGAATTTGCTTACCCTTTGACAGGTCATGACCAGTATACCATAAAATGGTGTTGATCAGGAGTCCATAAGTTGGCTTGTCAACCTTCTTCTCTACCTATTCCTTGAGTCTGGTGAAGACATACTCAGCCTAGTTCACCTCCTCGGCCTCCATTGGTGCTATCATCATCCTGTACCTGAGATTGGCACATTTGTTGAAGGAACCGGACCGATTCTCGATGATGTGACAGCAGATGTCATGAAGCATCCGATACTCCACCTAGAAGAGCTTCTTGTTGCAGTTCTTGTTCAGACTCAGCAAGTCTTCAGAGCCTGTGAATCTCTTCCAGTACTCATCCACCATCTTCTCTCCATAGGTGGCCAAGTCACTGACATTCATCCCTTCAGTGGGAAGCTAAAAGATCTTTCCTAGGAGACTGGTAGTTAGTTCGATCGTCTTCTTTCCCATCTTGGACACGATCTTTGTCTTGTCCGTAGACACATCTGCGTTGGTGTGGAAGTACCTAACAAGGTCCTCGCAGTAGGGTTCCCTCTAGCGCCAGCAGAAACCCCACACCCTGGACTAGTGAAGGTTGTTCAGGATCATCTGCATAAGGTCAATGGAGTGGCCTTCATCTTTGATGGCCTTAAGTAGGATCATCTCGTCGAGGAGACGACCATCCATGACTTGTGAGTTCTTAGGTACCATTTGAGTAGTGGGAGGGAAAAAAATGGAGTTTCTACAAAAAACACAGATAGAGCACGAAAAGATTTCTATACTACTGCTTGCAGAAAATTTGAGTGTAACAGATATCAGAGCGTAAAAGATTTTGATCAAGTGTAAAATTCCAATTTATAGCAAAACTCCATGTATTTTGATCAATGACTTAGATCAATTCTGAATTTGAATGGTTTATCGTCCTGCGGCTGAGGCTCCTAGCATTTTATGTGCTGATTCACTTTATAACTTTTCAAAGATCTTGAGGGGCTTATTTGCAAAAATTGCCGTCTTTTATTAGGTAACTTGTCCTGATTTGATACGCCACGTCTTGGGATTGACAGTTTCTTCTGATCTTGCACTTTGTGGGTTCCTTTGTGATGATTATTTTCCAGATGGCACATAATGACGTGTCTTTCAATGAGCTTGGTCAGCAGCCTATATCAGGAACCTTTGGCAGGGACCTCTCTTAGTATCCTTTCTTGACTCCTTTTAAAGTTCAAAAATTTCACATTGTCCAAGGCTTCTTGGCTTCCCCCTAAGTTGTAGGACACTTAATAAGAGTTTATTAGAGGAAGTTAGCTTAATTTAATGATACCCAATTCATTTCTTAGATAAAAAAATCTTGATTCACAAAGAGGTTTTGTGAATATATCAGCTAGCTGCTGGTCGGTGTGAATCTTTTCCAGTGAGATGTCCTTCTTTTCCACATGATCTCTGAAGAAGTGATGTTGAATATCGATGTGCTTTGTTCTTGAGTGAAAAATAGAGTTGTGTGTAATTACTATTGCACGTGTGTTGTCACACATGATCGGAGTTTCTTTTTCGATGATGTTGTAGTCTCGAAGTTGTTGTTGAATACATAGAATTTGTGCACAGCAGCAATATATTCAGCTTCGGCTGTAGAGGTGGCTATGGAAGTTTGCTTCCTACAGAACCAGGATACTAGGCGATTTCCAAGTATTTGGTAGGTTCCGCTGGTACTCTTCCTATCAATTTTGCAACCTGCAAAATCAGAATCAGTATACCTAATTAGTTTGATTCCTCCATCTTTAGGGTACCACAAGCCTACTTCTTGGGTTACCTTTAGGTATCTGATATCTCGCACACATTCCAACTGCAAACATAATATCTGGCCTGCTTGCTGTGAGGTAGAGCAATGACCCAATTAATCTCATATACTTTGTTATGTCAACTACTTTTCCTTCTTCATCTTTGCTCAAGCTTCCTGACGTTAGCATTGGAATGCTTACAATACTTGCGTTCTCCATTCCAAATTTCTTGATCAGCTCCTTTGTATACTTCATTTGATTTATGAAGGTTCCTTGATCAAGCTGTCTGACTTGGAATCCAAGGAAGAAACTTAGCTCTCCCATCATACTCATCTCAAATTTGGATTGCATCAGGTCGGAAAACTTTCTGTATAACTCTTTGTTGGTTGATCCAAAGATGATGTCATCTACATATATTTAGACAAGCAGGATGTTATCTTCATCCTGGATCCTGAACAGGGTCTTATCCACCTTGCCCTTCTTGAATCCATTATCCAACAGGTATTTTGACAAGGTGTCATACCATCACTACAAGAATTTCGCTCAACCACAACGGTTATTAACCGTTGTGGTAGACAGATTTCTACCGTTGTGGTAGATGGTGTTGTGGTAGACCCACCTCTACCATAACGATTATTAACCGTTGTCGAAAATGTCAACCACAATGGTTTTTAACCATTGTGGTTGAGTCCTGTCTAAGACAACAACATGTACTACAACACCAAAAAATTATCTACCACAACGGTTAATAACCGTTGTCGAAAATATCAACCACAACGGTTATTAACCGTTGTCGAAAATATCAACCACAACGATTATTAACCGTTGTGGTTGAGGGATGTCTACGATAATACCATCTACAACAACGGTAGAAAATTGTCTTTCATAACGGTTAATAACCGTTGTCTTTATCTTTTTCCACAATAGTTTTTTCTTTTATTTTTTTGTTGCCTTTTTTATTTAGAACACTTTAATAACCTGAAGAATTCATAATCAATGACCTATAAATAAAAAATTTACTATTTCAAAATATTTCAAATTTAATTGCAATCAATATCCAATATCGTGTACATCGTTAAGTTCAATCAACATAACATAAAGTTTATTAAATCCATCTAAAAAACAACAAAGTTAAATGTCATTTTCTTCTACTATACAACTTGAACAACTATAGCTACCTCAAAATCTACTAAGTCTTCATCTTCGTCTTTTCTCTATTTCTTCTTAAACACCTTAGAAATAGCAAGAAAATCCATCACTTTGACCTGCCAAGATTCATCACTCCTGTACGGGTGGCAACGAGCCTCTAACATGCAGCACAAGTGCACAACAACTAAATATTAAGACAGCAATTAGGTTCCTCAAATTTTATTGAATCAATCTATACAAGATAATCAACTTTCACGGGCATTCTTTTGTTCTCTTTCCAAAACAAAACTGGGTAACCCAATGTTGAATCTTGTGAAACACATAATAAATATTTTGTACATTATAACAGCTTTAGCTATAATATTATCATCCGCAACCACCAGAATCAACCTCAATAAGAGCAAATCCACATTCAATCCAAGTCATATAAGGCTACATAAAACATTCCTAACATTCAAATCATATGCGGCCACACCAAACAGATCAGCAGACGACTTTCTCATAAAGTTCACCAAAAAAGTCACAAGGAAAGGGGTGAAACTCACCGACGTAGTATCTAGAACTACGTATCTGGAATGTTTCCCCCAATTCGGAATAGCTCAATCAGCAAGTAGAACTGCCCATGTATATCACCACACACAGTGACGAGGCATTTCACCGGCCGCACGTTCCATTCCTCCACCAAAATTGCCAGCGCTTGATAGCACAGATCCTTCACCTCCGCCTCCGACAGTGGCTTGCACTCCATCAATTGCTCTATTTGTCTATCCAAATCCCCATGCCCCAAAATTTTCTCCACAGAAAAACAAAAAAACCCCAACACTTTTAGTTGTTTGAATTCCAGCACCGAGATCCGAAATTTGAATCGGAGATTCAAATCGAATTACAGAAAGCCAGAAATTGGCTCGCCGCCCAATCACCTGAGTCTAGATTCAAAAAAATTTCAGAAATGTTGCTAGGCCCTTTAGATTTCAGGTTTCTCTTTGAAATAATATCTACAAGAAAAACATTCCTGTTGTAAATGCAAGTGGAAAAGGTATGTTCAACATTAGCAAATAAAATGTGGGGATATCTGGTGTTATGAGAGTCTCTATGATGTTACAACATCATGGAATATAGAAAAAGAACATTGAAGTAATAATGATAACGATAAAACATAATAATGATAAAAGACAAAACAAAAATTTGCAACTTCACTTGCCTTTTCTTCTTGCATAAAAACATTAAAGAAAAGTGAGTAAAGAACATCAAGGGACCTAGATCACTTTATTCACATTAGACTTTCTATTTTTACCAGTTCAAATCAAGAAAAACAATAAGTAAAGAACATCTAAAACCATTGAGGATTTAAGACTAGAATTCAAAAACACTGAAACGTACAAAAATAACAAGGCTTGGTGTTTATTATGTTTTCACATATAGAAGCTGGTGATAATCAGAGCAGGTTCAATTATTTGCTCATACGAGTCCCACAAACTGGTACTACTTTAGAAGCAGATGACTGAAACAGATTATCAATGAAACAATCATAACACATTTCTGCCAGTAATTTCTAAGTAACTAAGTAGATATAAATCCATAATCTTGTCAAATACCAAGACAAGTTGTTAAGTTATACAAACAAGAGTTTGTTTAGGGGGCAGAGGAAGTAAAACATAAACAAAAACACATTCATCTCTATCGACTAAGTATGAACTTATTATCTAGAAATGACACTGTTTGGTAGATGAATTATAGCATATCCTTTACATCGGATAAACTACAGTTAATAGCGCATGCCTACATTACAAACAAATCAATTTACGTATACAAGTATATCACACATATTCTAGGATGCAATAAAAGCACACTCTCATGATTACAAATCTTTGTGTTCAGCAACAACTTCATACTACATAATAAGTCCAAGCAACCAGATCATGAAACTTCAATATGCAACACATATAAACAGACATATCAAGAAACCTCATTTTGTGATAGGATTCAAAAATTGTAACCTAGTTTCAATATCAATCATTAAGCTTCATCATAACCATCCAAGATTAACACTAGAGCAACAAAAACATACATGATGATACCTTCCATAAGCCCTACAATGGTAGAGCAGGTTTGGGAGAGCAGCTGACAATTTTGACAAAATGCTCAGACTCTCATTTCTTCATCCTCCATTGCTTCTCCTTCTCCCTTCTCCTCTGCCTCCTCGATGCTCCATTGAATCATCATATATCAAACAATTTAAGAAATATCTTCTCTCTCTCTTAAAAATTCCTCTTTCAGAACTTAAAATACCACTTGGAACTGAGGGGCTTCAGAGCCACTAGCAGGTAGAATCTCCCACCGACAAGACTCAAGTTCATCGAAGACAGGGCAGTATCCGGCCAGAGTAACCTTATCGGTGGAGGCTGCCACCGATCTAAACTCAAAAACTGAAATATTGGCCGCCGGAACGTCGGGTCTTCGAACCTCCACCGCTCCGTTCATGCCCGGCACTTCCATGGGTTCGGATTTGGATGTCGGGTCCACCCTTAAACTTATGCAGAGGTAGCGGCGGCGGCAACTAATGGGAAAGAAAGAGAGTGCTAGACAGAGGTGAAACAGCGGTGGTGAGGGACAGAGAGTGGGCATCGGCGGTGAGGGACGCAGGCAGGGCGGCATCGACGGGGGCAGCGGTGGGGGGCGGTGGCGGTAAAAAGAGAGAGGGGGCAGCAAATGGTGTGAGGAAGAGGGAGAGATAGAAAGGGTTTTGAAGGGATGAGAGACAAGAGCCGGAGACGAGGGACGGAGGTAGGGACGGCGGCGTGGCGGCGACTGCAGAGGCAGCGGTGGGGTGGTGGCGGTGGCGGCAGCAAATGGGGAAGAGAGAGAATGCTAGGGTTTTGAATTGGGTGTTTTGAATTTTAGATGCTTAGTCATTTTTACATGTAAATACTATAACTCAATTTACAACAGTTCACTACACCATTGTCGTTGTCCGAAATACACTCAACAACGGTAAAAATAATGGTTGTCCCAACCGTTGTCGTTGAGCATAAAAATATGGTCAAAGACAATGGTACGCAGACAGTGTTGTAGTAATTTTTTCGTTGAACGACAACGATAATTTTTTACCGTTGTAAGCTACCGTTGTCTTTGAGCGAAAAAATGTGCTCAACGACAACGGTAGCTTACAACGGTTCGATCTACCGTTGTCATTGAGCGCATTTTTTCACTCAACAACAACGGTAGCTTACAACGGTTCGATGAACCATTGTCGTTGAGCGAAAAAATGCGCTCAACCACAACAATAGCTTACAACGGTTCGATGAACCGTTGTCGTTGAGTGAAAAAAGTGCTCAAAGACAACGGTTTTATTGTACCGTTGTCGTTGAGCGAAAAAATGCGCTCAAAGACAACAGCACCAAAAAACCGTTGTTGTTGAGCAAATTTTTTCGCTCAACGACAACGGTTTTATGCAAAACTGTTGTAAATCTGTTTATAAAAATACAAAATGCATAAAACCGTTGTAAATCTTATATTGTTGTTGAGCGAAATTCTTGTAGTGCATGCTCTAGGTGTTTGCTTCAATCCATAAAGAGCTTTCCTTAGTCTATAGACCATCCTATCAGTATTCTCTTCAAAACCATGTGACTGTTCTACATACACCTCTTCTACTAACATCCCATTCAGGAAAGTGCTCTTTACATCCATTTGATACACAGTGAGATTCTTGTGGGCTGCATAAGTTAGAAAGATCCTGATAGCTTCAAGTCTAGCTACTGGAGCAAAGGTTTCATCAAAATTAATGCCCTCTAACAGGCAACATCCTTTCGCCACTAACCTAACCTTGTTCCTTACAACTTGTCCTTCTTCATCTTGCTTATTTTTTAACACCCACTTAGTTCCAATAACTCCTTGATGAGTAGGTCTGGGAACCAGATACCAGACTTGGTTCCCTTCAAATCCATTCAATTCTTCTTGCATGGCTTGAACCAAGTTGATATCTTCCAGAGCTTCCTCAGAGTGCTTAGGTTCTACGTGTGATATGAAAGCAAGCAAACATAGCTTCGTGAGGATTTGATATTCTCGTTCTTACTCCAGAGGTGAAATCTCCTATAATTAAATCTCGAGGTGATCTTTGAGCCATCTTCTTCTTGCTTCATCAGCTTGCTGAGGTTACTCTTCTGTTGGATTCTGATTCATATCTGTAGGCTGATCTTCTTGAAGTCCTGATTGTTTTAAAGTTCCTGAGTCTAAGTAGGTACCTACAAGTTAGGATCATGTCTAATCTGGTATGGTGAAATTCCATCCATATGTTGAAGATTTGGCAACTGCACATCAATATACTCAACTTGATTGTTGTTGATGTGAGTTTTGTCCAACTCTTCTTGAAGTTCTTCTATATCAGTCTTACTGCAATGTGGTTCATCAAAGACCACATGTACAGATTCCTCTACAACAAGTGTTCTCTTGTTGAAGATTCTGAAGGCTTTGCTTACCGATGAGTATCCTAGGAATACCCCTTCATCTAATTTGGCATCGAAGGTTTTGAGGTACTCCTTTCCGTTGTTAAGCACGAAGCACCTGCATCCAAAGATGTGAAAATAAGCAATACTAGGGGAGTAACCATACCACAGCTCATAGAGAGTCTTGTTCAGATCCTTGTTTATCAAGCATCTATTCTTTGTATAGCATGTTGTGTTGGTTGCTTTTGTCCAAAATCTCTTTGGTAGCTCAGCTTCGGCTAACATTGTCCTGGTAGTTTCTTTCAGAGTCCTATTGCGTCTTTCAGGAACTCCATTCTGCTGAGATGTTCTAGCTGATGAGTATTTGTGCCTGATTCCATTATTTGAGAAGTAGGCTTCAATGAATTTGTTAGTAAATTCAGTTCATCTGTTTGTTCTTATCTTTACTATGTTGAGGCTCTTCTCGGTTTGCAGCCTTCTCAGGAACTCTGGTAGACGTTGCTGAGTATCCGATTTCTTTGCAAGAAAAATAGCCCAAGTAAACCTTGAGTAATCATCTACTACTACCAATGTGTATTTCTTCCATATATGTTAATCGGTTCAATTGGTCCAAAGAGATCCATGTGTAGCATATCCAGTATCCTATCTGTAGAACGAAGGGTTTTGTTCTTGAAAGAGCTCTTTACTTGTTTCCCTTTCTGACAAGCTCCACAGATAGCTTCCTTCTTGTAAACCATGTCAGGTAGCCCTCTGACTGTCCTTTCCTAGCTAGCTTATTCATGGTTTTGAAATTCAGGTGGCTCATCCTTTTGTGCCACATCCAGCTAGCTTCAGGTGTTCCTTTGGCAATGAAACATGTAGCAGTAGTTACTGATTCCCAATCAGCAACATAGATATTTCCTTCCTAATTCCAGTGAGCTTAACTTCCTGAGTCTTGGTGTCCTTAATCAGGCATTTGTTGAGATTAAACTCCACACAGTAATCTTTGTCACAAAATTGACTTATGCTCAGGAGGTTGTGTTTTAAGCCTTCTACATGAGATACTTCTTTGATGCAGATATTTCCTCTGATTAGGTCGCCAGTGCCCTTCATGCTTCCCTTGGAGTTGTCTCCAAATATGACTTTAGGTCCTTTGGAAGCTTTGAAGTTGATAAGACTCTTTTGATTCCCTATCATGTGTCTTGAGCAACCACTGTCAATGTACCATATTTCCTTGCCGTCTCCTGTCACAAGTTCCTCGTCTTCTAAGTCATCATTTTTGGCCATGAGGCAGATTAGAGCTTCTTCGTCTGAAGATGAATCCTCTGAGTCACTATCGATGGTTGACTCTTCCTTCTTTGGTGTCATTCTCAGGTGTAGCTACCTGAGAGGTCTATGTCTCACCGATCAGCGCCCTCAATTTTGTTCATCCTCTGGATAACAGTTAACTTCTGGTTATAGACATTCTCTGGCATAGTGACCTGGCTTCCTGCAGTTGTAGCACAAGCCAGTAGCTTTGGCATTTGACTGGGGTGCCTGCCCACTGGTTCCAGTTTTATTTCGCTTCTTCCTGAAGCCATCTATTATTGAGTTCTTTTTAATGAACTTCTAGAACTTCTTCAGGAGTAAGGCCATGTCTTCTTCTGCGGTAGCCTCCAAGGTAGCTGTCTGATCTTTAGATTTCATAGCTTCCTAAGGCTGTCTTGCAGTCAGTGCAGTAACCTTCAAGCTGCTTCCCTCAGTTTCTATCTTTCTTCTGTTGATGTCGAACTCCAAGGCATTGAGGTCTGAGAAGAGATCGAATGTACTCACAGATTTTAAATCCATGGACAATCTCATGGTTGTCGTCTTGCTATCCCATTCAGCAGGAAGAACTCTCTGCACCTTCATGTTTTTCTCCTTCTGCATGTAGATCTTGTCTAGGGACTTAAGCTCGTGGATAATGGCTGTAAACTTTAGATCCATTTGTTCTAGGGTTTCTCCAGGTACCATCTCAAATAGTTCGAACTTCTAGGTAGCTGTAGACACTTTATTCTCTATACTGAGCTCAGTGCCTTCGCATATTTGCTCGAGCTTTTCACAGATTTATTTTGCAGTCCTGCAAGTTTTCACCTTGCTGAAGGCTCCTTTATCGAGAGTGAGGAATAATGTGTTCTTTACTACGTTGTCAAGGTTTGCTCGCCTCCTCTCGTACGCCGTCCATTCTTCTCTAGGTTTTTCCAACACAGCTGGATGTGGGATGGCTCCTGCATCTCCTTGTTTCTCTGTTGCTTCATCAACGGCCCTGGTAAACAATGGGTTCACCTTGGTGATCCTTCATTAATGACATATCACATTTCATCATGCATGGCCGAAAGATGTGCTTGCATGCTAATTTTCCAATCATCATATTCTTCAATAGAGAACATAGGCACTTTATGAGAATTCATGTTAGGTATGCTTATGAATTTTAAAAACACAGAGAGGGTTTTCAAAAAGCAGGGATCAGGGTTTGATCAGTTAGATCGGACGTTTAATCCAACATGCTCTGATACCACTTGTTGGTGCCCAAGTGGTAGTAGGCTTATGGGGGGTGAATAAACCTACTCAATTTTCAAACTTTTTCTTTAAAAACGAAGGATAAGTCACCCAGGTAAGAAGCTTGAAGAGCTTACTGTCCTGGTGGTTACTGCTTGAGCAGTTACCTTTAGTGAACTTAGACAGAAAGAGTTTTATGCACAAAGGAAGTTCTTTTTTGAACAAAGCTTCTTTTCTGAAAACGGTCGATATGCCTAAGAGATATATGCAGCAGGTTCATAGCAGATAAGCAAGAGTAAGAGTACGAAAAGCAGTAAGTTTATAGAGGTTCAAAGATGGAGTAATCCTTCTACGTCCTATCTAGTCCTTCTCAAGGAGGAACATTGTTAAGTATAAGGGTTGATTTACACAAGCCTCGCTTAGACAACTTAAACTTAACAAGAACTGTCAGTCTACCCACACAGGGTTACTGCACAGTGACCAAACTCAACTAGCCCACACAGAGATCTAGTTCTTCTACTAAGAACGCAAATACTTGATCAGGAACAACCTCCGATCAAGCAACTCCGAATAGTCTATGAAAGTAAATAAGGTGTTTTTCTTCAACAACACAGGCAACAAGCTTTTGTATAGATAACTCTCTAAGATAGACTATGCTTGTTGCAATAGACTGGACTTGAAACTACTAGTGATGGAAAAATAGTGTGTTGGATAGCTTGAGTGCTTTGATTGCAAGAGTTTTAGGTTTCAAGTGTTTTTCTAGTCCAGTTATTCTATTATTTATAGGCAATTGGAAATCTGCCCGTTGGAGAGAGAGAGCTTCATTCTCGCAGCTTGCATGGGGCAACGTGGCTCCTTCTGATTTACTTGTACGAGGTTGTTGAGATCGTACGTATCTGTGGCTGCAATCGCCATACCCAGTCTGACAAATCTTCAGACTTCCTTTTTGCTTTATTACGTGACATTTTTGGATTGGATCAGTTTGCGGCTGTGCCTAATGTAAACCTCATACACGGATTTAGAAGTAACTGCTTCCAAACAGATTGCCTGATGCTTCCGGGTTCTTCAGTTGTCTTCAGCTTACTTGTCTCTTGTTCAGCTAGCAAACTCAACATTCTTGTGCAGTGAGCGTCCAATATCCTTTTAAAGCAGCCTGCTGCAGAGATTTATACTTAAATCATTTTAAGGTTTTATGCAGCAAGGTCCTCACGCTCCCGTCTTGATCATCAAATCTCATGATCCTATACTTAGAGAATTTTACAATAGAATCAAAATACAAAGGATCCTAGGCCATAATCTATTACATGTTTTATCTTCATCAAAATCTATACAATGTTCCTTACAAATAATACCCGACTAAATTCTTCAATTCAACCATAGACCCAAATGTTGCTACTTTTTACATACCAGTTGGAGCATGCTCAATCTCATCTGCAGTTGGGTCCTCAAAATTAGTTATATCTGGAATGTTCCACTCAGCTCTCATTGTGACGAAGTAGAATTGCACATATGCAGCTCGTTGCTCCCCATCCAAGTATGTCTCCACATCTTCGTCCAGCAGAAAGTCATCTTCTGCATCAATTGCATCTATAAATATATATATATATATATCAACTTTTGTTAATTGTATATACAAATATTCATATATGATAAGTCCTGTAGTACTTGATTACCTATTCGATGATCATGGTCTTCTTGTTCCCACTTATCTTCAACTGCCGATTCTTCGGCCTCATCAGTTGGGGCCAAATTTAGGTCTAAATAGTTCAACTCATTGTGTGGATCACATCTATATGAGGCCGGCCAAGGTTTACACGACTCATTGGAAGATGTTCCAACCAAATTGCCATCTAAACCCATATTGAATAAAAATTTCGGTTGTCATGTAGTCCTACCGGAACATTTGACCATTCTAAATTACGAGCCTTCTTACTCAATGGATCAAAACTTTGAGCACCAACATGTGTCTCCTCATCTAATGAACATTGTTGTTCATGATAAGAAGAACCACCTGATACTCCGACGTCTATCCGTTTCATCGAAACGAAAAGAACTAGTAGTCCATACTCCTGTGAAAAACACTCATGCAAATCAAAATCATTCATGATTTTTTTCTTCTTCAATCTTCCATTCACTTCTACTAGAGAATGGATCAAATATCCCCAACAACTCAAATAAGCAAGTGCAATCTCATGTAGCGAGTTAAATAAATCTTGATATGAAAATGTTTGGAGATTTATCATTGATTGAATGTCATTCACATACTGCAAACCGTGCCAGTAACCTCCATAACTTATTGCCACTAAAAAGTCATCCCTGGACAAATATAATAAAAATATGTAAAATAATTATCACAAACTACAAGGTTAATGAATTAACGAAGAAAAAAAGAGAGGATTAACGAATAAAATGCCTTAAATTCGTTAACACTTTTAACGAAAAAAAGCCCCATATTCGAACAAGGGTTAACCAAGTAAGCCTTCAATTTCGTTAACCCTTATCAAATTCCGTTAACCCTTATCAAAATTTCGTTAGCCCTTATACAAAAATTGTTTCGTTAACCCCAAGCACCAAATTCGTTAGGGGGTTAACGAAATTACGCTCTAATTTCGTTAACCGTTGCAAGAAAATTCGTTAAGGGGTTAATTCGTTAAGTCCTTTAAATTCTAAGAGGTTAACGAATTAACCCTAAATTTTGTTAACCTTGCAATAAATTTCGTTAACCCCTTAAAATTTTGGGGTTAACGAATTAAACCCTAATTATTCGTTAACTTCATGAATTAGGTTTTAACGACAATTAAATTACTTAACTAACATTCTATAATTCACAGATATAGGTTTTAATGAATTAAAAAAGGGCAATTGTCGAATAGAAATAAAACCCTTATAAACCCTAATTTTATAAAAATAATCCCATTTGTGAAACCTTATAAACCCTAATTGTGAAACATTATAAACTCTAATTGTGAAATCCTAATTATTTTGACAAACAACAATGAAATATTCAATTTGCAATGAAATACTTACTTGATTTCATACTTGATGAATACTCTAAATTTTGAGTCGGTGGGATGAATCTTCTGAAACTTGAAAATTTTCAGTGAAAATCCATGGTGAATTTTGTGGAATGAATTTAAATTGAACCGTAAATTTTTAATATTAAAAGTAAGGTAAATTTTTTCTTCTTATGAATGATAAAATCAAATATTGTCTTATTATTCGCATGCATAATTTGCAAAATTATAAGCATGTAAAAGTAAAAGAATCTGTAAGAAGAATCTCTGTGAGAAGAATCTTTGCAAAGTGTAAGAATAAGTGTGCTTGGAAGTGAAAATGGGTATTTGGGGATATTACTTTATATTGATGGATAGATGGAGATAAAAATTTATATTAATGGGTATTAAAGTGAAGTTTTTATATGTAAATCTGGAATGTGCCACTCAGCTCTCATTGTGTCCGAGCAGAATTGCTCATACGCAACTCGTTGCTCCCCATCCAAGTTTGCCTCCACATCTTCGTCCAGCACAAAGTCACCTTCTGCATCAATTGGATCTACCAAAAAACAAAAAGAAATATATATCAACTTTTGTTAATTGTATACACAAATATTCACATATGATAAGTCCTGTAGTACTTCATTACCTGTTCAATGATCATGGTCTTCTTGTTCCCACCTATCTTCAACTCCTGGTTCTTCGGCCTCATCAGTTGGGGCCACATTTAGGTTTAAATAGTTCAACTCATTGTGTGGATCACATCTAGATGAGCCCGGCCAAGGTTTACACGACTCATTTGAAGATGTTCCAACCAAATTGCCATCTAAACCCATATTGAATAAAAATTTCGGTTGTCGTGTAGTCCTATCGGAACATTGGACAATTCCAAATTTCGAGCCTTCTCACTCAATGGATCAAAACTTTGAGCACCAACATGTGTATCCTCATCTAATGAACATTGTTGTTCATGATAAGAAGAACCACCTGATACACTGACGTCTATCCGTTTCAACGAAATAAAAAGAACTTGTAGTCCATACTCCTGTGAAAAACACTCGTGCAAATCAAAATCATTCATGATTTCCTTCTTCTTCTATCTTCCATTCACTTCTACTAGAGAATGGATCAAATAACCCCCAACAACTAAAATCAGCAAGCGCAATCTCATGTAGCGATTTCAATAAATCTTGATATGAAAATGTTTGGAGATTTATCATTGATTGAATGTCATTCACATACTGCAAACCGTGCCAGTAACCTCCATAACTTATTGCCACTAAAAAGTCATCCCTGGACAAATGTAATAAAAAAATGTAAAATAATTATCACAAATTACAAGGTTAATGAATTAACAAAGAAAAAAAGAGAGGATTAACGAATAAAACGCCTTAAATTCGTTAACACTTTTAACGAAAAAAAGCCCCATATTCGAACAAGGATTAACCAAATAAGCCTTCAATTTCGTTAACCCTTTTCAAATTTCGTTAAATCTTATACAAAAATGGTTTCGTCAACCCAAGCACCAATTTCATTAAGGGGTTAACGAAATTATGCTCTAATTTCGTTAATCGTTGCAAGAAAATTCGTTAAGCGGTTAATTCGTTAAGCCCTTTAAATTCTAAGAGGTTAACGAATTAACCCTAAATTTTGTTAACCTTGCAAGAAATTTCGTTAACCCCTTAAAATTTTGGGGTTAACGAATTAAACCCTAATTCTTCGTTAACTTCATGAATTAGGTTTTAACGACAATTAAATTACTTAACTAACATTTTATAATTCACTGATATAGGGTTTAATGAATAAAAAAGGGCAATTGTCGAATAGACCTAATCTCTTTGCCAAACCCTAATTTTATAAAAACCCTAATTGTCAAACCCTTATAAACCCTAGTTTTATAAAAATAATCCCAATTGTTAAACCTTATAAACCCTGATTGTGAAACATTACAAACTCTAATTGTGAAATCCTAATTATTTTGACAAACAACACTGAAATATTTAATTTACATTGAAATACTTACTTGATTTCAAACTTGATGAATACTCTAAATTTTGAGTCGGTGGGATGAATCTTCTGAAACTTGAAAATTTTTAGAGAAAATCCATGGTGAATTTTGTGGAATGAATTTGAATTGAACCGTAAATTTTTAATATTAAAAGTAAGGTAAATTTTTTCTTCTTATGAATGATCAAATCAAATATTGTCTTATTATTCACATGCATAATTTGCAAAAGTAAAAGAATGTAAAAGTAAAAGAATCTGTAAGAAGAATGTCTGCGAGAAGAATCTTTGGAAAGTGTAAGAAAGTGTAAGAATAAGTGTACTTGGAAAGGAAAATGGGTATTGGGGATAATATTTTATATTGATGGGTGGATAGAGATAAAAATTTATATTAATGGGTATTAAAGTGAAGTTGTTATATGTAAATCTGGAATGTGCCACTCAGCTCTCATTGTGTCCGAGCAGAATTGCTCATACACAGCTCGTTGCTCCCCATCTAAGTTTGCCTCCACATCTTCGTCCAGCACAAAGTCATCTTCTGCATCAATTAGATCTACAAAAAATATATATATATATATCAACTTTTGTTAATTGTATACACAAATATACACAAATATTGACAAATATTACTTGTATACACAAATTGCCATCTAAATGCATATTGAATAAAACTTTCATTGTCGTGTAGTCCTACCAGAACATTTGACCACTCCAGATTTCGAGCCTTCTCACTCAATGGATCAAAACTTTGAGCACCAGCATGTGTCTCCTCATCTAATGAACATTGTTGTTAATGATAAGAAGAACCACCTGATACTCCGATGTCTATCCGTTTCAACGAAACGAAAAGAACTAGTAGTCCATACTCCTGTGAAAAACACTCATGCAAATCTAAATCATTCATGATTTTCTTCTTCTTCAATCTTCCATTCACTTCTACTAGAGAATAGATCAAAATACCCCCAACAACTCAAATCAGCAAGCGCAATCTCATGTAGTGATTACAATAATTCTTGATATGAAAATGTTTGGAGATTTATCATTGATTGAATGTCATTCACAAACTGCAAACCGTGCCAGTAACCTCCATAACTTATTGCCACTAAAAAGTCATCCCTAGAGAAATGTAATAAAAAAATGTAAAATAATTATCACAAATTACATGGTTAATGAATTAACGAAGAAAAAAATAGAGGATTAACGAATAAAACGCCTTAAATTCGTTAACACTTTTTAACAAAAAAAAAGCCCCATATTCGAACAAGGGTTAACCAAATAAGCCTTCAATTTCGTTAACCCTTATCAAATTTCGTTAACCCTTATACAAAAATTATTTCGTCAACCCAAGCACCAAATTCGTTAAGGGGTTAACGAAATTATGCTCTAATTTCGTTAACCCTTGCAAGAAAATTCGTTAAGCGGTTAATTCGTTAACCCCTTTAAATTCTAAGAGGTTAACGAATTAACCCTAAATTTCGTTAACCTTGCAAGAAATTTCGTTAACCCCTTAAAATTTTGGGGTTAACGAGTTAAACCCTAATTCTTCGTTAACTTCTTGAATTAGGTTTTAACGACAATTAAATTACTTAACTAACATTCTATAATCCACTGATATAGGGTTTAACGAATTAAAAGGGCAATTGTCGAATAGACCTAATCTCTTTGCCAAACCCTAATTTTATAAAAACCCTAATTGTCAAACCCTTATAAACCCTAATTTTATAAAAATAATCCCAATTGTGAAACCTTATAAACCCTGATTGTGAAACATTATAAACTCTAATTGTGAAATCCTAATTATTTTGACAAACAACACTGAAATATTCAATTTACATTGAAATACTTACTTCATTTCAAACTTGATGAATACTCTAAATTTTGAGTCGGTGGGATGAATCTTCTGAAACTTGAAAATTTTTAGAGAAAATCCATTGTGAATTTTGTGGAATGAATTTGAATTGAACCGTAAATTTTTAATATTAAAAGTAAGGTAAATTTTTTCTTCCTATGAATGATCAAATCAAATATTGTCTTAATATTCACATGCATAATTTGCAAAAGTAAAAGCATGTAAAATTTAAAGAATCTGAAAGAAGAATCTCTGCGAGAAGAATCTTTACAAAGTGTAAGAAAGTGTAAGAATAAGTTACTTGGATAGGAAAATGGGTATTTACGGATAATACTTTATATTGATGGGTAGATGGAGATAAAAATTTATATTAATAGGTATTAAAGTGAGGTTGTTATATGTAAATCTGGAATGTGCCACTCAGCTCTCATTGTATCCGAGCAGAATTGCTCCTACACAGCTTGTTGCTTCCCATTGAAGTTTGCCTCCACATCTTCGTCCAGCACAAGTCATCTTCTGCATCAATTGGATCTACAAAAAAAATATATATATATATATATCAACTTTTGTTAATTGTATACACAAATATTCACATATGATAAGTCCTGTAGTACTTGATTACTTCTTCGATGATCATGGTCTTCTTGTACCCACCTATCTTCAACTGCCGGTTCTTCGGCCTCATCAGTTGGGGCCATATTCAGGTCTAAATAGTTTAACTCATTGTGTGGATCACATTTGGATGAGGCCAGCCAAGGTTTACATGACTCATTTGAAGATGTTCCAACCAAACTGCCATCTAAACCCATATTGAATAAAAATTTCATTGTCGTGTAGTCCTACCGGAACATTTAACCATTCCAGATTTCGAGCCTTCTCACTCAATGGATCAAAACTTTGAGCACCAACATGTGTCTCCTCAACTAATGAACATTGTTGTTCATGATAAGTAGAACCACCTGATACTCCGACGTCTATCCGTTTCAACGAAACGAAAAGAACTAGTAGTCCATACTCCTGTGAAAAACACTCATGCAAATCAAAATCATTCAAGATTTTCTTCTTCTTCAATTTTCCATTCACTTCTACTAGAGTATGGATCAAATACCCCCAATAACTCAAATAAGCAAGTGCAATCTCATATAGCGAGTTAAATAAATCTTGATATGAAAATGTTTGGAGATTTATCATTGATTGAATGTCATTCATATACTGCAAACCGTGCCAGTAACCTCCATAACTTATTGTCACTAAAAAGTCAACCCCAGACAAATATAATAAAAAAATGTAAAATAATTATCACAAATTACAAGGTTAATTAATCAACAAAGAAAAAAAGAGAGGATTAACGAATAATATGCCTTAAATTCGTTAACACTTTTAACGAAAAAAAGCCCTATATTCGAATAAGGGTTAACCAAGTAAGCCTTCAATTTCGTTAACCCTTATCAAATTTCGTTAACCCTTATCAAAATTTCGTTAGCCCTTATACAAAAATTGTTTCGTCAACCCAAGGACCAAATTCGTTAAGTGGTTAATGAAATTATGCTGTAATTTTGTTAACCCTTACAAGAAAATTCATTAAGCGGTTAATTCGTTAACCCCTTTAAATTCTAAGAGGTTAACGAATTAACCCTAAATTTCGTTAACCATGCAAGAAATTTCGTTAACCCCTTAAAATTTTGTGGTTAACGAATTAAACCCTAATTCTTCATTAACTTCATGAATTAGGTTTTAACGACAATTAAATTACTTAACTAACATTCTATAATTCACTGATATAGGGTTTAATGAATAAAAAAGGGCAATTGTCGAATAGACCTAATTTCTTTGCCAAACTCTAATTTTATAAAAACCCTAATTGTCAAACCCTTATAAACCTTAATTTTATAAAAATAATCCCAATTGTGAAGCCTTATAAACCCTGATTGTGAAACATTATAAACTCTAATTGTGAAATCCTAATTATTTTAACAAAAAACACTGAAATATTCAATTTACATTGAAATACTTACTTGATTTCAAACTTGATGAATACTCTAAATTTTGAGTTAGTGGGATGAATCTTCTGAAACTTGAAAATTTTTAGTGAAAATCCATGGTCAATTTTGTGGAATGAATTTGAATTGAACCGTAAGTTTTGAATATTAAAAGTAATGTAAATTTTTTCTTCTTATGAATGATCAAATCAAATATTGTCTTATTATTTACATGCGTAATTTGCAAAAGCAAAAGCGTGTAAAAGTAAAAGAATCTGTAAGAAGAATCTCTGCGAGAAGAATCTTTGCAAAGTGTAAGAAAGTGTAAGAATAAGTGTACTTGGAAAGGAAAATAGGTATTTGGGGATAATACTTTATATTGATGGGTAGATGGAGATAAAAATTTATATTAATGGGTATTAAAGTGATGTTGTTATATGTAAATCTGGAATGTGCCACTCATCTCTCATTGTGTCCGACCAGAATTGCACCTACGCAGCTCGTTGCTCCCCATCTAAGTTTGCCTCCACATCTTCGTCCAGCACAAAGTCATCTTCTGCATCAATTGGATCTAAAAAAAAAAAAAAGAAATATATATCAACTTTTGTTAATTGTATACACAAATATTCACATATGATAAGTCCTGTAGTAATTGATTACTTATTTGATGATCATGGTCTTGTTGTTCCCACATTTCTTCAACTGCCGGTTCTTCGGCCTCATCAGTTGGGGCCACATTTAGGTCTAAATGGTTTAACTCATTGTGTGGATCACATCTAGATGAGGCCGGCCAAGGTTTACATGACTCATTTGAAGATGTTCCAACCAAATTGCCATCAAAACCCATATTGAATAAAAATTTCATTGTCGTGTAGTCCTACCGGAACATTTGACCATTCCAGATTTCGAGCCTTCTCACTCAATGGATCAAAACTTTGAGCACCAACATGTGTCTCCTCATCTAATGAACATTGTTGATCACGAAGAGAAGAACCACCTGACACTCAGACATCTATCCGTTTCAACGAAACGAAAAGAACTAGTAGTCCATACTCCTGTGATAAACACTCATGCAAATCAAAATCATTCATGATTTTCTTCTTCTTCAATCTTCCATTCACTTCTACTAGAGAATGGATCAAATACCCCCAACAATTCAATTAAGCAAGTGCAATCTCATGTAGCGAGTTAAATAAATCTTGATATGAAAATGTTTGGAGATTTATCATTGATTGAATGTCATTCACATACTGCAAACCGTACCAGTAACCTCCATAACTTATTGTCACTAAAAAGTCATCCCTGGACAAATATAATATAAAAGTGTAAAATAATTATCACAAATTACAAGGTTAATGAATTAACGAAGAAAAAAAGAGAGGATTAACAAATAAAATGCCTTAAATTCGTTAACACTTTTAACGAAAAAAAGCCCCATATTCGAACAAGGGTTAACCAAGTAAGCCTTCAATTTCGTTAACCCTTATCAAATTTCATTAACCCTTATTAAAAATTCGTTAACCCTTATATAAAAATTGCTTCGTCAAGCCAAGAACTAAATTAGTTAAGGGGTTAACGAAATTATGCTCTAATTTCGTTAACCCTTGCAAGAAAATTCATTCAGCGGTTAATTCGCTAACCCCTTTAAATTCTAAGAGGTTAACGAATTAACCCTAAATTTCGTTAAACTTGCAAGAAATTTCGTTAACCCCTTAAAATTTTGGGGTTAACGAATTAAACCTTAATTCTTCGTTAACTTCATGAATTAGGTTTTAACGACAATTAAATTACTTAACTAACATTCTATAATTCACTGATATAGGGTTTAATGAATAAAAAAGGGCAATTGTCGAATAGACCAAATCTCTTTGCCAAACCCTAATTTTATAGAAACCCTAATTGTCAAACCCTTATAAACCCTAATTTTATAAAAATAATCCCAATTATGAAGCCTTATAAACCCTCATTGTGAAACATTATAAATATTCAATTTACATTGAAATACTTACTTGATTTCAAACTTGATGAATACTCTAAATTTTGAGTCGGTGGGACGAATCTTCTGAAACTTGAAAATTTTTAGTGAAAACCCATGGTGAATTTTGTGGAATGAATTTGAATTGAACCTTAAATTTTGAATATTAAAAGTAAGGTAAATTTTTTCTTCTTATGAATGATCAATTCAAATATTGTCTTATTATTCACATGCATAATTTGCAAAAGTAAAAGCATGTAAAAGTAAAAGAATCTGTAAGAAGAATCTCTGCGAGAAGAATCTTTGCAAAGTGCAAGAATGTGTAAGAATAAGTGTACTTGGAAGAGAAAATGGGTATTCGGGGATATTACTTTATATTGATGGGTAGATGGAGATAAAAATTTATATTAATGGGTATTAAAGTGAAGTTGTTATATGTAAGTCTGGAATGTGCCACTCAGCTCTCGTTGTGTTCGAGCAGAATTGCTCATACGCAACTCGTTGCTCCCCATCCAAGTTTGCCTCCACATCTTCGTCCAGCACAAAGTCATCTTCTGCATCAATTGGATCTACCAAAAAACAAAAAGAAATATATATCAACTTTTGTTAATTGTATACACAAATATTCACATATGATAAGTCCTGTAGTACTTCATTACCTGTTCGATGATCATGGTCTTCTTGTTCCCACCTATCTTCAACTGCCGGTTCTTCGGGCTCATCAGTTGGGGCCACATTTAGGTCTACATAGTTCAACTCATTTTGTGTACCACATCTAGATGAGGCCGGCCAAGGTTTACACGACTCATTCGAAGATGTTCCAACCAAATTGCCATCTAAACCCATATTGAATAAAAATTTCGGTTGTCGTGTAGTCCTACCGGAACATTTGACAATTCCAAATTTCGAGCCTTCTCACTCAATGGATCAAAACTTTTAGCACCAACATGTGTCTCCTCATCTAATGAACATTGTTGTTCATGATAAGAAGAACCACCTGATACTCCGACGTTTATCCGTTTCAACGAAACAAAAAGAAGTAGTCCATACTCCTGTGATAAACACTCATGCAAATCAAAATCATTCATGATTTTCTTCTTCTTCAATCTTCCATTCACTTCTACTAGAGAATGGATCAAATACCCCCAACAACTCAAATAAGCAAGTGCAATCTCATGTAGCGAGTTAAATAAATCTTGATATGAAAATGTTTGGAGATTTATCATTGATTGAATGTTATTCACATACTGCAAACCGTACCAGTAACCTCCATAACTTATTGTCACTAAAAAGTCATCCCTGGACAAATATAATAAAAAAATGTAAAATAATTATCACAAATTACAAGGTTAATGAATTAACGAAGAAAAAAAGAGAGGATTAACGAATAAAATGCCTTAAATTCGTTAACACTTTTAACGAAAAAAAGCCACATATTCGAACAAGGGTTAACCAAGTAAACCTTCAATTTCGTTAACCCTTATCAAAATTTCGCTAACCCCTATACAAAAATTGTTTCGTTAACCCAAGCACCAAATTCGTTAAGGGATTAATGAAATTATGCCCTATTTTCGTTAAACCTTGCAAGAAAATTTGTTAAGGGGTTAATTCGTTAACCCCTTTAAATTCTAAGAGGTTAACGAATTAACCCTAAATTTGTTAACCTTGCAATAAATTTCGTTAACCCCTTAAAATTTTGGGGTTAACGAATGAAACCCTAATTATTCGTTAACTTCATGAATTTGGTTTTAACGACAATTAAATTACTTAACTAACATTCTATAATTCACAGATATAGGGTTTAATGAATAAAAAAAGGGCAATTGTAGAATAGACCTAATCTTTTTGCCAAACCCTAATTTTATAAAACCCTAATTGCCAAACCCTTATAAACCCTAATTTTATAAAAATAATCCCATTTGTGAAACCTTATAAACTCTAATTGTGAAACATTATAAACTCTAATTGTGAAATCCTAATTATTTTGACTAACAACACTGAAATATTCAATTTGCAATGAAATACTTACTTGATTTCATACTTGATGAATACTCTAAATTTTGAGTCGGTGGGATGAATCTTCTGAAACTTGAAAATTTTTAGAGAAAATCTCTGGTGAATTTTGTGGAATGAATTTGAATTGATCCGTAAATTTTTAATATTAAAAGTAAGGTAAATTTTTTCTTCTTATGAATGATCAAATCAAATATTGTCTTATTATTCACATGCATAATTTGCAAAAGTAAAAGCATGTAAGAAGAATCTCTGTGAGAAGAATCTTTGCAAAGTGTAAGAATGTGTAAGAATAAGTGTACTTGGAAGTGAAATGGGTATTTAAGGATAATACTTTATATTGATGGGTAGATGGAGATAAAAATTTATATTAATGGGTATTAAAGTGAAGTTGTTATATGTAAATGGGTAGTTGGGGGTGTTTTCTCTGTATTTTATGTTTTATTGTTCTTTTTGTTGCAGATAAAAAGAAAGGCTTAGAGAACATTATTATAATAATTCTTATTGTTGTTAGATTTGTCGCCATTTTCTCCTGGGGAGGGATTTCTAAACAGCTCAAAGGTAATGTATCTTGGCAAAATATTTTATGCAACTTAGATCCAAGCACCCGAGTCGACACGCCCCACGCGCCTCTAATGTGTATTTTCACGGGCCCCAACGCGTTCTCATGTGCCCCACGCGCCTGGTGGGTGCGCTCAAACCCACCAAGATTCGCTCAGGTAGTCATACCCTCATGTTATGTTAGGGTTACCCTCATGTTATGTTAGTGTTACCCGTGTTACCCTCATGAGGGTAACACTAACATAACATGAGGTTATGATTAACATTTTAGTTCAGTGGTTTTAAACTAAGGGTATGAAATCTGGATATGGGGTCACATTAACATAACGCGAAGGTAACCCTAACATAACGCGAAGATAACCCCCTAACATAACGCGAAGATAACCCTAACATAACGTGAGGGTAATGACCAAAATACGCGAAATAAGTAAAGAGGCACGGGCTGGGCGGGCCAGCCCAACTCGCACGCGACCCAGTTGTACGGATCACAGATCTGTGCAACTAGTGCACAGGAGTGACTCATGTATCTTTTGTGCTCATTTGATTTAATCAATATTTGTATAGAAAACAAATCAATGGATTTAGGATTTTTTAATATTAAGTTCTCTTTAGATTTATATAAACCATAAACCTTTTATTTTTATTTTAGAATGGAACTTTTTAACATGAATATTTTAGTGGATGATCAATTAAGTTGGACTTTTATTAATTTAGAGGCGAAAAGGATAAGTATAGGCAAAATAGTTTATGCACCTGCTACATGGATCTTATCCAGGCAAAATATTTTATGCACCTGGTGCATGGATCTACGATCAATGCACCCGGGTCGACCCACTCCACGCGCCTCTGACGTGCGTTTTCACGCACCCCAACGCATTCTCACGCGTCCCACACGCCTGGTGGGTGCGCTCAAATCCACCAAGATTCGCTCAGGCAGTCATACCCTCATGTTATGTTAGGGTTACCCTCATATTATGTTAGTGTTACCCGTGTTACCCTCACGAGGGTAACACTAACATAATATGAAGGTAACCCTAACATAACATGAGGGTAATCCTAACATAACATGAGGGTATAATTAACATTTTAGTTCAGTGGTTTTAAACTAAGGATATGAAATTTGGATATGGGGTCGCATTAACATAACGCGAAGGTAACCCTAACATAATGTGAGGGTAACGACCAAAACACGGGAAATAAATAAAGAAACACAGATCCGTGCAACTGGTTCATAGGAGAGTAACTCATAACGTAAAATATCAATTCTCGGTAATTGAAAAACAAAATCTATCAATTTCAGAGGAAAAGAGAAAACTACCAAATAAAAGTTACTCTATTGTTAGATTATCTTTGGCAACTTATTTATAATTATTTTGAGAAATGTTTAGGCATATTAGTTAGCAAAGAAGAGAGAATATCTTAAAAACAGTTGTTGCTTATAGTTTTGAAGATTTCAAAATTAATAGCTAAGAGGTAGAGTGCAAACAATCTATAGCCTGTTTACCTTGTGGTGTTGTGCATATGAGGTGTAAGATACTCTTAGTTTAATTTCATTCATTTATTTTCTTTATGAACCAAAGATACGAGTTTCACTCCAATACAAAGATGAAAGTCAACTTCACAAAAGTTGAGTCATTAAATTTATGTTTAAAACTTGTTATTGAATGGAAAACTGAAAGTGATTAGGATTAGTTGTTAATCAGTGCAATAATGTTGTAGAATATATTAATTAAATATTTTTTAATTGTCCGATTTCATGGCATCAGAAGGTTATTGTCTTTGAGTCCTTCACTAAATTAGTGAAAATATAGGTTGCAACTAATTTCTGTCATTAAAAAATTAAAAGAGATATTAGCTCCTAAGTAATTACTTATGTTTAGAAAAAAATGTGTGACTGTTTTGTCCTATAATTGGATACTTGTAATAACTTTTACATTTTTTAGGTTCTTAAATGCATTTATTTGTTCAATTATTCATGCTGGTTGGAGAAGATTGATTTTTGTGAAGGTTTTTAGATGAGAATTATATTCATAAGAAACCAGGTAATGATTATATTTCTATTACAACACTTATTTCATCATAATTTGGTGATGAGTAAATATATCTTTTGTGATTCTTCTTGTATTATATCTTTTAAGTTAGTTATATTGAATAGTCTGATGATAAGAATGAACTTTATTATCTTTGTTACATTCTAAGAAAACAGAAAAAACATAATTGTTGCAAGCTGTAAAATCCTATCATATTATATCATTTAGATTTGAGTAACACTTTTGTACCCCTGGGGCACAGATCTAGGATTCATGCCCCGACCCGACCCGACCCGGACCACTCTATATATATAAATATTTGTTTTCCCTTTATTTTCCTTTCTTTCTCTTTCTCCTTCCTCTCTAGTGTGGTACGGCGCGGCAGCTCCTTCTTCTTAATTCATTTTTTTTTTCTGGATTTGTAGTGGCCACCATGCTTGCCTTCTCCACTGCTTTCAGTGTCGTCCAAAATTCTCCGCCATCTTCTTCTTGTCTTCTGCTTCTCTACTCTTGATATATGCAATTCTCTGAAATTGACTGGATCTGCCTCACGCATCTCGTCACCGACGATGAAATCCTAGATTCATTGGCCTCGACGTCTTGACCTACATTAGGCTGCTTAAATTTGGGTGTGACATCTCAAATTCCGTGTGTGTTTGGTTTTCTTTATTCAAATTGAAATCGACATTGGATTCAATTGAGTTTGGATGACAATTGGTTGGATGTGATTCTGGGTATTTTGTGGATCATATTTTTAATACGTTCAAATTTCATTCACAGTTTGAATTTCATTCTAGGTATTAATTAGGGCACCGATCCTTTGTTTGAGTGCAATTTCATTATTGTTTCTACGTTAGAACACTTCTTCTTCTCCTCTTCTTCTTTTACTCTTCTCTTCTTGTTCTTCTTCTACCTTCTTCTTCTTCTTCTGATAAATTAAGAATTCGATTATTTGGGATTCGAAACTAAGTCTATGACTTCTCTTCAGAGTTTCATTGCATTTGGATGCAAAATCAGAGATTCCATTCCTGTAACACCTAAAGAGTGTATATAACACTTATCACTATATATGTGATACCTCAAGAAACCTGAAGAGTATATATATAACACCTATAAAGTATATATATAACACCTCCTATCATTATATATGTGATACCTCAAGAACATACATGTAACACCTAAAGAGTATATATATATAACACATATAGAGTATATGTATAACACCTATCACTATAGGTGATTGAGTGATCAAAAATATGATAATAATCAAATATGTTAAATGTATATCTTAATAGTGCCAAGTGAACAAGAGCTTTCATTCAGAGTCTAATGAACAAAAACAAGGTAATGTTATGAATACAGTTAGTTCAGGTTTTATGAAAATATTCTAAAGTTATTACAAATATACTATATAGGTGATATAAGATCAAATGCTTCTATAAGATATAATAAATACAATTCCTTCAGATGTTATGAAAATATTTTAAAGGTATTACAAAGATACTCCATAGGTGATATAAAATTACATGCATCTATGATATATAATAAACACAGATGTAACACCTAAGGAGTATATATATAACACCTATAGAGTATAACTATAACACTTATCAATGAATCATATAATATAACTATTACACCTACAGAGTACATATATAACACCTATAGAGTACATATATAACACCTATCACTGAATCACATAGTATGAAATCTGATGTCACTACAAGAATTTCGCACATAGACAACGGTTAAAAACCGTTGTCGTAGGCCTGAAAGCGGCGTTGTCGTAGCCATGGTTCTCTTAGGGGGTCAGCAAATTTCGCTCATAGACAACGGTCTTATATACCTACCACAACGGTGCAGACGCTCATAGACAACAATTTTTCACCGTTGTCGTAGGTATGTTGCTCTAAAGAAGCGTTGTCTTCTCTATTTACGACAACGCTTTGACAACGGTTTTTGACCGTTGTCGTATATACCTATGACAACGGCAAAAAACCGTTGTCAAAGTGTTGTCATTGCTAAGAAGACAACATTTTGACAACGATTTTTCACCGTTGTCATAGGTATATACGACAACGGTTTTTAACTGTTGTCCCGCCGTTGTGGTAGGTCAAATACACTACGCCTTTTTCTTTATTTTGACCGTTGTCGTAGATACTTATGACAACGGTTTTATACCGTTGTTGTAGGTTAATTTTACCGTTTTTGTAGACCCTTACGACAACAGTTTGGAAACTGTTGTCGTAATTTATTTCAGCGTTGTCTTTTACAAGTTATATTTATTAAAATCTAATAAAAATTCAAATATATAGAATAAGACATTCAACTCAAAATAGTCATACCAAATTCATCTAATACTTCATACAACAAATATTCATCATCTAAGAATTCATAACAAAAATTTAACGTCAAAATAGACAAGTTATCACCCACAAGTTTATCATAAGTTCATCAAAACAAATAACGTACATTCCTCCCACAATGAGATCCAATGACAAATGAGTATATGATTCAATCCTCTCATCAACTAAGTCTCCAATTACCTAATATTCATAAACATGCTCTTGAACACGTTCCGCCCACTCCTTACGCACGTCATTGATATCCCCTTCAGTGTATTTCTCTTCAATGAACTGTTAAACAGAAAATATACATTATATGTACATTGAATGAATATTTTTCTAATAAAACGTTCAAGATTAACATATAAGAAATTTTATAATCTTACCAATGACTGCATCGAACTAATCTTCTCAAATGGATCACTCTCAACTATTTGCTTCATGTATTTCATCACATAAAAACCACATTGGAATGCGTCAGGTTGTTTAGGAGCCTACATGTATTTGAATCCAATCATTATGGTTTTCCTTCAAAGCAACATGAGATAAAGTGATTACATACCTTTATTATTGTCCACGTAGGTTTCTTCCTCCCTTTGCTCGTTTTGACTGAACTAAACATCTTCAAGGCCCTTCAGAAGTGATATAAGTAGTATAATTTAACAACAATCGTAAATACTGAGAGCTTCTTGAGAGTTGCATAACTTCGCCTTCTGATATGCATATTTCTCCAAATGCCAATGACACAATGGAAACATTGACAAAAAGGAGTCATATGCTAATGAAAGAGTATTTATATCCTCCTGCAATTTAAAATCATAGTTAAATTGAAGGTCATAGATAATCCTATGGAGATGGTATTCATATTTTCCTGCATTCAAGACCATGTAATTGGAGTAAAATAGATAAATCATCAACTGGAACAGGATGTATATGTATAATCTAACTGCATTATGAATGGTGAACATGTCCTTGGTCCTATACAAGGAGCTTTAGCAATGTACATGATAACTTATGGCTAAACTAATCTGCCGACCTCTTGGAGGCACATATGGAATTTCATTAGGCAACATCTAACAAACTCAGCAGGAAGTGAATAATAAGGACTTAAGCTCACAAATCACTTTTATTCTAGACATGTTCATGTTTTAGCATCCTCTGCTTTAGTACTCGTCTGACCAGGGGACAAGACCATGATCCTTGTCATGAGTGCTGACATTTGTTCTAAGAAACATCAAAATCTTACTCAACACTTTCAGTTAATTATCGTAAAACATACTTATGTTATCTTCACTGCAATTTAATAAAGGAGTTTTTAAGGATGAATACAATGACTAGCACACTTCATGAAAAATCATTACAAGAGTAATCATAGATAAATATGGACTTATTGGAGTTGTCGTTTCAATTTCTAAAATTAATGATCTCCAATAACCGTAGTCTTGCGAGCTACCATCAATCAATTTTCTAAGCCTCTGAGAGAGACTGGAAGCTGCAAAAATACAAGCAGTTACGTAGATATTAGAATCCCAATCACTTGATTGAATAGAACTGAAAATTAATTCATTCAATTTCTTTTAAGAAAGGTTCCTTGATCAGTCCATGATTGCATAGCATGAAGGGATGACAAAGCAGTGACAAGACTATTACAAGCATCCTTTGCAGCGCATAAGTAAACCATTATCGGGAAACTGCAGAATCCACATCAAATATCCATATTTTGGCCCATAAAATCACAAAAGTCAATGCATACATTACCTCAAATAGATAGAGATAAAATCAACATCAAAATAGATTGCAAGTAATCAAGTGGAAATAGAGAGAAATGTTTTACATGCATCCATTGATTTCATATGTTTGAAACATCATCCACAAATCTTGTGAAAGAAAGATTCGAACCAGAAACAATATCACATAATTTTTTACATCATTTTGCTGAAGCTTTCCAACTAAGTATCCAAACATCTTTTATAGTTCCAAAATTCAATTCCACACTCCCCATCCACCAATCATTCACCATAAAAGCAAGAACTTCAAACTCAAACTACTTTACTCAATTCATAGTACCAAATTCCACTCAGCCAATTCCACATTCAAATTTTTGTGAAGCAATTATTAGCTCAATAAATCTAACCACACCTCAAATGCAAAACAACAAACATGAAAAATTAATATCAGCTGAAACAAAACACAACCAAAAAAAAAAATCATAATTACGCCCAATTATACCACCTAGTGATCAAACAACACGAGAAACACACATTTTCCCAGCACAATCAATTCCAACTAATCTACAATGATTATAAATCAAAAAAAAATTAGGATTAATGGAATAATCAAGTTTCTGAGTTCAACGGAGTTGAACATTCACTTGCATTACCGGAATTGGAATTCTGCGCCGCCATTGATAGAGCTTGAAGTCCCACCCATTCTCTCCAACTAGGGTTTCAGTATTATCGGGTGTGAAAATTCAGAAAAATAATTCAATTCAGAAAAGAGAATGGGGATGGGTGTGTAGTGTACCAGTGTTTGTCAATGGGATGCTTTGCTCGACTGTGAATGGAAATAGCTAGGGACGGCGTCGGTGGAGGCGGCGCTGCGAGGATGGGTGTGCGGCGAGGTTGCACGCTGGGCGGCGGCTGGGTGCGAGCGGCTGGAGGGGATGAGAGGAGAGGTGGCTGCAGGAAACTTCGGTGCGCGCAGCGAGGCGACCATGGCGTGGTGGCGTTCGGCAAGGCGGCAGTGGCGTCGATCGGTGCTCGCCTGAGATAAGGCAGTGGGTAGAGGGAGACTAGGCAAGAGCTCAATGTGATGGTTGCAAGACCACGGCGACGCAGCTGCTGGCGGCATGGGAAAGGGGCGGCGACCTCATCGGCGGTGGCGGCTGTTGATTAGGGTTGACCAATTGGGGATTAAGGTAAAATTGGGGATTTTCACTTTTCACTTGGGTAATAGATCTAAGTAATTTTTTTTTTACATATATGTATTTATATTTAGTAATATTAATAAACAAAAATCAAATTTTTTGGTCTACGACAACGCTTTTAATGGTTATGACAACGCTATAAAGTAGCCGTTGTCTTAGGTATATATTACTACGCATCAACGACAACATCAAATAGTATCCGTTGTCTTAGGAATCAACGACTACATATCTACGACAACCTCGTATCATAAGCATTGTCTTAGGGCTGAATTTTACCCTACGACTACTCCTCTACGACAACGGCAGCGAATTTTTTGACCTAAGACAACGGTTTTGTCTACGACAACGGTTTTTTCAAAAAACCGTTATCTTAGGGGCGTTGTCTATGTACATTTTTCTTATAGTGTGTGTGTGTGTGTGCCCCAGGTACATATAAGTTTTGTTGTTTAGATTTATGTGTTGCTTCTATAAAATTTAATTGGATTAATCAATTGTAAATTTATTAGAAAATAAACGTAGATTTAGTAGAAATTTCAATAGGGAAATTGTAATTGGAGAACAAATTCTAAGAGCACTCTATTTCTTATTTATCCTATAAAGATAATACACATCAGCTTAATACATTATTTATGAAGGCCTGCATTATATTATATATACATACACACTCTTTAGTACCCCTAGTATTATGTCTAATTGTATAAAACTGGAAATTGATGTCTTTTCTAGTTTCTTTGAGAGAAGAATACAAAAATGGTATTGTGGATATTATATTTTCAGAAGCATGCAATGTTATTTATGATAGTGCATTTAGTTTATATTAACTAAATAAATATATATTGTTGGATTCGCAGCCAAGATGATATGACAACACAAAGATACACAACAGGTTTTGAAGAAAACCCTAAAAACGCAGCACTCTAGTTGAGAATTCGAACAAGAAAATCGAACAACACGCACAAGATTTAGGGTGGTTCGGCTAGCCTCATCGGCCTACATCCACCATGGAAGGATTGAAACAATTCACTAAACGATTGGTGCTGAAAATCAGCTTACAAAGAAGAATCCCAAAAAATATTACACTCAAGAACCCTAATTATTTGAACTCTCTCTATGATCGATAATTGTGTAATTCCATACAACTGGATATACATCTATATATATAGAGATAAAGCCCTCAACTAATTACTAAAACCGCTGAACAAATCTTAACGAATTTCCGTTGCAAATTCCCGAGCTGCGCAGCTTGAACCCTAGCTAACTACCTTGAACCGGTAGTTATACCCGCTAGCTTCCTGCGGCCGGTTCAGCCGGTTTGAACCCGGTTCTTCATGTCCCAATTCCGGTTCTTAAGTCAGCGAATTATTTCCGAGTTGTTC